>CM050513.1:15899660-17099660 GCA_027563665.1 Antrozous pallidus
TTGTAAGGACTCCCCAGATCACCTGCCTGGACTGACCTCTCCTGAACTATGGGATCACTGGGTTCCTGCTGACTAATTTCCTTTCCAGGCTAATCCGGGGGCGTGGCTCAATAGAGTGCCATCTCATGTCCTGTGCCAAGGGGAGTTCGTTTCCGCTGGGGTTTATTATCTAATGACACCTGAGGGAGGAAGGCCAGATATTTTCAAACATCACGGGAGAGTGAGGCCCAGGTGACTGAGCGAGGTCAGAGTCTGCAGCAGTGGCAGCAGCCACAATTGCAGGTGGGACCTGGGAGGGAGGTGTGGCAATTAATGATGGCCTGCCTCCTCCCAACTGGCTTTGACAGTATCCCTGCTCTGCCTGTGATTTCATCATATACAGCTTTGTAAATAATCCATTTAGCAACCAAATTACACACTGGGTAATTATAGCTTCCAGCCTAATGTCAGGAGTCCCCAGCACAACAGCCTGCTCGAGGCGATAGCACATCTGGGAGAGAGCAGGGCACACAGCTTCTGCAGTTAGAGCCTTGATGGCATATCCAGAGAGATAGAGAGAGATGGGATGGGATGGGTGGGTTGCCTCGACTTATGTTAACTGTCTGTGTCAAACTGTGTGGGTCTTGTTGTGACAGTCCCAAAATTGTGTTTGGACTCTTGATTAGCTTAGTATACAAGCTTGCTCTCCTGGTCCTTATTGAATGCCAGTATGGGAAGCTCAGTCCAAGTCGTTGTCTTTGAGGAGAAAACAATCCAGGTAAGATCAGATTCTATGGTGGGAAGGAGGGAGTCTCTCTTCACAGGCCCTCACACCTTCCTTATCTCCATGAAGCCTTCCTTCTATGCACCCACCTCTTAAAATGGACCTAGGAAAGCCTGGCAGAAGGCATGAGCTGTACAGGTGAGTAGAGTAACAACAGGCCTCGAGGTCTGCATTTAAGGCCAGCCCGTGCATTAAAAAATCAATTCAAGGGTTTGTTCTGAGCCCTCCTGTGGTGGATCAATAGGAAATTGTTTTCACAGGGCATGATGGGAAAGGAGGGGCACAAGGTGGGACATGGCAGCAGTGACGGTGGCTGATGGAAGTACCACTGGCTAAAGGAAAGTTGGTTATGATGCTTTTATTGATGCCCTTGACATTCACTTAGATCTGATGATTCTTTACACCTCTGGAGACTGGAAGATTTCATCATGAGGAGCATGGAAAGAGCACTGCTGTCTAACTTGTTACATTCCTCTCAACATGGGCCCAAGCAACCTCTGCAGCCCAATGTTCCCCTGCTGCACACATTCATGAAAGGTAACAGCGTAGATGGGATGGGAATGAGTCAGGCATGAGTGCCCAGGCTTCCCCACCCCTGCCCATCACAGACGGCTCTTAAGGGCTCATCATTGTCAGAAAGCAGCTCTGATTGCTCAGCTTATGGCTGGGGAGGAATTCTTCAGATGCACTTGAGGAGAAAGATGCTGGAGATTAAGGTAACTAGATGGGAAAGCAAAGGAAAATTCTAAGAATATTGCTGTGGGCCAAGTGTCTCTGTTTAAGACATATATACTAAGAAGTTCAATTATTTTGAAGTTACTTGGGTTGTTGGATGGAATTTTTTCACTCCAACACTGGTCTGTGACCAGACCACCTGGCTCCTGGCTTCATTAGGGTCATGGAAAGAGCAGTGTAAGGAAGCACATGATAATTAACATGGAAAGAAGCCATAACTTTCTTTGTCTTTTTGGAGATCCCCTCTTGGATCCTGGGCAGATCCAGGGATCAGGCTCTGATCTGAATCCAGAAGGCTCAGAAGGAACTGAGGGGGAACATTCGTTTCTTTCTGAAGCCCGCGATACATGTTCATGAAAGTTCTCTGAAAGCCGTGTCACAAGGGCCATGCTAATTATGCATTGAGGGGACTCTGTTCATTATTTCTCAATATGTTTCTGCACATTTTGTCAGAACTCTGATCCATTTTAAAATTTGCTGGAGTGCTTCTTCAAGTGCAATGAATAATTTGCTTAGCTATACTATTAGCATATATCTGCATACTTGTTACAAAATTAAAATTAGTAAGAATGAAAGGCCAATTGCATGAGACATCATGATTAAAACACTATAGAGTAATTTTACTGACAGGTCTCAAAATCCTGAGTGATCTGTTATTTGTCATTGCATACTCATTCTCCTCATGCTTTTCTTGTATTTTTAATGCTGTGGCAAAAGCACCGCAGGGGCTGCAGAGCTAAAATTTGAAGGTGTTCCTGGGCCTCAGGAAGATTAGACTCAAATGGAGCAAAAAGTCAATCTGATGGATACATGTTGAAATTACACCTAAACCAGCAGAGGACTGCTCACAAACTCTGTCACAGGTCTTTCTAAGACTCCAGGTATTACGTTGGTGGTGGGTTTTATTATTATGCTTACAAAGATATAATGTTATTGGCTTTATCCTATACAATAAAAGAGAAACATGCAAATTTAACCATACAGAAACATGCAAATTTAACCGTACCTTTGCTCCTGATTGGCTATGCTACCAGCCAATCAGGAGTGGGGCCAAGTGGCTTGAGCGCTGGGCCCTGGGGGTGGAGATGAAATTGCAGTGGCACTGTGAGGGGAAGCGGTGGTGAGCGCCCAGCCCCTGGGGCTGGTGGTCACAGGCCACACCCACCAGCCATGCCCACCAGCCAATCAGGAGCAAATTTTGCAAATAAACCCCAAACAGGATGGCTGCGGCCACTGAGAGCAGGAGGGAGGCTTGGGTTTTCCCTGCAATGGAGGAAGCCAAGCTTTCTGCCTGCCTTTGCCGGCCAATGCCTCAATAGTACAAAGTTCCAGTTATAAAAGATACATAATCCAAAGGCAGCCACTGAGCTGAAGAGAGAAGAGGTTAGGGTTGCCGGGGTGATGGAAGAAGCTAAACTTCTGCAGCCCTAGCGCCTAGCACTCCACTCTAGGCTACAAAGTTTCAAACAGAAATGGCTGTCACCATGGAGTGAGCAGAAGGCTTGGCTACGCTCTAGGCTACAAAGTTTCAATTATAGAACATAAATTAATTTCAGATCCCAGGGCCTCTGCTTGGGTCACTGGGGGCATGGACAGCCTGCAAACCACCATAAGCCCCTCACCCAGGCCACCCCACGCCCTAAGGGAACCTCCACCCTGATCCAGGACACCCTTCAGGGAAAACCAGCCAGCCCCCACCCATGCACCAGGCTTTTATGTGTAATAAAAGAGTAATACACATATTGACCATCAGCTCAACATACAAGAGGGCTGCTCCTATGTGGCCAAAGATCCTGCCCCCATGTGGACACAAGATGGCCACCACAAGATGGCCAGCAGGGGAGGGCCATTTGGAAGTTCCAAGCCTGCAAGGGAGGGCAGTTGTAGGCCATCAGGCCATCAGGAGAAGGCTGTTGGAAGGGACCAGGCCTGCAGGGGAGGGCAGTTAGGGGTGACCAGGCCGGCAGAGGAAAGAAGTTGGGGACAAACAGGCTGGCAGGGGAGCAGTTAGACATCAATCAGGCTGGCAGGATAGTGGTTAGTAGGTGATCAGGCTGGTAGGCAGAAGTAGTTAGGGGCAATCAGGAAGGCAGGCAGGTTAGCAGTTTGGAGCCAGCAGTCCTACATTGTGAGAAGGATGTCTGACTGCCGGCTTAGGCTTGATTTCAATCGGGCTTAAACGGGCAGTCGGATATCTCTCGAGGGGTCCCAGATTGGAGAGGGTGCAAGCTGGGCTGAGGGACACCCGCCCCGCGCCCCCCACCCCGTGCACGAATTTCATGCACCAGGCCTCTAGTATTTATATAAAATACTAGATTCCTTTGAATGTGCTGAATATAACACTTTTTTTTAAATTAAAGACTGAATGTGATGGACATAGCCATAGGCCAGGGGAAGAGACCCTGATGCTCTGAAATCACTCTCTCCTCCTCATGAAAGAAAACTTGGGAGCTGTGGTGATCTTTCTTTCTAATAAGGACTCCCCTTTTCTTAGAATACAGAGCTCTTAGGAATTAGCTTTTAGGGGGATGGGAAGCTGAAAGTCTGAGTTGGGAAACATTCTTCATGAAGCTCCTGGAGGAATCATTGGCTTAGGTGCCATGCACAAGAAAGGTAGTGAAACTCAGGTAGAGTTTCCTCCTGACTTCACGACCCCCCTGCCCATGGAGGTTCACGGAGGGAGAGTTTGCCCTTGTCCCTACCCCAGGCAGCAGGCAGGCAGTGCGATTGAAGCCATCTCTGGAGGGGACCACTTGGGTTTGCAATGTACTCTCATCTTTACCCCTGTGCGCACTCCATCACCCACACCTCACCTAAGGGTTCGGATCAGCACTACTGAGCACGGACTAAAAGAAATAAATGGTTTTAACCCTTAGTCTTGGCCAGCCCAACTCAAATACCTTCTCATTGATTGCTTAACTAATTGATTCAAGATATATATATCTAAACTAGAAATATGGAGTTGAGTGACAACTAGTTTTTTTTCCCTCCAGAGTCCCCAAGCTAGAAATCTCTCTGGCTTTCTGCAGGACACTTTACACTCCTCTTTTCCCACTCAAGGCCCTGGAGCTATAGCTTTTCTCTGAATTACTACAACTCCACATTAATCAGGATCTTTGGGTGACAAGAAGCACATAGTAACTCAAGTGCTCTTACTATTTAAGTTTGGACAAGACCTGAGGAGGAAAGGCATCTCTACGCCCAGCATATCCAGAGGAAGGCTAGCCAGCAGCACCCCAGACCTGAATCTCCTTAGGGACTTATGGCATCTGAGGCAGGTCTAAGGCAAGGAGTTTGTGCTGCCTGTTGTGTGAGTCATCCTACAGGCTATGCTTCTGCTGCCCTGCACTGTCAGCGGCTCACCCTCCCTTCCACTCTGTGGCTGGTTTTTCTCTGCCTTCTGCTGCTTATGGATTTGCAGTGGGAGTCCCATAGGTTTGGACTGTGGACTGGGCCAAGCAGGCCAGTGCATCCCTCATTTGAAATTTCTGGATCTCCCTTTATCACTCATTATCCTTTATGCAAAGACTTCTCTTTCCCATACAGTTGTAAACCCCCTAAGGGCAGAAGCCAAATTCTGATTTTAGAAGGCAGGAACTCACAAACTTGGCAGAATAACCTGAGAACTTTTAAAAGATAGATTCATCTGGAAATCATAAAGGCAAAAGATTTAAAAATTTGCCCACATTAGAACAGAATGAAATAAAACCTTTTTTTTATAGCTAAACAAAGGAACAAATAGACCCACGAGCCAATCAGAAGAAATACTAAACAAGGGAAGAAATATTTGGAACACAAATACACAAGGACTGATGTTTTTAATTTTCAAAGTGCTTCTAATAAATGAAGTGGCAGAGCAAGAAAAAGAAATACCAATGACCAATAAAAACACCAAGAATGGTCAACCTTACTCAGAAATGAGGAAATGAAATCAGAAACAAGCCAGGCCATTTTTCCTGAATTTAGCAGAAATGGTAAAGTTTCATAATGCCCAGTGCTGATGAGAGTACAGGGGGAAAGCCACCCCTTAACAAGTCTGGAGGAAGGGACAAGTACAACTTTGGTGCACCTCTAAGGCATGGTGGGGCAATGGTTCTCCAGAATCACATAATGAGTTTTAAAATCACAGATTCCCAGAGCCTTCCACCCCCGATATCACTTTTTAAACCCACATGTAATTAAATGCAGCATTTTGAACTTTCCAATGAGTCTGGGCTAGTGGACCTCACCAGAAGGTTAGCCTATATCAACATCACTTAAATGTGTATAACCTTTGACCCAGTAGACGCACTGCTAGGAGCTAGCCCTGTGCCCTCCCTCACAACCAAAGGTCAGGTAGATAAAGAAGGATCACTAGAGCATTGTCTGTATAACAAATAACATAAACGCCTGTCAACAGAAAACCAGTTAAATACATTGTGGTCATGTCCTTACATCCTTCAAAAAGGTTTAACAGGAGCTCCATTTGCCAGTGTAGCACAGTCTCTGAGTTACATTATGTGTTTAAAAAAGCAAGAAGCAGGACACTATAATTATGATGATCCCCATTCCATCAAATTTAAAAAGTAATATGCTACATGTTTTAGAAAATGAATGTTATTTTTAATGTAAAATATACATGATCTGATAACAGTGATGCCTATAGGGAAAGAGATGGAATGAGAAGTTTTAATAATTCTATCCTCTGATTTCCATGTGCATTGGTGACTTTCCCTGGAAAACTTCAATAACTCTCTTCTTAATAATAGGATTATGGGACAATTTTGGTTTCCCCTTTAAACTTTTCTATAAAAATTTAAAAATTAGAGATTCTCAAGCTATCCAGCAGATGTGAGGGTAGATGTGTTGGGGTGGGATACTAGAGATTGGCTTGTTATGGGATTCTGCTGATCAGCCAGGCTTGAGAATCACTACAAAAGCTTCTGGAAGAGAGAGCCGGGGTGGGGTGTGTGAAGTCTGGACAGCTGTAGCCCTTTTGTTTCCATGGTCGACCATGTGCAAAGGACAAGGCGACACATGGAAGGAAGGTCAGAGACAGAGAGGAACTGGGACCTTGGAGACATTGTCAGGCCATAGCATCAATCCTCTCCCACAGGAAGACAGCCTTGTCTCTAGACGTTTTGGTTATGAAGCCAATAAATCTACTCTCTGGTTGGAGGCTGCTTGAGACGAGTCCTCTGGCACATACAATATTAAGAGTCCTGACTGATAGAATTTCATTAACGGAGACAAACAGTATGTCTTCATCCCTCACAGCCTGGACTTGCCTGATTTATAAAGTGTTTAATGACATTTTCAAAACAAGTCCTTATCTGGCACCCCGAGCCACATCCAATTGCCTGTTATATTTCTACCTCTGGAAATAAACTGTTAAACCAAGAAGTATGTCCTTGAAATGCAAAAAAAAAAAAAAAAAAAATCATAATGTGTTTCAGTTACCCTTTGTAATTTAACTCTTGTATGTATTTGTATTCAATAGATTAAGGGCATAATCAGGAAATATGTCATGTGATTTGAGTTATATTTAGATTTTTTCATTTGAAAAATATATGTTTTTTATCTTTATTGTTCAGTTTATTAATAACATTGTTCCTTTTTTTTCACCCTATAGTTCCCCTCCACCTGGTACCCATCCCACCCTCCGCCCTCACCCCCCTCCACTGTCCTCTCCCATAGTTGCATGATTTTTGTCCAGTCTCTTGCTGCACTTCCCACACCCCCTTTCTCCCCAAGACTTGTCAGTCCATTCCCTCTCTATGTTCGTGATTCTGTTACATTCACCAGTTTATCCTGTTCATCAGCTTATTAATTCACTTGATTTTTAGATTTATTTGTTGATAGATGTATATTTGTAGTTCCTAATTTACACTTTTATCTTTTTCTTCTTCCTCTTCTTAAAGAATATCTTTCAGCATTTCATATAATATTGGTTTGGTGGTGATGAACTCCTTTAGTTTTTTCTTATCTGCAAAGCACTTTACCTGACCTTCAATTCTGCATGATAGCTTTGTTGGATAGAGTAATCTTGGTTGTAGATTCTTGCTATTCATCACTTTGAATATTTCTTGCCACTCCCATCTGGCCTGCATCGTTTCTGATGAGAAATCCGCTGACAATCGTATGGGTGCTCCCTTATAGGTAACCATCTGATTTTCTCTTGCTGCTTTTAATATTCTCTCTTTGTCTTTTGCTCTTGGCATTTTAATTATGATGTGCCTTGGTGTGGTCCTCTTAGGGTTCCTATATATTGGGGTTCGGTGCACTTCTTGGACTCCTAAGTCAATTTCTTTCACCAGGTGTGGGAAGTTTTCGGTCACTATTTCTTCAAATAGGTTTTCATTGTCTTGGTCTCTCTCTTTTTCTGGCACCCCTATAATTCGGATGTTGGTATGCTTGAGATTGTCCCAGAGGCCCCTTACACTATCTTCAATTTTTTGGATTCCTTTGGATTCTTGCTTTTTCAGCTGAGTGGACTTTACCTCTTTGTATTTCAAATCTTTAACTTGGTTCTTGGGGTGCTCCAGAGCACTTTTAGGTCTTTTTATAATATTTTTTATTTCAGTCAGTGTATGCTTAATTTCTGGTTGGTCCTTTTTCATATCCTTGAGAGTCTCCTTTATATCCTTGAGGGTCTCCTTCATTTCCTTATAGGACTCATTCATTTCCTTTGTGGTTTTGCTTATTTCCTTATAGGCCTTGACCTTTTGTTGGAGCCTCTTGAGAAGCCCTATAACCGTAGTTTTGAATTCCATGTCCAGTCGTTTTTTTTCCTCCATTTCTTTCACATCTGATTTCTTTCCATGTTGCTGCATGGTGGCTGCTTCCCTGAGTTGGTCAATTAGCTTTGTGTGGTAGACTTCCTACTAGGGACAGTGGCTCAGCCTCCCCAGTTACTTGAGGTGGAAATAGGTTGCACAGTCTTGCTGAAGTTAAGCTCAGTTAATCGTTGTTAGCACTTGGAGGGTTGACCTCCAGGCCAATTGTCTGTGAAGCTCAGCTGTGCTCAGGTTGGATGGGCGGAGTCTCCGGGCCAAGCAGACAGCGTTATCTCCGCCCTATGCGGCTCCAGGGACTCTATTCCGGGGGCAATCGCCACCAGCACCTCTGAGAGAGAGCCTCTGCCAAGCTCCACCGGCTGCCGGGGAATTCAAACTCTCCCCAAATGAGTCTGCACACCCAACATCTCACCCAGGGTCGTAAAACAAAGCAGTCTGACGGTTTCCTGAATGAGAGGGCAAGTCGCAGAGCACTCTCTGCGTGGTCACGCAGCTGAGCTGTTCGTGCAAACTGCCTTCTCCACAAGCCAGCAGACCCAGCAGCACCCGAGCTTTGGCGTGCCCTCCCACTGTCCAGTTTTCACCGCGTATGAAAGTGGGTTGGTTCCCTGGACTTCGCCAAGAGCTGGAGAATCAGTCTAGTGGGACGTCTTTGTCTCCCTGTTCGAGAAAACTGGCCGGTTTTCAGCCGTCCGCCCTCTCCACTGGCGCTCACTCCAAACCTCTCTCCGCGCAAATCTTCAACGCTGTCGGCCACTACTCCTCCGAGTCACAGTGTCTTATTTTCACTTTTATTTGTGGAATTTTCACTCGGCCAGCTGTCTGGTGATTCTGGAAGGTGTTTGTTCTTTCGTTAAGTTGTAGTATTAAAATTGCTGACTATGCCTCCATCTTGGTTCTCTCTCTGAAAAATATATGTTAATGGCTCATTATAAACCAAGAACCTTGCTAGGCACTGAGTGGCTATATAATGATGAGCTAAACAGACGTGGTCTCTGTGCTCAGAGAGGTTATAAACTAACTAGAGGTCTGGTGCATGGATTCATGCACCAGTAAGGTCCCTCAGCCTGGCAGCCTGCACCCTCTCGTAATCTGGGATCCCTTGGAGGATGTCGGAGGTCTGGTGCAGGCCAGGCTGAGAGACACCACCAGTGTACTGGAGGCTCAGCTCAGGGCCTCTAGTATGCATATAAGATCTTTGGTTAATCTCTTCTCACCTTCCGCCCCCCTTTCCCTCTGAGATTCATCAGTCTGTTCCATGTTTCCAAATCTGTGCATTAAGCATCTGCTCCCTGGTGATCAGTGCGCATCATAATTTTCAGTCGAACAGTTGAATGCTCTCTTAGACATATATATATATATATATATATATATATATATATATATATATATATCAGAAATTAAGCCAATAGCCAACAATCACAGATAAACAAGAAATGTAACATTTAGATAACCATATGAAATAAACGTACTGAGTATTATTAGGAACATGCAAAGAGTTCCTAAC
Organism: Antrozous pallidus; assembly: GCA_027563665.1. Taxonomy (NCBI): domain Eukaryota; kingdom Metazoa; phylum Chordata; class Mammalia; order Chiroptera; family Vespertilionidae; genus Antrozous; species Antrozous pallidus. The sequence continues at coordinate 15,909,442 of CM050513.1, forward strand.
CTATATCAAGAGGTTAGAAAAGACCCTTATAAGGAGATGACTTTAAGTTGAGAGCTAAACAATGTTGAAATACTGTTAATTAAGCAAAGAATGGAGAGGAGAACATTCTACACAGCAAGGGTAGTATGTGCAAAGGCCCTGAGGCCCAAAAGAGCAAGGCTCGTTTGAGAGCTAATGACTGTATAGAAGAAATTTTTGGAGAAAAGGAGGAAACATACTCATTATTTCATTACCCTAGGTGGTCAGTGAAGTGAGTGAGTCTATTGCCAAGAAAAAGGCTAGAGAGACAGGCATACTCATGTTGTTAAAGATTCTATATTTTATCCTAAGTGAAATGGGTACCATTGAAAGTGACTTAAAGCAAGAGTGACATTATCTGAATTGTTTCCTTAAAATATCTCTGGCTGTTGTGTGCAGAATGGATCAGGGAGGCCAAGGGTGGAAGCAATTGAGTTCAGGTTGGGTTATTGCAGGAATCCAGGAAGAAATTTGGGGGGCCTTGAATTCAGATGGTGGCTATCAAGAGAGACAATGGGAAGACTTGAGACATATCTTTAAGCAGAATCTATAAGGCTTGAGGATGGACTGATCACATATGTATTGGGAATATTGAGGGGGAGATCACTTAAGTCAAATCAGTCAAAGGGCTTGCAAAGGGCCATTGACTATTAAGGGTTCACTTTAGGTTCGATTTGTATAGATACATTTTTTTTCAGGATGGGTAGAAATTTGGTCTTTCTATCTCAGCTGATTTATCATACCTGATCTTTTCCAAGATAAGCTTTTGTAAACTTCTTTAGAAGTCACCCAAAGGAGGGAAACAAGTTTCACTCCTTTTCTAGAAAAGCAGGGAGAGCGAGCAGGCAAGAAGCCAGTGTAACATTAGGAAAATCAGAGTGGAAAAATTGGGTATAGGAGAAGAGAAATTCTCTCAAATCAGTTCCTCCTTGCTACCCCTGTCACTACCTTATCTTGGACCCTCGCCATATTTCACTTGGATCTTTGCACTAGTCTCCTGCTTGTAAAGTCCCTTTAGCCCTGGAACGATTGAAGAACAGATGTGGCCAAGAGAGAAAATCAAGTCTCATAGCCTCTTCGTTCTAGGAATATCCGAGAATCAAAGTTCTTTTATTTTTAATTTTCTTAAGATTTTTATTCCTTTGGCATATGAGTTCTAGAGGCACACAGGAGTCTCTTTTTAAATTTACTAACTTACTTTTCAACTAATTATAGTAATTACTGTATAGGAGAAATTCTTGGAGAAAAGGAGGAAACATATTCATGATTTCATTATCCAAGTATGACAATGGTGTTTCTTCTTATTATTGTTTTTTATTTTTATTTCATATATATAACCTTCCAGTCCTCACTATATCTATTTAATTCAATGAGTTCTTATTGAGCTTGTTCTATGTGCCAACCATACAGAAGTGAACAAAAGGTCAGCAAGCACACATATTTCAAACAGTAAGTATAGTGGATATGCCATGTTAGATTAAGTTTTATAAATTTTAAATGAAATGTTATGTTTTTCTTAATTACCATTTAATGCCTGAATACTAATCAACATGTTAAGAATATAGTTTATTAAAACATTCACCAATTGGAACTGTAGGCTCTTTGCACATAGAGAACAGAATGATTTTTTGTATCGCTGACCCTAACACAATGCCCCACAGATGGAAGGTGCTCAGTATATATTAGCTGAACAGTAATGGCTCTTTGTTTCTAGTTTGGAAATAGCAATGTGCTTCAATATCCTCTTTGTACCTACAGGTTTCAGCTTCTTGATCTTTCCCACCAAAGTTCTCCTAACAGAAGTAGAAAATGAATATTTTTGCACCCGAGGGATATATGTATGTGACTATAATATGTAAATATGTTAAAATGTAATTAAAATAATTTGGATCCAGAAGAATTTGTAACATGTAGTTTAGAGTACTTTCTGTTCCCTCTGCATAATCTTAGGAAGAATAATACCCATATTTGACCTACAAGAGGTTTACAATGCACTCTGAGTGTGATATGTGTGGACAAAGAATCTTCTTCTTGGTGGTTAGTGTACCAACCATATCACTTCCCTAATATTTTGTAGCTGTGCTAAACATCACTGTGTAAGCAGACCCATTTCACTCCAAACTTGCCAGTGTTGGGTGCTATTAGAAGTGGACTTGTGTCCCCCACAAAAGATGTTGAAGTCCTAACCCCCAGGACCTGTGAATGTGACCTTATTTGAAAATAGGATCTTTGTAGATAATAAAATTTATTTTTTTCCCCAAATTTTCAATACCTTAAAAATCCTCCAATTCACTCACACACAGTGGATATAAATTAAAATAACAATGGGATATGATTTAATACCATAATTACTGGTAAGAATGTTGGAGATGGTAATTTTTAACATTTCTGCCTAGAATATAATGATAAAAATAATTTAGAAAGCATTATTGAGTATAAGCTTATCTTAATCTAATCATTTCACTTTTAAAATATACTGGAGATTATCTAGTTCAAGTATATAGAGACCTACAACGATGCCCAATAAAATTAGATCTATATTAACTTGAAATAACCATAATAATGAAATGTGTTAATTTCACAACAAAACTGATATGAGGTAATCAAATGATTTAAAGTAGACATATACCATGCTTTATGAGAAAGATAGATTTTTAATATGCTACCCTCAAAATCTGTGTTTAAGCTGAACAATACAGGGTCTTTATTTTATTTTATTTTATTTTATATTTTTTCCTTTGGATGATCAAATTTAGATGAGATAATACTGGGGTTGTGTGCCCCAATTCCAGTATGACTTGTGTCCTTACCAAAAGGGGAAATTTGAACACAGAGACAGGTACACACACATACAAAGATGAAGATGAAGACAGAGACTGAGTGAAGTATCTGTATACCAAGAAAAGATTTCATCAAGCCACCAGGAGCTAGGAGAGGAGATGGGAACAGATTCTCCTCACAATCCTCACACAGAACCACCCTTCCAACACCTTGATCTTGGACTTTCAGCCTTCAGACCTGTGAGACAATCAGTCTCTATGTTTAAGCCACCTAGTATGTGGTACTTTGTTATGGAAGCTCTAGCAAACTAATGCATATCCTAATATATAAAAACCCAGGGTCTGTAACATTCAAAATGACCAAAGGCTCGAACGACCGGAAGTCAGTCGTGCAGTCAGTGCTGGGTTGCTGTGCTGACCCAGCACTGATTGCTGAAGGGACAGTGGATCAGGCCCAGAAAGAGGTAAGAAGAGAGGCAGGGTCTGATCCACAGCCTCCATGGCAGCTGTTGATCAGTTGCTGCCTCTCTCTTTCTCTCTGAGTTTCACCAATAGCTATGTCTCTGTTTCTCTCCAGGCTTCTGAGGGGAATGCTGATTAGCCTTGCTTCTCTGATCAGTCCCAGAGATAGGCTCAGAGATGCTGACTGACATAGAAACTGACCAATAAGAACCAAATCTGGGTGAAGTGTGAGGAGCCAATGGCTGCCTAGGAGGCAGAGCTTTTGACTCTAACTGGCATAGAAAGTGACCAATCAGAACCAAATTGGCCAGCAGGAGAGGGAGCAAGATTAAGCCTACAGGGGAGAGCAGTTAGGGGCAACCAGGCCTGCAAGGAAAGGCAGTTGAGGGCGAGATCAGGCTAGCAGGGGAGGGCAGTTACTAGTGATCAGGCAGGCAGGCAGGAAGAAGCAGTTAGAGGCGACCAGGTAGGCAGGCTGGTGAATGGTTAGGATGCAGTGGTCCAAGATTGTGAGAGGGATATTTGACTGGCAGTTGGACATCCCCAAAGGGGTCCCTGATTGGAGAGGGTGCAGGCTGGGCTGAGGGAACTCCCCCGCATCCATGCACAAATTTCATGCACCAAGATACTAGTGTTTAATATAAATACTTATTTTACAACCTTATGGATACAAGTGCCACTTTCAAGCCTGCTTTCATTTTTCATTTTGTGATTTAAGAGAATGAGCACTTTATTAAATCTGTTTGCTGTTGTACTTCTACTTGACTGTGTGTTTCCTAAGGTAGGAGACAGTTTCACAGATTCATGGACCTGTATCAGTATGTGATCATTAAATGAAGAATTAAAGAATCAATTAATGGCCTCATTGAATATGATTCACTGAAATATTTGTCCGATTAAGTCTGATCAAAGAAAGTATATACTTTGATTTCTTCATTTCCTGTCAGAATCTATGACTATTCTGAGTTTGCTGAAATAAAAGCTTTGAGAAAATTCCTCATAGCCAGTTATTTTGCTCACACCATCTACAATGTGTTTTGGAGTGCTTATTGCCTATGTGTCTGTCTTGCTCCAATAGACTCTACTATCCTTATGGAAGCTCCATTATCTGAGGCACAAAAGTGCCTGCTTATAGTCAGAACTCCAGACAAGCTTGAGGAATGAGCTTAAGGTAGTTAAGTGCACCAACAATCCACTTCTAAGAGCATCCAGTGGGTTAAAGGTGAACAGTTAATTTCTACTGAATGTCTGAAAACTGATCCCACATTGTTCAGGTTACTACAGTAGATGAAGCCCCACATCTTGGGTTTAATCTCACAAAGTCTGATGTGGGTCAGCTGGCTTTTCTCCAACTTGGAGTCACACCACTTGCAGAAAATGAGAGAAATGCCGGCCTCTAGGATAGGAAAAGAAGAGAGGAGGAGTTACACCAATGCTCAACTCCTCAGCAAGTGAAATAAGAGGTTTCTGCTCTCATCTCATAGGTCAGCATGGCCACATGGCACCACCCTAAGGTGGGAGGAGCACATGATGTAGAGTAATTCAAGCGAGCATCTCCGCCATAGCTTTCCCAGAAGATAACTGGCCAGATAAATGTATCTGTGTATGTGAAAGGATGTTCATAATAAAAACTTATTTAAAAGTCACGTTTGTTAACAACAACAACAATAACAAAAAACACATTGAAACCTGTAAGGAATTTTTGTGAGTTTATTTGAGTTAAACTGTCGACATTTGCTGGAAAGCAGAACCTCAATGAATTGAGATAATGCTCCGAAGAAAGTCGGGTTACATTTGTATTTATACATTGCAATCAAAGGAAAGGGACATAGGTGAGTTACATGGAATTCACTGGTGATAGATTAAGGAGGTGGGATAAAGCAAATTTGGAGAAACCTCTGGGATAGGGTGAAAAGTGAAATGATGGACATGTGCTTCTTTTACAGAGATGGATACAGGATACTTTAAGGTAATTAACTGTTGATAACAATAACAATGAGGGAATGCCCTGAGGGGTCCGGGGTAAAAAGGAAGTTACAAATTACCCAGACATCTCACAGGTATGTTATCTTAGAGGCAAAAAGGCAAATGGCTCAGTAAAGATCTAAGTTGATCTTTGTCAGGGAAAATATTGGCCTAGGACATGACTGCCCACTATAACCTGTTTGTAGTTAAATATTTAATTTTCAGACCATCTTTTGTGGTTATTTTAGGTCTCTGAGTTTGCAAGACTGCCACACAGAGCTCCCCTGAGCTTGTCAGGTTAGCATGTGGCTCCTTTCATCCACACATCCCCCTTTTGGTTGTAAATCAATCCAAAGGATGCATCGATGACCAACTTTTCAGTTGGATAATGGAGTCCCATGGTGCTAGGAAGGCTCATTCCTAGGATGTCTCAGTGTCAGCATGTCTTGCTGAACAGGTGGACCACTAGGGATGGGGCAAGACCATAACCTTAGATGGAATTAATGTCGAATTTCATATATATATATATATATATATATATATATATATATTATATAATCATGGGAGGCAGTCAGATCCTTAATGTCCTTGTTAAAAAGTATTCTGAATCATTTCTAGTTTTTGAGCCACCATAATCCAAGTCTTTTTGCTTTGTCTTACATTTTGCTTTTCTGCATCTAATATAAAATTTACATATCATGAACAAAAGTAACAATACTAAACCAATAACACTGATTAGGAACAGAAAATGTCTAATACTAGACAAGGAAAAGTCTAAGGGAAGCAAGCAACCCAGGCAATGGAAAAATCCTTTACATGTATTATCATAATTTTTAATTAAGATGATTTTATGTTTTCCTCCTTCATCCACTCTCAGTTGTATCTTATGATATGTTTGACCAAATGAATTAAGACTCTCTACTATTTCATTATCTAGAAGCTCTAATTTTCTTCTGGCCAGTTAGTTCCCATAAAAATGGCTTCATGGGAAGGAGTTCAATTTCCCAATACATTGCTTTTTCAGTATCAGTACTATCACAGATTTTATGAATATCAGGCAAAGTAATTATGCCTATAATTTCAGTACTACACCATGTTCTAGTATTATTTAATGTAAACTTGGTAATATTACAGTAAAAAATGCTTAGTATAACAAAAGAGTTTTTTAATCCTTCCCAGCAAAAATGCCCCTTTCCCATGTACCATATATTATTATTTGTTGGGGTAGATACAATAGGTCAGGACTGGGTGAATTGGGGGCATAACCATTCACTTTTTCAATTTTCACAGGCAGTGAAATGGGTTCACATTATTTATTATTTTTTAAATATGGCCCATCTACTTCCCATTGGAAATATTCTAGTATTATTGAAGATGGTCCCTATGCCAGCCAGTTGAACTACTGGGAATTTAAGCCTAGGATTTAACTGGCACCTAGGCTTTTAAACACATCTTAGACAGCATTTCCCATCCAAAATTTTCCAAATTCCTTGGGAACCATATGAGTCCCATAAGTGTCTGGCCTGGGCTTCTGGCAGCCATTATAGTTGGCCATTGTTTCATAGCCACTTCAGATTCCATTTGAATTAGCATAGATAATAGACCCTGTTGAGTTAGGATACAGGCATGTTCCCATTTTTGGGTTTGTGCATGAGTTTTTACAGTCTGTCAAGTCTGTTCTATCCATGAAAACTAAGGTTTTATTGTCTTTCCATGCTGCTTCCCACCCTTTTTCCTTCTTCCTGAAACAGCATTCCCTCTATATGACCTATTTGAGATAAAGAATCTTTTTCTAATGAATGACGTTCTTCATTAGCTGCAAGTTCAGCGTGTCCCAGAATACCAAGGCCAGCCCCTACTCTTCCAAGCATTACCCCTTTGCTTCTTTTAGGGGGACCAATGTTGTTGGATCCACCAGGAATGTTGTTGCCATTGGGTAGTTATGGCTTGGGAGCAGTTAGGGTAGACTGAGTAGACCCAAAAATGTTGAGTTTCCCATGCCATAATTAAATGCGTGAAGGTGACCCCCAAATGAGCTAGAGTTTGAGTATTCCATAGGGCTTCCCACAAGTGTCCAGGATGCAAAGATGGTGGGGTAGTTACAGACATATCTACCCACCAAGTGATGTCAATAACTTCTGAAATGGGGACCCGTTGATTCTTTCTTGTTTCACAGACATCCAACCATAAGAGCATGGCTGGTGAATCTGAGGACATGATATGCTATGACAGATAGGACAGGCTGCTACAATCCTTTTGCCATCATAACAGGTGTTTTTCTCAGTTATTCATCACCCATCTCTATAGCTATACAATATTCATCCAGATTAAATCCATATACAGTTCTACCAGTGGAATTACCAGGGAGATATTCTTGGAGGTATTTGCCTAACGTGGGACCTTTATAATAGATAGAGCCAGAAAACAGCAACAACCAAAGCTTATATTGATAGTAAGAGAAGATCAATGTGTGGCTAACAAAGCATTGATTTCACTACCATATCTGATAATCAGGACATCATTGTGTAGTAGGTAAAAAGATTAGCAGGTATCCAAGTTAAATTTTTTCATATCTAATAAAGGAAGAGGTCTGGGGAGGTAGATATTGTTTCCACCAGGGGACCATAAGGATAATAAAATATGGAAATCATTTTATGTACATTCAATCAATATCTATCAGATGATATAAAAACAAGCAATATCAGTTTGTGAGCATACAGACCTTGTTGACATCATCTTGGGATAGCTGTCTGCCACCGTGGTCAACAACTTCTCATCCTTGAAAAATCTTTGATCTCCGCTGCAGACAGAGATGATGTCAGAGATGGGAGTAGATGTCCACTCACAGTCAGGTGCCTTTTTAAAAATGAGAAATGTAAACCTATGGGCTAACTCCTTTTAGCTGCACATGGGTTAGTAGTAATACCTGGTAAGGTCCCCTTCAGTGAGGTTGGAGAGAGTCTTTATCCTGGTTATAGCCATAATCTTTGAAATATTCGTCTCCTGGGAGCACACTGTGAAATGAATCTGTTACCAATTTGTTAGTTCCTATAATGCAGAATGTCTGCTTTTTACTTTCCCCTATATTCTGGAAACAAAAGATTTAAAAGTCAACAATATTTTAAACAGAATCATAAGAATAATTATCCTCAAATCATTTAGTCCTATAGTTGTTTTTCTTTATTCTGATTATTTGCCAGTAGTTTTTTGAATTCAGGTATTCCTTGAAGTTCTATAAATCTTCATCTAGTTCAAAATATGACCTGCTTAGAAGCCTGCAAGTTAGAATAAGTAAGAGTCCTTTTATGGACTTTTCTAGACATATAATATACCTACAAATGCATCAGAATACAGCTGTCCACAAATGACAAAAATTTAAAAGTGGCATGGTTTTGGATTTGATAAAAAAAAATACTTTGCTTTTCTATAAAATATAACATTCCAAGACAACAACCTCTTGGTAAGTAATAATCCCTGTAAAATGATATAGAAAATAATATAAAATTTGTATACTTTTAGATTAAATTATAATTCCAACATATAAAGGATAATATGTTAGGGCAATGGACTGGATAAGAAAACATGAGCCATACATATATCTGCTGTCTACAAGAAACCCACCACCGAAAAAAAAGACGCACACAAACTAAGGGTGATAGGATGGAAAAAGGTTTTTCAGGCAAATGGAAATGAAAACAAAATCTGGGTTAGCAATACTTATATCTGGCAAATTAGATCTCAAAGTGAAGGATATAATAAGAGATAAGGAAGACCACTTCATAATACTAAAGGGAGAAATCCAACAAAAAGAAATAACTCTGGTAAACATATATGCACCCAATACAGGAGCACCCAAATACATTAAAAAAAAAACCTCCTGGAGGATATCAAGGGAAAGATTGACAGCAATACAATCATAGTAGGAGACTTTAATACACCACTATCACCATTCGACAAATCCTCTAAACAAAGAATCAGCAAAGAAACATCAATCCTAAATGACTCACTAGACCAGATGGAATAAATTGACATCTTCAGATCATTTCACCCCAAAGCCATAGAATATACATTCTTCTCAAATGCACATGGGTCATTTTCAAAGATAGAGCATATGTTGGGTCATAGGCAAAGTCTCTCCAAATTTATGAAGATAGAAATCATATCAAGCATCTTCTCAGATCACAGTGGCATAAAGCTGGAAATCAACTACAATAAAAACAATCCAAAGAAACCAAACATATGGAAACTAAACAGCATGCTATTAAACAATGATTGGCTTACAAAAGAGATCAAAGAAGAAATAAAAAACGTCATGACAACAAATGACAATGAAAACACAACAATCCAAAATCTATGCGACACAGCCAAAGCAGCATTGAGAGGGAAGTTTATAGCTCTACAAGCCTACTGCAAAAAACAAGAAACAATGGTAATAAATTCTCTAACACTACAACTCAAAGAGTTAGGAAGAGAGCAACAAGAAAAGCCCAGTGTAAGCAGAAGGAAGGAAATAATAAAGATCAGAGCAGAGATATACGACATAGAGCTCAGTGTAGGTAGGAGGATAGCATGTGGACATCTGTTTGTTTGCAAAGCTTCTAGGAGGAGAGGTTAAGAAGATAATATTCTATGTCATGTCAGATGATCTTGGTTTCCAGAATGGAAAAACAGAAGGAGGGCTTACTACTGAGATGCTGAAAATCTCAAGAAATCTGGTCTCAGGAGGCTGGCCAGGCAATGTCCAAGATTTTCCAACTGGGGACTCACTGGGACCTGGAGGGATTGCAGTGGGCAATTTCCCCTTGTCGTGGGGGAGCGTGTATGTGGGAGGCGTTCCCTGTTCTCAGTGTTCAGCACCCACTCAGCATACAGGCTGGGGACCCTGCACAGGTTCCAATTCCAAAAGCCCTTTGAAACTCTCTTTCCTCTCTTTGAAGTGAATGGCAGCTATTTGCCCAACGGAAGTTTGTTATTTCACCCTAGGCCCTCGGTCACCTAATTATGACTCTGACCTGGAAGTCTTCTTAAAACTCACTTAACCAGGATGCAGTTGGTCTGGGCAATAGCAGAAGGGTCAGGGATCATGACTATGAGCCAAATTTATCTGTGATTAGCTTTGTCAGCCCCAGGAGGCATGGCATTCTGTGATCTTGGAGTTTAAAAGGTGGCAGTGTTGGTCTGTTCACGATTCTATCACAAGCCCAAGACTCCTAAAACCAGAAGTGGTAACAATGAGAACATCTGCAGAGGAGCCCGACTGGGGTGTTTTCTACATGTGATTGGGAAACAGTACAAAGTCAGGGCTCTTATCATGTCATTTTACAGATTAAAAGACTGGAACTCAGGAGATTAAGTATGTAACTAGCTCAAAGTCAGATAATTAGCAGCTGCTGAAGTCAGTTTCCAAGTTCGCAGGCTTCTAGTGTGTGTCCAACCTAAACTTCTCTTTTACAGACAAGGAAGGGACTTCAGGGATACTATGGGACACACCCCCCTGCCCACACACTTCCCAAAAGTGACAAGTAAGAACAAATCCTAGGGCTTGTGACTCTTAGTCTAGCTCTCTCCTTCCCTGCTACCTAAAGAATGTTTACCAAGACTCCTCATCTTCCAACAGGAGTAGCTGTATGCCCAGTGTGCCAGGTCAGGACTCGGCGGGGGGGCTAACGGACATTTGTCTAACAGCCTAAGGAATATGATTACCTCTGTCCAGGGAGCCACACTCTCCGCCTGGAAACCACCTCATGAACCTAGATTCTGATGGCCACCATTTCAAGATGAGTTGGGTTTAATAAAAAGAGAGAGGGAAGGGGGAAGCATGAGAAGAGAGCAATGTTTATAAGACTACTTTCTAGTCGAGTTTGTAACATACTTGTCTTGGGTCAAACATGGCTACCCTCAGACACTGGGTCCTTTACACAGGTGTGGAAGTCAAATTTATCCTCCATACTGTCATCAAAATGTCATTGGAGAAGCTGAGAGCAAAGAGCTGATGACTGGTTCCTCCTGGAAGCCTGAGGGAGAGTCTGCCTCCTCTGCCCTACTTTTGCTTGGTTTTTCCCCCTCATTCTTCAAGCCCCTGCTCAAGTGTTGTCTCCCAGGCTGGTCTGTCCCCATAATACTCCTTACTTAATTGTTTGTTCTTTTATTTTTAAAATTAATTTTTAAACATTGATAGATTGCTTCCTCTATGTGCCCTGACTAGGACTGAACCTGCAATCTAAGTATTTGCCCTGATCAGGAACCAAACCCTCAACCTTTAGGTACATGGGACAATGCTCCACCCAACTGAGCCACCTGACCAGGGCTTAATTTTAATGTGACACCCACTGCTCACACTGTGACTGTTTCCTCATCATTCTAAATAAGTTCTTAGGGGGTTGGGGACTAGGGACACTTTCTTGTCATATTCCCAGCATCTAGACAGTCCAGATGTTTAGTGTGGCTGAAGGAATAAGGAATTTTCTAGTCTCATCATTACCCTGGTTCTCGAGAGAAATCATATGAGCCTGGATTGAGTGTCCAGGGGCTGGAGAGGCCTCTGAATCCACAGGATTCCCGCTCATGACCTTGTGAACATCAGAAGGCCTGCTGACCAACTCCTAAACTGCCAAGAGGGCTAAGACATGAGCTTGCCCAGTGCTTGTCCCTGGATCTGGTCATTTAGAGCAAGAAAAAATAAGCTGGTCCTCAACAGAGATTTCTCGAGATAGGTGTTTTTCAGTAATTGGGGTTGGCATGGGGAAGTGGACCCCATAAATGAGAATGCCCATTCAGTCTCATTCTGCTGTCACCATCAGCCTTGGGGACTGACAGCCTAGCTCTGCGTGGCTTCCACCTTAAAAGTTTATTTAAGGCAAATGGTTACATTAATATACAAGGCAAGCCATTGTGCATCAAATAACTTAAGCTCAGTCCTGCTTACAAATGCAATATTTCATTGTCATCAGCTCTGAATGAGGTAGCCACATGTATCTCATCTGCATCAATTCAAAGACAGGGTCCACAAGAGCCTCACAGAGCCCCTGGCAAGGTGACACACTTCACCACTAGACCCTCATAGGAACTTTAAAAAGTGAGTGTTGTAGGCAGGGTAATGATTCCTAATGATGTCCACATCTAATTCCTGGGACCTGGAATATGTTACCTTACATAGCAAAGGGATTGGGCAGATGTGATTAAGTAAAAGACCCTGAGATGGGGAGATTGTCCTGGATTATCTGGATGGCCCAATGTCATTATAAGGGCCCTTATAAGAGAAAGAGGGAGGGAGCAGAGTAGTAACCAGAGCTGTGACAATAGAAGTGGAGGTTAAAGAGAGAAGAAATGTTTGTGAATGCAGGTGGCCTCAAGAACCTGGAAAAGGCAAAGAAATGTACCTTCATAGAGAGCCTACAGAAGGACACAGCCTGCCTATGTCTTGATTTCAGCCCAGTGAAACCAATTCTGACTTCCAACTTTTAGAATTGTGAAATAATAAATACGTGTTGTTTTAAGCCCCTTAGTTGGTGATAATTTGTTACAGCAGCAAGAAGAAATTAATATGGTAGGCAATTGCCCTAAAATGATTCCAATGAAATCATTCTTCATCATGCATTTCTTTCCTGCTCCCTTTGTTACTGGATCAGGTTTGGGGGTAGGAGGGATGTATTAGGAGAGATGAGGGTAACCTCAATGTTTCCCAAGCACCCACCCATCTGTAGTACAGTTTACTCTTCAGCAAAACTTTCAGTAGTAATTGTTGCTTAATTTTTTTTCCCCCGTAGGGTGATAGCTGGTAGGGGAGGAAAAGTTCTTATTTCTTAAAGCTGTTACATTTAAAACTATTTTTGCATGACTATTATCTCCCATCTCTCCACCTAGTGCTCTTTGTTGGATGTTCTGCCTGGTGAGACTCCAGCTTTTCACCCTGAACCACCAGCCTCTTATGTTATGTGGAAGACATAATATTTGTAAGTCACACTGGGCAGAGTATTGGGCTTCTGGGCTAGAAGAGGTTGGTTCAGTGACTGGCTGCTTACCACATCTAGATGCATCAAAAAGTATTTGTCAAAATGTAATGTTGCAAATAAACCTGGGAATCTTTCTAAAATGCAGGGTTGATTCAGTGGGTAGGGTGATGCTGAGATTCTGCATTTCTGACAACCTTCAGGGGATATCTGCCTGATGCTGATGCAGCTGGTGCAGGGACCCCTCAGTGAGAACCACTGTGTCCAAGTTAGCCCATACCTCAAAACTGGTGGCCAACATAGAACCAGAAGTTCTAGAATGTATGGACCCTATAGACATGCTTACTCCACTTTGGGATCATGAGGTCTACACATGTTACTTTTTCTTTCTTTCTTTCTTTCTTTCTTTCTTTCTTTCTTTCTTTCTTTCTTTCTTTCTTTCTTTCTTTCTTTCTTTCTTTTTTTTGGTTAATCCTTACCAAATGGGATATTTTTTCCCATTTTTTTCAGAGAGAGTGGAAAGGCGGAAAGGAAGTGGGAAAGAAAAGAAACAATGATATGAGAGGGACACATAGATTGCCTTCCACATACACCCCAACTGGAGCTGGGGATCAAACCTGTAACCCAGGTGTGTGCCCTTGATCAGGAATCAAACCTTTGATACATGGGCCGATGCTTTAACTGCTGAGATACCCATGTTCTTTAATGATATTTTTTGGTGTCTAACATAATAAGAAATATATATGTTTGGTTTTGTCAGGTATGCTGGAGATGATGGTAGGTGGAGGTTCCTAGATAGCTTAGGATGGGGAGTGGTGGTTAGAAAGACCAAGGCATGAGTAGAAGTTTGGAACTTTCAACTCCATCCTTTGACCTCCAGGGTAGGAAGAAGGACTAGAAGTTGAGTTCAATCACCAATGGCCAATAATCTAATCAATCATGCCTACATAATGAAGCCTCCATAAAATTCCTAAATGATGGGGTTCAGAAAACTTCTCATCTTATCCCAAACTCCACAGGGGATAAAAGCTCCTTTAGTTGAGAAAACTACAGGAACATACCTAGCCTACAGCCTGGCAACTAAGAACAATCGTAATAAATATGAACTTGCTATCTTTCTGAGCCTCATTTCTTCCTCTGAAAATAGTGGGGTGGTGAGAAGGTCGAGCAAGACGCTATGTGACAAGGGCGGTGGCTGGCACATAGAAAGAGGGGCTCTTCTGGTGTTCTTTGCACCTCTGTCAGGGGTTGGTGGCCTTCTAAATTTAACTAATGTCTACATTAAAGTGAATTTCCATGAACATATTTGGGGGAAGAGTGAAATCTTTACTTGAATTCAGTAGTTCAGTTTTCCTCATGTGAAAAATGGGGATAATAATATACTATGCATTGGGTTCTGAGGATGAAATAAGATGATCCAGGGAAAAACACTTAGCCTTGAGCCTGGCATGCAGGAGACACAAATCACCTTTATTATGTGTTCTGTCACATTGATATTCAAAGAGACAATTATTTTTTACTTTTAATAATCTTTGCCAGATTGATTTCCAAAAATTTGAAGTGGTTATTATTTAAATTTAGAAGAAAATTCTTACCTTTCAATTGAAAGGCTGGTTTGCACTTTAAAAGTCTCAGGCAACCACGTTCTACTAAGCCTGTTCCCAAAGCTCTTGTTTAAGAAACAAAGAAAATCATTGAGGAAATAAAGTCATTTGCATAGTGTCAACCAGAAATAACTGTGGTTGGGAAGAAACAATATTTTTAAACATTCCTATTTATTGATGTCATTCAACATTACAGAAAGATTTACAAGGAAATTTGGATTAACTATGAATGTTTAAAATTGAACACACACATACACATACATATTTTCATATGTGTTTGTAATAAAGTGACCCTACAGAGAGATCTTCTCTGTTCTTATGACACAACAAACCAATAACAACACCTCATGCATCGTCAGTGCTTTATGACCTGTAAAACATTTTCTCAAACATTTTTTAGTTTGAGTCTCACAATGATTCATGAAGAAGGCAGGTTTTACAATCTTTATTTTTTATTTTTAAATAATTTTTACTTTTTAATTACAGTTGACATACATTATTATATTAGGTGTACCCCTCAGTGATTAGACATTGTATAACTAAGTGATCATCCCAATAAAACCTTGCACCTTTCTCACCCATCCCCCTGACTACCCTTCCATCTAGCAACCATTTAAACATTTTCTATATCTATGAGTCTGTGTCGGTTCTGCCTCATACCAGTCTTGATATGGCTTCTTTAAATCTCTAGTTGTAGTACTTATATTCAGCCAGATTTCATTGGTTCTCAATGACAGTTGTTCTGTAGTTTAGTTGTGATTTTGATATGTAGGTTTTATAATCTTTAGATTATAGTTGAGGACACTGACTTACAAAGTTCTGACCTGATCAATATCCCACAGCTGTAACAGAACTGAGTCTGCCTTTAGACTTATCAGTTTTTGGTCCAGGCCTCTGCGTCTCACCATTTTACCACTAGTACTACTAAAAGTCATTGGTCTTAAGGGAAGAGAAGATGGCTGCCAATGGGCAGGCAGGCTGCAAGATAGTGTGTGAGTGAGAGAACCAAAGGAGAGAGTGTGGACATGCAGGGAGTGTCTATTTGTGAGTGAGGGCAGCTATATTCCAAGGGACTGTTGGAGACTGCTGGACCCAGCTCCCAGCCTCTATTGCTGCTGAAATCTCTACAGGAGCAGCCAGCTCTACTGCAGAGACCATGCCATCTTGAAGCAGAGAGTGGCTATGAAGGTAAGCCTAGCCTTACCTTCAAATGGGAAGAACTCGGATACCTCCCAGAACCCTACAACCACAACACTCAGGAACCATCTGTGAAACCACGAACACCGGATCTCAAGCAGCGTGAATATGCAAACACGAACGAGCCCTGCACCTTCTCCCAGAAAGGTCAAATATTGCCTAGAGAAAAGTAAGGTCTGTTATCCAGGCTGGAGGGACAAATACACGAAGTGGGATCTAGAGTTTCAAAGGAAGTCTGCACCCCACAAAATCTGCAGCTGTTGGGGTTAGCATAGACTGCGAATGTGGGAGTCCATAGGGCTGCTGGCAGAGTGAACTCTGGAAATCAACCCATAACTAGGCTGTGCACAGAAAGGCAGCCTGACGTTCTACCAGTAGACAGGCTGTGCAGTGCCAAGGAAAAAGACGTGCACAGAGACATGAGCAGAGACACATGCAGTGCTGGGGGGACAAGTCGCAAGTCTGTGCCCTTACTCTGCCTTTTTTTTTCTCTTTAAATCCTCACTTTTGATTACTAAGCCCAGTACATAATATCTCTCAATTAAAAACACTCTCAGAGACTGCAGGGGAAAGTTGAGTTTGTGGAACCTGGGGATCAGAATGGGGAGAAACAATCAGAAAACCAGCTCTGGGGCAGTCAATTTCCCCAATCCAGTATTAAGTGCAGCAGGGAAAACAAAATCAAAATACTGGGTAGAGAGAACTTACAGCCCCAGATGTGTTAATACAGAAACACTGCCACCCAGGGGTTGAATCACAAATTGTCTCTTGTGTATACAACTAAAGGCAGGCTGAGAAACAAAGAAATACCACTTGCTTGAAAACAAGATTGTGGCTTATAACACAGAGGAGCGGTGGGATGTAGGGGAATTCAATACTGTCCTGACTACCTGACAGGAAACAGGCATGCCACACAGAGCAGTAGAGGAAGTGAATGACCTTTACTACTACACATTTTTATTTTTTACTTAAGAAACTAAAATTTTTTTCTCACTTGATTTTACCTTTTTTATTATTATATTTTTATTTTTATTACTATTATACTACTATTATTTTATCTTATTTAAAAGTTTAATTTTATTTTATTTTATTTTATTTTATTTTGGGATTAGTGTCCTACATTCTATTTTCATTTTTCCTTTAGCATCATTTTACTCTATCTCAACTTTACCTTTATGCCAACACTCTCTTCCTCACTTTTCCATTTTGTTGTCCTGTTTTTCTTATGTTATTTCTGATTTAGATTTTTCCTATTCTTTCTTTTTACCTCCTCTTAACAATTCATCCTACTTACATATCTAATTTCCACTACCCTGCTTCAAGTCCATACACACTTCTCTCTTCTCTTTCTTCACTATCCAATTCTTTTTCTCTCTTCCCTTTTTTCCTTCTTTTTTAAATGTTTTTTTTTGTTTGTTTGTTTGTTTGCCCTTCTTTCTCTTTGTCCTTTTGTTGTTTGATTGATTGTTGATTAGTTTGGACTTTTCTTTGTTTGTGTGATTCTCTCTCTCTCTCTCTCTCTCTCTCTCTCTCTCTCTCTTATTTCCTCTCCTTGCTTGTTATTAGTTATTGTTTGTAGTTTGCATTAATCTCTGGGCATTTGTTGTTTGCAGTTTTTTTTTGATTAATTGTCACTCTATTGGAGTTTTCTTCACATATAAATTGTCCCCCCTTCTTTTTTTTTACTCTCTTTCTTTGCTATCTTACTTTTTTTTCCTTTTGTCAATATCATTTTTGCACTTGTGTTTTTTTTTCAATCCCATAATTCTCTTTTCTCTGGTGGTCACCTTTATTAGGGGTTATTAGTATCAGGAATACATTCATGCTCAAAACCTTGTGCCTTTTGCCTTGTTGTGTTGTATTTTTTGCCTTTAAGTCAATGCAGGAGAGAGAGA
The DNA here is from genome assembly GCA_027563665.1 of Antrozous pallidus. Lineage (NCBI taxonomy): Eukaryota > Metazoa > Chordata > Mammalia > Chiroptera > Vespertilionidae > Antrozous > Antrozous pallidus. The sequence goes on from CM050513.1 coordinate 15,927,312, forward strand.
GCTACGTAACTAGACACATGGAGAGGAGCAATCGTGGGGAGACAACGAAACAGACCGCATATGAAAGAAAAGGAGGCATCACCAGAAATGAAGTAAAAGAAATGAAGGCAAGCAATATGTCAGAGAATGAATTCAGAGAAATGGCTATATGGATGTTAAAAAGGACAAAAGACAAATGTAACAATATGTGTAAGAACCAAGAAGAAATGAAAAATCAAGAATAAGTGAAAAATAATATCACTGCCATAAAGAACTCAATAGAAAGCATCAACAGTAGACTAGAAGAAGTGGAAGACTACATCAGTGAGCTAGAAGACAAGGTAGGAAAAAATACCCAAGCAGAGAAGCATCTAGAAAAAAAAAACTTAAAAAACAGGAGGTGATTGAAAATTGTAGAGAAGCCATGATAGTGGCATAGGTAAACACCTAGGCTGCTGCCTCATACAAAAATTTCAAGAATACAACTAAAAGACAAAATGGACATCATCCAGAACCATAGGAAAGCTGGCTGACTGGAAATTCTACAACTAGAAGGAAACAGAAATGCACACAGAGAATCAGAGCAGCTGCTAATCCTGAAGTACGGAGACACGAGTGTGTGCATGGAGAGGACAAGCTGGAGAAGATGGGGCGTCTGAGTGCCTGGTTGGCATGCTCTATTGGGTAGGAGACAAAAGCTCCAGACTGCGCTGAACCCCAGTTTTGACTGCACTGAACCCTGGTTCTGGGTGAGACCCAAGGGACCTAGACCCATATGGGGGGGAATCTAGACTATGAGGTGGGAATCTCAGGGGAACAGCCAAAGGCAGAGGTCCAGAGGCATGCACACGAGTGCGCACAGAGAGGATGGACTGTTGACTGTGCTGCTGGCTTGCTCTGGCAGGAGGGAGACAGGAGCTCCAGATGGCCCTGAAACCAGTTCTGACTGCATGGAACCCCAGTACCAGGTGAAAATCTGGCAGTCAGGATTCATTGTGGGAGAAACTGGACTGCTTGGAAGCGGGCGAAACTCAAGGATGCCTTTCTCTCAGGTGTTTGCAACAATTGCGTGTGGACACTGAAACCCATGAATCTCATGGGGCAGGACTGATTGGAAGCCAAGGCTGTTGGCACCACAAGAAACTCTGCCCATCCAAGCTGAGCACAGAGGCTTGTGTAATTTTCAAGTCTAGCTGCATAAGGCTGTCTTCCGACATAGACACAGCTGATCCTCACAGACAATTGGCCTTTAGGTCAATTATTCCCAGTGATACCAACAGCAATCAAGGCTTAACTGCAACAAGGTTGTACACACAGTCCAAAAAGAGGTGCACCAAAAGTGTCCACATCAGATAAGAGGGGAGGCAGAGACACCTGTTACACAAAGCTACCCTACCAACTCATGGAAGCAGTGAAAATGTGGAGAGAAAGAAACAGATCACAAATGAAAGAAATGGAGAAAAACAAATGACTAGATATAAAGTTCAAAATCATGTTTATAAGATTTTTCAAGAGGTTCTTAGAAAAGGCCTATAAATTCAGCAAGACTCTCTAGGATATGAAAAAGGAACAACTAGAAATTAAATATACACTGACTGAAATAAAAAATATTTTATAGAGACCCAATAGCAGACTAGAGAAATGCAAGAATCAAGTCAAAGATTTGAAATACCAAGAGGCGTAAAACACTCAACCAGAAAAGAAAAAAGAAAAAAGAATCCAAAAATTTGAGGATAGTGTAAGAAGCCTCTGGGACAACTTCAAGCATACTAACATCAGAATTATGAGGGTGCCAGAAGAAAAGAGAGAGCAAAATACTGAAAAACTATTTGAAGAAATAATGACTGAAAACTTCCCCCACTTGGTGAAAGAAATAGATTTACAAGTCCAGGAAGCATACAGAACCCCAAACAAAAGGAGTCCAAAGAGAACCACACCAAAACATATCATAAGTAAAATGCCAAGGGCAAAAGACAAAGAGAAACTATTAGAAGCAGCAAGATAAAAACAGTTAATTACCAACAAGGGAGCACCCATACAATTGTCTGCTGATTTATCAACAGAAACTATGCAGGCCAGATGGGAGTGGCAAGAAATATTCAAAGTGATGAATAGCAAGAATCTACAACCAATATTACTCTGCCCAGCGAAGCTAGCATTCAGAATTGAAGGTCAGATAAAGAGCTTCACAGCTAAGAAGAAGCTAAAGGAGTTCATCCACACCAAATCAGTATTATATGAAATGCTGAAAGGTATTCTTTAAGAAAGGGAAGAAGAAGCAAAAGTAGGAAAAGGTGGCAGCTTCAAACTAGAGCATAGATGGAACTGGAGAGCGCTATGCTAAGTGAAATAAGCCAGTCAAAGAAAGATAAGTATCACATGATCTCACTCATTTATGGAATATAATTAACAACATAAACTGATGAACAAAAACAGATCCAGAGACAGAGAAGCATTGACTGTCAAACCTCAGAGGGAAGGTAAGGGAGGGTTGGGGTAAGGTGAAGAGATCAACCAAATGACTTGTATGCATGCATACATGCCTAATCAATGGACATGGACACCAAGGGGGTGTGGGCATAAGTGGTGAGGAGGGAGTTGGAATGAGTAATGGGGGATGAGGACACATATGTAATACCTTAATCAATAAAGAAATTAAAAAAACAGGAGGTAACTTTGGGACAACACAAAATAAAACAACATCTACCTATTAGGGATCACAGAAGGAGAGGCAACTGAATAAGGAATAGAAAACCTGTTTGAAGAAATAATGACAGAAACATTCCCTGATAGAGGGAGTAAAAACTCACACAAGTCCAAGAAGCTCACGGAGTCCCAAACAAATTGATCAACACCAAGGCACATTATAATTAATTGGCAAACACCAATGACAAAGAATCTTAAAGACTTCCAGAGAGAGCAGAAGATTACCTACAAAGGACTCCTCATCAGACTATTGACTGATAACTCAACAGAAACACATCAGACCAAAAGGGAATGGAATGAAATATACAAAGTCATGCAAAGGAAGTGTCTGAATCTAAGAATAGTGTACCCCGCAAGGCCATCAATCAAAATGGAGGATGATCAGCAGGTGTATGGCCTGCTTCTACCTGGAGCTCCCATCGTGATTTATTTGGCCACATCACAGTGCACACTGTTAGGTTTTCAGGGATGTGGAGGTGTGTTGAAGAGCACATTGATTAATGATGCTGATATGGCGAGGAAACAGTACACAAACCCATGCCCTGCAGAGGATCTCCTGCAGGTAAGGATGTGCACAGTCCCATATATCTTCTTGTGAAGCTAGCAGAAGGACATACATGCACCACTCCCTCTCCCCAGTAGATGAGAACTAGGAGCACTCCTGTGGCCGTCTGAGCTAGAGTAACCTGTGGAATTAGCATCAAAAGCTCCAGATGATATGATAAAATTACTGGCAAATACTGACTCTCTTAATAAAAGTTAGACAAACAGCCTCCTTAGATATATGTTATAAATATTGATAATGGCATATTCAGAGATGTGTTATGTCACAGGCACAGTTCATTCCTGCCTGCATAGTTGTCCTCGCCCAGAAAGACACCACTGGTCACTTTGGGTGGTACTCTGCCTTTCTCCTACTATACCCACCAGGGTATCTGCTCAAACCTCTGGACTGTGGGTCAAGGCCTGGGTGGGGAACAGGACTCCACCATTGATAGCCTTGTGATCTTGGGCAAGGCAGTTTGCATTGCCACACTTGGCTTCCTTAACTAAAAATGGAGATAACAGTTTTTATTATTTTACAACAGTTGGGAGGTGCCAAGGTAATAATGAATGTGAAAGAGATTGACAATTGAAAAGAACTATTGTTTTTTAATTGATTTTTTTTCAAATTATAGGAGTACAAAACATTGGTTGTAATAGGTAAAGCAATTTAAAAATATGTGAAGACAAACTCTCGGTGACTAACTTCCAGTTCTACTCTCTGAGAGATCCAAAGTCTGTACTCTCACAAGCTTTGAAGTTGTTCATGCAACATATCCTCACAAGTACACACGTGGACCGGAGTTTTGGTGTATTTCTTTCTACTAAAGTGGAATAGCACCAAACTATGGCTATGTTAACTTGTTTTTTTTCATTGGATGATAGATCATTTACTATACAATTTTGTAAAGTTGTAAATTAAAAAATCTCCTTTGGCTTTGAACTTCTGTCTTAGAATTCTGTTTAAAATTTTAACAGCTTCTTATAAAATCCTTTTACAACTTAGTTAATTAAATTTTCTTAAACATTTATAAATAGTTCTATGTGTAAATAGAACTATTCTGTACTCCAAATAGACTAAGAAAACTATGCCCAAATTAAGTAATTCTTATAAATATAAATAAAACATAAATATTGGAACTCTTAAATTCTCTTAGGCATTCCAATATTGTTGACTAGTTTTATTCTTCTACACTTTCACTTTAAAAACTTAAATTTAAACCTATTACTCAATTACTTATCAAATTGGAATCACAAAAATTGGAACTGTTAGCTGCTCTAATATATAAACTTCGCATAAATATGACCAACATTGTAAATACCAAACATACACAGAATATTCCTAAACTTATAAAAAGAGAGATGGGTTTGAGTTCCTTTATTGTCTCTATAATTAATCCTCACCATCTCAGAGTGAGCATCACCTACAGGCTAAGGACATACTTGTCCCCCCAGTAACCCTCTCCATCTCACACTCCTCCAGGCATACTGTACTACTATCTGTGCTCATCGGTTATGTATATCCTATATAATAAAACCCTAATATGCGAACCCTGAATGGCAGAATGACATGCACAGATCAACAGGGAGCAGACACTCGAAGCAGGAGCTGCCTCTTGGTGGTCAGTGGACTCTCACAAGAGGAGTACCACTCAACCAGAAGCCAGGTTCACAGCCGGTGAGCACAGTGGCACTGGCAGGAGCCTCTCCTGCCTTCACTGCAGTTGGGCAGTAAAGAGTGAGGGGGTCCTGAACTTCAAGAGCCCTGGACTGGAGAGGGATGTCTGAGTGCCAGCTTAGGCCCAATCCCTGGGGGAATCGGGCCTAAGCTGACAGGCAGACACACCTCAAGGGGTCCTGGACTGTGAGAGGACGAAGGCTAGGCTGAGGGATCCCGCCCTTCCCCCCCTCCCACCTCCCAGTGCATGCATTTGGTGCATTGGGCCTCTAGTATGCACATAAGTTCTTCGATTAATCCCTTCCTGATCCCTCCCCTCTCCTTTCCCTCTGAGATTCCTCAGTCTATTTCCATGCTTCCATGTCTCTGGATCTATTTTGTTCATCAGTTTATTTTGTTCATTATATTCACAAAAAAGTGAGATTATTTGATATTTGTCTTTCTCTGGCTTATTTCTCTTAGCATAATACTCCACAATTCCCTCCATGCTGTCTCAAAGACATAGTATTCCATAGTATATATATACCAAAGCTTTTTAATCCACTCATCCTCTGACGGACACTTGGGCTGTTTCCAGATCTTTGCTATTGTAAATAACACTGCCATGAACATAGGAGTTATTCTTTCTAACTGGTGTTTTGGGGTTTTTAGGATATATTCTTAGAAGTGGGATTGCTGGGTCAAATGGCAGTTCTATTGTTAAATTTTTGAGGAAACTCCATACTGTTTTCTTCACATCCTCATCAGCACTTGTCATTTGTTGGTTTGCTCATGGTAGCCATTCTGACAAGTATGAGGTTATACCTCATTGTTGTTTTAATTTGCATTTCTCTGATGATTATTGACTTCGAGCATTTTTTCATATATTTCTTGGCCTTCTGTATGTCCTTTTTGGAGAAATGTATATTTAGGTCTTTTGCCTATTTTTTAATTGGATTGTTTTTCTTCTTTTTGTTAAGTTGTATGAGTTTTTATATATTTTGGAAATTATCCTCTTAAAAGATGTATCATCAGCAAATATGTTCTCGCATACAGTGGAATCTCTTTTCATTTGTTGATAGTTTCTTTTGCTGTGCAGAAGTTTTTTGTTTATTTTCTCTTTAGTTTTCCTGTCCTAGGAGAAGTGGCAGAAAGAAGAAAGTGAGGAGCCATAACCCCATAGATGCAAGCCAATTAGTGAGTACACACTATATGATGGTGTCGCCCAAGAAAAGCTAGTCACCTTTACCTCCTTCATCTCTCTATCATTTGCAGTTTCTTCCTACTCTTCTACATCCTTCTTTGTCACCTCTTACTTCCCTGTGACCTGATTCTCCTTGTGACCACAATTTCTAGCTCAATGCTGTTAATTTCCAGGTCTTCACCATTGGATCAAATACCTGAATTTCAGATTCAGCTCTGCAACATCCTACTGAAATATCTACTTGTTTCTCTTGGAAAACCTGTCCAAACTGATCTCAGAATTTTCTCCATCAAATCTCTTCTTCCGCTAATGATTCCTACCTCAATAATTTACTCTGTGATCTATCCACTTGCTGACACCCAGGAGCCCAGCAGTAATCCATCATTTCTCTTTCTCCCTGACCTCCCACATCTTGTTCATTACCAAGTCTTAATAGCCAACCCCTTCAACATCTCCAGAATCCATCAACTTTTCCCCACCACCACTGGGTTGAGGCTGCTGTGCATGCTCATTTGTACATACTGTCCCCTCCTCTCCCCCTTTTGATCTGACAGACCACACTCAATCTTCCAGTGTCAGTTTATAGTCCCACTTCCTTAGTGAGGCTTTCCCAAATCATCCACCCGCTTATCCTTCTCCTCTTGTGTAGCTTACTGCACCTTTTCCTTCCTCCTCTTCACATGCATCACCCCAGCAATTCTTGGTTAATATATCTATATACTTTTCTGCATTATAAACTGGCATTAAGCTAGAGAACCTTTGTGTCTTCAGAGTCTAGCACAGACCCCCACATATAAGAGAAGCTCAACAAATATTTGTCTAAGAACTGAAGAATGGATGAATGAGTGAATCTCCAGGGTACACAGTCATGAATTTAAATATAATTTTATTTCTTTCAGCCTTAGCTGATTTGGCTCAGGGGATAGAGCATTGGCCTGCAGACTGAAGGGTCCTGGGTTTAACTCCAGTCAAGGGCACATACCCGAATTGTGGGCTCTCTCCCCAGTGGGAGGTTTGCAGGAGGCAGCCGATCAATAATTCTCTTTCATCATTGGTGTTTCTCTCTTTCCTTCTCCCTTCCTCTCTGAAATCAATAAAATATATTTTTTAAAAGTTGTGTCTTTCAGTTGTAGTCACCTTACTTCAGTCCTTTACCAACTCAAAACTGGCTTTTTACAGTGCCACCCTCATTGATCTCTCACTGCTGCATGCACTGCATAACACATCTGGATTACCTGTTGCAAAGCATTACTTTCCTTGGGTAACTCCAACAAAATTTTTTTCATAGTTCCCCAATAAATTCAGAGCAAAGCCCAAAACTCCATGGCCATGCCAAGACCTGTAGTATGTCTACCTTAGATTCTTTAGGTGTTTGTTACTAGAGTTAAGGGATGTGCTCATGGGCTTCTGTGGGCTAGTGTCTAACCATCATTGTTTATATGGAGAAATACCTCCCTCGGGCCAAGCACCCTATTTACAAATGAGTTTAAATTATTGCCTGTTATTAGGGTACAGTTTGAAGTGCATTGGTAAGACCTAAATAACATCTGTGGGAGGTTCCAAGCAGTCAGCAAAGATAGGCTCATGAGCTTCAATAATCCTAAATTAGTGATAGTGCTTCAAATATCAAATGAGAATAAAATTTATTTGTCTTATCTTTTCTTGAAAATTAGGAACCCATCACCCTTGAGCTAGGGAATATCTTAATCTGGCCCTTTTTGGTTTGCAGGATGCTGACTCAGTTTATGGAGGTGGGAAGAGATCTGGTCAGAGGGCTTTTTTTTAGGCCTGGGTGTAATGCTGATCTGGGATGGAACATGGCCCTGTGTATAAGCATCTGGCAGCCCCCAGCACAAACCATGTCTGCTTATATCCTCTTCCAGGACCTGCCCAGCTGGAAGTGAGCAAACGGTAGAGCTGAAGCCTTTATCTCTGACATTTAAGTCTTCATTTTAGTCTTACCTCTAGGCACCCACCATCCATACCGTCTCTAGCCCTTTCCCCACCCACAGAGTAAGTCGTCTGGCCCAGACCTTCACATCAGACAGCAGGAGAGTGCTGTGCATTCAAGGAGAGCTCAGATTAATTGAACCTAGGCTGGCTCATCTCTCAGCTCTACCACTTCATTCATTGTGAGCTTGGGCAATTTGTTTCATCTCTTTAGCCTCAGTTTCCTAATATAATGCAGATAATAAGAGGATGTAATTCAAGGATCCAGAAAAGCATAATAAGTGTCCATTCAACATCACTGTTGTTAGTGTATATCCTATAGTGTGAATGAGTTGAACTGTATTTGAATTTTTAACTTGATTAACTGCCATTGGAGGGCATTACAGTGGGTAGAATTGTTGGTAAGATGTGGATAGCTGGATAGGAGGTGTAGGGGAGGCTTCTCTTAGTTTGGCCAACACTGGCTACTCTATTACTGAAGACCTGCTTATTCCCAGGAGTTGCTGGAACCTGAGGGACAGACACATGACTGGCCTTTCCATGACTGTAGTGAGACGTGGAGCCACCCACTGACCCTAAAGCTCATCTTAGGACAGATCTTCCTGACTCATTTGCTGAAGACCACCTTCTCTATCCCTCATCCTTGTCTTTTTTAGGACCTTAAATGTTAGATGTTTGAAATTCAGAATTTGTCTTTACTGTGCCTTGTACTACCAACCCTAGCTGGCTGCCCCCAAACTAAGCACCACTATGGCCATGCTAGTAACCCTAGTCCAAGCAACATACACACACACACACACACACACACACACACACACACACACACACACACACACACAGCTATTTGGCCAGTGTTTCCATTGATACGTGGACACAGATGCGTAGACTCAAGTTTTGGAAGCTTCACCCCAGAGCAGGAGTTGGGCACTAGGAGTCTGGAATTGCAGGCATCATACATACAAGGGTGAGAAGTGCTGGATACATTTCAGGATGACATAATTGATTCTCCTTTGTTAAAAACTCTCAGAATTGCTTTTAAAGTTTCCCACCCACAGCACCATAAAGGCATTACCTGACACCAGATGTCCTACTGGCCTTCTTCCCACCTCCTAAGTTGGACATGCATTGGAAGCCACACGAAGGCTTATTGTTAATGGTAATAGCACACATTGTTTCTATTTATCAAGCATTAAGTATATGCTGAGAAGTGTGCTTAGTACATTTATTAAGAATTTTCTTCTTTAATCTTCACAATAAACCAATAAGGTAGCTACTGTTATTATCTCCATTTTATTAGTGAAGAAAAGGAGGCTGAGAGAGCTTAAATAGCTTAACATTAATTAAGGTCACTGAACTAGTTAGCAAAACTCTGTCTGGTACTATTCCCAGCTGCACCTTTGTCCTGGCCTTCTTCTCTAAGCTCCTGGTCAGCACAAATTGTCCTCCTCTCTCTTCATCATTCCTGGGGCCCACAGTTGTGACATCACCATTCCTTCCCTTGAAGATGTGCTCTTCTGACAAAGGCAGTTCTCTGAATCCAGCAGACTAGGACATGGGACCTAAGTCTACAGTGATCATTATACCTTTGTCTTTTGCCTAATTATGAGAGTGTGTATTATAGGAGATAAAATGGGATCCCCTATGTTTGATTGCAATTACATAAGAAAATTATAAACATTGGTAACAGGTTAATCCCTTATTTGTTAGTGTACCTAGCACATTAATAAGTTATATCTCTGCACAATTACTATGCAGTGCAATGAAAAGTTTGTCATTGAGTGAAATAGCATGTTAGTTTTGTTAGATTAATTTTTATTTATGTACAACTCTAATCTCTAACTAATAGAACCTCATGTTTCCTGGATAGATAGTGATTAACCATATTTATTCAGCCACAACTAAAACCAACTAAGTAATGTTGGTATGCATGACATAACTGTATTTTGTCTGGGAACTTTCCAGAATCCATGGGCCTGAGAGTTAGTAGAGGGAGGAACCTCTCTATCTTTTCTCTATAACCAGAAGGTCTGTGCAGAAGTGAAAGTGGACTAAAGCAGGGTGACTCCAATAGTAGTCCACCTAAGCAAGATGTGGAAGTATTTTCTGTGGTTCTGGTCCAAGCTTTTTCTACTGGGGGAAAAACCTTTATAAGTCTATATTATGATTGATGTTGACTAATTAGTCAGGTTTGAATAAGTTAATTTCATTTGTTTTTATAAATTTCTAATTATGAAGCAATTCAGTTCAGAATTTTATTCTTGATGAGGACACAGCCTGCAGAAATGGACACTGTGGCACAGATTGAAGCCATCCAGTCACACTCTTTCCTAGAGAGCATGGGTGAGGCTGCCCTCTGAGTAGGAAATGTTGGATGGGTTACAACCCCTGGAAGGGATGGAGTCCTACTTAGAGATGTCCTGGGCAAGATGCGCCACTGAAAAGGGAGAAAAATAGAAGGGATTTCACTTAGAGGCAGAGCACTGAGGGGAGACAAGGTGGCTCACTTCCAGTTCGTGTCTTTCCAGTAAGGCCTCAGGCATGTTTTCTGAGGGGCTTAAGGTCTGCTTCATTGAGCCTATACTCTAGGTGTTGAGAATTAGTGATAACCTGATCTTTTAATCCTCCTTGATCCTAGGAAGTGGCCCTTTGTTAAAACAAAAGATTACAGATGTGTGTGAGAGAAGTTAAGCCAACTGCACACCATCTTCAACTGTTCACTATTTTCCAGCTTTGGTCAAATTTCTCAATTAAAAGGGAGGCAGATGGCTTCCTGAAAATAAAAATAGATTTTATCCCCTGAAGTTTTGCAGCCAGTTTGATGGGAAGTAGCTAAATCTGGTGTTTGAAAGATCCGCTCTGAAGATGCACAAGTCATTTTTATATTGCCATGTAAAAGACAGCCAAGAATCTGTGATGAGTGTTGGGTAAGGCTTTGCCACCATTTCCATGGGGGACCTCTGGAGGAAGAATTAGATAATCCTGCAGATCAGCTGATACTTGGATTGTAGTCTTCTGAAACATCAGCGGAAGAAAATATTGTTTTGGGAGATGTGCCTATTCTTTGAAGTATAGGTATAAAAATCCAAAGGGATCTTACCAATAGAATAACTTAGAAGGGGCATCCTAAGCGGGTGGTGGAGAGATGCTATGGAGGCATGAACACGATGCTGAGGCTGAGTGACAGGGCAGCATCAGAACTAGCCGTGACCTGCCTCAGAGGCCAGCTGGAGGTACAGGATGTCTGAATGGGGATGGGAAGAGGTGCTTGAAAGGGAGGGGCATAGGGCAGTTTTTGTTATTCTAAGGAGGAGCCAGAGGCAATTAATCAGGGTATTGGGTAAAGCTTTGCCACCATTCCCATGGGGGACCTCTGGAGGAAGAATTAGATAATCCTGCAGACCTAAGGGGGCACCTCTTTCTTCATTTCCTAAATATCCCTCCCTTGAGCCTCCAATGGTACCAAAACCAACACCCCTAATCCTTTGAATCAAAGCATTACCCATGTGCTCACAAGCAAATATGTATTTGGGGAGTAAGTTAAGTGAGAGTAGGTCTTGTTTCTGGGTCCATGATCAGTGCTTTATATACAGGGACTTATCTGCCTCAGCTCAACAACCCAATCAGGTCATTTTTATCCCCATTTTATAGAGGAGAAAACTGAGGCCCAAGGGATAAGTAACTTATCCAAGATTACAAGGCTAAGTTTTCTGAGTGAAATTTAAACCCTGGACCTTCTGATACCAGAGCCAACATTCTTAACACTATCCTGTCTAGACTGCTATGTGGTCAGCATCCAGTTAAATATTATGAATGTTTTGTGAGATTAGACAAGGTAAAGGGCTCTAAGTGGTCAAGTGTTTCCTACCTGACCGGCAGGTCCATGTGGAATCCCTCGGGGCCTAGAATAGCCTTGTTTGTCAGAGAGGGTCTTGGGAGGGGTGAGGGTGAGTGGTGGGTGGGGCCGAGGCCAGGGATGGGAATGGAATGTTTCTTGCCCTCTTGGGAGACCAGGGCCAGACCACTGTTTTAACTTCCCTCTGGGTGGTCCACATGCAGTATTCCTTGTATTTTACTTGGCAATAATTTAAATTAGTAATGTAGAGATTCTGAAAAGGATTTCAGCCACCAACACAAACATTTCAGTGAAAAATCCATTGCTTGAGAACTAGCTGAAGAAAAGCCATTTTACAAGAAATGGTTCCATTACCCATGTAAACAGGGTTGGACATCCTTCCTTTCCCCTTTTTCACAACAGCGGGGTGATTCCAAATATATGTGGAAGATAAAAATCACAGCTGATTTTTGCTTTAACGCTGAAGTATATGAAAAATCTTTAATTTTTATCAGCCCTGGGGGCTGAAGATATGAAACTTTGCTAAATAGGGTATACCCACCAAGCACATTTTATTAGCTCTACTGTCCAACAGTGCTTTCAATTTCTAAGATAGTGGCTTTAATGAGCCTCTTGGGGCATGCACAGCAGTCTCAGTCAATCCCATAATAATAGAAACCAGCAACTAAAGTGCTACTGTAACAATAATGACCAACACATGGGCTTTAGGATGAACTGTAAGGAGGATTCCCTGACAAGTAGTGTTCAGGTTCACCTTGGCCTCCCTCCCTCCTCAGCAAGCAGAACAGGCTCATTCTTCTTGTCAGCTTTTGCTGAGTTTGCTTCAGGCAGAGATGGATGAGGTGACCTCTCCGCATCCTTTCCCAGCTTATAGTCCGAGAACATCCATACTGATTTAGCCCACTGGGAATTATTGCCTTTTTCATTCTGGGCTGACAGAGTGAAAATTCAACAAAGTTCATTCAACAAACATTCACCTGGCAACTACCCTCTGTAAAGCCCTGGGAAGTTCTGAAGACGAAAAGGATGAAAAATGGGCTATTGGCACCATCCTGAAAGGACTGAGATCTAATGGGAGGCAGAGGGATAAGCATGGAGACCTAAGGCCAAATAAAATATGTATTTTGTTAGAATTGCAGCCAAGTGTAGAGGGGGTTGGAAGAAGAAATAATTTATGACAGCTCATGGATAAATAAAACTTCCAGAAGATGTGGTAGCTGGGATCACTCTTTAAAGATAGATGGGATTTTGGTGACTGGAGAAGGTGAAAGGGCCAAGGCTCAGGACACAGCATGAGCAGGGGAACAGCAGTATGGCCTTGTGGGTTTGCTTAGGCTCCTACTGAAAACAGAGGCGAGCAAGAAGAGACATGAAAGAAAGAGGGAGAAAGAGCCAGAACACAGATGGTCTTGAAAATCACCCCGTGGATGATGATGAGGTTTTGAAAGGAGGGAATGAGCTAAACTTTAGAAAACTAACTGCAACTAAAAAGGAAATCTCCAAATAAATGTAAAAATTAAAAAGAAGAAAGCCTTTTATATGTATATTGCATTTTGTCCACAAGATCAAAGGAATCCTGTCTTGTAGATCCAAGTCAGAAAGAGAGTTCCAATATGGGGAACTCCTCACTTAGATTGCAATGCCATATTATCCTTTGGGTCCTTTGATAGTCTATAAAGTAAGATATCTAATGAAATTTCCCAAGGAGGTTCCATTCATATGTGTTCATGTGATAGTCATGCAAGCAGAAGGCTGACTTCCAGACCTAGAGCTTGTGAAATGCCTTTGTGTGGTTTGGCTTCACCTGGTTGCCAGCTTTATGTCCACTGACTTTACAAGGGCTTTAGGTATTCCAAGGAAACCAGATTGGCAGAAGCTGCCATGACAAGGCAGAAAGAAGACTAAGTTTCTGGGTTAATAAGTGGAGGGTATCTGTGCAAATACACTGATATCATCTTTGTCTTATTGGTTTTCATACAGATTGAGTCCTGTTTGAAATGCCCTTGGAACTCATTTTGTTTCTTTTGGTTTCTTTAAAAAAATGTCCCCTGTACTCTTCTTTCTTGGCTGTCTTGCACAAACCTCACTCTGTCTTTGTTAGTTGAATGTATTGCACTTGCATTCTTTCTGGGCACTAGGATTTGGGTGGCTACCCTTGGAGAAAGCAAATCCCTTTTCCCCTCTAGCAGTCAGGGTTCAAGGGCTTGGCTGGACATGGAAACAAAGGCAAATGATCCTCTCAGGCCATGTCCCACCAGTTCAGCTCTTCATGGATTTGTTCAACAAATACCAACAATCTGCTGTGTCAAGGATTGCCTCAGATGTTCAGAGAGAGTGCAGGAGAAGCTGGCATGTTCCTGCCCTTGAAGAAGTTCAATTTCAACACATAATTTGTGTGGTTAGTGAGTATCAGGTGGGGGAGAACAGGAACTGTTGGGGGTTGTAGAGGTGAGGGATCTGACATCTGAAATGAGGTTGGTAAAGGAAGTCAGGTCCAGGCAGACAGAAGAGCAATGACAGAAGATAGGTGCATCTGAGGACCTGGATGAAATTCGGGTGGGTGAGCAGAGATGGCCAGAGATTGTCATAGGGAGGAGGGGAGAGAAAGGTGTGTCTGTGTCAATGTGGACTTTGCTATTCATATCAGCAATTATACAACTGGACCTAGGTGGATTCCTTTACCTCTCGAGCTTTCATTTCCTTTCTACATAATGAGATTAGGGTAATAGGCCAGGGAAGATGAGTTTGATAGAACAATGACATATATGCAGAATGCTTTGTATACAAGAAGTTGTTAATAATGATGGACAATCTAGTATGCAGAGTTTTAGTAACCTCAATTTACTTAAGACACATCTCTCACTATATACCATAAAAAACACGCCAACATACAGAGCTTAACGCTCAGAAATGTTGGCTGAACTGAAAGATCTATTGATGTCAGTTGCCGCAGATGGTGACTCAAAATGAGTCCCAAGGGCATTTCAAACAGGATGGTGGGAGACAGTGAGTGCACAGGAGAATTTCCTTTCAGAGCCACAGAGGTCAGCTTGTGTGGGACCATAGAGTAGTCTAGTCTTAGAAGTCATAATAACCAGAAATTAGCAATGTTCTAACTTCATCATGAGTCTGTAATTCAAATGCAGTAAGTTTCTAAATGGACTCATTCAAACCCAATTTATTTACCTTTTGTACATTTTAGACTCTATTTAATAACTATAACTCAGCAAAGTATTATTTCCAAATTTATTGACCATATATGGGTTTCCATCCACATAGACAGCACAAGGGAAAAAAACCAAACCTTGTACATACGATATTCATAAATATTGAAGACAATTTATCATTACATTGGCCCAAAGAGAACCCCGGTGAGCAAAACATAAGTAAACCATTAACAATTTACTTGTATTTCTCTTCATTTGTTTAAATTGTATGAAAATTATGTACACTCTAAAGAAAAGTATTAAAAAACTAGCTGAAAGCTTTTTAAAAATATTTAAAACAAAGTATAATTTAAAATGCTAAGGAGGTCTACACTTCATGTGGAAGAAAATCAGGCATTAAACAGAAATAGCTTCTATTTCAAACCTTGTCATTGAAAAGCCTTTTACGCTGTTTATTCCTCAGTGAGTAAAACAATGTGGTCTGTCATCATATTTCTTTGAGTACAACGGGTCTTGTATTGTGTTGGGCAGAATAAATCCAATGAACATGATGATAGAATCACAGAATTATGTACTTTCAGATTGTAAGGTGTGAGAGAGCCATCTTATAATCTTCTTTTGCCAAAGGGAAAACAGATCTTTAGAGAGGCAAAGTGATTGGCTTCAGATCTAGCTACTGCCAGAACCCAGGTTTCTCTTCTTGTCTTAGGCTTGTTCTGCTACACATATGCCCTGTCTGTGAGGAACATGTCCCAGAGCACAGCCCTGGAAGGTGAATTTCTATATACATTTTTATCTGTGTGTATGTCTATGTGTGTGTGTTTAATTTTCAACTTGGATCCTGGAATGTAGCTTTTCAAAATACAGTGACTTAAAGATTCTGCTTAGTTATATTTCTATTGATTATAGTTTCAGTATATACATTTTACTTTACATTCTTAATGTGAAATATTTGGATATTCCTGCTTCTCAGTATTAAATGGTTGAAATGATAGAAACTACACAGATGAAACACACCCTAATCCCACAAACAGCCTCATGTTTACATGGTAGGGATGCATGGGGCCAAAATATTTTGAAGTAAAGACAATTTAAAAAGTAATTTTATTTTAACCCTCAAAAGACGCAATATGAAGTTGTCATTTCCCCCAATTCAGATTTTTCTTTTCTTTGATCACATACATCCTATATGCCAGCCACTGTGCTAAGAGCTTCACACACAGTCAGTGCTTTTGTCTTGAGAGTTTGACTCCTTGCAGCTGCCCAGGCTGGGGCAGCAGAAGGATGACTGGGAGAATCCGCAGGCCACTATACACTAGGTTCCGGCAACATGGGCTGCCCTGAGAATGGGCACAGTGTCCTCAATCCCCCATTTGAGGCAGACAGGCCCACTACCGGCTGTGTGGGCAGCGGTCCCCTGGGCAGGGGGGACACCAAGTGGGTTCTTGGTGGTGGGAGAAGGAAATTGTATTGAAACCTTACTGTAATTTATTTTTATGAATTGTTATGACTTAACAATTATTTATTTTAGTTGTGGTAAAATATACACAACAAAATATGCTTTCTTAACCATTTTTAAGTGTACAGTCCAGTAGTGTTGAGTACATTCATGTTGTTGTGTGGTCCATCTCCAGAACTCTTTTAATCTTCCCAAACTGAAATTCTGTGCCCATTAAACACCTCCTCCCAGGTCCCCCTTCCCTAGGTCCTGGAAAACCCTATACTTTCTGTCTGTGCATTGGACCAGTCTAAGAACTTTATATAAGTGGAATCATACACTGGTGTATGACTGCCTTCTTTCATTTGATATAATGTCCTGAGGTTCATTCATGTTGTAACATGTGTCAGGATTTCCTTCTTTCTAAAACTGATTATTATTCCATAATGTATGTGTATCACATTTTATTTACCCACTCATTTGTTGATGGGCACATGGATTCTTTCCACATTTTGACTATTGTGCATTCAACCTTATGGTTTTAATTGCTTTGGGAAATCTGAGGAATCATTATGGTGTAGCAAAGATGAGGGGTGCTACTTGGGAGCACTCATATAGGACTGACCCCCATATAGAGGACTTACAAGGGAGAGATAGGTTTAGCCTCAGAAAGCAAGACCCTTGTTCTCCTGCACCTTTCAAATGGCTATTTTTCTCTAATATGAAATGCTATAGTCATAAGCTGGACACTGCCCACTTCCCAAGGGGGCAATGTACATCAGATAAGGACAAACATACATGCAAATATCACAAAGGCTAATTTCATGAATTCTCAAAACCTCACCATCTTTTTGAGCATAGTATGACTTTAGGGTAGTAGTGGAGCAGAAGTCTGTGCACATCAAGGGGTTCTGGACACAGATTTGTGTGCGTGTATTTTTAGATTTAATTTAATTTAATTTAATTTAATTTAATTTAATTTAATTTAATTATTGTTGAGAGTATTATAGATTTCCCCCACACATACTGTCTCCCTCCACCCATCCCCCCTTCCTACCCCAGGCCTTCACCACATTATGGCCTGTGCCCATGAACTATGCATATATGCATATAAATTCTTTGGTGAATCTCTTTTCATCCCCTCTTTCCTCTGAGTTCTGTCAGTCTATCTCATGCATCCATGTCTCTGGATATATTTTATTTGTCAGTTTATTTGGTTTATTAGGTTCTACATATAAGTAAGATCTGGTACTTGTCATTTTCTGACTGGCTTATTTCGGTTAGCATAATGCAAATTTTGATCTTAATCTTAACACCAGGTTTCCCAGTTATTCCCCAGCCTCTGCACACCTGAGAAGAGCAGGCATTATCCTTTCATTCCTCCGAAGCCAAGACTTCTTAGACACTACTTCTGCTCCCGATTTGGTGTGCAGTCTTTTCCTTCTTTTACTCATTCATTCATTTGACAGTTGGTCATCCACTGGCTATGTTGTTGGAGGTGCATATTCAGTGCTTCTAGAGAAGCGCCTTCACACAATGCTGTCATATTAGACACAAGCATCATTGTGGCTTCACCTATAAAAGGGGAAACTTGGGTCAACTTCAGCCCTTTATGGTTGTTGGACTCCAAGATGGGAACCCAAGGCAAAGATCCTATAAAATCTAGAAAAAAGTTCTTTTGCATAGCCTTCTGGAAGGCTCATGTGGAGACCTGAGCACCTTTCAGTCAACAGGCAACATAGCCTGCTTCACTTTCACTATTGGAATGGATCTCTATGTCCCTTACCACACTTCAAATACTTTACAAGACATTATCCTAAACAAAAGTAGAATAAGAAGACATTGTTTGGTGGATGGTGCCCAAGTATTCTCTATTCTCAGTAAAACTATTTATATATATATAAAATCCCAATACGCAAATAGACCAAACAGCAGAACAACCAAAAGACTGGTCACTATGATGTGGGTTGGCCACAAGGGGGCATGCACGGAACATGGTGGGCATCAGCAGCAGGAGGCAGAGTGCGAAACATGGCGGGTGTTGGCTGCAGTGGGATGGTGGAGCAGGTGAGCAGGGGCACCAGACAAGGCGGGGTGCCGGTTGCTGTCATCTGAGTGAGCCTCTGTTGGTTACTGAAAATTCTTTGTTTCCACACACTGCAGTCCCAACCAGTGCTCACACCCACTGCTGGCACCAGAGCCACCACTCGCCCAGCACCAGTCCCGATTGCTCAGTGCTGTTAGTGTGTGCAAGTGGCAGCTCCTGGCCCCAACACCCCTCAGGGTTTCTCTACCTCCTCCTGCTCCTGAGGGGTGATTGGGGCAGCAGCCGCTGCAAGCACCTGCTGCCGGTGCTGGCCCCACTCACACCCCCTGCTGGCACTGGACCCAATCGCTCTGCCCCATCAGCAGGTGCAGGCGGGGCCGGTGCCATCAAGGCGTGGGAATGGCGGCGGGAGCAGGGCTGCCGGCAGACAGGGGATCAGAGGCTGTGGTGGGAGGATGGGCTGAGACCCACCCTTGTGCCCACAACAGCCTCGTGACCCAGAGTTCCTTTCAGAGTGCAGGAACTCATGGACTGGGTCCTTAGTACCAAATAAAAGGTCTGTTTTCAAAAACTGATGGGGATGTAGTGAATAACTAGCTACTTAATCACTATGGAACTAGAATGCCTGAGTGCGAACTATTTCTGATGATTACGAGCTGTGTAACCTGAGGTAAGTCACTTAACCTTTCTGGGCCTCTGACAATCATAGTCTGAAAATGCAGATGACAATAGTAATGAAATTGTGGTTGCTGAGGATTAAATGAGTTAAAGCATGCAGAGTGTTTAGAGTAGTGTTTGACAAATTGATCCATCGACTGATAAATAGGTTAAGAGCTAGATAGACACTGTAACAAAGGAAGATCTTTAAAATGATGTATATCACTTAGGAAGAAAATGAAATTGTCTATTACATTTATAATAGGATTGGTTTCCAGCTCAATATGGATGAGATTCTTCTTGAGGAGATAACATTATGAGGCCCAAAGAGGCCGCAAGAAGAGGATTCCCTGAAAGGTCAATGAATGGATAATAAAGATGGCCACGTGGCACCACTGCTGTGTATCCAGAGGCTTCCAACACTGAAGGGCCCATGAGGGTCTTACCAGTCATTATCTTTGTTATTCATTACCCTTGTTATTCACAGGGCTGTTTTAACATATAACTCCACTCTCCCTGTGATGCAAATTCAGGAATCTGGTAAACTGGACAATATAGCCCACAGTGAGGATGGAGTGATTGTGGGGCTAAGGAAATAACACACAGGAGGATTAGACCCAATTCATCCCAGAAGCTCACACTTCTTACCGAGTAGGAGCCTGGTACCCTCTTTGTGGGACCATTGCCAAATTGTGCCCATCCTTCCACCTGCCCTGGAATCCTCTATGTCAGAACAGGTTCAATGGTTGCCTTAACAAATGCAGTTCTATGTGCATTTCTTTTCTAGGCTATAGTCCCAATAGAATTGCCCAGAGGGGATCCTTGCTTGAAGAGTATTTCTGTTCCTAGACAGGAAATAGGGACAAACATGTGAAGTTTCGTGCTGTGAATGTGATTCATTCATTCTTAAAGTTCACCCTCTCTCTGAGCAGGCTATGCATTGCAACTATGGGAGAAGCCAGAAGAATGTTAATGGGACCTTTCAGATTCCACAGCCCCCTCCCTTCTTCCTGTCACAACCAGTGGGTGCCCTCTTCTCCCCCTTTCTTTCTTGTTCTGGAAGAAAGAAAACATCCCCTCTCCAGTTGGCTTTCATTTCTTGACTGGTGTTCGGGAGTTGCTGAGTGTGGCCTCTGCCAGGGAGCTTGAGGGTGTTTTCAGCAACTGTCTTCCTAAGGAGCTGCGAACTGCCATGGTTTCACTGCCATAGGCAGTGATGTGCCTCAGCCATCTGAGCCAAATCCTCCACTCACCTTCCTACTGAGGGCCCTTCTCCTCTCTACAGGGAATGTGGGGTGGCGTCTGCCGTTGTGCTTATTGCACTGGCTCATTCCTCACTGTGGTTAGCAGACCATTTGTTCACTCTTCATTCAGTGTTCGTTTAACAAACATCTATTCATGATCTACTTATAGGCCAGACACCCTACTAAGCTTTGAGTACCAATGGTAAATCAGACTGAGCCCTACCTATAAACTGTGAGGGGCTCACAGTTTAGGGCTTTATCAATAAGGTGGAGTGGCAGGTGGGGAGAAGGGATGGCACATTCAAAGGAGTTATTCAATGTGTGGACTACTTGCTGAGTGAGGGTGGGCAGGGTTAAGGGAGTGATGTTAGGATACTCAGGCTTCCCAGATAGTAATGGAAGAAACCATCACTACCCTAGCCATAAGGGGCAAAGGGAGGAAGAGTTTTAGAGCCAGTAAGGACTAGAGCCCAAAGGAGGATTCTATAGAGAGGGCCCAGCCTACAAGAGCTGTCCCTGGAAAAATTCAGCCTCCGCCAGAATCATGTCGAGTGGAAGAGCGTGATGGTGGTGAGTGAAAATGCCTTGACCTCTCCTTCTTCTTACCTTCTGTCTCCCATAGCTGAGCCCATTTGGTAGCCAGATGGCCAGAGAGCAGACCTTAGAGTAGCGTTTGGGCACAGAGCAGTCAGGGAAAGGTGGGGGCCAGGGACAAGGGTCAGCAGAGTGGCTGTTGTGTGTCCCCTGACATGGGGGTAGGAGGACTGAATGTTCCCATGTTAAAGCCCCAACCATGTGCACCACATCACCTGGAAGGGGGAGGCCTGCTGGGTCCATTTGGTGGGTCCATCACTGCCAGACCCATATCATACTAACAGTGGCCACCTTCATGACAGTCAGAAAATGTGACCTGGCTGACTTCAGGGACCAAATGAAGAGGCAGTGGTATGGTCACCTAGGGTTGGGGAGAGTTTGAACAAAGATCGGAGGAGCTGCCATGAAACTGCTTCATAGTCACATAGAAAATGACATGGTCTTTGTTCTCAAGCAATTTATAATCTCACTTGGGAGAACAAAATTGTACAAAAAATCAACAATTACAACAAAGGCAGCAAAATAACAATCAGTCAAGGTGGAGGCCCAGCAACAAGTTCTGGGTGCAAATGCAGCTGGTTCCTGTGCCTGGCAGATAGCTGGGGAGGCCACCAGCAGTAAGTAACATTACAGTATTCTGTGCTGCTGCTGGTAACTGTTGCTTTTGGTGGGCACGCATACACACACACACAGATTCATGTGTGCCCATGTGCATGCATGCAGACACACCTGAATACACATGTGTATACACACATACCCCGAAATCTATTTCCACTGCTACCTGATTACTTTATTGGCTCTTTCTGGGAGGGAGAGATGGAGAAATGGAAGACAGATTTTAATTGTTATTGATGCTGGGGCTCCTGTTTCAATAGCCATGTTTCTTCTGTTTTCTGGTTTACCTTAAAAGAAAACAATAGCCTGTCTTTCTTGCTGGATTCTTGGTGATGTTATTGATGTTATACTGGGCTTCATGGTCATGGTTTATTCAAGAAGAAAACACTTCCATTTAATGATTTCTGCCTCCCCAGCATGTGAAGGACCTTCTTCCTATGATGGAGTGTGTAGAGGCCTATCAACAGCCAGGAGCAAGAAATTGGTTTGCCATCACTTTTCTTTCTCTAAGAGGTGTTTGCCTCTATACATTCCTTCCCATGTCCTCCTCTTTACATTCAGTACTTACTTTGCTTGCTTGTAGGCATAAAGTGATTTAACATTTTTTTCAAATATACAACCTTGGTTGAGATGCTTTTTTTTTGTCCAATTCTCAAGTCAAATTTCAAAAATCACTATAAAAAGAATGGAGAAAAAATAAAAAAGAATTCTAGTCACAGCCAATGTACCCCATGTCAGCCTTCCTTTGCTTAAGGCAGATAATGTTTTCAGTACTGAATATTATCTGTGGCTTTCTAGGTATCAGCCATGCCATAGATGCTACCATCGCTGATGCTCAAACAGAAAATTCTAGAGGATTGATTCTATTTCTATATATTTAAAAATAAAACTGACATCAACACTAATATTGTTATGGGTTCTTATTACTTTGAGTGTCTGCTTCTCTTCCCTTTTTTAAGTGTCAATCAATATGCTAGCAAAACAACAAGTAAAATATACGGCCCTCCTCTTTCCCACCCTCTCTACACTTACTCTTTGTTTTGGTCTAGTCCTACTGGTTAGCTTGGTTTTTGGTAAACAATAGTTGCTCAATAAATATGAAATGAACATGTGAAGCTTTGAGAACTTGAAGAGTTCAGTATTGTACAAAGCTCAGGTATGCCAGCCAAGGTCACTTGTTCCCAAGGCACCACCCCCTTCCCGCTTCAGTGGCCTCTGCAACTGGAAAGGTGATTAGCTAGATGTAGGGGTTTCCTCTCTTTTCCACATCCAGCATGGAAAGAGAGTGGGTACAGTTTCTGAGTAGAGGAGCTGGGGATTGAGAAATAAAAGAATAGGAGAGAAGATGCAGAAATAGAAATAATAGCTGGAGCTGAGTGGAATCTCTGTTCTCTCTGATGGAGAGATAGGATCTCCAAGCCCACAAAGCTGTGTTTATTTATATCCCCAAAATACCAGTAAGTTACACCAAAAGTTAGGATCAAAGAAGATTGGGTGGGCCCAGGCCCTATTCATTTCCCCGTTCCCGGGGCTAGACTGGATTTACACTTCAAGGCCCTCTCCTTGACACTTGGGGTAAAGGTAAGAGTCTGTACTGATAACACATCCAGTCTTCTTGGTGGATGTGTTTCCAAGACATGACTCTGCCTGGCATCCCGGAATCAGCTGACAATGATTTAAAGAATTCTCAGGTGTCTTCTTTGGGGGTCCTCCACAACTAGCCTTCATGTGTTCTAGGGACCCATCCTTTTTAACCTAGTTTGTAAGCAGAAGCTGTCTCCCTCAGATGCTACAAGGGAAAAACACATAAAAGTCCTTACTTAGCACAAAGGCAGATCAATGGGCCCACTTTCATGTTTTCAGATCTGCCTATAAGATACATATCATTCTTCTTGGAGGCCCATTCTCTTTTTTCTCCCATCCATGATTCTCTTTGATTTCTATTTTAAGCAGACTTTGCTTTAGAGCAGTTGATTGGGCAGTGGGTTACCCTGGGTGCTTTTAGTCAGGCCCCATATTCCTCTGAGATAACCCTGATTATAGATCAGATCTGGGAAATGGCCAGGGATTCCAGCTAGTCTGGGTTCCTGGGCTACACAACACTGACCTGAATGGCCACTGAACTTTCCTCAAACTACCTATTGGGAATAATTCAAAGATGAGCCAAGTCCCTGGAATCCCTTCCACTGAGATAGTTCTGGAGGAATCCTCAGACATTTGAGAGTTTCAAGAATCTTTCTAATTCAGCTCTGTTTTAGAATTGACCTAGCTGTCAGCTGAGGGTGGGGGTATGTATGGTTCAGGGTGGTTTACAATTTACTTCTCCATTTAGGGACAGGTTTTTCTCCAACATCTCAGAGGCTACTTTGTGGTGCTTCTTTAGTTCTCCCAATTAAAACAGAACTCATTTGGTCCAACCAATCAGATGCCTTTATTTTCTAATCCTCTAATAGATATTTCTTTATTTTTAAATTTTTATTATTATTATTTTATTTTATTTTAATCCTTACCTGAAGATATGTTTTTATTAATTTGAGAGAAAAAGGAAGAGAGGGAGAGAGGGAGGGAGGGAGGGAGGGAAAGAGGGAGGGAAGGAGGGAGGAAGAGGAAGAGGAGGAGGAGCACGAGGAGGAGGAGGAGAGAATGAGAGAGAGAGAAACATCAATATGAGAAGTGCCCTGACCTGGGATTGAATCCACAACCTAGATATGTGCTCTGACTGGGAATGGAACCTGTCATTGTCTGGTGTACAGAACAATACTCCAGCCAACTGAACCACACCAGCCATGGCTATTAGATATTTCATTTTTTAAAATTTATTTTATTTTATTGTTTAAGGTATTACAAATAGTAGTACATACATCTCCTTCCCCCCGACACACATACACAACTGACCTCTCTTTGCCCTCCCCTATCCCCTGGCATTTGCCCTCATCCCCTACCCCCACTGTCTTGCATCTGTTGGTTATACTTATATACATGCATACAAGTCCTTCCATTGATCTCTTTCCCCCAAACCTTCCCTATCTTCCCACTGTAGTTTACAGTCTGTTAGATGCTTCTTTGCTTCTGTCTGTTTTTGTTCAACAGTTTGTAATGGTCTCTATTATCCATAAATGAGTGAGATCATGTGGTATTTTTCTTTCACTAACTGGCTTATTTCAGTTAGCATAATGCTCTTCAGATCCATCCATGCTGTTGAAAATGGTAAGAATTCTTCCTTTTTTATAGCGGCATAGTATTCCATTGTGTAGATGTACCATAATCCATTCATCTGCTGATGGGCATTTAGGTTGTTTCCAAATTTTAGCTATTGTAAATTGTGCTGCCATGAACATAGGGATGCCTATATACTTTCTGATTGGTGTTTCTGTTTTCTTGGGATGTATTCCTGGAAGTGGTATTACTGGGTCAAATAGCAGTTTCATTTTCAATTTTTTGAGGAAGTGCCATACTGTTTTCCACAATGGCTGCACCAGTCTGTATTTTCACCAGTAGTGAAGAAGGGTTCCTTTTTCTCCACATCCTCTCCAGCACTTTTCATTTGTTGATTTGTTGATGGTAGCCATTATGACAGGTGTAAGCTGGTACCTCATTGTAGTTTTGATTTGCATCTCTCAGATGATTAGTGAGTTTGAGAATATTTTCATATGTCTTTTGGCTTTCTGAATGTCCACTTTCAAAAAGCGTCTATTTTGCTCTTTTGCCCATTTTTGATTGGATTATCTTCCTTTTGTTAAGTTGAAAGAGTTCCTTGTAAATGTTGGAGATTAAACCCTTATCAGTGATAACATTGGCAAATATGTTCTCTCATGCAGTGGGCTTTCTTGTTGTTTTGTTTGCTGGGCAGATGTTTTCTATTTTATTTTTAAAATATTTTTTATTTTTTATTTTTTTACAGAGAGGAAGGGAGAAGGATAGAGAGCTAGAAACATCAATGAAAGAGAAATATAAATCAGCTGCCGCTTGCACACTCCCCACTGGGGACGGGCCCACAACCAAGGCACATGCCCCATGACCAGAATTGAACCCAGGACACTTGAGTCTGCAGGCCAACGCCCATCCACTGAGCAAAACTGGCTGGGGCTGTGCAGATGATTTTTATTTTGATGTAGTCTCATTGGTTTATTTTCTCTTTAGTTTCCATTGCCCTAGTAGCTGTATTGGTAAAAATATTGCTACAACAAATGTCAGCTATTTTGTTGCCTATGGCTTCTTCTAAGATTTTTATGGTTTCCCATCTCATATTTAAGTTCTTTATTCATTTTGAGTTCATTTTTGTGTATGGTGTAAGTTGGTGGTTTAGTTTCATATTTTTGCAAGTATCTGCCCAGTTTTCCTAACACCATTTATTGAAGAGACTGTCTTGTCTTCATTGTATGCTCTTTCCTCCTTTGTCAAATATTAATTGAGCATAGTGGCTTGTGTTGATTTCTGGGTTCTCTGTTCTGTTCCACTGGTCTATATGTCTGTTCTTGTGCCAGTACCAGGCAGTTTTGAGAACAGTGTCTTTGTAGTATAGCTTGATATCTGGTATTGTGATCCCTCCAACATTGTTCTTCTTCCTCAAGACTGCTGCAGCTATTTGGGGTCTTTTTTTTTTATTCCAGATGAATTTTTGGAGAATTTGTTCTGGGTCTTTGAAGTATGTCATTGGTATTTTAATGGGGGTTGCATTTAATTTGTAGATTGCTTTGGGTAGTATGGACATTTTAATGATGTTGTTTCTACAAGTCCATGAACTTGGTATGTTCTCCCATTTGTTCATGTCTTCCTCTATTTCTTTTATTTAACATCCTGAACTTTTCTGGGTACAAGTCCTTTGTCTCCTTGGTTAAGTTTATTCCTAGGTATCTTAATTTTTTTTGTTGCAATGGTAAATGGGGTTGCTTTTTTAATTTCTCTTTTTGTGAGTTCATTATTGGTGCATAGAAAAGCCTTAGACTTCTTGGTGTTAATTTTGTATCCTGCTACATTGCCAAATTCACTTATTAAATCTAGTAGTTTTTTATGGAATCTTTTAGGTTTTCCATGTTTTTCATGTCATCTGCAAATAAGGACAGTTTTATGTATTCTTTTCCAATTTGGATGCCTTTTATTTCTTCTTCTTGTCTGATTGTAATGGCTAGCACTTCCAGTACTATGTCAAACAAGAGTGGTGAGAGTGGGCATCCCTGTCTTGTTCCTGTTCTTAGTAGAAGTGATTTTAGTTTTACCCATTGAGTTTGATGTTTGCTGTGGGATTGTCATATACGGCTTTTATTATGCTGAGGTATGATCCTTCTATTCCCACATTGTTGAGAGTTTTTATCAAGAAAGGTGTTGGATTTTGTCAAATGCTTTTTCTGAGTCAATGTATATGATTATATGGTTTTTAATCTCTCAGTGGTATTTCTTATTTGGAGTTTTGTACAAACAGGGGAAGAGTGCTAACACCTGTTGAGAAATTAATCCCAGACTCAGTGCGGTTTTCTCAGAGACACTCTCATTTAAGTGCCACAGCTACACTGCAAGCAGCATGTAGCAAAGCACCTCAAATCCAGCATGTCTGATACAAAACCAAAGTCTGGTTCTCCATCAGAATCCCTGAGCTCATGAATGGCACCACAATTCTCCCAATAGTGAGAGCCAGAAACCAGGATTTCTGGGTGTCAGCCTTCATACTTGCTGTGCTCTAACCCCATATCCAAGGGCCATTGGCTTGACTTCCTAAGCATGTCTTGATTCCATCTGCTTGATTTCCCTAGTCATGGTCAAACCTTTCTCCACTAGAATATAAGCTTCATGAAAACAGGAACCTCTATCTTGTTTACTGATCCATCAACAGGCCTAGAACAGTGCCTGGACATGGTAAGTACAGTGGAATGAATGATTGAATAAATGAGTGAGTGCTGTGGTTTCCATCCCAGTGCCTGCCACCTCTTGCTTAGGTTGCTGCAGCAGCCTCTTGTCTGGTCTCTCAACATCCACTCTTGGCCCCTCCAATTATCTCTGTACTCTGTAGCCAGCTTGATTCTTTAAAAGCATACCTAATCACTTTCCTGCCTAGTGGCCTGCTAGGGTTTACAGATTAGACCACACGCCTACAAAGTCAAGCATGGTCAGCTCCCACCCATTTCTCAGCACCTTTGTTCAGAACATTTTTCTCCACCAACCCCACCTCCATCCCTTCACCTAACATGGCTCCCACATATCATTTCAATCCTATCCATCCTCAAAGCAGTTTCTTTCTGCACCTTTTCCTGGCGGCTTGTCTGGATAGTGACTGGAGAGAGATCAGAGTCTTGTTCCCGCCCCCCCCCCCCCCCATTTATCTTTCCCTTCTATATGACCTGTTATAGTTTGTAATTATATAACAATTTCCTCTTTTTAAAATAACCAACTGACTCCTACATTACACAGGAGCACCCTGTCAGAGAGCACTAACTCTATTCTAGCTACAGGTCTAGCATAGATTATTTGCTGGAAGTACTGGTCCACTTCCATTTGATTCTGCAACTTCATTCTCCACCCTTCTCTGCCCTGGCTCATGTCCTGGGAGGCTGATCCAAATGAACTGCGTGCCCTGGGCTCATCAACCCTGTATCTCTAACTGGCTTTGCCCAGGGGAGAAACCCACAGGAGCTGGGAGAATGGCTGGGGAGAGATCAGGGTCTTGTTCCCTTCCCATGTGTGGGCTACCAGTGGATGTTCTCCTCTTCTCCTACCTCTGCATTTCTCAGCAGCTTTCAACAACATGCTTACATTGACTTTCCACTGCAGCCAGTCCCTGAACCGAGTGCCCCACCGCCCTACTCACATCTTGGTAAAAAGTCTGATTAAATCCTCCCTAGTACCACTTGGATTGTGCTGTTGCTCTCCTGCCAAGACCTGAGATGCCTGAGCAGTGATTTTGTTCTTGCCTCTTGCTCCATCCTCCCTCTAGATTACCCACCCTGGTTCTGCAGCTGACTTGTGCTGCCTGGGTCTTCCATCCAAACTGGCCCAATTCTGGTCTTCTTGGTGTACAAATCTCATAGTTGCTAAAAATGGGCAAAGCTGAGTCCTGAGGGTAGAGTGAAAACATTGCATTTTCTACTGTTCTTAATCCTGCCATTTCTAGTCTAATTGCTTTTGTCTCAAACCAGGATTCCCAAGCACTGTTGCCAATATTCTCTTGTATACTCTTGTGGTTTTCCATACTTTACACAGACACACTCTGATGCTGTCTGCTCAGTGCTGGGAAGGGTAGAGCCATACAGCTGTCTGGCTCCAGGACTTTCAGCATTTTCCTCTTTTCTCATGGCTTTCTCTGGTTATGTCTACTTTCTCATCTTTTAACCTCCCCTGGGCCACACCTGGGGTATGAAGTCCCTGATTGAAATAAAGTTCTGTTTTTACAAAGCATTTTCTTGTAGATATTCCCCACTCCCACATTCCTACTGCATGTAAGTTACAGTGTAAACACATGCAGAACCCAGTTATCTCCCAATCCTTGATAATAACAGGACTTGAAGCCAGGTTCCCTCGGAAAGCCCCGGCACTGTTTGGGACACTGGAGCTTGGGGAAGAGGTAAAAACAACAGCATTGTGCCCGTGAAAGCGTCCCGGCTCATGGTGGATGTGGTGAGATGTTACAGCCAATGGAATTCGATGGACCTGGTCGTAATGGCAGCCGTACCAGCTACTGGGCTACCCAGGCACAGAGCTGGGAAGTGCAGAGCCAGTACCCAACCCTTGGAGTGCTAGATTCTCCCTAAACCTTGGGTTTCTCATCTGTGAAATGAGCTAAGCGTACCTAGCATGCTGGGCTGTTGGGAGGGCCCAGTTAAATAGTCATGCAGCCATATAATGATGTTTCAGTCAACAATGAACCACATATAGCACAGTGGTCCCATAAGAGTATAATGGAGCCAAAAAGTCCTATCACCAATGACTTCACAGTCATCCTAACATATCACTCACATGTTTTCTGTGATGCTGGTGTAAACAGACCTACTGTGCTATCAGTCCTATACAAGTACCGCACATACAATTGCAGTAGTAGGCTATACCATCTAGGTTTGTTTAAGTGTCTCTATAATGTTTGCACATAGACATGCCTAATGACACATTTCTCAGAACATATTCCTTTGTTGAGCAGCTCAGGATTGTGCTGGAGGATGCATACAAGACCTTAACTGGGCACTTAGTAAATACTCATAAGAGCTAGTTCCCCTTCTTCCCCTTTCAGATAATAAATGTGTTCAGGTACCTACCTCAGGTTCTTTTTCTGTGAATACCAGCCAAGTGTCTATGTGGATATTCAGGTCCAATAGGAGAGGACCACCCCCACTCCAGGTGCAATGAGCCCAAATACACATAAATTAAATGCATGCTACTTACTGAACAGCATATGTAACCCAGCTTTGTTGCCATGGACAACAATGACTGTCCTATTAATCAGAACACTGCTATATTCTCAATGAAGAGAAAGGGAACAAGTCCTAATTAGGAGTGGATATGAAGAGATTCATGATTGCAGGACATCCTAAATACCAAATGTGAATGCTAATGCTGCCAGAGGAAGCCCACTGAGATCAGCATGCTAGCCAGGTGGCCTCATCACCAGCCCCTTGCCAGCTGGTCTGGGCACATCTCTGTCTATTGCTACTGCAGAAATTTGAAGGGGGCTCATAGAGCCAAAAGTCTGACCTCTCAAATAGCCAGGTGGCTGGGCCTTCCCTTTCCTGGCTGCATTGAAGTGTTCTCACAGGGAGGGAATGAGATGACCACTCCTCAGACTGAGTCGGGACTCATCCAGCTTCAGAGAAACAGCTGGCTCCAGACACACAGCTGGAAGAGCACTTCATCTGGGTAGTTCTGAAAAATACATAGCCTTATGAATTCTAGAATAAAGAAAAAACGCCCCCTCTTAGTGAACTGCACAGTGACAGGGTCCTGAAGCTGAGACTGAGACCCAAATGTCAAGCAGACAGAGTCTTCCTAACCTGTGAAGACACTGCCAGGGAGGCAGTGCTGTGCTCTCACGAAGGGAATAAGCAGTCCGGGAGGAGGAAGGGATTGGGGAGCACCCAACCTCCAGGTGGAAGTAAGGTAGAGAGTCTTGTAGTATGGGGATCAAGGGGCCAGATGGGGCCAATCATCCAAACCCCAAAGGCAGCGAGAGGGCCAAAATAGGGGTGGAGGAGCTAGCACATGGACAACATGGTGTGGGTATTGTGCACCCCATGGAGAAGGAACAGGAAGGAGGGACTGAGGATATGAGAAACTGAAGCTGAGAAGTGAAGTGGCTCTTCTCTAGTTCACTCCTGCTGTCCAAGCCTGCCATAAAGAGAGATGTCAGAGGGCAGGGTGCCCAGCTCATCACTGGATGGCTTGGGAGAGGGGATGGCAAAGGCTGTAATGAATAAAGTGCCTCATATCTGTCTTCGGCCTTCCTGGGGCCTGCAGAGCAGGAGTTAGAATAGAGATTGTTTTAGATGCACTGTGGTGACAAGGCGTAATTTTGGGTCAAGAGCACTCCCAGGATTGGGGGGAGGCTGTGCTGTGGGGAGATGAGGCCACACTGCTCCAGGATGGGGATGGGGTCGCCTGTTTTGGGAGTCCCTTCCCTGCTCACCGTCACCACCGGGAAAAAAAAAACATTTGTAGAAATGGGACACCTTTGTGAAAATTAGTAGTTCCTGACCATAAATGATAAGAAAGAAGCTCCTATTTAAACAGTTAACATAAAGAATATACATTAAAAAAAGAGACATATGCAAATTGACAGTCTCTTTGCTATACCCACCAGCCAATCAGAAGTGAGTATGCAAATTAACCCAACAAAGATGGTGGTGGCCATGGAGCTGGTGTGAGCGGAAGGCTTGGGTTGCCCATGGCGATGGAGGAAGCCAAGCTTCCAGCCCGCTCTGGCCTCTGCTCAAGGAGGGGCTGGGAGCCTGGGTCACCGGGTGGCATGGCCAACCTGAAAATGTCCCTCAGCCCCTTACCCAGGTTGCCCACAACCCCATAGAGTACGAGTCCCTACTGAGGGGGCATGGTCATCCTGCAAAGAGCCATCAGCCCCTCACCCAGGCTGGCCATGCCCCAAGGGAACCTCCACCCTGATCTGGGACACCCTTCAGAGCAGATCAGCTGGCCCATACCTATGCACCAGGCATCTATCTATACTAATAAAAGGATAATATGCTAATTAGACTGGGAGACCTTCCAGGAGACCTTCTGAACATTCTTCTGGACAAAGCCATGGTGGTGGGGCCAATGTAGAGGTGGGTAGAGGCCAAGAGGAGAGGGCAGTTGTGGGTGATCAGACCAGTGGGAGGAGGGCTGTTAGGGGTGAGCAGACTAGCAGGGCGGCCATTTGGGGGATGAGCAGGTCATCAGGGGGGGTCAGTTGTGGGTGATCAGGTCAGCAGGGGGGTAATTTGGAGTGAGCAGGCCAGCTGGGGGCCATTGGAGATGAAGGTGGGGTGAGCATGCCAGCAGGGGGCGCAGTTGGGGGCAAGCAGGCTATCAGGGGGAGCAGGTGGAGTGAGCAGGCTGGCAGGCAGAGAGGTTAGGAGCAATCAGGCAAGCAGGCAGGTGAGTGGTTAGGAACCAGCAGTCCTGGGTTGCGAGAGGGCTGTCCAACTGTTGGTTTAGGCCCTATCCCTGTAAACTGGCAGTAGGACATCCTTCAAGGGGTCCCATAATGAAGAGGGTGCAGGCCGGGCAGAGGGTCACCCCCTCCCCATGCATAAATTTCATGCACCGGGCCACTAGTTCTATATAATAAAAGCCTAATTTGTAAATTGTTTGGCTGGGAGTTTGGGAGTTCGACCACTTCCTATGATGTGTGCTGACCATTAAGGGTTGGCATGGAACATGGTGGGCATTGGAAATACAGCACTGGCAGTGGGTGGCAGTGAAGGTGCTGCCCTGATGAGAGTGGGACCACGGTGCGCTGGTGGAGCAGGTGAGTAGGCAGCATCAGGCCAAGGCCAGTGTGAGTGGTGGCCTGATCACCCCACTGATTGCCCTGCAAATGGACTCCAGAAGCCAGCAGGCCCTGATCTCCCAATAGAAGCTGGGCCCCAGGCTAGGACAGAGAACTGGGGGTGGATGGCAGCAACCAGCCTCCTGTGGCAACCAGGCGGGAGGTTGTGAACTCCTGCCAGCTACCTGGGGAGGTGAGGGTGATGGGGAAAGAAGTGCGGTGAGAATATGGGATGTCTGCCGAACTCACTCTCACTCCCCTTGCTACCCTCCCCCAGGATTCCAGGGCTCACATCAGGGAAGCCCACACACTCAGATGCCGGGCACCCATAAGGAGCCCGCCCTGTACCCATGTGGCTTCTTCTAGTGAGTCAGGCCACAATTCTGCAGAGGCCAGTTGGGATCTCTGTGGGTTCACACAGGAGCTGGTCTGTGATGCTGACTGGGAGAGAGTGCACTGCCCACCTGGCTTCCATGTGGCACCACTGAGTGGCCCAGAGGCCCACACTGGCATCTGGTTGCTCTCAACATATCTCCGCATGGGGACTCAGGCATCAGGACTCAGGCGGGGGCGGAGGGGGTGCTCCAGGGTCATTGGGCCCAAGTGCTGCACAGGGCCCAGAGTTCAGCTGGGACCTTCCCTTTCATGACACACATTTGCATATAAATTGCTGGCCAGGCCTATGGACTGTACCCATGCATGAATTTTGTGCACTAGGCCTCTAGTAGATTTATAAACCAAAGCCACAGTTAGCAAGTGTGCTCATAAACTTGAGGTTGGGCTCTAGCTTAATAGTCTGTCTTTGGCTGTGAACAGCTAAATAAGTGCCTCAGATGTATGGGCTTGGCAGAATATTTTGTGTGAAATCATAGTATTTCATAGTAATATACACTGAGTGGCCAGATTATTATGGTCTCTGAATGCATAATAATCTGACTACTCAGTGTATATACTATATAATAAAAGGCTAATATGCAAATTGTCCCATCACCCAAGAGTTCTACTAGCAGGCAGGCCAGCCAACCACCAACCAATGTCATCTAACCCTGGCCAGGCTGGCTGGACCCCACCCATGCATGAATGCATGTACCAGGCCACTAATACATATATATATATATATATATATATATATATATATATATATATATATATATCCTATCTAATAAAAGAGTAATATCCAAATTGACCATACCTCTGTTACACCCACAAGTCATGCTTACAAGCCATGCCCACAAGCCCATCAGGAGCAAATATGCAAATAAGACAGCTGCAGCCACAGAGAGCAGGAGGGAGGCTTGGGTTTTACTGGCAATGGAGGAAGCCAAGCTTTCCACTTGCACTTGGAGGCTCAGGCCTCCACTTAATGTTACAAAGTTTCAATGATAGAAGATAAATAAATCCCAACAGAAATGGCTGGTGCCATGGAGGGAGCAGAAGGCTTGGCTCTGCTCCAGGCTACAAAGTTTCAATTATAGAAAATAAATAAATCCCAGATACCAAGGCCTCTGCTTGGGTTGCCTGGGGGGCCTGGCTGGCCTGCAAACCACCACAGGCCCCTTGCCCAGACCGCCCCATGCCCCAAGGGAATCCCCAACCTGATTTGGGACACCCTTCAGGGCAACCCAGCAGTCTTGGATTGTGAGAGAGATGTCTGGCTGCCCATTTAGGCCCAATCCTACCAGGATGAGGCCTAAACAGACAGCCAGACATCCCTCAAGTGGTCCCAGATAGGAGAGGGTGCAGGCTGGGCTGAGGGACACACACCACCATGTACAAATTTTGTGCACTGGGCCAGAGTATTATGTGTTCAGAGATCATAATAATCTGACCATTCAGTGTATAATCTTTTCAAATGTCCACGATGTGTTTGAAAAGTTATTCCCTCCCCTCCAAACAAACAAAAACAAAACAAAACAAAACAAAAAACACATACACAAAGAATTTGGACCTTATTTCATTTAAAAGACAAATAAATCCAAGTATGAAAATTGGATTAACCCTTTTAAAAACAGACATTTGAGGAGGCAGTTGTGGTTTTTTGTTTAATAGAGTGATTTTAAGGTAGAATTTCAGCCCTAAAAGGAAGAGCGCTGATTCAGAATCTGACACTTGGGGCTAGGGCCTAGGAAGAGAATATTTCCTAGCTGCTACTTAATTCTTTAACTCTATTTTCTCTTTCCTAAACACCCCCTTTAAAATATCAGCTTTTTAGTAACTCTTCCCTGAGTGGTTTTATCTTCTGAGCTATTAATTGTCTGTTTACTTAGCACACCCACTTTGCTAGTGTTTGATGAATCTATCTAATATTGTTCTCGTAGATAGATCTTTCTTTACAAAATGTTATCAGGTGCTTGCTCCAAGGACCAGTACCTGGATTTTTTTCTTCCTCTGCAGCAAATATCTGATCATGGGTTTTCCTTAAGTTGTACTTCTTCTTACCGCCTCTAACCTCTACCTGCCCTCTCGCCCATGCATTTTCAGTGTCTTTTTGTTTCTCTGTGTCTTAAGTGCTGTGGGGGCAGAAAGTCTCAAGGGCTCAGCCAGGCCTGTTCCACCTGCCAAGGTCATTCTCAGGGCATCAGGGATAGTGCCAGGAGGAAAGTGCTAATGAGGACTGTGGCCTTCATCAGAGGATTGCAGCTCTACTCTCCACATCCCCAGGTTCTTATGACCTTTGAGAGGACCTCCCAAGGTGAAGGATATGGGTGCCCAGGGGAGCACACCATACAGAGTCAAGATGCCCTATTGGAGAGGAGGGAAGCTGGAGATGACCAGGCCTGCAGAGAAGGGTACTGGTCCTGCAGTTGGAGGACAGTTAGGGGCAAAGAGGCTGGCAGTGGAGCAGTTAGGCATCAATCAGGCTGGCAGGAGAGTGGTTAGGGGGTGATCAGGCTAGCAGGCACCATCTACCATCTCCCAGGGAGAAGGGGCAGAGGAGTGGGCAGGCAGTGAGACCTGAGCAGGCCTGGGGAAATGCCTCAGTTCCCACAGAAGACATCCAGTCTTCAACCAGTCTTCACAGGCCTGAGAGAGGCATTCAGCACTGGTTGTTCTTGGTCTTGGTGTTGCAATGAATCACTACTCCCTCTTTGCTTCCACTTTAAAATGAATGCATGAATAATACTCTTAATATTTTCTATTTTAAAAGAAATGCAGCAAGTTAAGACAGACTGGTTGTTGTGTGGTTTCCATCAGATTTTTCCTCTTAAAAAAATACCTCTCTCTCTCCTCTTTCTCTCTCTATCTCCCCCACCCCCTTCTCTCTCTCACACACACACTCAGAGATAAGTACTTTCACTATCAAACTCTATCCCAGTCGCATGGGAGGACAATGAAAATGCCATTTTGATGTTTTTGAACAAGATTTCCTTGGAAGAAAAGGAGAACAAGAAAAAACAGTGAGTGGAAATTTAAGCTTTTTCTGAACTGCTGAAAGACTCAATAATACTTAATTATCTCTCTTAGAAATTTTCAAGAACATTGGAAATATGAAAGGGCAGAACAAAAATTTTTGTGGTGAAATAAACCAGGCTACCAGTTGTGTATATGTGTGTTGTGAGTGTGTGTGTGTGTGTGTGTGTGTGTGTGTGTATGTGTGTGTGTGTGTGTGAGAGAGAGAGAGAGAGAGAGAGAGAGAGAGAGAGAGAGAGAGAGAGAGAATGCCTATGGCATTCCTTTCACTGCTCTTATTTGAAGCTGAGCAGAGGGTGGGACGTGGGATGGAGTGCCCTCTGTGTATAAAACCAAGCCCTGCCTTTGCTCAGGGCTGCTAGGGAGGAGCATGTGGGTGTGATCCTTTTGTCCCTTTGGAAAAAAATAATGTGCTCTGGGTAAAAATAGTATTTTAAAGTTTTTTAAAAAAATAAAAATGCCACATTGGAGCTGATGACGTGGGAGCTGTTTTCCTTGGGTGGCACTTGGAGAGTAATCGAATGGGGAAGGCTGGCCTTCTCCCTGCTCCACCTGCCTTCCCCAGGCACCTCCCCCTGCCTTGGATTCCCAAAGCAGCAGCATTTGGGGACTGAGCCCACGGCTTCCACTTCTTTCTCCTGTCATTCACCTTTAGGATCTCAAGGGATTTCCCCTGCTCAGGACATTTCACAGGAGGCAGGGAGGCCATGCTTGAGCTGTGTGGGACTCAGCTGCCTCACCTCTGCTCCTCAATGTCCCTCACTGCCTCCTCCATTGCTTGTTGGAGTTTCTGCTCCTGGCTTCACCTCCTCCCTCTTTTTTTATCCTGTTTACTCTCCTCTGATCTTACTTAAGAATGCTAAATCTTTTCATTACATTTCCATGTTTCTAGTTTACAGGTTTGTCTGTCTTATTTTCAGCACCAGCAGCATCTTCATCAGAATATGGTATTTTAAGAAGGATTCAGCTCTATCGGGAAGGAAGGTTTGTCCAGAAAACAATCTCTTTCTCCATTATTCTGAGCCAAGAGGTGCCTGGACCTGTCCTTTCTTTGACCCCCAAAGCACTTTTTTAAAAATGACACTTCACTTTGAGGCAAGAACTGGCTCTTACATTGAGACAGGATAGAAAGAAATTAGGAAAAAAAATTGACAAATGGATTGAAAAAGTAGGAGTGGACCTCACAGGCTGATAAGATGTTAGATCTTCTCATCAGAGCCCCCACTTCCATCCATGATCAAAGGAGACAGTTTATGGCAAGAAACCCCTGTGGTAGTCAGAGAAGTCAACAACAGGATTGGCTAAAGCCAAATCAAGCCAAGATGGAGGAAATGGACTAGAGAATAATCCAAAGCTCATTATACCTTTACTAGAGGCCCAGTACATGAAATGTGTGCATGGGTAGGGTCCCTAGGCCTGGCCGGCAATCAGGGCTGATCTGTGGAGCAACTGGCAAGAGGATTGAACCCCCCCACACACTCATACCCACTTTGGCTGGTCTAGTGCTGCCCACTTGTCAGCCCTGCCCCTCACCACAAGTCATCTCTCTCTGCAAGGCAACTGGCAGGGCAATTGGAGAGCTTTTGCTCACACCCACCTTGGCTGTCCTGGGGCCTGCAGGCTGGGGGTAGCTCCTGCATTGAGCATCTTCCCCTGGTGGTCAGTGTGTGTCATAGCAACCGGTCGTTCTGCTGGTTATTCCACCATTCAGTCAATTTGCATATTAGGTTTTTACTATATAAGATTATAATAAAAATTGACACCACAAGTAGAGGAGGGTCAAGGAGGACGAACACTGTGATACTTCTGGAATGGACCATATTAGGAACAAGCCCTCTACTCAACCAAAAGGCTGAGTCAGAACTTGGTACTATAAAGTTAAGAAACAACCCAGCTTGGAAACATATAGAATCCCAAAAACTTATGAACTTAGTACACACCACACTCATAAGTTCACTGGTATCCACGTGGACCTGTGCTTCCACATTCATAGTGACTTTCAACCAGGGGAGTAGCAATGGCAACAGCTCCCCCTCAACCTGTCTTCAGGAACCTGAGTCCTAGCTTCCTTTTCTCTACCTAAATAAAACTTGCTTTTACTCTCACTCAGACTCGTTCTTGAATTCTTTCCTGTGTAAGTCAAGACCCTGGAGGTCTCGCACTGCTGAGTGCAGAGACCACCCTGGCTTGACGAACTGGTTGAGGGGACAACATGAGCTAAATACACATTCCATAAAAATAAAAAAATTCCTTGCTTTGTAATTTCCTGGCAATTGGTAGGGACTTACCCTCTGCACCCCCATGAGTCTTAATTTATAGCTCCTACATATTCCAGGTGCTCACCAAGTGGGTTGCTGCTCACTCCTTACCTTTAGGAAGGAAGTTGTGCATTGTGCTCTTGAAACCCAGTCACATCATTTTAGAGGGTCCTGCTTATAAACAAAATCAGTAATAGCTAACCCCAGAGGTCTCGTAATCCAACCCTTCTTAGTTTTATAGATGAGGAAAATAAGACTCAGGTGTGAGTTACTTGCCTAATATGCAGTTGGTTGGTCTGAAAGATACAATAAGCCAGATATTTGGGTTCTTTGTTCACTAGGGCACAATGCCTCCTGCACTAAGACAAAAGTCATTGGGTCACTTCAAACAACTTTTTGTAAGAGTTGCCTAAAAGGCTTAATGGAACTACTTTATAAAGAAAAAAATGCACATCTGTGTGTATTTTTGTAACAACTTTAAACTCAGTGTGACTGCATGCAAGAGAAGGAGACTCAGTGACTGGTAGCCAGTGGAGCAGGGATAGTATGGTATCTTCTCAACTTCACTGGCTTCTGAAAATTCAAAATAAGCTCTCTTCTGTTGTATAAATAAAAACAGGTAGGGCTTTTTCACTTCCTTTGACAATAGCCCCCCTTTTAATGCATCTGGAGCAGTCAGTTCCACAGCTGCTCATCACACACCCACCAAGTGCAGGCACAGGCATGATGCTATAAGGTCATGGCCCAGGGAAGAAGCTAGTCTGCAGCCTTGTCTGCTCATAGCTTGATATGGAAGTTGACTCTCAAAGTGTGTGCCACTCTCAGGCCTGTCTTTGGCCTGCTCCTTTTAAATATATATATATATTGATTTCAGAGAGGAAGGAAAAGGGGGGAGGGAGAGAGAGAGAGAGAGAGAGAGAGAGAGAGAGAGAGAGAGAGTCAATGATGAGAGAGAATCATTAATCAGCTGCCTTCTGCATACCCCACACTGGGGATCAAGCCCACAACCCAGGTATGTGCCCTTAACTGGAACAGAACCTGGGACCCTTCAGTCCACAGGCCGACACTCTATCTACTGAGCCAACCCAGTTAGGGCTTGGTCTTCACTTTTGAGATATGGTCAGCTTGCTAAAGTATACAATGGCTGATCAGAATCAGTTAAGGGAAAATCATTTTCATGGCTGGGCTTAGAAGACATATCAATGGGTTACTGGGGTGGGTATTGGTACAGACAATAGGTAAACAGGCCCCGACCTTCAGTCAGGCAGCTGAAACACACTAGGACAGAGTGACTTTGGAGAGCTGACTTCAAAATGCTGGTGGCACCATAGTTTCTAACTTGGAGGGCATAGGGTAGTGACATGCTTGAAAAGGGAGGCAGGGGAGGTATCTCTGAGTGTACTTAGCAAGCACATGGTTCTTACTGAGGTTGTGCATTTCTTGGTTTGGTTCTGGTGGAAATTACTGTGGGACAGTGGCTGATGCCCTTCTCAGTTACCTTTGAGCAGCCAATGATGCTGTGGGCAAAAGCTAACACTCTCACTGTCTCCCTCCACAATGTCTCTGAGTCACTTGAGAGGAAAATAAGTGAATATTTCTTACAGGCTTAAACTCCTTGAACATAAAAAAATGCCAACAACCTGTGGAATTTCTAAGTCTCATCTGAAAGACCAAGGGTGACTTAGGGAAAAGTCTTGGAGCACCCTTGAGGTGGGCAAACATGAGAGCACTGGAGTGTGGATGGCCAGGATGGAAAGGCAGGAACAGGAGCACCATGGAGGAAAGGCTATGGGGGACAGGGCCACCAAAATTGAGTAGCTGAACACCTAAGCCCTTTATGGTCCCTACAGAAGTGGGACCTGGAGAAGCAGGAAGAGGCAATCACATTTGACTGTCTTCGATGTACTAGTAATACTCATATACACAACCAGCCATGGCCATTAATTCTCTTCTGTTTATATTATCTGACTCAGATGTGGCTCCAGTTTTCTGCCACTTTATTGTGTATTGTGCTTGCCTTTGTCATGGAGACCAAAGAGTGTGGGACACTTTTCAAAGGCCAGATAGCTTAATGGCTTGCCCTCCATCAGGAGAAGTTCATAGGAACATCAACCTTCTTGCTCAAAGCTGGATTGTGATAGTCATTTTCTGTGTTTTATGGTGCTCTAGGGGCCACCCTCACAGCCTCATTCTCCCCTACCACCCGTCTGAGAAGCAGGTCTGGGGTAGCAAAATGAGTATGGGACTTTGGAATCAGACCACTCTGGCTGTAAATCCCAGCTCTTCCAGTTAGTCTATTTTGGGTAAGAAACTAATGAGGCAAAATGTCCCTCTCTGGAAAATGGGAATTATCACACTTACTTTACCAGGACAAAGAAAGCTTTGGGGCCCATATGAAACTTTGGGGCAAATTAGAATAAGGTGCCTTTTCCTCGAGATCTGTTAGTTCCATTTGTCATAAAGTGACTGTAGCCAATGATGACCATGATGTGAATGCTGCCTCTGAGATGGGGTCCCTTTTTCAGTCCCAGGGAGACTCTGCACTAGGACGGCATAAGGTACACGTGGGCTCTCAGCAGTCACTGGGCAGAAAGCTCTCGTCTCCAGTATATCTCAGGAGAAAACCTGAGATGACAGGTAGAACTTGGGCCTAACCCCAACTCTGCTAATTTCTCTTCCAGCTCCCCTTCCTTTGTGCTTTAAATCTGCCTTCAGAAAATATTCCGATCTTTTAATAGGCCACCCAGCTATGCATTTTGTCAAAAGTAAAAATGTACATACACTTGAACTTTCCACAGGAATCAGTCAGCTTTCTCTAAGCTGAAGTACTGAATTTTGAAGAGCAAATAGTTCTCAGGAAGATGGTGAACTAGGCCAAAATGGGCCTCCCAAACTTCCAGCTTCTGTCCACTCCATTAGTGATCTTGATGGAATGACTCAGCTTCCGGTGATTCAGATCCCTTATATGTAAAATGGAACAATACTCATAATTCTTGTAGAGATATCAGATAGAATTTATGAGCTTTTCAAAGAATACTGAGAGTCAGAGGTAAATGGTACCATAGAACAGCAGGTTAGTATTGCCATTGTTATCAAAGAATTTTTGATGTTCATGTAAAAACATTTTGAAGGTCTCTTTCAAAGAATCCTATCTAGTGGAAATAATTAAATTTGCCAAAAGAGGAAGTATAAAGGACATATAATGCTTCATCCATTCGGCCATTCAATAATTTTTCATTGAGATTCTCCTGTGAGCCCAGCAAAGGGTTGCAGTGATGAACAGGAAACACACAGGCCTTACCTCTAGGAACTTACAGACCAGTGGGCATGTGGCATGGAACCTAGAAAGAGCAGACGGAGAATGCCAGGCTCTTGGCATTTTTGGAGGTAACAGAATAAGACTCATTTGTTTGAGTACCATTTTCCCTTTTATTTTGATTTTCTTGCTGTCCATAGAGAAAGTTATAAGTGTCTGCTATTTTTCTGCCCAACATACAGCCCCTCTCTGGCAAAGCTTCTGATCATTGACCGCTCCCTACTCCCAGCCCATATGGTTGGGATGGGGAGACCTCAGTCCTGGGATTCAGCAGATGGCTATGTGTCCTGGGGTGGAGCAAGTAAGCTCTTCATCTGCCTGGCTACAGTGGGCTGTTGCAGGAATAATATTTCCAGATAAAATACAGAATGCTTATATAATTTGATTCAAGGTTAAGTTTATATTTAGGCAAATAAATAATTTTTGTATGTGTCTCAAAAATTACTTGGAATATACTTATACTAAGAAATTATTCTTTGTTAATCTGAAACTCAAATTTAATGGGGGCCTCTTATATTTTGACTAGAGCCCACACACGAAATTGTGCATGAGTAGGGTTCCTAGGCCTAGCCTGCAATCAGCGCCATGTCTGACACTCTGCGATGCCCCACGATGTCCTGTGACGCCCTGCAATGCTTGCTGCCGCCGCCCCACAATGCTCAGTTTGCTAGCCTCCGCCACCCCAGGATGCCCTGCAAAGCTCCCTGCCCCACAACTGTCCTTGATGCTCTGGGATGCTCTCTGCCCCCCGGTGATGCTTGCCACCACCGCCCTGCAACGTTCTGCAAAGCTCCCTGCCCTGCCACGCTCAGTGACGCTTGGCTTGCTGCAGCCCCATGATGCTCATCGCTGCTCGCTGCTGGACACTCACCAGCAGTCGCCGCCCAAAGCCCACAACTGCTCAATAATCCCCAGACCCGCTCCGCTGTCCCACAGCCAGTTTCCCGCGGTTCCCCGTTGGCCATCCTGCAATGGGCTGCACCTCATGGTGACCGGTCCTTTGGTCACGGTTGTCATAGACATTGGCTTGTTATATACACTGAATGGCCAGATTATTATGCATTCAGAGATCATAATAATCTGGCCACTCAGTGTATATAGATTAGCTAAATCTGGCAAGCCAATTCAAGAGGGACGTTGAGAGCCCTCTCAGGGACATTTCTGGAATTATTAGCAAATAAGCATTTTTTCCCAACTAGACTTTTGATAGTTGCTATTACCAATCTCTGGAAAGTCTTCCTGAGAAAGGGCACAGCAGCCAAGCAGAGCTTATATGGGAAGAAACAAGACTGACGTATATGTAGAGTCTCTAGATGTAACTGTCCTGATGGACCCCTAGCCTCTCCAGTCAGGTGAGCCTATCTTGTTCCTTTGCCCTTGTAATTGCTATGAACATGCATTCCCAGTGCTGTACTGCTGCTCTCATTCCCCCAATTTTAGGGACTTACTTTCTATCAAAATCTTTCCTATTCCTCCAAAAAATCCAATCAATTTTAATCTCTCCAGAAATCATTCTCAGACTTTTCCAAAAAGACTGCCCCCATATTTATAGGGTACATAGACAGGTTTCTTTGTATCCTGGAATGTAATATGTCCCCAGAGACTTTGCTTATTTAAAGCTGTGGATGCTTCCTGGGCTTCAGTCTTTCAGTGTCACATGAAGCCTCGATAGTGTCCTGGAGTGGATTTATGTAACAGATGTGAGCAAAAGCATGGGCAGTCACTAGGAGTCAGCATGGTCTCTCCGAAGTGGCAGCCCATTTTGTAAAACCCCTGTATGTGGAGTCACATGCCTAGGCTTTGAGTCAAGACACTGTTACTGACCACTTCTCTGCCCTGGGTGTGTGAGTATCCAGGTGAGTACACATGCGGGTCTGTTAGTACTCATTGTGAGTACTCCTGCAGGGTCTTGTGTAAGTACTCATTATGAATACTC
Organism: Antrozous pallidus; assembly: GCA_027563665.1. Classification (NCBI taxonomy): domain Eukaryota; kingdom Metazoa; phylum Chordata; class Mammalia; order Chiroptera; family Vespertilionidae; genus Antrozous; species Antrozous pallidus. The sequence continues at coordinate 15,970,847 of CM050513.1, forward strand.
ATACAGATGCTCTCATTTCTGTTTCCCCACCAGTGAAGTACTGGGTTGTACATGTGCTTCCAAGTGCATGGTTCAGTGATGCAAAATCATACTAATAGACCCAGGAATTTTATGGAGAAAGTATATCAGTATTTCAGGGGTATATTTTACAATATCCCTTTAGGAGAAATGTGAGAAATAGAGAAAGAGAAATTCAATCACAGTGACAAAAGATTGGCACCCTGTCCGTAAGAACTCACAGAGACAGGAATTCTTAAAGGTGAGATGTGGCCTTTTGCAAGGCTACTCTGTCAATCTGGGCTATATCAACATCTTAAAGTAACTGAAAGCATGCTCACCAACTTTCAGGTGACACAGATCTGGAAGGAAGGGCCAATACGTGAGAAGACAGCAACAAGATTTAAACGATTTTAATATTCTGAATTGATGCTTTAAAGCTGAATCAATCTATCTTTTCATTCACTGATCCATTTATGGAGATATGCTTTCTCCATAAAATCCCTGGATCTCTCGCTCTCTCTCTCTCTCTCTCTCTCTCATCTATCTATCTATCTATCTATCTATCTATCTATCTATCTATCTATCATCTATCTATCTGTCATGTATCATCTACCTATTTATCACCTGTTTTATCTATTATCTATCTATCTATCTATCTATCCATCCATCCATCCATCTATCTATCATCTAAAAGAATAATATCCAGCAGGTTAAAAAATGCACAATAGCAATGTGGTTCATGTACAAAAGACTATGAAGGTCTGGTTTATGACCAATTGAATACTCATCAAAAGTAAATGTCCAAAGAGTGAATGCAATGCTCATTTGTATATCAACTGGCAGTGCCTCATTCAAAGAGCAGAAGAGCTTCCTATGCTTTGTAATACTGTAACACCCTGGTCATTGTAGTGCTGGGACTTACATTGAGGAAGTCAGAATGTGATGGAGAAGGTCTAGAAATCACCTATTCATTTGCTCATTCACAGATATGTGCCTTTATTCACTCAGCAAACATAATCAGCCTTATGAGCAGTGGCCTCAAGTTCTTTTTGAAATAAGAGAGGAATATAAATGAATGAGTGAACAGATGAAAGGAAAGACTGAGTTTCTTCCCTTAAGGACCTCAACCTGAGAAGGGAAAATCCGGTAACATGGAAATTCCAGGCCCTCCAAAGCTGTGAGAGGAGCACTGGAAGTGAGGGTGGCAGAAAGGGAAAGGAGTGTTTTCATCACACTCAATTCCTAGCACTGCTAACTCTCCTTTTATTTGCTGATTCACTTATTTTCTCCTTTAATTCTTCCTAACCAAGGAGCCAATCATTTTATTGGGTTAATGTGTATTCTTTGATTTTTATGAGTTATTGAAAAACAAGTGTTGCTTCTTTGACTACACTTTTACATAATCAATATTGTACTAATGACTGACTGTTTTTTGCTTTCTTAATTCAGTTCTAAGTCACGAGAACTAACCAGGTTCTTGAGTATACAGTCCACCCTCATTTTTCACAGATTCTGTATTTTCAAATTCACCTACTCACTAAATTTTTTTGTTTTCTCCAAATTAATACTGAAGGAGCTTTGATGGATATTCATGGACTTGATACTCAGAGCAATGACAAATTTGGGAAATGATGTTCCCAGCTGAGAAGGACCAAATTGACACTCTGTCTTCTTATTCCAGCCCTTGTACTATTAACAAGTGACCATTTTGCAAGTGTTTAAAATAACCCTCAAACTTAGTGTTGGAGTGCTGTCTCACGTTGCTAAGTGTAAGATGGCTGCCATGTGCCTTACAGTGGAAATGTGTGTTAGACGAGCTTCCTTCAGGCATGAGTTATAGTGGTGTTGTCAACAAATTCAATTTTAATCAATCAAAAATTCAGATTAAATAAGGTGTCTTTAAATGGGAAAACACATAAATTAAGGTTATGTATTGATATTTGACAAAAATGTTGTGACCAGAAACTTGTAGGAACCTAACCCTTTATTTCCCCTAGGAGCAATGATCCCATATTCCCTAATCCAGTGTTTTCCACAACTTTATGGGACAGAATGATTAATAAGAATTGACTATATTTCTGCTTCATGGCTTCTCACTGCTGCATAGTATTCCATACCACATTTTATTTCTTCATTCCTCTAGGGATGAGAATGGCCTCCAATCAGGGTTATGACAAAGATCTTCATGCATCTTCCCTTGGAGACCAGTGTGAGGATTTCTCTGGAGGCATTCCAAGAATGGAGTTCTGGGTCCTAGGGTAACTGCATTTGACCAAATACTGCTGAATTACTCTAAAGAAGTACTGTACCCCCTGGCATTCCTACCAGCATCACATGAGTTATAGTACTTCTTCATTTGCTTATTATTTGAGTTTCCCCTTTGGTGAATTGCCTATTCATATGTTTTGCCTATTTATCTATTAATTTTTTTATTGATTTTCAAAAGTTCCTTGTATATTTTATAGATCTGAACCTTATCAAGTTTAGACATTTTAAACATATTCTCCTGATTTGTCATTGGCCTTATTACTGTGTTCATGATTTTTTCAGTATGGGGAAATTTTTAACATTAGTATAGTCAAGAAATGAAACATTAGGTGGATGGATGATATGGTGTCTAGCTGTAAGGAAGGAAAATTTTAAGAAGTGAGTTTCCATATGAAAGGCTATGTCATTTAAAGAAAGAGTAAAGACAATTCAAAAATTTTTGGGCGGTGGAGGGAAATAAAATATTAATGATAGAATAGCTATTTTATCTTTAAGGCTGTATGTCAAAGAGTCTTTAGACTGAGTCTATCCCCAAGAGGCAAGGTCCGCTCTTTGTTCTCAGAGATGGCCAAGCAGGATAAATTCAGGAGTGCTGCATGGATCTGTGGCCTTGATTGGGCAGCTGGAGTCAAGAAGTTGCTGTCAACTCTGAGAGTCTATGAATGGCATGGAGATTGTTCTTAAACAAGCAATTCATTATTTCAGCACTGATGCTCACCAGTTAAGCTGGTCTTCCCAGTATCTGTCAAAATTTTCTCACTGTACTCCATCTCCATCCCTTACCTATACAGGCACTACTCATTAATCATATGGACATGGCATTAGGCAAGCTCTTTCTGTGACTTCTTCCTCTTTTTTTTAAATTGACAATTTAATGTAGACTTCTAGATAGCTCCCTTCATTACAGGTCTGAGTCTGGAGAGAAGTAAAAGGAAGAGGGATGGTAAAAGGTTGAATATACCTCAGTGCAGTTATGAGATGGGCAAAAAGGGTAGTTCATATCTTTTATTCATCCTTGAACTCATTCACTCACTTAATTATACATTGGTGAGTGCCTCAATCATGTCAGGCACTGTGCTCAGCATTGGAGGTATAAGAATGAGCCAAACACCCAGACAGGGTGTGTCTGTCCTACCTTCATGGAGCAGATTCTACATGGGAATCATCTACTTCATACCAAATCCATAAAATACTCATATTTCTACCTATGTGTTCCCCTTAAAACCAATGAAATGAATAATAAAAATGCAAATTAGAATTAAATAAAAATACCACTTTCATCTGTCATGAACATTTCATCTGTTGGTGAACATCCAGAGGTTGACAGACACTCTGTTGTTGGTGAGACCGTGGAATAACAGGCAATGTCACCCATTGTTGGTGTGAATGCAGACTAGTAAAGTTCCCATCGAAGGTAATTTGGCAATGTTCAACAAAATGACATGCATTTAACCCTTTAATCTAGCAAATGCACTCCTAGCAAAATATCCCTAAAATAGGTTGGCAAAAATACATTAAAATTTATGTATAAAAAATTTATTACTCTTTTATTAGATAAGAGAGAGGCCTGGTGCACAGGTGGGGGCAGCTGATTTGCCTTGAAATGTGTCCCGGATCAGGGTGGGGGAATCTCTTGGGGCATGGGGCAGCCTGGCCAGGGGCCTGTGGTGGTTTTCAGGCCAGCCAGGCCTCTCAGGCTACCCAAGCAGAGACCCTAGTATGTGGGATTTATTTATCTTCTGTAATTGAAACTTTGTAGCCTTGAGCGGAGGACAGGACTGGCCAGAGTGAGTGGGAAGTTTGGCTTCCTCCATTGCTGGGGAAACCCAAGACTCCTGTTCACTTCGTGACTGCAGCCATCTTGGTTGGGTTAATTTGAATACTTGCTCTTAATTGGCTGGTGATCATGACTTTAGGTTTAGTGGTGGTACTGTCAATTTGCATGTTTCTCTTTTATTGGTATAGATATAAAAAAAGAAAATTATAGAGTGGAGGTAGAACTGCTCCAGTGCTTCCACCGATTCTAGAGCCAGGGTAGTGGCTGTCATTCTCTGTTGCCTGAGGAGTGGGCCTGGGAAGGAAGCAATCACTGAGGTTGGTTGCTTGGGAGTGTCTTTGCCTCCCCGCAGTCCTCCCTTGGGAATGACCATGGATAAAAGTAAGCTGGTACAGAAAGTCAAGCTCATGAGCCTGCTGAGTGCTATGATGATCTTTTTGCAGCCCTGAAGGCGCAAGCTCTCCAATGAAAGGAGAAATCTGCTTGTCACTGCTGTGTCATCTCCAGCACTAAGCAGTAAACAGAGAGGAATAAGAAGAAACAGCAGATGGACAAAGAGTACAGTGAGAAGATGGAGGCAGAACTGCAGGACATCTGAAACAATGTTCTCAAGCTGCTGGACAAATATCTTATTCCCAATGTTTTACAACCAGAAAGTACGGTGTTCTACTTGAAAATGAAAGCAAATCATTTTGGGTATCTTTCTGAGGTGGCACCTAGAGGCAATAAGCAATCCATTTGAAGTGAGTAACAAAGAAATGCAGCTCACACACCCAGTTCTACTTGACCCCACACTGAATTTCTGTCTTTTACTATAAGATTCTGCACTCTCCTGAGAAGGCTTGCAGTCTGGCAAAAGTGGTGTGTGATGAAACAGTTGTTGACATGGATACACTGAATGAGGAGTCTACAAACACAGCTTCCTGATCATGCAGCTGTTTAGGAACAATCTCACTCTGTGGCCATCAAAACCTAGAGGATGAAGGAAACACTGGGGAAGGAGAGCACTAATGTCTTTGGTGCTTTGTGACCTGCTTAGTATCACTCTTTTCCTGACACATATATACCTTTGTGTGGTTAAAAAAAGAAGAGTTATGCATTGCCTTTTCAATGTTTTGCAGCTTCAGCATAGCAAAAATGGTCCAGGGAGTAATCAGCTGGTATTTGTATCTCTAACTCTGATGGGTAACATCAATGCCAAGGCTTCCTAAAGTTTTTTGTTTTGTTTGTTTTGTTTTTAATATTCACAGGATCACTGTGTGTTGATTTTTTTTCTAAAACCCAAACACTGTGATTATGGGGTTTTATATCTTACTGGTAGAGGAAAAAATAACCTAAATTACCTGTAACTTTGGAGGAAGTTTAATCTGACATCAAAACAGTCACTTAAATGCAGCTTCATTCTAAAGTACAGAAAATTATAGAGGATATATTGTGATGTTGGGACTTGGAGTGAGACACCTACCATTTCACATTTGGGGTTTATGGCAATTCACAATAATTCTGCCTGTTGTTTGGAGCTTACAGATACTTGATCAGTTGGGCTATTGCCACTCAGAAGAAGTTTGTGATCACAGATGTCCAGTGTCTTCCTCTGAGGAAACTCAGACCCTAACATTGAAATTCTCTGTGGCAGATAGCTGGGTTATGACAGTGTGAGAAGGCCCAGTGCTCATGTAACACACATGACTAAAACCTTGTCCTACAACAATGTCACCGATTTGGGACTTGTGCTTCAGTTGTGGAATCTATTTTGCTTGTAACCACAAGCTAAAGGAAAAAGAAATCCACATTTCTTATGAATGCCTTACCTGTCTCTTGGGTAACACCTTTATGAATGATGTTCTGCAGAGATTGCCTTTCACATGGCGGGTACTCCTTTGGGTTCTTCCTAGCTCCAGGATTTTAAAACTTGAAATCTAAACATTCTTTCCCACTGTCTTTTCAACTGTTGACTTTTTTTTCTCTCTTCCTCTTTAAATTTCTATCCTTCTGCTTCTTTGCCTATTTTTTTTTCTTTTAAAGTCTATCTTTATTTGCCTTTGTCCCTCTCCCTTCCTCTCTGTAAAAAAAAAGTCAATAAAATATTAAAAATAAAGTACTGTAGTGCTTGCAGATGTTTCAGAAAGTTGTCTCTTAAAACAAATATGAGATCAGAGGATACTGCTTATAGTGAAGGGTTAATAAAACTTGGAAATGGCAAACTTGATAGCAGTTTTCATTTGGGAATGGATAGTATAGAAATCCCCCATGAAATGATTTGTAATGGATCTATTATTGAAGCTACCTTTGGAAATCGTATATCTACAGGTAACATGAAAATATATCTAAACATGCAATACTTTATCCTAAAAATGAGCATGTTCATAAATTAAATGAAGAAATTTTGGGTATACTCAACAGAGATTTTCCTACCTATTTGAGTGATGATTCTACTGATTCAGTGGATGATGCCGGGAAAAAAAAAATTTCCCATAGAATTTCTTAATAGTATTACTTCTTCTGGAATGCTATGTCACAAATTAAAATTGAAAGTAGGTGCAATTAACATGCTACTGAGAAATATTAATAGTAAATGGGGTCTTTGTAATGGTACTAAATTTATTACCAAAAGATTGTGACCTAACATAATTAAAGCTAAATTATTAACAGAATCTGAGGAAGGAGAGATTGCTCTGATTCCAAGAATTGGAATTGATTTGTCCCTGTCTGACACTAGCCTCCCATTTAAATTAATTTGAAGATAGTATCCTGTGATGCTAGCATTTGGGATGACAATTAATAAATCACAAGGAACCCATTTTCTGATATGGTCAGTCATATGTTGCTTTCTCTCGAGTTTGAAGAGCATGTGATATTAAAGTTGTAAATACTTCATAACAAAGGAAATTAGTCAAACACTCTGAAAGTGTTTTTATTCTTAATGTGGTATACAGGGAAATATTAGAATAAGTTTAATCAATTTATCAGTCATTTTATCAATATCATGTCTTAGTTGTTGTCATATCATGTTGTTATTATTTATTTACTAATAAATTTATATATTATTTTCATATACATTCTACCATTTTTCTTAAATCTCTGATACTTCTATTATAGAGCAAGGGAAAACAGCAATATTAAAATATTTCTTCTAATTAATTCCTTTTCAATGTGCACAAATTCATGCACTGGGCCACTAGTATATATCATAAAGTAATAACATGGATATAGATAATAAGATAAACCAAATAATTTATTAAAATAAAGTTAATGGCCCTGGGTGGTTTTGCTCAGTGGTTAGAGTGTCAGCCCCTGCACTGAAGGGTCTTGGGTTTGGTTCCTAGTCAAGGACACTGTGAGAGTCCTGCCTAGAGTGCCCTGGATGTTCAAAGCCACTCTGAGAGTGGGAATCCTAATATGTGTGTTCAGGCTAATTTGCTATACGCAGGTGTAAAAGCAAGGATTTAGCAAGCTATGCAATGTTCATGTGTGCCCTTCTGTAACCCAAAAGATTGATGACACTATTTTGATAAGAAGCCTCTTATGTCTAAGTTAGTATAAAGTATGCTACTGACCAGCCAGTGTGACTGGCTCCTGTGTTGGGGGCTGCCTTATAGGGAAGATGTATTACTGACTAGCCTGTGTGCCGCTGCCTGGTCAGGCTACTTTGTTAGCAACGGCTCCTATGTTTGCTACTGTATTAGCAAGGCCTGCTTTGTGGACTGCCTTATTAGCAATGGCTACTTAGACTGCAAAAAAGACTCTCTTATATTCCCACGACTTCTCATGTCTTCTCCATCTTCCAATGTCCGACATCCAAGGATATTCAGTCCCTAGCAGAGGGACTCAGACCCAAAAGTTAGCATAGTAGAGCAGGATTCTAGGAGTAAGCACTCCAATAACTGGCACAACGAACAGGGTTCTGGAGTATGTGTGGACTTGGGAACGAGTGCTCCTGAGAGGCATGTACCTGGGTTGCAGGTTTGATCTTGGCCTGATTGGGCACATGCAGGAGGCAACCAATCGATGATCTTTTCTCTCTCTCTCTCTCTCTCTCTCTCTCTCTCTCTCTCTCTCTCCTCTCTCTCTCTTTCTCCTCTTTCTCTCTCTAAAATAAATCAATTAAAAATAAGTTAATGACTGAGGACTAAGATTTTCAGTGTAAAAGAAATAAGTATTATAAATTTATGATGTATTTTCTCTTAAACATTTTCTATTTCTGTCCACTAAAATGTTCTAGAAACTATGGTCAACCTTGTAGCAACGAGTGCCCCCAAAAGCCAGAGTGTGGCCAATAAATGTCACTTTCCACCAGAAAAAAAAAGGAAAAAAAAAAAAAGAGGCCCTTGGAGAAATGGTAGGTCTGGGGCAAGATGAACCAGGAACATCTTATTGTACCAAAAAACAAGAGAACCGTCAAACTATTGGAAATTCTTGCAAAGCACTCAGAAGTCATCTGAAAGGAACTGTTTCTGGCCAAAGGTGGGGCAATTTGGACATTGAAAGAATTAGAAACTGCTATGGGTTGAAGCATATCAATTATATTTAAATCTATAGTTCATAACAATGTTTACTGAATTTATAAACCTCATCAGTCATCTTCGAAGAATACTAAGGAACCATTCAATATTCTAAAAACTAGTAAATCCAGGGAAAGAACCAAGCATATATACTGCATTTCCTGTATAAACCTCAGAATAACAAAAAAATTGATGAGGGAAAGTCCTTCCCTCCCTCTTTAAGAACTCCCATCAAAATCTGAAGAAGAAATATGTATTAGTTTCCTTAGACTACTGTAAGTACAGTACTATGATCTTAGTACTTTAAGTAACAGAAATTTATTATCTCCTGTTTCCAGAGCCTGGAAGTCCAAGATAAGATCAATGTGTCAGCAAGGCCCGTGCTCCCTCTGGAGGCTCCACGGAAAGATCTGTTTCTGGCCTCTCCCAGCTTCTGGTAGTTCTGTGGCTGGTTAGGTAACACGGCCCCATTTTCACATGGCATTGTCCCTGCAGGAGTGTTTGTCTCAGTGTTCAAACTTCCCTTTTCAGTAAGGACACCAGTTACAATGGATAAGGGGATCACACTACTCCAGTATGACCTCATCTTCACTAATTCTAGTCAGTGACTCTGTTTCCAAATAAGTTCCCATTCTGAGATATTTGGGGTTAGGGTTTCAACATATTAATTTGGGGGGTATGTAAATTTAATCCATAACAGAATGATAGAATGAGAATAGCATCATTTGGTAATTCTTAATGAAATAATGGACTTAGGCAATGGCCATCAGTAACCGCTAAAACCACTAAGCAAAAAGTTTATGAGGAACCTGCTGATTAATCTTAACATCACAAGTCACAGGACAATCAGGCATCAGGGTGCTTTCTGATATGATGCAACAGGAGGACACATTCTGTGAGGTGTTGCCTCTCTCCCTCAAAAAAAAAAAAATTAGACATGAATCTGAGCAAGCCTTTAGATGTAAAATGTGAACCAACAGTTTAGAGGACTGTTACAAATGAGAAAAGAATGTGTTAAGTGGCACTTTGGATATGCAATCAGCAAAATCCAAAATGTGAGAAATTCTATAGGGAAAAAAAGATCTGGTTTCTTAACAGATGTTAAGCAAAAAGAAAGGGAAGCCTATAAATCAAAAGAGACTATAAAAAGCATATGGACTGCCCTGGCCAGTGCGGCTCAGTTGGTTGGGGATCGTTTTGTGCACTGAGAGGTTGCGGGTTCAATTCCCAGTCTGGGTTTTGGGCTCTGTCCCCAGGACGGGGTGTGCAAAAGGCAGTGCTCATATCAGTGTTCCTCTTTTTCTCCCTCTCTCTGTTTAAAAATCAATTTTAAAATGTTTTATATAAAGCATATAGAACAAATTCACTGTGTGCACTTAGTTTTGATTTTGATTTGAACAAACCAGCTGTGAAAAATAAAAATATATGAGACAATCAGTGAAATTTGAACGCTGATATTTCATGAAATTAAGAAATCACTAATTTTTCAGTGTGATTATAGTGTCAAACTCAAAACGAGTTTGGAAGTTTTGGTTGGAAATAACGAAGACTAATTCAAAGGTCTAAGGGTTTGCAAACCTGAAACACAATTAGGCAATACTCAGTGTTCCAAAAAAGAAGAAGAGAGAAGTTGGAGGTTCTTATAGTAAAAGCACTTTCTTGAGCAGAATCAGTCCTACATTCTTAGCCTCTGATTGTTCTGAGCACTTATCCTCTGGATGATCCGTGATCTGAATAATGGGTGCCAGCAGCCTGGTTAACAAATGCCAGCTAGTCTGGATATGTGAATATTCTTTCCTTAGTCCTTCAAGGGGTGATCAGAGGGTTATCTGCAGGGTTCATGTAGATCCAGGCATTAATGCAAGACTGGAAAGTTCAAAAAGTTTAAGTTCTTAGGCTCATTAGAACAAGAATAGAAGCATTTTCTGATACCTCAACTGACTTGATTTTAGTAATTTAGCAGCTTGGCTGTATTTCTTCACTCTATTTTTTAAATATATTTTTATAGATTTTTTTTTTAAAAGAGAGAGAAAGGGACAGGGATAGAGAATTAGAAACATCGATGAGAGAGAAACATCAATCAGCTGCCTCCTGTACACTCCCCACTGGGTATGTGCCTGCAACCATGGTACATGCCCTTGACCAGAATCCAACCTGGGCCTCTTCAGTCCACAGGCCGATGCTCTATCCACTGAGCCAAACTGGTTCAGGCTTTTCACTCTATTCCTCAATAATTTTGCTGTGATTTTTTTTTAAAAAGTCATTACATTTAGGGATACTGCTGAAGTCTTTATGGATGAAAAATTATAGTGTCTTAGATTTGTTTCAAAATTACCGGGAGAATGGGTGATAAATTGGGTGGTGTTATATGAAATGCCATTGGTCATGTGTTGAAGCTAGGGTGATGTTTATTTGAGGTTTTATTATATAAGAGGTCCAGTACATGAAATTCATACACAGAGCTGTGTGTCCCTCAATCCAGCCTGAACCCTCTCCAATCTGGGACCTTTCAAGAGATGTCCAACTGCCTGTTTAGTAGGATCGGGCCTAAACAGGCAGTCAGACATTCCTCTCACAATACAGGACTACTGGCTTCCAACTGCTCACCCGCCTGCCTTCCTGATTGCCCCTAACCACTTCTGCCTGCCAGCCTGATCATCCCCTAACTACTCACCTGCCAGCCTGATAGATTCCTAACTGCTCCCCTTCCAGCCTCTTTGACCCTAACTACCCTCCCCTGCAGATCTGGTCACCCCTAAATGCCCTCTCCTGCAGGCCTGGGTCCCCCCTCCACAACTGCCTTCCCTGAAGTCCTGGTCACCTCTATCTGCCCTCCCCTGCAGGCTTGATTGCCCCCAACTGCCCTCCCTTGCAGACCTGGTCCCTCCCAACTGCCATCTCTTACTGGCCATCTTGAGGAGGCCATCTTGTGTCTACATGGGGGCAGGGTCTTTGACCACATGGGGGCAGCCATCTTGTGTGTTGGAGTGACAGTCAATTTGCATATTACTCTTTTATTAGATAGGATAGAGTCCTGTGCATGGGTGGAGGCTAGCTGGTTTGCCCTGAAGGGTGACCTGGATCAGGGTGGGGGTTCCCTTGGGGTGTAGGATAGCCTGGGCAAGGGACCTGTGGTGGTTTGCAGGCTGACCAAGCCCCCTGGCAACCCAAGCAGAGGCCCTTGTATCTGGGGTTTATTTATCTTCTATAATTGAAACTTTGCAGCCTTGAGTGGAGGCCTGCGGCTGCCAGTGTGCAGAAAGCTTGGCTTCCTCCTTTGCCTGGGAAACCCAAGCCTCCTGCTCTCTCTGTGGCTGCAGCCATCTTGGTTTGGTTGCATACTTGCTCCTGATTGGCTGATGGGTGTGACTTGTGGTGTAGCAGTGGTATGGTCAATTTGCATATTACTCTCTTATTGGATAGGATTTTTCTCTACTTTCATATGTTTGAAATTTTTTATAACAAAGTATTTAAAAATTGAGAAGGTGGTGCTCCTCCTTTAAAAGTCCCATCTGTTTATCACATCTTATTATCAAAGACCTAGCTCTCCATTTATTGCCTCTCTGAGCACTGTAATTATTTCTATCCCCAATAAGTCATCCCCACAGCTTATAAACATGATATACTATCTCCTATCCAAAAAAAAAAGGAAAGGAAAGAATATTAGGAAAACTAAATTCAATTCCTCCCTTGCCCTTCTTAAGTCATTTCATCCATTCAATTTTCTATTGCTCTATACAGCCCAAACTTCTCTTCTTATGCACACACTTTCTAATTCCTCACCATCCATTTGCTCCTCAACTCACTGTAATCTGGCTGCTGCCAGAAAATGCACTAAAGGTCATCACTGGCCTCCACTCTATTAATGATCAACTCCAGTGGTTATTTTTCTTTGTCTTGGCTGCACTGGGGATGGTTCCATGTCTCTCTCCTACTGCCCACTCTGGTCTTGTCCACCCATCTTCTCCTATCTGGTGTTCCTCTTTGATAACACACAACACTGTCTCCGTGCCTTTCAGGTCCTCGTGCTCCCTGGGCAGCCCGTTGTTTGTGCTTTCACACGCTCCTTGGCTCTTTTGCATCTCTTTCTTCTCGGCTCTTCTCTCGGTGGGTTCGTGTCACTATTCTAGCTCTTAGGATGGCCTTCATGATCACTCTGCGCAATTAAGACCCTCCACCAGTCTTTGTCATGGCATATGGTTATGCCTTCTATAACATTCACTTACAAAATCTGATTCATAGTCAGATGTTTACTTGTGTATGTCCTACTGGACTGTAAGCTCCACAAGGAAAGAAACCAGATTTGTTTTGTTCACTCTTGTAGACAGTGTCACAACCTGAGCCAGCAACTAGCACAGTTCCTGGCGCACAGAAGCCCTTAAAAATGTTTGTTGAATGAAAACATGAAATGATACATTAATAAAAAATTATCCTAGTTTGTGTTACAAATTGTTCAAAGCACTGTAGAAAAAAAAGACATTAGCAGTGTTAAGCTATTCTGAGAGGATGGCAAGAACTAGGCTTTTGAGCTGAGATCTGAAGACTAGAAGGGAGCTGTGCAAGAGAAAGGGGCAAGCATAGTGAGAAAAGATCAGCAGACCCTGATGGAAAGCCTCAGTGTGGGTGTTTGAAAAGGAAAATTGCCTGTGATTCTAGCTTCCCCAAACCCCCACCTCCCCACCCCCACCACAGGGGTGTGTCTGTGCATGTCACTTCAGAGTAAGTGACCTAGTGCAGGGAAGCCAGAAGTCGGTTTTGTTGGCTACATCTCATCACTTGTGCACCAGCAGGCAAGGAAGCTGAGCAAGCTCTCACTTTCCTGCTCCTTCAAAGCAGAAAGTATGGCTAATGCTTTAGTCAGCAGCCGGGACTGAGCTGGGACCACTGAGCTGGAGGAGGGCTTAACCTTAACCTCACACCTTCCCATGTGATACAAACCATGTTTACCCAAACAAAACGCCAGACACTGACTAATTTAGTTTGTCCAAAAGACCTCCTTTGCTCAGCATCTAGGTTTGGCTTAAGGAACAATCAGAGTTCAAACATGTCTTCCTTAAAGGCAGGCGTCAGGGCCAGGCATCTGAGCATCCCTTAGTCAGCAAGAGCCAAAAGAGGGTGAGATTCCAGGTACTTTAAACTGTCCCCAAAGGAATAAAGAACATTTAAAAGGCTTCTGAAACTGGGCCACACACACACACACACACACACACACACACAGTAAAAAAGGTTTTTAAAAATATATAACCTGTCTTTTGACTCAGTAACTCTGTTTCTAGGAATCTGCCCTAAGTAAATCATGAGAGGCAAACAAGGGGGAGATTAGGATTATTAGGCTGCTGAAATACTGTTTACAAAGGAAAATTAAAAAAAGGAAAAATCTAAATGTCTAAAAATATTATAGCATGCCTGAATGCAGCATTGCAATTATGGTTATAAATAAAAATTTTTAAATAATATATTTTATTGATTTTTCACAGAGAGGAAGGGAGAGGGATAGAAAGTCAGAAACATCGATGAGAGAGAGACATCGATCAGCTGCCTCTTTCACACCCCCTACTAGAGATGTGCCCGCAGCCAAGGTACATGCCCTTGCCGGACTCGAACCCGGCACCCTTCAGTCCGCAGTCCGACGCTCAATCCACTGAGCCAAACCGGTCTCGGCAATAAATTTTAATCACTTGGAAAATACTCATAGTATAACATTAAGTAAAAAAAATAAAATAAAATGAGTAAATAGCTGTGTATGCAGTATGAACTCAAGAATGATATATACATGATAGCAAAGGCAAAAGATTGGATAGAGATCATAATTATAGTTAAATCAAGCTGGTGAATATTAATTTAATTTTTACACTTATTTTTGTTAATCCTCATCTGAGGATATTTTTTTCATTGATTTTTAGAGAGAGTGAAGGGAGAGAGGGAGGGGTCGAGAGAGGGGAAGAGAGAGAGAGAGAGAGATGTGAGAGAGACACATCAACTGGCTGCCTTCCCACAGACACCCTAACCAAGGCTGGGGAATGAACCCGCAACCCAGGTTTATGCTCTTGAGTTAGTATTGAACCTGTGATACTTCAGTGTGTGGGCCAACACTCTACCACTGAGCCACACCAGCCAGGGTCTATATTTAATTTTTAACAAATACATAATATATAGTTATAAACAAACAATAGAATCTTTTTGATTTATTCATTTGTCTTCTTTTTATTGTGGTAAAATATATATAGCATAAATTTACCATTCTGATCCTCTTTATGTGTACAGTTCAATGTCATTACGTACTTTCATATTTGATGTACATCCATCATTTCCAGAAAATTTTCCTCTTCTGAAACTCTGCACCCATTAAATCGCAACTCCCCATTCCTCCTGTCTTCAGCCCTGGAACCCACCATTCTACTCTCAGTCTTTATGAAATTGACTTCTCTGAGAACCTCAGCTAAGTAGAATCATGCAGTATTCATCGTGGTTTATTTTAATTAGCATAATGTCTTCAAGGCTCATCCAGGCTGACTTACTTTTTGTGTGTGTGTGTGAATATTTTATTTTATTTTATTTATTTTTTTACAATATAACTTATATTTAATAGTAGTACATATGTTTTCCTTTCCCCTCCCCCAATATCCTCCCCCCCAGCCTCCCTTACCCCCCAGCACATGTCCCCACCTGCCCCCCTCCCCGCCCCAGTGTCTTTCATTTATTGGTTATGCTCATATGCATGCATACAAATCCTTCCGTTGATCTCCCCCAGCATCCGCCTCCCATCCACTCCAGCCTTCCCCCTGTAGCTTGATGGCCTGTTCAAGGCCACCCTGCCTCTATATCAATCACTCCCCCCTGCTTCTTTTCTTCAAAAATATCTTGCCTCTGCATACTAGAAACAAACGTATAAGAGCAAAAAAAAAAAAATGTTTGAGTGTCAGTTTCAATGTCCAACTGTTCTGAGTCCCAGTTTCAATGTCAAATAGTTCTTCATGTGTACATGTCAGCAATGGTATCCAGATGGTGGACACATCGTGGCAATGCAAGATCCATTCTCTCAGGCTGACTTACTTTTTGAGCACCTAGTGTGTTTCTATATTCTGTTAAGCTGCAGAGCTCATCTACATATAGCTCCATCAAGATCTTTTGCATGGAACCTGGTGAACTCACATATTTTGTTTGAAATGTGAAGGTTCCTCTCAACGGGTCTCAGGAAGTGATGTTAAGCAACATGATTGGGTATTAAATCTCACATCCACTCTGCCTCCAGAAGCCTCAAGTAGCTGAGGATGCCATGATTTTGTATTAAGTCTTGAGGAGCTGTGAGTAGAATAAGCTAGGATTCTCATAGTAAAATAAGAAAGGCCTAGAAGGAGCTTTTAAAACAACTATTAAAAACCCTCTCATTTTACAGAGCTGAGGGAGTTGAAATCAATTGCCTCCCTGCGTGAAGGAGGCAAAAGTGTCTTGACCTAAGACAAAATGGTTCTGAAAAACTGAAGCTTAAAAAGGATGTTTCCTTATCTGATGAAAGGGATAAGGTTTCTCTTAAATAGATTTGTATAAAGAAGAATTGTAAATATGCTCATTTTAAACCAGAAATTAATTAAGGATTCTGAAGAGTAATATGGTGGGAGTGAAACATCTATGAATTTGAGATTTTGATCACTCCTATATGGCAAGGCCAGTTGGGAGACAAAAAATCAGCAAACTCCCTGGTTTGACCAAACAGAGTCAGTCTAATTTTTACTTTAGTTCAGAAAAGTACCTGCAATAATCAGGGTCCTGCTGAGAAAGAGAACCAGGAGGAGATAGATGATTTGTCATAAGAAATTGGCTTACATGATTATGAAGGTTGGAAAACTCCATGATCTGCCCTCTGTCAGCTGGAGCCTAGGACAGCTGGTGATTTGATTCAATCCTTTCTGAAGGCCTGAGACAGAAGAGTTGATGTCCAAAGGCAAAAGATTAGAGGACATGTCCCAGTTCAATCAGTGAGACAAGAAAAATCAAAACAGGGACAAATTCCACTCTCCTCCTTTTTGTTTTCCTCAGGTTCTTAATGATGATGCCCACCCACATTGGGGAGGACCATCTGCTTTACTGAGTCTCATTTCAAATGTTAATCTCATCAAAATACCAAAATCTGAATTAGGGTTCTTCAGAGAAATAGGATTTATGTATTTAAAAATAAATTTGACCCTTGACCACTTCATCACTTTTCACTTTTTTTCTGTAGAACGCTGGACCTTCCAGAGGAGAGAGGGAAGGAGGAGAAAAGGTGATAAAGAGGAAGGAGGAAGTAAAGTAGAGACAGGAGATCCCATCTACAAGAGTTTGCATCTGCCCAGAAGGAAAGAAGAAGCAGGCACCAAAATCACTGTTTTGAAACTTACAGTAGAGCACAAAGCCTTTTCTTACATACTGGTAGTTAGATGTGCCAAGAAACATCCACGTTTTCTATATTTTATTTTGGAAGGTAAGTCAATCCTCATTTCAACAGGTAGAAACATCTTGGCTATGACAAACCTCTACTTATTTCAAACTATATTTAATATGAAAAAAAAAGATCTAGACTTCTAGAACTTTCCATGAATAATACTTTTCAAGATTAGCTGTAATTCTCTTTAAAACCCTCGTGTGTAACTTTTGGCTCCTGTTTTCTTCTGATGGTGGCTGTGTGTGATTCCTTTCACCCTCTACTTGAGCAGCAGCTGCTGCCGGGGAAGGTGTCTTGTCTACTACTCCCAGCCGTCTGCTCAGCCTGGCTGAGGAGGAGATTCCCATTTCCTCCACCCACATGGTCTTCCAGCCAAAGACACAAAATGCAGGAAGTGGTTCAATTAAAAAATTGTGTATGCAAGGAAAGGCAGGCATTAAAGAACAACTCTGTGCTTGCTAAAAAGAAAAAAATAAGGTGGGGGGTGGGAGGGAGAGACACAGCATGTAAATATTTTATTTCAAGCTCTCTTGTGCTAATTAAGGAATATGGACAGTTGTTCTTAAAAGGTTTTTAGCGTCTATTCATTTTGAGTGGAATCTTCTTAATGGACTGATATAAATAAGAAGGAATGTCCTAAAAGAGAAGACTCATTATACAGGCACAGCCCGCAGCCAAGCTCCCTGCAGGCTTCTGCTGGCTGCCAGGATGTGGAGGGTGAGGTAGATATACCCAGAGGAGGTGCAGCTCTCAGAGGGTGCCTCTGTGACCAGGTGTGCACCTCAACAGTGCCATTTTCATTCTGGAACGTTCAAGTGTCTTATTATTTCTGAAATTATGTGCACCAGCTTGGCCTCTAGCTCAGGGGGCAAAATAATGCAGGAGGGGGAGGAAAATGTCAAGAGCCTACATTTTCTAATTTTACCTACTTTCTCTCCTTCTCCCCACTTCACCTTACTTTCCCTCACCTTCCTCTCACTACCGTTGACCTGACCAGTTTGGACACAGTTTTAACTCCGTGCCATCTCTCCAGGGTCAGTGTTTGTCTGCCACTTAAGAATTCAGGATGCAGGGGCTGTGCATCAGTGTCCTCCCGGCTTGGCTGGAACCACCTGGCTTGGATGACGACTTTGGAATATGCACTCCAGAACAGGAAACAATCTCTCTGTTCAGGACAACTGTCCTTGGCCTGGATTAGTCAGACAGACAGGATTTATGGGGGAAGGATGAGAGAAAGGAGAAGGGAGACAACCACACAGAGTGTATTAAGTAAACACAAGCTGAGGAAGGTATGGCTCAGCGTCATAGGGCAGTGACATAGGAACTCCTAGACTTGTTTTAAACATAGCCTGCTGGAAACTTCATCTTCCAGGTGAATAACAGAGTTTTAGTTGACAAGTGTGCCAGCCTCCATCTTGGCAGCTTTTCATAGATCTGGTCTCATTTAATCCTCCCAAGACATCCTGGCAAGTTTATCCTATTGTCCCCCAGGTGTCCTGAGAAAACAGACCCAGAGGGGTCAACACAGCAAGGCTCTCAAGCCTTGGGTCTTCTGGTTGCACGACCAGTGGTCACCCACACTACAGGAAAAGAAAACGGAGCCACTTTAAAAATAACCTGATATCATAATTCGTTTCAGTGATGTTAACATTAGGGGAAACTGGGGAAGACCTTCTGTGCTGTCTTGGACACTGCTCTGTAAAATCTAGAAATGTTCCAAAATGAAAAGTTCATCCTAAAGAAATAGGTCACAACCTGGAAGCATAATACTTCTGAATGGGATGTAATGCAGATAACCCTTTTATCCCCCTCTTTGTCCCTCCCAAAATTGGTCTGCCCACACAGACACAGCCTCTGTTCTACGTCATATGGGTATGCAGACATTGCACAGGATAGAGACATGCACAGGAAATGGGCCTGCAATGGTGAAGGGCAGTGGTGTGCAGAGAAAATGAAATGTATGAATTGTGACTTATTGATGTATGAATGTGATAGCAAATGATAAATACTGAGTTACTAGTGGTCTGGTGCACAAAATTCATGCACATTAGAAAGGGAATTAATTACAGGAAATATTTTAATATTGCTATTTGCCCTTGCTTTATAATAGAATTGTCAGAGATTAAAGAAAATTAGTAAAATGTATATGAAAATCTCCCTCCTGTCAGAGGCTGTGCTGCAGGACCCTGAGTTAAGTCCTCTTCCACCTGTGTGCACCTCAAAATTGCTTGAGACCCAGACCCTCTGGCCCCACTCCCGTCAAGCCCTGCAGGGTGGGGAGCACAGCCTCAGGACCCCTGTCAAGCCCTGCGGGGGAAGGGGGGAGCATGGCCTCAGGTGCCCCATCCCTAGCATGAGGGTGTGAGGGTGCAATGACCATTTGCATATTAGCTTTTTATTACATAGGATGTGTTGAAACTACTTCTAGTTGGCAGTATATTTTTTATTTTTTTGTTTTATCATGTCTTTGCAATTAAAAGATCTTTAATAACAAATTACAATTATAAATCTTTCTAAAGTCTCTAAAATGCGAAATTTCAGGGCAAGCTGATCTGGGGGAAGGAAAAGGTAATTTAGAGCCAGAGAAATCTGGATTCAAACCTCAGTTATGTGGCTTTTTGTTTGTGTGATCTTGATGGAGTTGCTCACAATCTCTAAACTTCAGATTTTTTAATATGTAAAATGGAGACAATCATACCTACCCAAGAGGATCATGGCATTGAAATGTACAGATATAGGGTGTTTAGTGACACATTGTAAGTGCTAAAGAAATAAATATATGAAAGAATGATTAAATATGGATTAAGACTTAAAACAGAATATTCATGCCCAATTTAACAACCACAAAAAAAAAAAATCAAGCACCTATAAAGGGAAAAGTCTCTTAGTTGAAAAAACAATACCACATGAATAACTATGGCACTCTCTTAGTCCCATTCAGGCAGTGTGTTCTGTTGACCTTGGTGGGGGTGGGGGGTCCAGGTACCAGCTCTGGGTGTTGATTGTAAACAGACTTGGAAGTAGCTGGTCTTTCCTCTGTGGTCCTGTGAGCATTGCCAGATGTCACACAGCACGTAGGTGGGGGAGGATCAGGCTGTGGGAAGTCCTGATGGGACAGGAGAAGTACCTCTACACATTGGGTAGGACTGAGGCTGTGACTTGTCATGAGGCTCTAAAAATCTTCAGCCTCTTTCTTTGAATGGACCTAAGGATGGCAGATGGTTTGTACAAGGTGGGAATGTCATTACCTGGAGGAGAAGGCAGCCCTGAGAGGGTGTCAGGACCCTCTTCCAATGTGGGTATGGCAATCTGGACAAGACGAAAATCTTCCGTGGTCGGGCCAAGCTTCCTTTTCTTTTAAATTAGCTATCTAACTGTTGTCTTTACCATCTAAAAAAAAAAAAAAAGTAGTGTGTCAGCCCCAGAAAGCAAAGGCAGACACCTACCTTGAGTTGATTAGCCAGAATCAGGGTTCCTAGTGGCTGGGCCTACACAAAGGCTTGTCAGTCACTCACTTTCTTTTTTCTCACTCACTCAGTCCTCACAGCAGAAAGATGCCAACATTGTCAAAGAGAAGCCCAGGGCTGGGGCAGCTTCCTCTTCCATAAAACGTGTCTGTGTGAAGGGCAGAGATTGGGTTAGGCTAGTGCAGTGGTCGGCAAACTGCAGTTCCTGAGCTACAGGTGGCTCACGAGCCATGGTTTGCCACTCTGTTGACTAATGAGTTTGCCAAGCACTGACCTAGACTCTTGATTCCAATAATTACAGGCTGTTTGTTGTTCCTTGTGATTAAACCCCTATCCCAGTGGTCAGCAAACTCATTAGTCAACAGAGCGGCAAACTGCGGCTCCGGCTTGTGAGCCACAGTTTGCCGACCACTGGACCACTGGATCCCAAATCTGTCTGAACTTAAAATATGCTACATGAATAACTATTTGAGTGGATCCAGAAATCTGATAATTTTTATTTCTCTGGGGGGACTCTGATAATCAGGTGGGGTTGGAAATCACTGGACCCCATGATCTGCCAGATCTCTTTGGTCTGGAGTATTTTAGATTATAGAAGTCCAGATCCTCCCATCTATTAGGAAGCTTAGAAATGATTTCTTAGTAACCTGAGGGAAGTTCTATAGTTAAAGAGCTTTCTTGCTTTCCCCGGCCCATTTTTGCCTAAGATGCCTTCAATATTTTCCATCCTCCCCTCCCCACGCCACTTGCCATCAGGGAACAACAAATACTCCTTGGTGGCATCTGTTTCAGGTGCCATCTGAAGACTAGCCTCCTGGGCGTCTCCTGGGCGCTTGGCAGAACCACAAACTCGGGAGCCCCTTGCCAGCCCTCCTGATCCTTTCCATTTCTCCAGACTTCTCAGGTGGCTCATGTTTACATTAAAGTCTGAGAAAGCACTGGTTCAGATCATTGGTTCTCAACCTGGTTGTACTATAAAAAAATAAAAAAAAAAAAAATTCGAGAGTTTTTTTTAACAATGCTGATGTTTGAGTCCTAATATCCAGGATTATTTTAAATTCCACAGGGAATTCTAATGTGCAATAAAACAAGAACTAGATGAATGGTTTAAAATAAAATGTCAAATGAGATTTGCTTAGGGAAAGGGTTGTAGCAAGGAGTTCTGTGTATTATCACTGCTTGGGGATTTTTCCTTCATTAAACGGATGGATGTATTTGGAGTGTGAGTGAAATAAAGAACCAAAGAATTCTTCCACAAATAGGGTTGGCTCTGAAACCCTCCGGTCAAAACAGGAGAGAAGAGCAGAGGCCGTTGAGATAGATATTCATTGCCCCCATGGAATTAAGAATTCTTTTGGAGCCTGCAGCGCTGATCCCTCCCTAGACTTGAGAGGAGCACACCCAGGAGAACACAGTCATGATGTAGATGCTCTTTCCCTCTAGCAGAAAGCTGTTTCTTATGCTCTAACTTAGACATATTCCTTTTCTGTCAGAAGCTAAGCATGTGTTGTGTATGTAGTGAGAGATAACACCAGTCCATTTGGAAAAATTAACAAAAGGCTCTATGGAAAGTTTCAATTTTGTGACTTTGAGCTGAAGTTGATTCCCAGAGCCCTTGCCAACCCTGAGTCATCCTGACAGCAGACAGCTGGCTGTGATCTGGGACCCCTCCACCCATGTGGGCCGTAGAGGGCTGGGTAGGGGGTCAGAAGACTGCGGCTTGTCTTGGTTTGGACAGAACTCTCTGTCCCCCAATGTTCTCACCTGTGTTCTATCAATCTCACTCTTTTGAACTCACAGAAGTACCACCGGGAGTGAAGATCAGTGAGATGAAGGTGGGAGACAGGTCTTCACAAGCCAGGAGGGGCTTCTCCCCACTCTGCAGGACCGACCGCTGTCCCTAAGCTCTGGTGGCCCCTGGCCTCCATGGTGCCCTGGGGCAACCCTGAGGACACGGTGAGGCTCAGAGAAGCTTCAACAATTAAACCAGCCCTGGGCAGGTGGCAGTTACGAGTCCTTGTGCTTCAGGGTAGGAGATGCCTCTTTCCACACACTGCTCAGTGGGAGACTCTTAGAGGAAACATCTGAAACACCGAGAAAAAGGCACCAACTGAGTTAGGCCTCCTGGAGCACTGTCATTGGAAAACAGTTCCCCTCGTTCCGTTTCCCTGGCTGCCTTCCTCGGAGGAGCCATGCTGCGCTCAGGGCAGGGAAAGACTGTGGAGGACGAAAGGCCACAGCAGAGGGGCTGGGCCTCCTGCCTGATCTGAGGTCGGCTTTCAGTGTGGTCATCGGGGAGGAGGCTGAGCAGTGGTCAGGTCACTGTGTCCTGGGCTGCCCCCCTACCCCTGACCATGACCTCTGCCTCTGGCTCCCCTGGTAGCTTCTCGGCAGATGAGGGTGAGGCTGCCATGACAGCTACCTAGTAAGAATACGCTCACGATTTACAAGGCTGTGACTTGTTAGGCATGTACAGCTCAGGAAAAGGAAAAAGAAACAAAATGTGAGTGCGAGTGTAAGATGCTCTTTTAAGAAATAGTATTTTGGGTAACTCAAAGGAAATAATTTTGTGAAGTTTCAGACAGAAGCGACAAAAAAAGGACTGTATCAAATATAGAGTCCAGTAAAGGTCGGCAAGGCCACACTGAGCAGAGTTTGCCTGGGAACCTGTCACTAAGAGCCTGGGAGGCTCCAGGGCCAACCACCTGGGGCTCAGGCTGTTGCTTCCTCAGACTGGAAGCACAAAGGAAACATGTTTGGCTCCAAACCCAAGGACACGGGAGAGAGGAGACAAAGATAGACAGAGACAGAGGAGAAGGGGATTCTGAAAATAATTTGGCATTTTATTCACTTTCACTGAGCGCCCACCATGTGCTAGACATCAACAACTGAGGACCAACTTTTGGCTTTAATGTTCGTGGCCTCCTATTAGAAACACCTACCAGAGGCCTGCAGCCCTCTACTTTATGGGGCACACAATGCCCTGTTTAATTCTTACAACAAGGCTGTGAGCTGAGCTGCACCAGACAGTGAATCAGTGGGCCTGGGAGCAAGGATGTTGAAGCCAGACCATCCAGGGTTCAAATCCTGCCTTGGCCACTTATCAACAGCGTGATCTTGAATGTAACCTGTCTGTGGCTCAGTTTCTTCTTAGGAATAACAATAGTGCCTACCTTAGAAGATTGCTGTGAAGATCAAATTGGCTAATATTTATTAAGCACCTAGGAAAGTAATTAGCATATAAGAAGTGCCTTTAAAATGTTGGCTATTGTTACCATCATCCCCATTTTACCTAGGGAGGTGAACTCCTGGTAGGGAAGCTGGGCTCTGAGTCAGGCCTCTCTAAAATATCAGGGCAACACTCCGGATAGGCTGATCCCAGAGCGTTTGTTATTTAGGGTAACTGTCTATGTTGCCTCTTCTAGAAGTGTGTGCAGCATGTATCTGTCTCCTTAGGCCACTGACAGGTAATTTGTCTGCATGGGTTTCCATATTGTGGCCTGTGGACATATACCACCACCCACTGAGACCAGACAGAGATGAGTGACCAGAGCTGGAGCTGTGCTCGGGCTTGGTGAGTTGTGGAGATCACACACAACATTCCTGTATTTGCACGCCATTCCAGACAGCTGGCACCTCCAGAAACTTCCTTGTGCTCTAATGGGAACGATGTTTCTCTGTTGCCTTCAAGTCTCAAAAATGCTATTTTAGAAAGGATTTTAAAAGTACTAACACCTGGCTCTTACTCCCCAATATTCTGAGTTAGCTGGTCTGGAGTATGGGCATTTGTTCTAAATTCTCCACACGACTCAAATGTGCAGCCACGTTGAGGACCATTAACCTGAGCTGTCCTCTGATAGATGTGACTGTGTCCCCAGGGACCATTCTCTCCTTCCTAACCTCCAACAGGGCTAGCTCATGGACCCCAGCCAAAACTGCATTTTCTAGCCTCCCTCACAGCAAGGAGTGGCTGTGTGATGTATTTCCATGGGTGACAATGAGGTGTGCCTTTCTGGGTCTTGGCCACCTCTCTCCATTCGGTCCTTTTCCACAGGCTGGAGAGTAGCAGAGTAAGAGCCACAACTTTGGCCACACTGACAAGAGCTTCTCTCTAAGCAATGGAACTATCATGTCGACATCAGCATTTCCAGGACCACCCAGAGAGTTTTCATCCACCCGCCCTAAATTGCCCCCCTCCCTTTATATTGTTACATGGGAGACAAATGAAATTCCATTGCTTTGAACCTCTGTGGCTTTAGGTCTTTTTGTTGAAGCAGCTAAGCCTATATAACCTAGAAAAGACCCAGTTGATGGCTTTTAAATAGGGATGAATGGCACAGTCATCTGAGAAACTTTTAAAAACTACAGATGCCCACAGCACTCCTCACCTCTAGCAAGTCAACATCCCTAAGGACAGGTAAAGACATCTGTAGTTTCTATGTGATTTTTGTTTGCTTTTAAATTATTTATTCATTGCTAACGACAGAATAAAATTATTCTGACCAAATTAATTTGATAAAGACTCAAATAGTCAATTAGCCACATGCATAGGAAATGGAATACTAACAGGCTAATTACTAAGAGAAATCAAGAGGAAATGTCAAGTGTGCCTGCTCACTGTTTTCTGTCCTTCCTCTAGTTATTATTGAGTATATACTTACTACCTTATCTTCTATTTTTTTAAGACTTATTTTTTTTAGGTCAGTTTTAGGTTCACAGAAAAATTGAGAAAACAGTATAGAGATTTCCCATATGCCTCTGCCCCACCACATGCACAGCCTCCCCCACTGTCAATATACCCTTTTAGAGTGGTCTATTTTTACTAATTAATGAGCCTACATTGTCATGTTATTATCACCCAATGTTCATAGTTCACATTTCAGTTCACTCTTGGTGGTGCTCATTTTATAGACTTGGACAAATGTATCATGACATGTACCCATCGTTATAACATCATAGAGTATTTTCACTGCCTTAAACGTCTTCTGTGCTCCACCTATTCATCATTTCCCCCAACTCCTGCCACCCACAAGTCCTGACAACCACTGGTCATTTCACTGTCTCCATGGTTTTGCCTTTTCCAAAATGTCATATAGGTGGGAATATATAAAATACTAGAGACCTGTTGCATGAATTTGTGCACGGGTGGGTCCCTTGGCCTGGCCGGCAATTGAGGTCTATTGGGGGGCCAACTGGCAGGGGGGGAGGGACTGTGGGAGGTTGGCCAGCTGCCTCCCAATTGGGGCCTATTGGGGGGGGGGGGCTGGCCAGCAGGGGTGAGGGACCACAGGAGGTTGTACTATTAGGGGAAAAGGAGGGGAAGTTGGCTGTAGGAGTACACGGACCACCAGTGGGCAGTTCCTGCATTGAATGTCTTCCCTGTGATGGTCAGTGCACATCATAGTGACTGGTCAACCAGTCATTCAGGTTGCTCTGGTCGTTTGGTCATAATGGTCACTTCAGTGTATATATATATATATATATTTATATAACATTTTCAAATTGTCTTCTTTCACTTAGCAATATTCATGTAAATTCTCACCAGTCCTTTCTGTGGATTGATATCTCATTTCTTTTTATTGCTAAACTAGTAATAGTCCTGGTACACAAAATGTGTGCACTAGAGGGGGTGTTTCCTCAGCCTGGCCTTGATGTAAAAATATTTCTCTTTTCCATGTCCAGTGTGGCTAGAGAGCAGGTCCAGTTCCTGAATAGAGGAGCTAGGGATTGAGAAATAAAAGAAAGAAAGAGAGAAGACACCAAATGGAAGGAAAAAGCTGGGAACAGGGTGGGACCACTGCCCTCTTCTGCTGGAGAGACAGTGATCCAGAGCCCATGCAGCATGCTTATTTTATACCCACAAATACCAGGAAGTTTCACCAAAAGTCCAGACAAAGGATATTATTTGCATTCATGAGTAGGCCCAAGCATTCCTGGTGCTTGACTGGATTTACATATTAAAACCCATTACCCGACACCTGGGCTGAAATGAAGGTCAAGCGATAGCACCCTTGCTTTTTTGACAAAGTGTGTTCCCAGGGCATAGCTTTGCCTGTTGCCTTGGGCTCAGCTGACAATTTAAAGAAATGCCCATGTGCCTTTCCAGGCACTCTCTACATGGCCTGTGCACTCTCACAGTCTGGAACACCTTGGGGGATGTCTGCCTGCAGGTTTAGACCCACTCTGTGTGGGGATTGGGCCTAAGTCAGCAGTCCGACATCCCTCTTGCTCCTTACTGCCCACTTGCTCACTGCTCCTTAGTGCTGTCACAGAAGCCGGAGGGGCTCCCGCCACCGCCGCCACACTCACCAGCCATGAGCCCAGCTTCTGGCTGATTGGCACGCCCCCTGTGGGAGCACACTGACCACCAGAGAGCACCTCCTGCATTGAGCATTTTCCTCCTGGTGGTCAGTGCACATCATAGGACCAGTCATTCTGGTTGTTTTGCTGTAATGGTCACTTAGGCTTTTATTAGGTAGACTAGAGGCCCAGTGCACAAGTTCTCCACATGACTCAAATGTGCAGCCAAAGCAGGGGAAAGGGTACACTCAGCAGGGAGAGGGGTCCCTCAGCTCAGCCTGTGCCCTCTTACAGTTCGGGAGCTGTCAGTTGGACATCATTAGCACTGCCATGGAGGTGGGAGAGTCTCCTGCCACCGCAGCTGCACTCGCCAGCCATGAGCCCAGCTTCTGGCTGTGCAGCACTCTCCCTGTGGGAGTGCACTGACCACCAGGGGGCAGCTCCTGTGTTGAGTGTCTGCCTTTTTGTGGTCAGTGTGCATGTCATAGTGACCAGTTGTTCTGCCACTCAGTTGATTTTGGTTGCCTTCAAGTTTTGGCAATTAGGAATCCTAATATATAAAAAGCTGGGGGCTGTCACGACGGAAACAACCGCACAGACAACCGAACAGCAGGTTGTATGGGGCAACAAGGCTGTCAGGGGGTAACCAGGCTGCTGGGGGGGGAAGTTGGAAGCAACCAGGCCAACAGAGGGTGCAGTTGGGGCAACTAGGCCAACAAGGGGAGGCAGTTAGGGGAGATCAGACAGGCAGGCAGAGGCAGTTAGGGGCAATCAGGCAGACAGGCAGGTGAGAAGTTAGGAGCCAGTGATCCTGGATTGTGAGAGGCATGTCCCACTGCTGGTTTAGGCCTGATCCCCAGCATCAGACCTAAACTGGCAGTCAGACATTTCCTGAGAGGTCCCAGATGGGAGAGGGTGCAGGCTGGGTTGAGGTGACCCTCCAGCCATGCACAAATTTTGTGTACCAGGCCTCTAGTAAATTATAAACAAGCTGCTATAAACATCCATATGCAGGTTTTTGTGTGGTCCTAGCTTTTCAATTTATTTGGGTAAATACCCAGGAACAGGGTTGCTGGATCAGAAATTTGTAATTCTTAAAATTCTATAGGTGAGTTTAATGCCTACCGTGGTTAGAGTCTGGGAGGGAATCAGCCAAGACTGCTTGCTCCCCTAGTCAAGAGATACCCCAGATCTCAGGCCTCCTGAGGTGAGACACACAGGGTACTGAGCCCAGGGTTGGGTATACTCTTACTCCCTTCCCTTCTCCAGCAGCACCTCATGGAGCACTGGGCTTCTGAAGGAAACTCAGCATGCATTTGTCAGTTGATTCCAATGAGCCAAGAAGTGAAGAGCCATGAAGAAACAGAGAGGCATGTGGGAAGTCACCATGAACTCACTTCACGCAGCACGACAGAACTGTCAAAGGAAGTTGTTCTCAATAGGCTGATATTTTGAATTAAGAAGAGGGCTTACAAGATGCATATATACACACATGTCCTTCTTTTAGTGTAAAAGGTTGATATGGAGACCTGTAACTGGAACATCAATTTATGGCTTAGGATTATGTCAAGGCAGGTAGACTGCTGAGCCTGTGCTGCCACAGCTTCTGGTTCTGGTGGCTCCTGCAGGTCCTGGGAATGAGAGGGGAAGTTCCCTCAATGTGGAAATTTTTCCAGGACTGAAGATGCTACATTCTCTTCCAAAATGGATAATTAGGCAAGACAAACAGCATCTGTCTCCCCAAGATCAAATCTTCTCTCAAAGTCTTCACATATGTGAGTCACCCCACCCCCAAACTGGCATTGGCTGTCAGGACTTGGCCTTCAGAATGCCCAAACTCAGATCACCCTCCAGAGTCCAGACAAACGGAGCTGCACCCAGGGCCTTCATCCAGCCCGTGTCTGCTCATACAAACAACCCAATTAACAAGACTATTGGCACTGCTGCTGCCTTGCAGGAGGCCTCTATGCTGCTAATAACTTCATGTCTCATTGAATGGAGCCCTTTTCTAAATTGTGAAGGCCTACAGACACCAAGCTCCACCTGATCTGCATCTTCTGAAACTCAGATACCTAATGCAGAAACAATAGTAAAACTCTAACAGGGCAGAAATGAGATAAAGGGAGGAAATATTGCCTTGATCTTCATGAAAGTGTTTCCTAAACTCTGAAGGCCAGAGTGTCTGCTTTCAGGGCTGATGGTGGAGTCCTTGAACTTGTCCTGCCAGGTGACGTGGTGTGTTATTTCACCAGCTGTAATCCAAGTGTCTTGAGGATAAGGACTGGGTCTACAATTTCACTCTCAAGAGCTATTTCATATTGGAAACTGATTGGCTGATACTTAGTGACATATGGCTTGGCCTCTGGGTCAACTTCTTCCCTCTGAGATTGTGATCGGATGTCTCAGTGCCTTTGAGGATTTGGCATCTCTCTGCCCTCAGAGTGTTCCCTCTGCTCCAAGTGGACTGCTTCCAGGACAGTGTAAAATAGCAAAGCTCATCCCAGAGACTGGGCCCTCGGGGCCTATTAATGCTGATTTCTTGATGTGTTGTCCTCCACACAGAAATTAAAGTAGGTGTGTAGGTTGAGAACTGGCACAAAACACTGACCTTATCCAAAGAGAACTGATGAAGGATCAGTGCCTGGAAAGACAATTGAACTCTCTCCTCTCCACCCCTCCTATCTGATATTCTAATCTGGTCTGAGCACTTCGTAATGACAAAACCCTGAACTGTTGCTGAGAAGGAGGCTTACTGAAGTCACATGCTCACAGAATAGGACAAGGCTAAAGGGAGAAAGCAACTTGTTCCCAGAACTACAACCCTTCAACAGGGCCCCTTGGAAGCTCCTTTTCTGGCCCATGGCGTCAGCCCTCAGCCCCATCCTGCTCATTGTGTGAAGAGGCTTGACCATCACTAATCTATTTACCTATTTCTCAATATGTTGCTCTGTCCTAGCAGAACTTTATAGGAATGCCCTTAAATTAGCCAATGATTCATTGTCATTTTTGTTTCCTAAAATGGTAGCTATTCGTTTTAACGCCCTACCAGGAAATTCCTAAGCTCTCTCTGCCGACAGCTAACCCAGATCTCACTGAGGCCCCCTGCTTAGGCCCTGATGGACCAATCACAGTCTGGCTACTGTCTTGTGGAGGAGATGGGAAAGGGTGGTGGATGGTCAATATAGGGCAGAATATCCACAAGGACTCTGGGATCTGATAGGCATGAAATAAGATCTAGGATCCATCGCTTGCTAGCTTTGTAGCCTCTCTAAATCTGTATTTTATCTATGAAGTGGGAATAGCAATAGGGGTCTTACAAAAATTATAGAGAAATATAGGGAAGGCAAGTGTCCAGCACTACAAGATAGCACATAGTGATTAAAACAGTCCCAGCTTCATTATAATGCTATAATAATTATAATTGTTTTCAGGTGCACAGAATTTGATTCATCATGATATAATATCATAATTGTTTCTTCTCTGTCCCCCACTCTTGTTTTCCTGACCCAGAACTCCCATTTTTTTCAACATATTTACCCATTCCCTTGTTTTATTTTCTATTGTCCCTATTTTAGCACATGTATTATATTAACAATAGATTGCTTAATTTGACTTTATAAGAAGAGTACCATTCTCTATGTAGTTCCTGGAATTTATTGTTTTGGCTCAGCGTTATCAACCAGTGTTACACCCATGTTACCAACATTCATCTAGGTTGCTGTATGTAACTGTGGTTCACTCATTTTTATATAATATTCTATTACAGAAATATAGTACTGTATAAATTAAGATTCCTATTTGTAGGCATTTGAGGGATTTTCGGTAAATCACTCTATTGGGGTATAATTTACATACCTATGCACAAGTCATCTATTTAGAGTATACAATTTATTTTTGCTGTTTTTTCAGAGTTGTATAACCATCACTGTGGTCAATTGTAGAACATTTGTTTCACCCTAAGAGGAAAGAAACCTTGTATATCTACTAGCAGTTGTACACCAGTCTTTCCAACCTCTCAGATCTTATCATTAAAAAATCTACTTTAGGTCTCCATTGATTTGCCTATTCTGAGCATTTCTGATACATGGAATCATATAATATGTGGCCTTTTGTGACTTGATTTTTTCATTCAATGCAATATTTTCAAGGGCCATCTATGTTTTAGTGTTCACTGGTACTTTACTTTATTGTTAAATAAGACTCCATATTTTATGTATAAATTTATGAGTACACTAGAGGCCCAGTGCATGAATTCATGCACCAGTGGGGTCCCTTGGTTTGGCCTATAGGATCAGGCTGAAACCAGCTCTCCAACATCCCCTGAGGGGTCCCATATTGGGAGAAGGTACAGGCCAGACCTAGGGACCCCACCAGTGCATGATTGGGCTAGGGAGAAATGTGAGAGGTTGGCCAGCTGGGGAGGGACAGCGGGAGGGAGGGCTCCAAGGCTCACTCAGTCCCAATCAGCTGGACCCCAGCAGCAAGCTAACCTACCACTTGAAGCATCTGCCCCCTGGTGGTCAGTGCATGTCATAACGACTGGTCAACCAGTGTACTATCTGTCCCCTAGTAGTTAGTGCACGTCATAACTAGTGGTTGAGTGGCCTTAGCACATTATTAACATATTAGGCTTTGATTGGTTGAATGGATGACCAGAGGACAGGACGACTGGACACTTAGCATATTAGGCTTTTATTATATAGGATGAGCATTTAGGTTGTTTGCTGAAGTCTTTTGCTCTTACTAACAGTGTTATTGTGAACATTATACCTCATTATACCCTGGGAACATATGCAAGAGTTTCTCTGGGATGTATTCTTGAGGTGGAGCTATTGAAATATAGTGAAGGCAAATGTCCAACACTAGACATTAATGAAAATTGCCTCCCAAGAATTTTAACAGTTTACATTCCCAAAGCAAAATAAGAGATACCATTGACCCACATCCTTGTTAATATTTGGTATGGCCAGAATTGCTAATTTTTAAAGCTTGTTTATTTTATTTTGTGTTTTTAAGCAGTCAAACTACTGCTCTGCATTGGACTCATTGCAGATAATAAGATTCTAATGGAGATTCTCCCTCCATAATTATCAGTTGTCCTCTATAATAGTTCTAGCTTTTACTTCCTGACCCAAACTCTGATGTTACTATTAATGTTCTTTCTTCCTTCCTAGCTGGGCTCATGTGTCATCTCCTGGCTGGTCCCAAGTCCCAGTCTACCTCTCCCCAGGCAGAGAGCAGACAGGCTGTCCTGTGTGCTTGGGCCTGGTAATAAACACCTCACACATGCACACATGGGCACACAAATGCATTCATACCCTGGGCCTCTGGCCACATCTAGATGGGAGGATAGCAGCACAAGAAGCTGATTCAATCGTTCTAACCTAGAGAGGAAAACCCGGCTCTTCCCTGGCAAAAGCTCTCCCTGGGAGTGCTGGGAAAGGAGGGACCTTGCAGGTTTATTTTTCTGCCATTATTCATCCCTCTCCTTTGCCAATCATTACATTCAAGTTGAAATGAATGTAGCAATAATTCCTGTGCACTGAATTATCTGCAGAATATAGTTTTATTTATTTGTTGTCCTGCCTATTAATTAAAGTTCTACTTTATTTATATCTATAACATTTATATCTATAACATTTTTTCTCCAGAGGGCTCTACAAATAATGTCTACAACAAACACTTTATAGAAAGACTAACTTTGGAAATCAGTGGGGACAGTAGAAGTAAAAAAAAGAGCACAGAAATTAAAGGGCAGAGAAGCAGAGGCTTTTATGATGCTGGTGGACAAGGAGATACTCACTGTTCGGATGCTCACTGTCCTGGAAGAAAGGCACATTGCTCAGCTGAAAAGCTCACCCAGAGCGAGAGCATGGAAGCTCCTAACCATTTTCCCACACCTTGCTCTGTGCATCTCTCCCATCTGACTGTTCCTGAGTTAAATCCTTTTATAATAAACCAGTCATTTAGTAAGTAAACTGTTTCCCTAAATTCTGTGAAATGTTCCAACAAATAAATTGTACCAAGGAAGGGGCCACAGGAACCTCGGTTTATAGCCAATAGGTCAAAAACCCAGATGACAACATGGCCTTAAGATTGGTGTCTGAAGCCAGTTTTATCAGATGAGTCATTCACCTGTTGTCTCTGTAAGTAGCTAGTGTCAGTCAGAATTGCTTGGAGTGGGAAGATTCATGTTTTGAGTGAGCAGAGTGAAGCATTCAATGAGTACTGACTGAGTAAATGAGAGAGTTTCCTTTATAAGGGCTCCAGAGAGAGTCTATTTCTTTGAGTCCACATTTCATATTTGTAAACACTTTCCATACGTGCAGAGATGGTTATATTGTTTTTGTTTTAATTTTTATATCTTTGATTACTTGGGAAACTGAGCATTTTTAAAGTGGAAAAGCAGCAAAAGATAATGCTGAAAAAAGAAGAGATTCTTTAATAGGTCTGTTGACCTACAATAAACTGTATATATTGATAGGTTACAATTGGGTAAGTTTTGACACATGGATAGAGCTGTGAAACCATAATTAAGATAATTAACATATCTGTGACCTGATAAACTTTTCTCAACCCTTACACCCTCTCATTTCCATACCACGCCCCACCTATTACTCCCCTGGCAACCACTGATCTACTTTCTGTCACTGTGGGTTACTTTTCATCTTCAAGTATTTTATATAAAAGAAGTAATGTAGTTTGAACTGTACTTTTCTCTAGCTTCTTTCACTACATGTAACTATTTCACTGTTGTTTCATGGATTGATAGGTCATTGCTTTTCATTGCTGAGCAGTATTCCATGATATGGCTGCACCACCATTTTTTACTCACTCATCTCCTGATGGAGATGGACATTGGGGTTGTTTCCATTTTTTGCTGTTACTAATAAAATGAACATAGACATGCATGTTCCAGAATGTATGTGGACATGTGGTTTTATTTTTTCCTGGACAAATACAGTGGCATGGCTGTGCCACATTATGTAGTTGTTTCAGGTGGTTAGGTAAATCCCACTACTTCATCAGGGCCAGAAGCCTACTTCAGCATTTTTTGGAGTGCACGTTCTTAAGGCAAGTAAATTAAAGGTACTTGAGCTCTCGTGCAGAATACTTAAAAAATGTTTACATTCATACTTCATCTTTTTCTCTGCCTGCCCTATTAATTGAATTCCCTTCCTTCCTATGCAAGAATATTCAGCTATTGCCCTTACAAAGAAATACAGTTATTCCCCTTAGAGTAACAGCCTTCAGTCTCAAGGACTATATAGCTTAGGGATATGAGGAGTCTATGCTGAAAGCTTCAGGAGGAGCTCCCCGGGACCTTCAAGACAGGCTACAAGAGAACAGTTTTGGACATGAACCTTAGTCCTCATTGAAGCCAGCTCTGAGCCTCACTTCTGTTCTCATAAAACTTTTATTTTGTGAGACTATCCTGGGTACACAAGTACATATGTGAAACTAGAGAAAATGTCTGGCTTTACTGGTAATCTTGGAAATGAGGGCAATTCCAAGATGTTTAGATTCCAAAAAGTTCTGTCAATTTGGGGGTTGCTTTGGGCCCTTGCCACTACCCTCCCCTGCAATGAATTTGTAACCAGTCTAGGAAAGACATGAGTGCCTTCATCCTACCAATCAGAGACTTTATCTGATGGACTAAGGTGCAAGGTCCATCGCTCTCCCTGCTCAGTGACAGCCTTGCCTCTATTTCATGGCACTCACTAGCCACCATCACCCATCAATATTTGCCCGACACTGTACTAAGCATGACTTCATTTCAGCCTCACTATATTCTATAACACATAGCTACTATTCCCATTATATAGTTAAGGAAACTAACATTCAAAAAGTTTACCCAAGATCATTCCTCTAGTAAATGGCAGAAGCAGGATTTAAAACCCAGCCTAAAGTATTATTAGCTGTTAATTTCCAAAAACGAATGACAGGCACCAAACCAAAGGTCCAGGAAGCTCAAAGAATACTAGGCAGTAAAAATACCAAAAAACTACACCTAAACATATCAGATTCAAATTATAGAAAACAAAGACAAAAAGAACATCTTGAAAAAAAGCCAAAGGAAGAAAAAAATCTTACTTTTAGAGGATCAAGGATAAGAATTATATTAGATTACTCATCAGAATCCATGCAAGCAAGAAGAGAGTGAAATAAAATATTTATCTTATATCAGTACAGCTATTCCTGCTTTCTTTTGATTGCATAACATATCTTTCTACCCTTTTACTTTAACCTGTCTATATTGTTATATTTGAAATAAATTTATTATACATAGTATAGAGTTGGGTTATGTTTTTTTAATTTACTCTGTCAATTTCTGTCTTTTAATTGACATATTAAGATAATTTAAATTTCATGAAATTATTGCTATATTAGTACTTAAATCTGCCATTTGTATAATTTCTTCTAGTATGATCTAGGGCAGTGATAGACAAACTCATTAGTCAACAAGCCAAATATCAACAGTACAACGATTGAAATTTATTTTGAGAGCTAAATTTTTTAAACTTAAACTTCTTCTAATGCCACTTCTTCAAAATAGACTTACCCAGGCCATCGTATTTTGTGGAAGAGCCACACTCAAGGGGCCAAAGAGCCGCATGTGGCTCACGAGCTGCGGATTGCCGACCGCTGATGTAGGGGAATATTTTTACAAACTCTTTTGTAAATGTAGATATTTTGTAGTCCTAAGAAGAAATGAATTCTATGCTGTATCAGTTAGAGTTCTAGGAGAGTATCTTGTGGATAAAAAGTTTATTTCCTTAGGAATTGGTTTATACAATTGTGAGGACTGGCTGGTGTAAAATATGTGGGACCAGCCAACAAACTGGAAACTCAGGCAGGCAGTAATGTACAGTGATTTTTTTAAAATATGTTTTTATTAATTTTAGAGAAAGGAAGGGAGAGAGAGAGACGGAGAGAGAGACAGAAACATCAATGATGAGAGAGAAACATTGATTGGCTGTCTTCTGCATGCCCCCTACTGGGGATCCAGCTAGCAACCTGGGCATGTGCCTAGACTGGGAACCATGAACTCCTGGCTTATGGGTCCATGTTCAACCACTAAGCCACACTGGCTGGGTGCTACAGTTTGTTTTTTTTAACAAGTTTTTAAAATTGATTTGAGAGAGAGAAAGGGAGAGAGAGAAAGAGAAACATCGATTTATTATGTCACTTATTTATGCATTCATTGGTTGATTCTTGTATGTGCCCTGACCAGGTATCACACCTGCAACCATTGGGATATCAGGGCAGCACTCTAAACAACTGAGCCACCCAGTCAGGACAATGCTATGGTCTTGAGACAGAATTCCTTCATTTCCAGAAAACCTTCGATTTTGCTCTTAAGACCTTCAACTGATTGGATGAGGCACCATCTAGATATCAAGGGTGATCAACTTTCCTTAAAGACAACTAACTATTGTAACTATTAAACAATCTACAAAATCCAGGTGTGCCTCATTTTATTGTGCTTCACTTGATTGCACTTTACAGATACTGAAATTTTTATAAATTGAAGGTAAGACCCTCCAGCAGCAAAAATTTTACATCTCACTGAAGGCTCAGATGATGGTTAGCATTTATGTTTAGCAACACAATATTTTAAAATTAAGATATGCACATAGTTTTTTAGACAGAATACTATTTAATTCACACTTGCTAGACTACAGAATAGTGCAATGTAAATTTTATATGTACTGGGAAAACAAATAATTCCTGGGACTGGCCTTAGTTTGAGATCCGCTTTATTTCATTGCTCTGGAGCTGACCCGGAATATCTTCAAGGTATGCCTGTCTCTTCACAGCAACACTGAGGTTAGTGTTGAGTCAGATAATGGGCACTATAGGCTAGCTGACTTGACACATAAAGCTAACCATCACCCACTTCATCCCTCTTCTTTTCTATTTAGCTAAATGTGAAAGCTTTTTTAGAGGTGAAATCACATCCTAGTTACTAGGACTTAGTAGGTTGTTTTTCTGTTTAACTTAAACATAGCAGGCTATGGAATTGTGGAAGGCTTTGACAGTCTCAGGTGTCAACCTAATATTCCTAATATAAAGTGGTGGGGTGGGGCATTTTTTAAAGTCCATAAGGTGAAACACAACTGAATGGTAATTTGGAATCTGAATCTTGTATTGAATATGCCTGGAGCATTTTAATTACTATATTCTATATCCAAACTACATTTTTACTATAATTGCTTTTGGAGGAAAAACACTCCCTGATCTTGGCTCTCCCAATCAGAATCGGGTGCTACTTGTGTTGTCTTTTTTAAAGGTAGCATATTTTTTCTAATACCTTTATCAGTTTTCTGTAACAAACTGGACATGTACAAGTATGTGATGTGCATGATATCCTATATAATAAAAGCGTAGTATGCAAATTGTCCCCTCGACCAGAGCTTTTCCTATAGTTCAACTAGGGGGTGGGCCGGCCATCAGGGGGAAAGGAGAGAGGCCCTAGGGGTGTCAGGCAACCAGGGGAAGGGAGGGAGGTCCTGGCCCGCAACTTCTGGGGACCTCAGCAGCACCTGAATTTCGTGCACTGGGGCTCTAGTTAAATTACAAGTTAGTGGGGCTTTAGAGCAAACGACCTGTCAATATTTGAAAATACTGGTGGTCAATAACCTCTTTTCAAGGTAAGTTTCTTCTAAATTTCAGTTGAAGAATAACTATGTGGCCTTGTGGATGTTAGTGCTTGCATTATAAATTATGCATATATTGTTCATAATGTCTTTATCAAGACAATGAAAAACAACAACAGTGAACTCTCAGTCATGAAAAATACCCCCCAAAGTTAATAATTTCATTAGGGGAGGTAAAACCTTCTCATTGAAAGCAATTAGAATATTCAAGAAAAATAAGTGACTAAATGAAACATATATGCTATGAAAATGAAAGAAGGTACAGGATGCTGAGGAAGTAAGAGATACATTCCCTGAAGCCAGAGACCTTGTAAAGGGCCTCAGAGGAGGTAGAACTTGAGTGAGGATTTGAAAAAAAGAAAGAAGGCTTTGATTGGGCTGAAAGTGGAAAGAAGGTGTCCCAGCTAGGGTTAATGGGGTGGGCAAAGGCTTGGGAGGCAGAGTGTTGAATGGGCAATAAGGAGGTGTGATGGACAAAAGAAACACTACTGGAGGCAGGGCCAACCCACTAAGGAGAAGGACACTGCCTTGGTGGTATGATGTGGGTCTCTGGGAGGTTGATCCACCCCTATCAATGCTCCACCCGAATTTCACTGGATCTCAATGTCACCAATAGAGGTGTGTTCCCAAACTAGTAAATATTTTCATTCTTGAGATCCCAGTAAAACTGCAAATAGTCCTTGAAGGAGGAACACCCTGGTAATGCCTCAGCTGGGATATTCTCTGATAAGAAGCTCCAAGGGGTTCTTGGGGTGTGGGTGGAGCCAGGAGAAGAAGTGAAAAATTTCAATTTCCCAGAGCCTACCTTGCTTGACTGCTTTGAAGAGGGCTTGGCAGTGAAGACCATTCTGGATGTAAAGATGGAGACAGAGCAATGAGGAGAGTTGGGATTTAAAAGCATAGTTTGACCCCTGAGTGTAAGAGCAAAGACTAAGTGGGAGAACCACTCTGTGTAAAGTATTTCACTTGGAGCCACAGGGCCTGAGGCATAAAACGGCTTCAATAAACCCCTGTTGAATGAATAGATGATCAGTTTAGAACAGGTGGATTAGAAAGCAGGCCATTTGCCCCATAGGATGTTGTCATTCTATTTCAGGAGCATGTAATTTTTTTAGGTCCAGCCCCTTCTGAGGATCTGATTCAGTTTATAGGTTTCTCTCACCCGCCCCCGCCCCCAAAAAACCACATTTGCAATATTATTATTCATTTCAGAGTATTCGGACCCTCTTCTGTCCTAGGGACAATCCATGAAACCCTCCTAATCATCTTCAGATATGTAAAGAAATGTTAGGAGGAAAAGGAACAAGTCTACAAATTGGAGATCAGGAAAGCTGATGTGTGGTTCCATTCAAATTCAAGCAGGAGAAAACTGATGTCTTGGCTAGAGGACAGTCAGGCAGGGAGTGAATTATCCCTTCTCAGCCTTTTGTTCTAGGCAGGCCTTCAACTCTTTAGACAAGGCACCCTCACATTGGGGAGGCCATCTGTTTTACTCAGTTTACTGATCCAAATGTTAATCATATCCAGAAATACCTTCACAGGAACACCCAGAATAATGTTAACCAAATATATAACCAAATATATGAGGACCCTGTGGCCCAGTCAAATTAACACATAAAGTGAACTATCATACTCTTCTTCAAAGGGTGCGGGTTGAATTACTAGAAAGGGGAAATATTCATTTCCGTTAGTCAAAGCAGTCTGAAGAAAACTCAAGATAATTTCTCAATAGGCTGTTGTGTCACATTAGACTATTAATAAATCACCTGCCATGTATGAAAGAAGCCTGGGTTGTAGGAGAGGTCACTCAGGGTATATGGAGACATGAAATGGAAGGAAGGGGGAAGCCGAGGGCAAGGATTGAATGCAGCTTTTTATTTATTTTTTTGTGTTTTTTTTTTAATTTAATAAATCTTTATTGTTCAGATTATTACAATGTTGCTCTTTTTTCCCCTCCCATAGCTCCCCTCCCCCCGGTACCCAACCCATCCTCTGCCCTTACCGCCCTCCCCTCACTGTCCTCATCCATAGGTATACGCTTTTTGTCCAGTCTCTTCTCAAACCCCCAAACCCCTTTCCCCCAAGAATTGTCAGTCCACTCCCTTTCTATGCCCCTGATTCTATTATATTCACCAGTTCATTCTCTTCATCAGGTTTTTAATTCACTTGATTTTTAGATTCACTTGTTGATATATGTGTATTTGTTGTTCATAATTTTTATCTTTACCTTTTGCTTCTTCTTCCTCTTCTTAAAGAATACCTTTCAGCATTTCATATAATACTGGTTTGGAGTTGATGAACTCCTTGAGCTTTTTCTTATCTGCAAAGCCTTCATCTGACTTTCAAATCTGAATGATAGCTTTGCTGGGTAGAGTAATCTTGGTATAGGTTCTTGTTATTCATCACTTTGAATATTTCTTGCCACTCCCAACTGTTCTGCATAGTTTCTGTTGAGAAATCAGCTGACAATTTTATGGGTGCTCCCTTATAGGTAACTAACTGTTTTTCTCGTGCTGCTTTTAATATTCTCTCTTTATCTTTTGCTCTTGGCATTTTAATTGTGATGTATCTTGGTGTCGTCCTCTTTGGATTCCTTTTATTTGGGGTTCGGTGCACTTCCTGGACTTTTAAGTCTTTCTTTCACCAGGTAGGGGAAGTTTATGGTCACTATTTCTTCAAACAAGTTTTCAGTATCTTGCTCTCTCTCTTTTTCTGGCACCCCCATAATTTGGATATTTGTATGCTTGAGGTTGTCCCAGAGGCTCTTTATACTACAATTTTTTAGACTCTTTCTGCTCCTTGCTTTTCAGGCTGAGTGATTTTTGCTTCTTTGTTTTTCAAATCTTTGACTTGATTCTTGGGTCCTCTAGTCTGCTTTTGGATCTCTGTGTAATATTTTTTATTTCAGTCAGTATATGCTTAATTTCTAGTTGGTCCTTTTTCATATCCTCCATAGTCTCGCTCATATCCTCGAGGGTCTTGTTAAATTTATCAGCCTTTTCCAGGAGTCTCTTGAAAAACCTTATAACTGTGGTTTTGAACTCTATGTTCAGTTGGGGTTTTTTTTCCTCCATTTCTTTCACATGTAGTTTGTTACCTTGTCTTTGCATTTTGGCTGCTTTCCTAGGTTGGTCAAGTAGATTTGTATGGTAGATTTGTATGGTAGTTACCTGAGATGGATACTCTTGGTGCACCCCTTTGTGAGCTGCACAGTCTTATTGTAGTTAATCCTATATTATTGTTGGTATCACTGGGAGGGGTTGACCTCCAGGCCAATTGGCTGTGAGGATCAGCTGTGTTTATGATGGGAGAGCTGCAGTGCTCAGCTTGGATAGGGCAGAGTCTTAAGGCTGAGCAGGCAGCCTTGGTTTCCCATCAGCTCTGCCCTTAATGGCTCTCAGGTCTCTGTGCCCTGTGCCAACAAGCTGCACACACCTCTGAGAGAAAGCTCCCCAGAGCTCTGCCTGTTGCCGGACAGTCTGGTTTCTCCCCAAATGAGTCTGGACACCCAAACACTCACCAGAATGGGAAAACAAAGCAGTCCAGTGGTTTGTTTGTTTGTTTTTTCCTCCCAAATGATAGAACCAGCCACGCAACCTCTCCTATAGCTCGCACCTTTGCAGTGCCTGTGTTTCAGCATGCTTCCTCCTTACTGTCCAGTTTCATCCTGTATTAGTCTGGGTTCCCCAAGACTCACCCAGAACTGGGGCTCTGTGCTATGGGACACCTTTGTCTCCCACCCAGTTCAAGAAAACCAGCCCCGTGTTTGCAGCCGCCCACTCTATCTGTTCATGCGCATGCCTCCCTAATTGCCCATCACCGCTTCTGCCTGCCAGCCTGATCACCCTCTAATCACTACCCTCCCAGCCTAATGGATGTGTAACTGCTTCCCTGCCAGCCTGTTTGCCCCAAACTTCCCTCCTCTGCTGGCCTGATCACCCCTAACTGCCCTCCCCTGCAGGCCTGGTCCCTCCAACTGACCTCCCCTGCTGGCCATCTTGTGGTGGCCATCTTGTGTCGACATGGGGGCAGGATCTTTGGCCACATGTGGGCAGCCCTCGTGTGTGTTGGAGTGATGGTCAATCTGCATATTATTCTTTTATTAGATAGGATAGAGGCCTGGTGCATGGGTGGGTGCCAGCTGGTTTGCCCTGAAGGGTGTCCTGGATCAGGGTGGAAGTTCCCTTTGGGGTGTGGGGTGGCCTGGACGAGAGGCCTGTGGTGGTTTGCAGGCCATCCTCACCCCCCAGGGACACAAGCAGAGACCCTGGGATCAGGGATTAATTTATGTTCTACAATTGAAACTTTGTAGCCTGGAGCAGAGCCAAGCCTTCTGCTCACTCCATGGCAACAGTCGTTTCTGTTTGGGTTTATTTAAATTCTATAATTGAAACTTTGTAGCCTAGGGTGGAGGCCTAGGCGCTAGGGCTACAGAAGCTTGGCTTCCTCCATTGCCCGGGGCAACCCTAGCCTCTGCTCTCTCCAGCTCCGTGGCTGCTGCCATTTCTGTTGGGATTATGTATGTTCTATAATTGAAACTTTGTAGCATTGAGTGGATGCCTAGGCCAGCATGGCAGGTGGAAAGTTTGGTTTCCTCCATTGCCAGGGAAACTCAAACTTCCCTCCTGCTTTCAGTAGCCGCAG
Organism: Antrozous pallidus; assembly: GCA_027563665.1. Taxonomy (NCBI): domain Eukaryota; kingdom Metazoa; phylum Chordata; class Mammalia; order Chiroptera; family Vespertilionidae; genus Antrozous; species Antrozous pallidus. The sequence continues at coordinate 16,012,888 of CM050513.1, forward strand.
CCATCTTGGTTGGGGTTTATTTGCTCCTGATTGGCTGGTGGGCATGGCTTGTGGGTGTATGGGAGGTATGGTCAATTTGCATATTACTCTTTTATTAGATAAGATTATTGATTATATTCCCTATGCTGTACTTTACATCCCCATGACTATTTTGCAATGTGTGTAGTTGAGTTGCTCTATTTTAAGTTCCAATGAGCTGGAGTTTCTGATTTGGACCATCAACCTCTTCTCTGTGATTTTTTTTTAAAACCAGGAACCCAGATCTTTAGGCAAGTTTAAGTGGTCCCAGTGTTATCACACTTGGCTGCACATTGAGCTCACCTGTAGAGTTAAAACAGACTGATTCCAAAAGTCGTGTATCCATGTCAAACTTATTGAGGTTATTACCTGTTCTGTGGTTTGGAGGAGAATGTCCCTTTCTTGGGAAGTACATACTCATACTCAGTTGTGAGGGGCAAAGGATCATGATGGCACTAACCTTCAAATGGTGTGTTTGTGTGTGTGTGTGTGTGTGTGTGTGAGAGAGAGAGAGAGAGAGAGAGAGAGAGAGAGAGAGAGAGAAATGATAAAGCAAATATGTTAAAATGTTCACAATTGGTATAAAGGACAGGTAGATATGCTTTGCCTTAGTCTTAGACTTGCAACTTTTTAAGAAGTTTGAAATTATTTCCAAATAAAATTTAACAAAAATTTTAAAAATCCAAATTCCTCAGTTTCAGAGGTTTTAATATGTCTGTAGTACTGCAAAGTCCTGGGGTGACACCGTAGTGCCCCAGGTCCTGGCAGAGAGGTCTCCCCTATGTCTCCTCTCCAGGCTGCCAGGAACTGGATTACACAGAGCTGATCAGTTTCTTAGACCCAGGTGGCTTGGTGCCCATTGGGGAAAGGACATATTTAGAGGTAAGCATCCTCTTTAGAGACCTTTGCCACATTTGGGATGTGCAGTGCAGCTGCCAAATACTTATCACCCTCCTGTTTCCTGCAGGCCCACACATTGTGTGTGACATCTGCCATTTTCTAACTGCTTAGCTGTTTGGGCTGCTTTTATTGGAGGTAGTTTTGCTGGGAAGCTCCCACAGAGGTCACCAGGGTCAGTGACCCTTTAACACTGAGACAATGGCTGGGTGGGGCCTGCAGGCTCTGGGAGAGAAAAGGAGAGGCTTGTAAAGGGACCTGCCTTTCTCCTCCTGGACAGCAGTTGGAGAAAGAGTTGGCAGAGAGGGGTGAGCTCAGGTGGTAACTTGAGAAGTAGCCCCGGGAGACCCATGTTCCAACTGTATACTTTAGCTGAGAGCTGACTTGTCTTCCCCACTTTCAATTACCAGAAATGCAACATTGTCTAATCTATCCATCATCCTTTTCACCCGTCCCTTGAGACCAATGACATGCATTTGTGAGGTGAGAAGGGCAATCTGGGCTGCATAACAGAGCCTTACTCTGGATGCCATTAAAAGCCCTTAGAGGCAGCTCACCTGGAGGTCATTAATGCCTCTTAAAATCAAGGTGGCAGGTGTGGCTGGCTCAGATTCTGTGTGTGGTCCACTGAGAGCCTCCAGATCTTTGTTGGCCCTGTGTCTTCCTCAGTCCCTCGGTGGTATGCTTACAAGATTCCATTTTTGTGTCTAGCAGACTTGGAGGCACTGTCTTTACAGGACAGACGCTTCCTGCTCTGTGACCTGGGACAGGTTTCAGGACCCCGCAGTGACATCAGGCTCCTAGAGGATGGGGAGGCCCTGTTTCTGTTTGTTTGTTTTACCACAGGGTAGGCAACCGGTAAGTGATTATATTGGACCAGAGAAAACCTGAGTGTGAGCAGTGACAGTACATCAACCAGATATCAGGAGAGAATAGCGGTGGGGGTACTGGGGAACAGAGCAGCAAGGCAGACCCGGGCAGCAGATCAGCAGAGGAGTGGACAGATCTGAACTGTGTGAGTCAGGTATTGTGTCCCCACCAGGTAAGAAGCCACCAATAGCGCTCAGCACCCACCCCCAGCAAAGCAGGGTAGTGAGGACACTCTGAGGAATGCAAAGACAAATGGAACAGTAAAACCTTCCCCAGAACTGGGTGACATAAGTACTGAGAACCATGGAGCAGTTAGTGGAGGACAGGGAAGGGACTGGGAGGTGCTGAGATGAGGTTGGGGCTTAGATGGCATCTCAGAGTAGGTGGCGTTTCGGGTGGGCTGCAATAGGGGAGTGGGATTTTGCCTGTTTTCAGAGAAAAGCTCTGGACTTGACAAAGGAGACCTGGACCGATCTCCTGCACTGGAGGTAGATTTGGCATAATCATTTAGGGCCATCTGCCCCTTCCCCTTAAAATGACTTCTAAGAGTGATACAGCTCGAAGAGATCTGGGGCTCTCACTGCTACCAAACCACCTTCCTTTTTACTCTCCCTCAGGTTCACTCAAATACCACTCCAGGCTTGGTTGGGGAAGTGAGGAGTTGGTCCAGGTCCCTAACACATTGCAAGGGCACAGGCCATGCGATGGGGTGAAATTTTAGGAGGCAGCTTAGCAGCTCAGCTCATTTGAGAGTGTCCGGATCTGGCTCTCCCAGGCAGGGCAGCTGCTGGCTCAGGATGGCTCTGGTAGCCTGAGAATGAAAAAAAGCTCAGCAAAGCCAGGAGGCCAGAAACAAACTTCACTTTTCTCCTCCCCCTTCCCTTCTTTCCCTTCCCCTCCTAACCCCTCCTCTCCCTCTCCCTCTTCTCCCCCCTCCTCCTTTCCCCCCTCTTCTCTTTGCATTAGAAATACACTTGAAAGCTCTCCTAATTCACAACATGTCAGCCTCTTTATCCCTATTTTGGGTCCATGGCTCATACTTTTGTTGTTTGCACATCTTAAAGGGTTGCAAACTAATCTTATTTCTCATGTGTATTCCATCACTGTAGCAAACTATCTTTTGGTGAAATTAAACCACGAGCACAATTCTTGGCTAGGGGAGCAGAGAAGCTGTGAAAGGCCAGCCCTCTGAGGTAGAGAAGAGTAGCACCACCCCAATAGAAGGAACAGAAGGTGGGGGATGAGGCAAGACTGGAAGTTGCACGGGGGGGAAGGTAGGCCAAGGTTTGCAGGCTATGTACTCACTTCCTAACTCAAGTCCACGTGTTAAGAACAGAGGTGGGATCATACCTGTGATTGGGTGAGCACTGGGACCCTGGGACCATGGTAGGTGGTGGGAGGGTGGCCATGTCTATCTCAGGACTGTGTTCCAAGATTGGAGTAGCAACACCTCTTTTATGGCCCAGGCATTTGACACTGGCTTATTATTATTACCTCTGATACAGTCTTCAATAACTTTGTACATGTTGGCAAGTCTGTGAGCTCTTTAATGGGGCAGATAGTGTTTTTCTTTCCTGAATCTCCCAATGCTCAGGAGGACGTGGAGCCTGTGTAAAGCATTCAATAAAATAGGTAAAAAGAAGTACTTGCTGGACTGTTCACTTTGAATATGATGGGCCTCCAATCACGCTTAGAGCTTTGCAGTCAAGAGTCAGAGCAAGGCAGGGAGGGCTCACAGCTGTCCAAGACTTGCCAAAAATGAGATGAAAAGAAGAAAAGACCAAAAAGTATTTTGTTCATGCTAGCTGGGATTAGTACTGAATATCGTCATCATCATTTGTTTATGGTTTATTTAAGGACAATATATAAGAAAAAATCCCCATCTTCCACCATTTCTCCAAGTCCCTGCTGACTATTCTGGTCCTGGTTCCATTGTGAGCAATATTCTATCTTCTTCTCAATTCTGGAAGCAGTGCGGGAGTCCCGAACCTGTCTGTGGGGTGGAAGTCGGAGGGGCCACCCTCTCACACACTTCCTCCAGAAAATCCCTCATTATCATATTACACCTGACTGAATGTTCATTTAGGGCAAGGTTATTCGGCCCTTAACTGGCCTCTGCTCTCTAAAATGGACTGGAATATTTAAAGCAGAGATGCCTCACAGGAATGGGCAGGGTTGATGGAGCAGTCTTAATGAAGTTTCCTTCTCCCAGTTATTCTCCCAAGGTGGTGAAGCCCAGGCATGGTTTGATCTTATTTTTCCTGCTATTGATCTTTCCGCTGAGCAGCATCTTGCTCAGAGAGAATCGGCCTCTCATTGTCATCTGATTTCCTCCTCACAAGCTGACTGTCCCATTGGGCCAAATCTCATAGGCAATAAAGCTTATCTTATCAAACCTTCTCTGCTCCGCCATTCTCTGATGTGGAGTAGAAACTTAAGTGGCTAGTCCCCAATGCAGCAGGAGCTTTCTGCAGGAGCAGAGTGAAATACCAACCACACACTTCGCATACGACTTCTCTAACATAAGCACATGCCATGTTATGAATAATAAAATCATAGCCTTGTAACTCTCTTTCTCTCGCAGCACAGAGAGTTTGCCAACATGATCACACCAACCCTTGCGATATTTGTGTAAGGCAGGCACAAACCCCTCTGTGGGGTCTCCTCCAACCCCCATTTAAAGAGATGGGGTGAAGATTGCATTGCACCTCAGCCCTCCTGTCTCCACAGCTTGGGCTGGACCTTGCCCAGTTCATTCCTCGGGTTGCCTCTATATAAAGTATACCATGTGGGTGGGGATAATTAGGCAATATTAAAATGGCTTGCTTTACCAACTGAGAAAGAGGAAGCGAAACATTCCCAAGAATGCATCTAGATGGATTAAATATGTCGCAGACACTAACTGCGTCTCAGCCATCTGTGCCTGTATTCGGATCTCCTTTGCACTGGGGCTGCCCCAGCATCAGTGTCTGCCATGTGGGCAGGATCCAGCTGGGGACATTCAATCCAGCACTACCTCCAACATCAGGGGACTCTTCCCTGGGGACTCAGGCAGCTGGACAGAAGTGGTTCCCACAGATCAACAAGAACAGGCCTATTTTCCAGCAAGTGTCAGCCAGAACTTAGTGACTGAAAAGTTTTGTTCCTCTTTTTTTTTTTTTTTTTTTTGGTTATTTCTCACTTCCTCTTCCTTTCTTATCCAAGGTTCCCTTCCTTCCAGCCTTTTTCTGATTTTAATTGTTTTAAGAGCTCTGCTGGACCCACCTTCTTTATGCTTTCTCCTTTCAACTCTGTCCTTTCCATTTCTCTCATCACTTTTTCTGGCATTCTTGTCTACATATATAACTGAGGAGGGCCCAGTTCTTTAGTAACTAGATGGATGACCCAATTTATAATCAGATTTTCTGTCCTGTCTTTTCAGTGACCCTTTCAAATCTCTCCCTATTTGCTGACCTGTTCAAAACTCCTGATGAGCAAGGAGGTGACAGGTAAGAGAGAATGAGTCTCTGAACATTTGCTAGTCAGAACAATTCCTCTTTATACTCTTTATAACAATGGCTTTGGTCGAGTCAAGTGTGCATGGTGTTTGTACACATTCTACTCTTGGCTTAAAAAAGTAGTTAAATCTTGGGTCAGATCCTGTCAGGATTACTCAGCCTTCCTGTGCATGGCATTTATTTGTGTTTATTCTTGTTATCTGGACTTTTTTTTTTTTATCAAAGACATACCAAAGCACAGAAGACCTCCAATAGAGGTCTTTTGAAAGGTGTGTCCATTCGTTATCTCAGTATATCTCAATTGGTCATTTAAGAAGGATACTAGGTATTCAACCCTCACAGCCGTTCCTCCCCCCACCCCACTGACATAGGAGAACAGTTTCAGGAAGCAGGGATGGTACTGTCTTGTTTATGAGTAGCCCAGCCCTAGCACAGTGCCTGGCACAAATAGGGTTCAATGAACGTTTGTTGAGTGAATGAGAAAGTGAGTACGTCAACGAGGGTTGCATGGAAGGTACTAAAGGATCATATGCTGGAGTCAGGTGCTTCAGAGAACAGGTCCTGGGGCACGAAGTCTGAGCCACCAGCAGGGCTGGGTGGGAAAGATGAACACCCAAAATCTGTCCATGTAGAACAAAGGGGAGATTCGCTAGAACAACAGGAGAAAACCAGAGAAAGTCAAAATCATTGTGGTCTTGCCCAGATCCTTCAACCTACCAATCATCCAAAACATGCACTTCCGTTTAGTATACAAAATATTTATTGCAGCTTTTGCTATGCTAAACTCCTATGATAACAAAATAAATAGGGCATGTCCCCATCTTCAAAGAGTTCTTGGTGTAGCAAGGAAGCAAACAATTTTTTTAACTAAGATATTCTACTCCCATGCATTGTGTTGTACTGAACTGAACCAAATATATATATTTATGTGTATATATATATATATATATATATATATATATTTAATCTGATGAGCCACCCTGGCCAGAGTGGCTCAGTAGGTTGAAGTGTCCCCCTGTGTACAGAAAGGTGGTGGGTTTGATTCCCAAGCAGGAAACATTCCCTGGTTACAAGTTCAATCCTTGGTTGGGGTATGTAAGGAAGGCAACGAACTGATGTTTCTCTCTCACATCTCTTTCTCTCTCTCTCTCTCTCTCTCTCTCTATATATATATATATATATACATATATATATATATATATATATATATCACTAAAATATAACTAAAAAGATAAAAATCTGATGCAGTCAATCTGAGTTACCATTCTGTGTGTTTCCTACATGTCCCTACATGTTTCCTACATGTCCGCACTGGCATAGCACAAGGACAGCAGACCATTCTCACAGTCAGTACCTGGAGGAAACACTCTATTTAGGTTGAGTTCATATGTGCTTCTTTTCTTCAGTTGTTTGCTTTTGAGTTTTGCGAATGTCAGCATCCTTTCTCCCTAGCTGTACCTAGCATCTTTGATGGGAGTTGTCACCAGTAACCTAGCAAACCCTCATTCATATTTGTCACAGGAAGAGCACTCATCACATGAAGACCTGGCCAGCCTCACCCTCTGACCCCATTGTTACTTTAGAAAAAGGTCCCTTGTCTACAACTCTCTGAGAAACATGCTGGGATGTAACTAATGCGTCTGAATGGCCCATCTGCTGACAGCACGCTCATCAATGAGCGCATGTATTTATGTTCCATTTCCTGCCCTGGCTACCAGTGGTTCTTAGCAGAAGAATTGTAGGTCTGGCCCATCACAGAAACCTGGAATCTTAGAAAGAGATATGGTAAGAGGAAACTTGGTTTTCCTAAATTAAATTACAGCAAACCCGAGAACAGGGTGAGAGAAACAAGGGAGATTACCCGGTTAATGGCTTTGGACAGAAACAAAAGACTATTTACATTCCTGAGTGGATGTTGAAACTTTGAATCAAGGTGGCTATTTTTGCTATTAGCTAGCGAGAACAGCCAACCATCACAGCCCACTGCGTCCTGCTTCAGTATAAACTTGTCACACGGTGGCCTATAGCCAATCAACAAGGAACAAGTACTTCTTCCTCTTGGACTATGCACCTATCCCAGAATTGTCTCTGTCTCACCTTTTCCTGTCCCGCCCTTAGCCAATGTAAAGGCTTTCAAAACAACTTTCTTCTCCAAACTCATTGTGTAAAAGAGCCCCACCAATCCCAGGACGGCAGACGTGCTCATCTTTCCCACCCAGCCCTGCTGGTGGCTCAGACTGCGAGCCCCAGGACCTGTTCTTGACCGACTAACATGCGGCCAAATAAACCCTTTCTTTCAGAAAAGGCTTCAGCCGTGAAGCTTTTTGCCTAACAAATAAGACCTTAGACAGCTAACATCTGCCTGGTGCTAGAACTCTGTCCTCGCTGCCCCGACAAATGGCCACATAGCTTATGTCCTGTTGGAGGACAAAGAGCTGAATGTCTCTGGAGAGAGCCGTTTCCAATACCAAGCCCTTTGGTTTGTGAGAAATCTTTTTTTAGAAAGCAGACTTCTTACATTGAGCTAAAAATCACCTCCTTACCACTTCCTTCCTATTTACTTCCTTCTGCCCTCGACATTTCCTTACTCTTTGCTCCTATTTGTTTACTAAAATAAATCTCGTCCATTACGTCTTCCCCACAACTATACTATTTAAAGACAGTATTTCTTAGTTTTCTCCACACCGGTGTAAACACTCAGAGCCTTCCAACGTTTTATGTCTACTGTTTTTTCTAAAGCCCTCAGCGTCTACACCCTTCCCTCGATAGATATTGTACATCTTACATTGCCTTGAATTGAACATATCTTTCAATGGTTCTTTGACCTATGTACATTGTTATTATTACTTATTATTTGACACTGTATTTCCAATTAATGCAGCCTCTAACTATAATAGCTTTTTAAAGAAACCACATCACACTAGAAAATCTCCAGGCATTTTGAAAAGAGAAACTGCAGTGAAACCAGGCTTTCCCTGTTATGCCAGCGTGCAATCAATTTCTGGACCCGAGTGTGTTGGCACAACCTCTGCTACACTGATACAAGGGTGTTGCTTTCTTCAATGTTTCCAAATTCGTTTCAGTTTATTCCTCTAACCCCAGCCCTTTCTCTCTCCCTGTACCTGCCAACAAGAATGTGAGGTCTCCAGCCTCAGTGGTCTCACCTGAACTCAGACATTTCTGTTTCTTTTTAAATTTCACTTCCTGCCATGCACAGACTGTGGGAGAAGTCAATTTCTAATTGCTTGTTGGATTGCTGAGTGAGTGCATCATGTGAAGCTTTACCATCAACAGTTCCTTCCCAGAACAGCTCAATGTCATCATTAAATGCAGAATCTCCTCACATGTTTTATGTCCTGGTTTTTAGATAACCGTGGCTTTATTCTGGTCATAGAAACCCCCATACTTTCTGGAAGACTTGGGAGGAATTTTCTCTCTTTAAAGGAAGGGCTGGCTGACAATGCTTATCATTATAATTTTGTTCCTAGAACGGCTCTTTAAACACCAGGATAGGACTATTATCCTTGCAATATGTTGGCATCAGAAAAGATGGAGAGAAAAACACACTGAGCATAATGATAGCCTGAGGCACTAGCAATTTATCTCGTACCTCGAGAACCATTTCTGTGAGTGTGTTTGTCTCGCTCAAGACCAACCAAGCTTTAAGAAAATATTTTCAAGTCATCTAAACCAGAAAATATTGCTCCAAGAGAGGGGAGGGTGGGCAGAGTTTATTCTCCATCCCCATATCCATAACTGTCAGAGCAGTTCTTTTTTTAGTGTCGTGTGGCTTCTAATACCACCACCCATGGTAGTACCATTGAGAAAGCTGGTATTACCGATATTTTAGTGAGTTCTGGAATCTGCTCCAGCTGCTGGCGACTCTAAACTGAAAATATTTTCAAGGAAAGGCTGGTAATTACTGGGTGGAGTAATGTTTGTGCTCCTACGAACCTTTGCCCAGGTTAGAACCAGGCTGCCCAAGTTCTTCCCCTTCGCTGCCTGAAACTAGCATGGTGGTCTGCACAATGAGGCCACTGTCTTCAGAGTCCTGCCAGGGCTGTGCCTTATCTAGAAATGAAAAGGCAACAGGGAATTTTCTTAAACAAACAGAGAAGAAATTGTCAGAGAGCAAGAAAACAGACGTAGTTGGCTCTCAAAAGAAATAAGAAACATAAAGAGAGATGATTTTTCATTTTATTCTCTGCTGTCCAGGCCATTCTGAACCTTGGGGTGGGAATTCTCAACATCTTGTCCAGTTGGGATGGGCAAAAGGAGCTTTATTTCCTCTTCTATGAAATTTGCCCAACTTTAGAGTGATAAGACATTTGTAAAATCAAGGGATATTGAATCACTAACTTGGAGTAAGGCTTACATTGGCTATGCCTCGATATTTTTATTAGGAATAAAGCAGGGACTTTAATAAAAATGTAATGCTGCCTCCTGCCCTGCAGTGCCCTTTAGACACTATGGAAATTGTCAGGGCATGCCGGGTTAGGTTGCAAGAAAGGGCAACTGCAGGAGGGCTTTGGGACTCCTTGTTTTAAAACAGCCACCAGCTGTCTGTGTACTGCGTGGTTGACTATGTATCCTATGCTCTGATAAGATGATGTTCACTTACAATGGTTGAAGATATATGCTTCAAGTCAGCTAGATGTGGGTTCAAATCACAGACACACCACTTACTAGCTATGAAATGGTAAGCAACACACTTGCATCTTCTGGGCCTTGTTTTTTCATACTATAAAAAGGTGATAATAATATCTCCAAGTCTGCAGTAAGAAATAAGCCAATTAATGCCTATTAAGTGCTCAACACAAAACCTGGCATGCAGTAAAATAATAAAATGCTTTCTAAAACATTATTTTTAAAGTAGGAGCTGAGATACAATATAGTTTCCACAACATGAAGTTAAGCCCAAAGACCTGAATGTATTTAGTGAAATCTACTACATTGTCAGCCCTGCACTGTGCACCATTCAATGTGCGAAGGGAAAAGCACTGGAGCATCAACAGCTCTCCTCTGGATTTCCTGTGTTCACAGAGTACTGTTCATTAGGAAACTGAAGGTATAACCAGACTCCCCTTTTGGGGACTACGATAAAATACTCAGCATGGGTCATTCAAACCTTTAAATGAACTCACAATATCATATTAGTGTTATTGCTTTTAAAATCCTCCAGCTCTAAAACATTTTTATAAGAGCAGTGGCAAGAAAGATCTGACTTTGAATATTTCTTTTCTCCCTGATCTTGTCCAGCCACTTTCTGGAGAGCTACTGAGCTGCCCAGTGCAAGGATATGCTGTGGGGCAGCAGTGAGTAAAAGCAGAAAGAAAGATCTAAATATTCCACCCGCCAATTGTCCACCTCCGGGAATGTGGAGAGCATGAGGCTGTGAGGACCAACCGGGTCACAGCACAGACTCCTGAAGGTTCTTGTGTCTGTTTGGGAGCTAAAGAAGTCTGATAGTTTAGAGCAAATTATGGGCGGTTTTTCATTTTGTTATGTTTTATGAGTAAATTATTAAGAGGAACTGGAAAGTGAATTATGCATCAGACTGGATTGTGGGGGTGGAGCCATGCAGGCATATGAGAGAGAGAGAGAAGTCAAGACACACACAGACAGAGATCCCTCACAGGAACCCAGATCTGCTCCTGTTAGGGCCATTTGGATATTTGTAACATCAATCATGGGCCGTACAAAATTATCAACTTAAAAATTAGCCTGCTATATGTGGTCAAACATTTAACTAACCCACCCCTAATGCCTTGGCAGGGCCAGAACAAATGATTTTGTGGGCCTTCTGTGGCCCAAGGGCTATCCAGGACATAAGGTCGAAGTGATTAACATTGGGGTGAAAGAGCAAGGGAAAGAAATCTAATATCTCACTTTCTTTAACAGTTAGAGCTTTATGTTCCTAGACATAGGACGCACTCTAATGAGTTCATCCTGAGTTGCAAACACCCTGTTTTCTGTGGGCATATGGACTGTAGGGTTGGGTGGGGCTGACACCCATTTGCCAGCTCTGGGTACAGCATGACGGAGATCTCAGGTGCTCCTCAGTCCAAAGGAACATTTGGGGTCTGCAAAGTCAGGGGCCCTCAGAGAGCATCAGACCCCTTCCTCTGGACCTGGTCAGTTGGGCAGGGACACAGACCTTTGCAAGTTCAAGTCTATAACGTCAGTGGTCAGGATGACACCCAATGAGAGAACACTAATAATTTAACTAAGCAGCTGAAAATGACACCCATAATTTACTTCTGGTTTTCAGACATCCCTTAAATCTCAAAACAGTTACTAGAGGCTTCAGAAATGTCTGTAGGCCCGTCTTGGTGTTTACCCCTTTCTGCCTGTGAGTCTGCTCTCTGAGCAGCCTCCCGATGGGGAAGGCTGGAGAAGAACGGGAAAGGTCTGCTTTCCCTCAGCAGTGATCTCCAGGGACCTGACCTCTGTTAGCTGCTGCGTGGGCCTTGGCAGAGTGGGTCCAACATGTGGAAATGTGAAGGAAGATGCCTCTGAGATATGATGCCCATTTTCTTTCAAGGCAAGTTTCATTTGGACTGAAAACAAGAGTACTTCTCTCCTCTCCTGCTCCCACTTCAAATTGAGGGACGTGGGGTCTTTAGTCCTCAGCTGTGGATGTGGGAGGATGTCGTAGGAGCCACAGGCCCAGGAGGGAGAAATGGCCAGCCTGTTCTCTCTGCCTAGATGCTGACCACGATTTTGATCGGGACACAGCACAGAGGTGCTCTGAGTGCCTGACAGGCCAGTGCGGAGAATTTCACTTCCTAGTACAGGTTGGATCAGGAGGTCTCCAGAGAGAAAACCCAGTGCTCCTGACCATAGAAAAGAATGGGAGGAAGCCCCCTTCCCACCTGTTTCCCATCTGAAGCTGGACCCTGCAAGGAATGGGGCACAGCTGGAATGACAAAGATGAGCCAAACATACTCATGTTCCAGGCCACAGCACATAAGAAGCAGAGCCATGCCAACCTGAAGGGAAGGGAGAGAATCTGAGTGTTTCTGACGCATCTCTCCTCTGGGTGGGCTCCCAGCAGCTGCTCTCTACACAGGGCGCCAGGTTTGCTCTTCCTGGTGTGTTTGGTCTGCTTGCTGGTGTGACCTGTCCAGAGCACACCTCTGAGTCTCCCCTGGCTGGAAATAAGAGGGGCTGGTTGATCCTTAGACAAACCGTGACTGGTCTAGAACGTGGGCTGACCCGCATGACCTCCCCAGCGGGAGAAATGAGCGCAGCTCCAAGCACAGCCCCGTCGGACACAGTGGGTATCAACAACACTGCTCTCCAGGCCCTGCAGGAGATATTGTTACCCAGCTGTCTTTAAAGTGAGTCCACTGCCTCGCTGTGCAGGAGCACGGTTTTAACACAAGGCAAATGGTTTGTCTGTTGGTCAGTCATTCACCTGTGCTTCCAAACATGGCCCTAGATATGATGACACTCAGGGACAGGCCAGGACGTGGCTGTGGAAACACTGTAATCCAGACACAACGGGAGAGGTGCATGAGGTCTCTCCTGAGGGCTGGACCTCACAGGGAAGCGCGAGAGCTGTGCGGCTTTGACCAGGTCAGTTCTGATGCCTCTCCTTGTGTGAATGCCTCATGGAGCTGACGCACTAGTGTTTAAGGATATGGGTAGTTTTCCCACAGCGAGATGTCACCTCTTGCCTGTTAGAATGGCTAGGAACAAAAAGACAAGAGATGTGCACTGCTGGTGGGAATATAAATTGATGCAGTCACTATAGAAAACAGTATGGAGGTGCTTCAAAAAATTAACAACAAGATTACCATATGATCCAGCAGTACCATTTCTGGGTATTTATCGGAAGGAAACAAAATCATTGTCTTGAAAAGATATCAGCACCCCCTGTTCATTGCAGCATTATTTACAATATGGAAACAACAGAAGTGTTTACTATGGGTGATAAAGAAGCAATATGTATTATGTATGTATGTACATAGGGAATGGGCAAGTAGATTTTCATATGGAAAATACAGTAATTAATAATAATACAAGAATAGACTCTGTTTCACTCACTCACAACTATAAATCTACTTTTCTCATCCTTGTATATATACACACAATGAAACATAATTCAGCCATGAGAAAGAAATCCTTTCATTTGCAACAACATGGATTGGAGGGCATTATGTTAAGTGAAATAAGTCAGACAGAGAAAGACAAATACTACATGATCTCACCTATGTGGAATCTAAAAGAATTGAAGGTGAAGTAGGGTAGCAATTGTCTTAGGTAGACACTGCAGTTTTAATCTTAACCTGCTGATTGGCTTCTGTACCCATTTGCTTGCTTGCTAAAATAATAGAAGAGTTATTTTGATTTTCTGAACTTATGCATTATTGAATGTTCCTTTGCTGGCAGTTTGAATATCCCAATGATTGTGATCTTATTGGTCATCGAAGCACATTCCTCTGGGAACCAGGACAGGACAACTATCCCAATTGTCCTCTAGTTACGGATAACTGAGTTTCAGTTGACTCAGTGGTCCTGGAGTCAGGAGAGCACAATTATCCTAAATTGCCTCAAGTAGCTACTGAGAGTGCATTCCTGTTGACTCAGTGATCCCAAAATATGAATTATTCTAAATAATCCAATTATTCTAAATTGCCTGACCAGGTGGTCCCAGAGAATGTGTTTCTGTTGATTTAGTGATTCTTAGATATTAACTTGCTCTATTTCTGCTTCTATAAAAATGCCTTTTTGCAAAGCAGGTTCCTCATTCCAGACTCAAATATGTAATCAATACCTTTGTGATAATCCGTCAATATAAGCCAGATGTGTTGAGCTATTCGGGCTGTAAGGTTTGAAGAGCATTAGCCATTTGTATGCTGCTGGCTTTAATAAATGACTCTATAATTCGACTACTTGAGGCATCTTCTGTGAGATTCACATCACAACAAAGGCATAGAAACAGGGCATTGGTGGTTGCTTGAGGCAGAGGTTGGAGGGCAGTGAGGGAAATGGGTGAAGCCCAGGTTACAACCCTGGTTCTCTCAACCACTGAAGAGCTGACTGCAACGTCACTGGACACCAGCCACGGAACTCCCCTGCAGCCACTCTCACGAGGAGCTCTGCAACTTCTTTTTTGAGTTCATTTTTTCTTTCCATATTTCACTTCATTTTGTCTGCCCATGATAGTAACACATAGTTATCACAGAAAATTTGGAAAATAAAATATAAAGAAACAAACAAAAACCCTCACTGTTTCCAAAGCCAACTTCCTCCTGGATTTCCCTGCCCTATTCAACCCTCTCCCTTCTCCTTCTCCAACCTCCCTGCTTTTAATCCTTGCTAGCAGAAGACTTCTCCATTAGCATTTTCAGGTCTTCCTATATTAGAGGGGGAAATATCAGCATATTACAGAAATTAGCATATTACAACCCAATTACTTTTCTTTTTTTTTTAAAGTTAATAAACCTTATTTTATTTATTTATTTATTTATTTTTTAATTTTCTTTTTTATTGTTCAGTTTATTAATTACATTGTTTCCCCTTTTTTATCCCCCTATATCTTCCCTCCACCCTGTACCTATCCCACCCTCACCTCCCCCTTCCCAATGTCCTCTCCCATTGTTGCAAGATTTTTGTCCAATCTCTTGCTGTACTTCCAACAACCCTTTTCTCCCCAAGAATTGTCAGTCCATTCCCTCTCTATGTCCATGTTTCTGTTATATTCACCAGTTTATCTTGTTCATCAGCCTATCAGTTCACTTGATTTTTATGTTCATTTGTTGATAGATGTGTATTTGTTGTTCATAATTTATATTTTTACCTTTTTCTTCTTCCTCATCTTAAAGAATATCTTTCAGCATTTCATATAATACTGGTTTGGTGGTAATGAACTACTTTAGCTTTTTCTTATCTGCGAAGCACTTTATCTGATCCTCAATTCTGAATGATAGCTTTGCTGGATAGAGTAATCTTGGTTGTAGATTCTTGCTGTTCATTATTTTGAATATTTCTTGCCACTCGCGTCTGGCCTGCATCGTTTCTGTTGAGAAATCCGCTGACAATCGTATGGGTGCTCCCCTGTAGGTAACCAACTGTTTTTCTCTTGCTGCTTTTAATATTCTCTTTATCTTTTGCTCTTGGCATTTTAATTATGATATGTCTTGGTGTGGTCCTCTTTAGATTCCTATATTTTGGGGTTCTATGTACTTCTTGGGCTTTTAAGTCAGTTTCTTTCACCAGGTGGGGAAAGTTTTCAGTCACTATTTCTTCAAGTAGGTTTTCATTAACTTGCTCTCTCTCTTTTTCTGGGACCCCAATAATTCGGATGTTGGCTTGCTTGAGGTTGTCCCAGAGGCCCCTTACACTATCTTCAATTATCTGAATTCTTTTTGTTTCTTGCTTTTCCAGCTGAGTGGATTTTGCTTCTTTGTATTTCAAATCTTTGACTTGGTTCTTGTGGCCCTCTGGACTGCTTTTAGGACTTTGTGTAATATTTTTTATTTCAGTCTGTGTATGCTTGATTTCTAGTTGGTCGTTTTTTTTATCTGTGAGGGTCTGGTTCGTATCCTCAGAGGTCTTGTTCATTTCCCTGAGGGTCTCATTCATCTCCTTGTAATTCTCATTCATTTGCTGGTTGGTCTTGATTATTTCCTGGTAATTCTCATTAAGTTGATCGGCCTTTTGTAGGAGCCTCTTGAAAAGCCTTATAACCGTGGTTTTGAACTCTATGTCTTGTCGTCTTTTCTCCTCCATTTCTTTCACACCTGATTTCTTTCCATGTCTCTGCATGGTGGCTACTTTATGTGGTGGCTATCCTCAAAGGGACAGTGGCTCAGTCTCCCCAGTTACTTGAGGTGGGTACTCTTACTGCAATCCTTTATGGGTTGTATTCAGTGTTTTTGAATTTAAACCCCGCTTTTTGTTGTTAGCCCTAGGAGGGTTTGACCTCCAGGCCAATTGGCTGTGAAGCTCAGCTGTGCTCAGGTTGGATGGGCGGAGTCTCTGGGCTACGAGGCGGCGGCGGCGGCGGCGGCGCGGTGGCTGGGTCCTATGCAACGCTCGCGGGCTCGGGTCTGTGCTGGGTGGGGATGGCTGCAGACTCTTCCAAGAGAAAGCCGCTAGTCTCTTCCCCTTGCCAGACAACTCTGCATTTCCCCAAATGTGCCTGCACACCAAAAGTCTAGCCCAGGGCTGTAAAATAGATGGTTTCTGGAACCAGGAGACAAGTTTCCAGGGGGCAAGTCGCGGGTTTGCTGTCCCTTGGGACTAGGAGCTTCTGCGGCGCCCCGCTTCCAGGGTGTGTCCCCCGGACCTCGGACCTCGCCAGTTCTGGGGAATCTGTGCAGGGAGACTTCTCGTACCCCGGATCTCGGACCTCGCCCGGCTCGGGAAATCTGGGCCCCGTCGGAGAAATCCGGCCGGTCCCTGCTCCAGCCCCAGCCCGCGCGCGCGACCAGGGCGGCTCCTAACCTGTTTCAATCTGCGCTCCCGCCGGTCCTGAGTCTGTGTCCCTCCTCTGCTGCTATTAGTGGAGTTTACATTCAGCCAGCTTTCTGGCGATTCTGGGTGCTTGTCTGTTCTGCTGTTATGTTGTAGTTCTTAAATCGTTGCGCGGGGCAGAACAATAGGTGTTTGCTTATGCCGCCATCTTGGTGTCTCACAACCCAATTACTTTTCAATTACAAACAATCCAAACCAGATTGGGGGTGTTCTTAATTTGCATCAATTTGGCCAACAGGTAAGAGGCACAGTGAGAATCTGTGGTGTCTGATGTATCTCCAGGTGAACACAGCCAGAATTACTGTGGAGAGGAACGTGGCTTGGAACCAACTAAAAAGAAGGTGTAATAGGAGCATGTGGCTGTTTAACAGCAAAGGAGCAGGCAGCGCCCAGCACTCTGCCCAGAAGAGCCCTGTTCTGCCCAGACAGACAGAAACCATTTGATTTCCCAGCTCCCTTCCAGCCCCCACTGCTTGGGAGGCAGTATGGCCTCAGGGAAATAGCATTTAATGAAGGGGTTCAGTGGGGAGGGGCCATTTGCTGGCATTGTCTTCTCTGTATGTGAAGTTCACCCAGACAGCCTGCCTAGGTCAAGTGGACATGCTAATAACTTTTGAGTCTCTTACTCCCAGCCTCCCAGGAATCTGTGTGGCTCCCAGTACAATATATTCTAAATAAAATTTCTGGGCAGATGGCCTTACGTGGACTAGCACATGGATGGATGGTCAATGTAACAGAATAATTGAATGGCTGTCACCCCAAACAGGCATGTTGTTTAATTACCCTAAGACCCCAAGACTCCACTGTAAATCTACTGCATGGAAAGAGCTATAATAGGCAGTGCTAATCACAACCACCCTTTTTTGGATCAGCAGGAAAAAAAATTCAAGAAAATTCCTTTTAAGGAATTTGAATCTAGATATAGACAGCAGGATTTCCTCAGAGAAGCAAAATGGATTTTTCCAGTGTTACCTATTGTTTGATAGGTTTTCACCCTACCCCCATTCACCTTGAAACAGCACTAGGCACCGAATTATATTCTCAAAGAGAAAACCAACTTCACAAAGTATTTGTGAGCACTATGTGTTTAACTGAACACTGTTAGGGGGATGAAGAGATATTTATAGAGCTTAACCAGTGCATTTCACATAAAATTTTTTATTGGAGATCTTTCACTTTTTTTTTTTTTTGGCATTAAGTATTTTCTCTTAAGTTACTCATTGATTTAACCACCTTTGTCTGGGTTCAAACTCTGTTCCAGCACTGTGCTGAGAGCTCCTGATGTGGGAGCCAGATCCATATGTAGCAGGACCAGAGCAAAGTGGAAGTTGCTGTTGGGGCTGGCGAAGGTGCGGACCTGTGTGGAAGACGGGACCTGCGTGGAAGCATGCACAGCAGAGGGGGAGCTTGCAGCAGGATGCCAGACTAACAAGAGATGGGACCTTGCACTCACTCTGAAGACACTTTGCCTTGGTCTGTAGGGAACAGAAGATTTATTTATTGATCCTATTTCCATCTATATTTTTTTGTCCTGGCCTCCATATTCTCAGGAAACATCTAACCAGCATTCTCCTGAAAGAAACCTGCAATATGTTTGAGAACAATGACATTTCAGCAGTTGATCTTTCCTTGTTAGGTTAAATGATCCTGATTCTTTAACCTTTCCTCATGGAAACTCTTTTCCATCTGCATTCTCTCTCTTCATGTGTATCACTCTTTCTGGGCTGTCTCAAGTTTTTCCCTATTTTTCAAAAAGGATAATAATCAAGATGGCATGTGATTGCATAAGTGTTTGACAGAAAAGCATAACAAAGCGACTATTTCTCCTTTTCTCACATCCAGTTTTCTTTTTTAACGCATCTAGAATCAAGGTGGGATATTTCCCCCACAGTAACACAGTACAGTTGGCATGGGGGCCAGCTTGGCATCACTGTTGTATCCGGGCCCCTTCCCCATATTTCTACCTGCATATCTCCAGCCACCTGCCCATCAACCAGCACAGTTTGGTCACAGTATACCACTTGCATTTACCCCTAATTACTACTAACCATGAACCATTTGGTTTTCATCACGTTAGTTTAAATTTTACTTTATATCATAAGTCCTAGATGTCTTCTTGCCTTCTATCTCCCATCCCCAATAATCTGGTCCTAAAAAAAATAAGGTGCTGGATACGTTCTCATGAGTTGAACAGCACATTGACTAAACGTCTTTGAAATGGCTGGAAACAAGCTCTGGCATTCTTTATGTGTGAATCACCAGTGTCAAACCTACTTTCTGACTGTGTGTCATCCCTCTTTATAGATTCCTGTCACTTTGCATTTCTTAGGGAATATTCTGCTTCTTGGATTGTTTTTGAAATGTTGCTGGTCAGGGTTTATGGAGTTATTTTGAACCTTTCAAAGATCATGACCTCAGGACTTCTTGATTCAGGATTTTCCATGATCCATAAAATGATGAATATTAAATTGTTGCTTTTGCAAGGCTATCTTTTTTAAGTTGAGAAAAATAAATTTCCTTTCTTCCTGATGTAAGTTTAGTTTATCTCATTTACCCTGTTGAGAAGCTGTAATGGTGTTAATTAAATTAAGGGTTTCGCACTGATTTGGAGGCCCTTACCAAGAGATGTTCTCAGAGACTGGTGAGCAAGCTCAGGCAAGATGAAAAGTTAGCAGTGAATGAAGACAGAAATATGTGTAAGCAGCCATTAAGTTAAGGAAATTGGTTTGCATATGAATTTTAACTATGAATTGTGAACTTTTTACTATGTAATGTTCAGTTGTGAAGCAATCAGAAAATGATGCTTCCTTTTTAAAATTTAATAAATCTTTATTGTTCAGGTTATTACAATGTTCCTCTCCCCCTTCCCTTAACCCCCTTCACCCAGTACACATCCCACCCTCTGCCCTTACCTCCTCCCCACCGTCCTCATCCATAGGTATATGATTTTTGTCCAGTCTCTTCCTGTACCTCTCACACCCCTTTCCCCCCAAGAATTGTCAGTCCACTCCCTTTCTATGCCCCTGATTCTATTATATTCATCAGTTTATTCTGTTCATCAGATTTTTAATTCACTTGATTTTTAGATTCACTTGTTGATAGATGTGTATTTGTTGTTCATAATTTTTATCTTTACCTTTTTCTTCTTCTTCCTCTTCTTGCAGAATACCTTTCAGCACTTCATATGATACTGGTTTGGCAGTAATGAACTCCTTTAGCTTTTTCTTATCTGCGAAGCACTTTATCTGACCTTCAGTTCAGAATGATAGCTTTGCTGAATAGAGTAATCTTGGTTGTATGTTCTTGTTATTCATCACCTTGAATATTTCTTGCCATTCTCATCTGCCCTGCATAGTTTCTGTTGAGAAGTCAATCATATGGGTGCTCCCTTGTAGGTAGTTAACTCTTTTTCTCTTGCTGCTTAAATAGTCTCTCTTCGTATTTTGCTCTTGGAATTTTAATTATGATGTGTCTTGGCGTGGTCCTCTTTGGATTCCTTTTGTTTGGGATACTGTGCACTTCCTGGACTTTTAAGTCAATTTCTTTCATCAGGTGGGGGAAGTTTTCGGTCACTATTTCTTCAAATAGGTTTTCAATATCTTGATCTCTCTCTCTTTTTCTGGTACCCCAATAATTCGGATGTTGGTATGCTTAAGGTTGTCCCACAGGCTCCTTACACTATCTTCAATTTTTTGGATTCTTTTTGCTTCTTGCTTTTCCAGCTGAGTGATTTTTGCTTCTTTGTATTTCAAATCTTTGACTTGATTCTTGTGGTCCTCTAGTCTGCTTTTTGGTCTCTGTATAATATTTTTTTATTTCACTCGGTGTATGCTTAATTTCTAGTTAGTTCTTTTAAATTAAATTTATCGGCCTCGGGAACACCAAGATGGCGGTGTAGGTAAACACCTATTGTTCTGCTCCGCAACGATTTAAGAACTACAACATAACAGCAGAACAGACATCGCCCAGAATCTCCAGAAAGCTGGCTGAGTGAAAACTCCACTAACAAGAATAAAGGTGGGACACTGAGACTCAGAGGAGAAGCGGGAGCGCAGCCTTGAAGACGGAAACAGGTTAGGAGCCGTCCTGGTCAGGCGCGCGGGCTGGGGCTGGAGCAGCAACCCCGGCTGGATTTTGCCAATGGGGAGGGCGGAGACGTCCCACTACATGGATTCCCCAGCTCCAGGCAAGGTCCGAGATCCGGGGTACGTGGAGACTTCCCGCTGCACAGATTCCCCAGTGCCAGGCGAGGTCCGAGGTCCGGGGGATGCACCCTGGAAGTGGGGCACGGCAGAGGTCTCCTAGTCTGAGGAGAAACCCAGAGCAGGGAAAAGAAGTTTGAGCACAAGTGTCGCACAAACCTGCAACTTGCCCCCTGGAAACTTGTCTCCTGGTCCCGGAAACCATCTATTTTACAACCCTGGGCTAGACTTTGGGTGTGCAGACACATTTGGGGAGAGGCAGAGTTGTCTGGCAAGGGGAAGAGACTAGCGGCATTCTCTTGGAGGTGTCTGCAGCCATCCCCATCCAACAGAGATCCGCGCGTGCGAGCGCCACATAGGACATAGCTGACATTGAGGCTGCCTGCGCAGCTCAGAGACTCCACCCATCCAACCTGAACACAGTCTCCCTTCACAGCCAATTGGCCTGGAGGTCAAACCCTCCTAGGGCTAACAACAACAAGCTGGGTTTAAATTCAAAAATACTGTACAACCCATAAAGGATTGCAGTAAGAGTACCCACCTCAGGTAACTGGGGAGGCTGAGCCACTGTCCCTTTGAGGATATCTACCACATAAAGCAGCCACCATGCAGAGATATGGAAAGAAATCAGGTGTGAAAGAAATGGAGGAGAAAAGACGACAAGAAATAGAGTTCAAAACCACGGTTATAAGGCTTTTCAAGAGGTTCCTAGAAAAGGCCGATGAACTTAATGAGAATTACGAGGAAATAAACAAGACCAACCAGGAAATGAATGAGACTTACAAGGAAATGAATGAGACCCTCAAGGAAATGAACAAGACCTCTGAGGATATGAACCAGACCCTCACGGATATGAAAAAGGACCAACTAGAAATCAAGCATACACAGACTGAAATAAAAAATATTACACAAAGTCCTAAAAGCAGTCCAGAGGGCCACAAGAACCAAGACAAAGATTTGAAATACAAAGAAGCAAAATCCACTCAGCTGGAAAAGCAAGAAACAAAAAGAATTCAGATAATTGAAGATAGTGTAAGGGGCCTCTGGGACAACCTCAAGCATGCCAACATCTGAATTATTGGGGTGCCAGAAAAAGAGAGAGAGTAAGTTAATGAAAACCTACTTGAAGAAATAATGACTGAAAACTTCCCCCACCTGGTGAAAGAAACTGACTTAAAAGCCCAAGAAGTACACAGAACCCCAAAATATAGGAATCTAAAGAGGACCACACCAAGACATATCATAATTAAAATGCCAAGAGCAAAAGATAAAGAGAGAATATTAAAAGCAGCAAGAGAAAAACAGTTGGTTACCTACAGGGGAGCACCCATACGATTGTCAGCGGATTTCTCAACAGAAACGATGCAGGCCAGATGCGAGTGGCAAGAAATATTCAAAATAATGAAGAGCAAGAATCTACAACCAAGATTACTCTATCCAGCAAAGCTATCATTCAGAATTGAGGATCAGATAAAGTGCTTCGCAGATAAGAAAAAGCTAAAGTAGTTCATTACCACCAAACCAATATTATATGAAATGCTGAAAGATATTCTTGAAGAAGAGGAAGAAGAAAAAGGTAAAAATATAAATTATGAACAACAAATACACATCTATCAACAAATGAACATAAAAATCAAGAGAATTGATAGGCTGATGAATAAGATAAACTGGTGAATATAACAGAAACATGGACATAGAGAGGGAATGGACTGACAATTCTTGGGGAGAAAAGGGTTGTGGGAAGAACAGCAAGAGATTGGACAAAAATCTTGCAACAATGGGAGAGGACATTGGGGACGGGGAGGTGAGGGTGGAGGGTGGGATAGGTACAGGGTGGAGGGGAGATATAGGGGGATAAAAAAGGGGAAACAATGTAATTAATAAACTGAGCAATAAAGATAAAAAAAAGAAATAGTAAGGGCAAAAATAAAAGAAATAAATTTATTGGCCTCTTTTAGGAACTTCTTGAAAAATATTATAACCGTGGTTTGAACTCTATGTCCAGTCATTTTTTTCCCTCCATTTCTTTCAAATGTGATTTGTTTCCTTGTCTCTAGATTTTGACTGCTTCAATGAGTTGGTCGCATAGTTTTGTGTGGTAGGTGTTCTCTAGGGGATGGACAGTGGCTCAGTCTCCCAGTTAACTGAGGTGCATACTCTAGGTGCACCCCTTTATGGGCTGCACAGTCTTGTTGTAGTTAAGCCTAGATTGTTGTTGGTATCGGGGTGACCTCCAGGCCAATTGGCTGTGAGGGTCAGCTGTGTTTACACTGTGAGAACCACTGCTCAGCTTGGATGGGGCAGAGTCTCAGAGCTGAGCAGGCAGCCTTGGTTTCCCATCAGCACCACCCTAAGTGGTTCCCAGGTCTCTGTGCCCCAAGGCAACAGCTGCAAGCACCTCTGAGAGAAAGCTTCCCCCAAGCTCTGCCCACTGCCAGACAGTTCAGCTTCTCCCCAAATGAATCTGGACACCCAAAGTCTCACCCGGAACTGGAAAACAATGCAGTTCGGTGATTTGTCTTCCCCCGCTTCCTCCCAAATGAGAGAGCCAGCCACGAGTTCTCTCTGTGAGCTCAAGCACCTCTGCAGCTTCCAAATTACAGTTTGCTTCCTCCTTACAGTCCAGTTTCACCCCGTATGAGTCAGGGTTCCCCAAGAGTTGCCCAGAACTGGGGATCAGTGCAATGGGATGCCTTTGTCTCCCTCCCCATTCGAGAAAACCAGCCAGGTATTCAGCCGCCTTCCCTTTCCGCTGACGCATGGTTCCACACCTCTGTCTCCGTGCGTCTCTGCAACTCTGCCCTCCACAGCTCCTTTGAGTCCCAGTGTCCTTTTCTCTTTCCTTCTATTTGTGGAATTTCCACTCAGCCAGCTTTCCGGTGATTCTGGATAATGCCTGTTATGTCTTTTAGTTGTAGTTTTGAAATTGTTGTGTGGGGCAGCAGTATAGATATTTACCTATGCCACCATCTTGGTTCCTCTGGTGCTGCCTTTTTTTTTTTTTTTTTTAATCCTAACTAGAGAAAGGTGGAAAGGGAAAGAGCACACAGATGTTTTTCACCCATTTAAAAAAAAAAGGCTTAGTAAGGAGGGAGAGAGTTATAGGTTAAGCTAAAAGACTTTTCCCCAGGAAAATTAATTCCCTAGAGATCACAATTAAATGGAGGATTAAACTTCACAAAGCACCTCCGCATCTGTCCAGCGAGAGCACCGCAGGTGGCCATGGAGGAGCAGTATGGTCCTGCTGTGGAGGGACTGGGGCAGAGAGGGCTGAGGGAGGGTGTCTCTGGGTCCAGAGGTGATAGCAGAACTGAAAATGCCCTTGTGCCCATCTTGTTGCCAGTACCACCTTCACTCAGCACCATTACCCTACCTGGTTCCCCCTCCTCCCCCACCCCCGCACCTTACCTCATTCCCTCAATTAATTCAAATAGAGCACCTGGCTTATGATGAGCATGCAAAAACATCACTGTTATGATGAAGAAAGGCAGTTTTGGGCAGGCTCACAAATGAACATGGCACCTCGGCATGGAGCCTCTGTCTTCTAAGAGCCACTAGCTGAGCACCACCCCAAGGACCTGGGCACGGAACACACCTGCAGGTGAGGGAGCCTAAGGAGGAGAAAGGCATGGGTGAGGCTGAGGGCTGAGCCTGGTCCTGTGTCTTCACCAGAAGCCTCTGACAGCAGATGGGAGGAGATCCTAAAAGTGTATGTGTGTGGGCAGGGTGGTCACTAGAGAGAGGACCCATGGGAAGACAAGCTTGACTCAGCCACTGGCACCTTTGTGTCCACTGGCCCCAACAACTGGTTCCATGCCTATTACTGTTCACATTTAGGGAGATTTGTGAGGATGGGGTAGGTCTGAGCACAGCCAGGAGGACACATGGAGCTATTCTCCGGCTGAGTTGGGTTGGGTAATTAGACAACATGAATGCTGGAACCCAATCACCAGATGTGCCTGTTGTGCTGAGACAGGTTCTCAGGACAGCAGGTGCATCTGCATTGAGAGCTGACAGATTGGATGAGGCAGTTCTTATGTAAGGAGGTGAAGTATCAAACTTCCTAGGCCCCTCCTATCTGCCCTGTACCTGAAAGGCACACATGGGATCCCCAAATAATGCCACACACTCTTCAGTACCCTAGCAAGGAAGCAACCAATATTTGTCCCCTGCCTAAGGAGAAAACAGCCAACACAGAGCATCCCAGAGCTGAGCTTGTAGACCATGTTATAAATATATACATATTTATATTTAAATTTTTTACACAAAGAATAATTACCAATTTCATACACCCAAGCAAGGCCTAGGAGGCAAACCTACCAGACACTCTCAGCACAGTTCTTCCCCAGATACGTCCCTCCATCTGTGTCTGTTTTGCCAGACCTAAAGGGGATGGAAAGCTTTGCTGACAAGCCTCACGGTCTGTTTCAGGACAGGAGGCTCCTATAGAGAAGATGTGGTCTGGACTGAGGCTGTTTCATTATTGCTGTCATTTTTCAGAACGTCTCCTGGGCTGGTGACATATGGTTAGATAATAAAGAGTTGTTGGTGAAATGCTTTCAGGGTATGGTTAGAGAAAAAGAAAGAAAGAAAAGAAACACTATGGGTGTGAGTGAGAGAGTAATAGGAGGATGGGGACTGGGCAACTCTGATTTTTAGTCTATAAACAAAGGGGGAAAGGAAAAAATATAGTATAACTCATCTAAAGTGAGGCAGATTGGATTCTAAATAACAGCACTTAACTCAGTAAAAGCTGTTTGATTCAAACAGCTCTCAACAGAGTAGAATAGGGTCGTGTGTGAGGCAGAACACAATTGAGCTAGGAAGTGCCCTCTTTATGAGGCTGACAGGCTAATCGTGGTGTTGAAAGTAGGGAAGGCTCTTTACCTGCACTCAGAAATTTAGAGGAATCAAATACTTCCCAAAAGTACCCTGGCTGGTGTTGCTCAGCGGTTATAGTTGGCCTGCCTATCAAAGGGTCTCTGGTTCAATTCCCAGTCAAGGGCACATACCCGGGTTGCAGATTTGATCCCTGTCCTTGGTCAACCAATGGATGGGTCTCTCTCACACTGATGTTTCTTTCCTCTCTCTCTTCCACCCTCCCTCCTTTCCACTCTTTCTGAAAAGCAATGGAAAAAAAATATCCTCCGATGAGGATTAACAACAACAACAACAAAAACACCAAAAAAACAAACAAACAAAAAAACCCAACCCCCCCCAAAAAAAAAACAAAAAAAACCCCACATTTCTCAAAAGCAAAGAGGTGGGGAGAGAGGGAAAGGGGATTGGTAAAATGTTGATGCTTGGTAAATGCTGAGGCTATGGTGCTGGTGATAGAGGTCATTATCCTAGTCTCCTAGTCACTTGTATGTTTGGAAATTTCCCTTTAAAAGTTTTAAATGATGGAGAGGCAGAGAAAGGAGAAAAGCTACACTTGTGTGCTTTATTTAAACAATCTCTGCCCTTGTTAGTGGAGTTATTTTGAGCATGATAGAGACTAATAGTTCATTAGAAATGGGACAAAGGGTGGCAAAAATGCTAAGAAGAGAATAGAATTATATTGAGTAGGATGGTGGGGATTCTGGAGTAGATAGGTGAGGGGCCTTGATAGCCATCGAGCAAGAGTGAAAGAAACCATTCGAAGAATGCCAGATTCATTTGTACTTTCAGCAAATATTTACTCTTTTTGGCCCAGGACTAGATCCAGGGTACACAGCGTGAACCAAGCAGGCGGTGTCTTTGCCCTCATGATGCCCACAGTGTAGGGAGGTGGCTGGTGAGGAGAGACCAGGACTTTTTGAGAGTTCCATTCTGCCTGTCTGCTGTGTTTGAGGATCCCAGCTCCCTAATTCAGCCCCTGCTGCTGCTAGTCACCCCTTGATTCTTCTGTCTGGGAGGCCATGAGTGAAGCAGGCCATTAAGACAATAAAAGGGGTGGGGAACTGAGTTCCAGCCACCAACGTCATCTTACTTCTACTGAGACCTTAGGTCTTCCTCTCCCTTTCTTTGTAGAGGTTCATTAAAACTGATCTACTTACCTGCGTACACACATTGGCCAAACCCTGGAAGGTTTGTTTCATAGCCCAAAACAACATCTGGCATCATAAGCACAGTGTTGAAGAAAACTGACCCAACACGAAAAGTGAGAGAGAGAGAGAGAGAGAGAGAGAGAGAGAGAGAGAGAGAGAGAGGAGGGAGGGGATGACAGTCCAAGACCTCCAGTGGATGCCTAAAACTGCAGATATCACCAAACCCTATATGTACTATGCTTGTCATACACACCTTTTCACTTTACCGCTTCTCTGTGGCGTTTCTGAATTGCTAGCATCACTGCTCCTGTGCTTCCAAGCCATTACTAAGTAAAATAAGGGTCACTTGAGCACAAGCACTGCAACACCACAACGGGGACCTGACCACTGAGATGGCTACTAGGTGGCCAGTGGGTGGAGTGTATGCAGCATGGGGCATGGAACAAAGAGGTGACTTACGTCCCAAACAGATGAGGTGGATGGTGCGAGATTTCATCATAGTACTCGGGACGGTTTGCAATTTGAGAACGTATGAATTGTTTATTTCTGGAATTTTCCTTTTAATATTTTGGACCCTGGTTAAGAGAGGGTAAATGAAACCATGGAAGGCAAAACCTCAGAGAAGGGGAACTGGCACTACATTGTATTCAATACCAATCAGAACCTCATGTTGGTGATGAGAACATTTCACCGAGGCAAGGAAGCTGCTGCAGGGCAGTTTCCAAGTCCTGCCCTCCACACCTTGACCTTAACTTGATGCTCCTAGCCTTCAAGGGGAGGCTGCCTCACACCTGTTAGGTGACCCAGCCTCTTTCTGTACCCACTGCCCACTGGTGAGTTGGGCCTCTACTAGGAGGCTCTCCCCCTCTCCTATACTTTTGTCATCCCTCCCTGAGGCTTTCCTATTCGGAAAGGCTCTGATAGAATGAAAATGTGACCAGCTCCCCAAACAGGCAGTTCTGAGAAGGCATCTGCTCTTGGTCTGCTCCTGCTGTGCAAGGTCCAGCAGAAACGCTCGGATCAGAGCTTATCAGCCCATTGTTGGAAAACTGCAGTGAGTCCCACTTATAAGTACAACAATGAGAAATCCCAGGATGGAAAGACTGCTTTTATTTTTAGCATCTCAGAGTTGACACCTCCAAACACCTAGAGCATTGGCTGCTGGCCAGAAGAGGAACGAGCAGAGCTTCGGGCTGTGGTGACACCACTCACGTAGTGGAAGGTAGTTTGGGTCAAAGCAGAGGATGGAGAGAATGCTTGGTTCTCAGTGCTCGATCCTGGACGTAAAGAAGAACAGTATGAGTTATCAAAACCCATAGGAACCCTTAGGAGCACCTATGTTGGCTGGGGTACCCCCAGTGTCCTCTCTGCCACTACTAACTTTGCGTGCCATTGAGCTCAGTGTGTGCAATGTGCTCTGCAGTATTTGGTCTCTTTTCTCCATTCCTGGCTTTGGTGTTTGGCTTGTGGCATATAGGCTTCACAAGTAGGCTACAGCCTGGCTGGCTCATCACTCTCCCTGTCACCAGGCACCCAGACAAAGGCCTTTCTCTCCCTTTCTTTACCCACACCTTGTTCTCAGGTGGGTTGCTGCACACCAGCGCTTTTCTGCTGCCTCCTCTCCTGCCTCTGGGCCACTTGTTCCTCCTGGACAAATGCTAAAGAGGCATTCTGCTTTCCAGCAGAATGGCATACTTCTATATTTAGCCACATTGTGTAATATGTTACAATAATACTTTGTACTCAAGGTGCACCTTTTATCACAGAGACTCTGTGCACTTTGCAAACATCTTCAGCACAACACAGTACTGGGTAGGAAGGAACATGCCAAGTTGTGATCTCAGGTTCCTATCTGGAGAGACTGAGGCCTGAGGAGGGGGTGTGGCCCAGGTCTCTCAATGAGTCAGGAGCCAGCAAAGGACCATGCCCTGCTCTTTTCTTTCTTTCTTCCTTCCTTCCTTCCTTCCTTCCTTCCTTCCTTCCTTCCTTCCTTCCTTCCTTTCTTCCTTCCTTCCTTCCTTCCTTCCTTCCTTCCTTCCTTCCTTCCTTTATCTTTCTTTTCTTTTCTTTCTTTCTTCCTTTCTTTCTTTCTTTCTCTCTCTCTCTCTCTCTTTCTCTCTCTCTCCCTCCCTCCCTCCCTCCCTTCCTTTCTTCCTTCCTTTTTTTCTTTCTTTCTTTTTATTGTCCAAAGTTTTACATATGTCTTCCCCTTCCCTGATTGACCCCCCCACTCCAGGCATTCTCACTCTGGACAAGCCCCCACTGCCCCAATGTCCATGTCAATTGGCCATACTAATATGCATGGATACAAGACATTTGACTGCTCCCTAACCTACTCCCACCCCAACCCGGCATTTGTCTCTGGATCTTTTTCTGTTCACCAAATTATGTTGATCATTATATCCCACATATGATTGAGATCATGTGATATTTACTTTTTCTGACTGGCTTATTTCACTTAGCATAATGCTCTCCAGTTCCATCCATGCTATTGTAAATAGTAAAAGTTCCTTCTTTTTTATAGCAGTGTAGTATTTCATTGTGTAGATGTATCACAGTTTTTTAATCCACTCATCTGCTGATGGGCACTAGGCTGTTTTCAAATCTTAGCTATTGTAAATTGTGCTGCTATGAACATAAGCGTTCATATATCTTTCCTGATTGATGTTTCTGGTTTCTTGGGATATAGTCCTAGAAGTAGGATTACTGGGTCAAATGGGAGTTCCATTTTTAATTTTTTGAGGAAACTCCATACTGTCTTCCACAGTGGATGTACCATTCTGCATTCCCACCAGCAGTGCAAGAGGGTCCCTTTTTCTCCACATCCTCGCCAACACTTGTCACTTGTTGATTTTTGATGATAGCCATTCTGACAGGTATGAGATGGTACCATATTGTAGTTTTGATTTGTATCTTTCAGATTAAATTAGTGACTTTGAGCATGTGTTCGTATGTCTCTGGGCCTTCTGTATGTCCTCTTTCGAAAAGTGTCTATTTAGATCCTTTGTCCATTTTTTGATTGGATCGTGTATCTTCCTTTTGTAAAGTTGTATAAGTTCTCTGTAAATTTTGGAGATTAAACCCTTATCTGAAATAGCATTGGCAAATATGCTCTCCCATGCAGTGGGCTTTCTTGTTGTTTTGTTGATGGTTTCTTTTGCTGTGCAGAAGCTCTTTATTTTGATGTAGTCCCATGTATTTATTTTCTCCTTAGTCTTCATTGACCTAAAAGCTGTGTCAATATTGTTATGACATATGTGTGTTATTTTGCTACCTATGGAGTCTTGTATGATTGTTATGGTTTCCTATCTTACATTTAAGTCCTTTAACCATTTTGAGGATTTTATTTTGTTTTGTTTTGTTTTTGTATGGTGTAAGTTGGTGGTCTAGTTTCATTTCTTTTCATGTATCTGACCAAATTTCCCAGCACCACTTATTGAAGAGACTGTCTTGACTCCATCGTATATTCATGCTTCCTTTGTCAAATATTAATTGAGCATAGTGGCTTGGGTTGAATTCTGCATTCTTTGTTCTATTGCATTGGTCTATATGTCTGTTCCTTGTGCCAGTACCATGTAATTTTGAGAAGTGTGGCTTGGTAATATAGCTTGAAATCTGGTATTGTGATCGCTCCAACTCTGTTCTTCTTTCTCAGGATTGCTAAGGCTATTCGGGGTCTTTTTTTTATTCCAGATAAATTTTTGGAGAGTTTGTTCTAGAACTATGAAATATACCATTTGTATTTTAATGGGGATTGCATTGAATCTGTAGATTGCTGTAGGTAGTATGGATGTTTTAATTATGTTGATTTTTCTAATCCATGAACATGGTATGTTCTTCCATTTGTTTATGACTTCCTATATCTCTTTACTCAGTGCTCTGTAGTTTTCTGTCTTTTACCTCTTCAGTTAAGTTTATTCTTAGGTGGCTTAATTTTTTGTTGCAAAGGTAAATGGATTTTCTTTTTTTTAGTGTCACTTTCTGTGAGTTAATTATTGGTGTTAAAAAAAAGTCCATAGATTTCTTGGTGTTAATTTTGTAAGCTGTTATGTTGCTGAATTTACTTATTAGGTCTAGTAGTTTTTTGATGGAGCATCTGGGGTTTTCTAAGTATAGTATCGTGTCATCTGTGAATAAGGACAGTTTTACTTCTTCTTTTCCAATTTGGATGCCTTTTTTTTCTTGTCTGATTATTATGGCTAGTGGGTATCCATGTCTTGTTCCCATTTATAGGGGAAATGAGTTTAGTTCTTACCCATTGAGTATGATATTGGCTATAGATTTGTCCTATAAGGCTTTTATTATGTTGAGGTATGACCCCTCTATTCCCACTTTGCTAAGAATTTTTATCAAGAAAGGGAGCTGGATTTTGTCAGATACTTTTTCTGCATTGATTGATATGATTATGTGATTTTTGTCTCTCAATTGGCTTATGTATCACATTTATTGATTTGAGGATATTATTCCATCCTTGCATCCTCGGAATTAATCCCACTTGGTCATGGTTTATGATCTTTCTAATGTAATGCTGGATCCAATTTGCTAAATTTTTGTTGAGAATTTTAGCATCTGTGTTCCTCCTAAAGGACATTGGCCTGTAGTTCTCTCTCTCTCTCTCTCTCTCTCTTTATCTGGTTTTGGGATTATGGTAATTCTAGCTTCATAGAAAGACTTGGAAGTGTGCCTTCCTCTTGAATTTTTTGGAATAGTCTGAGGAGAATAGGTTTTCATTCTTCTTTGAATGCTTGGTAGAACTCTCCTATAAAGCCGTCCAGACCAGGGCTTTTGTTTGCTGGAAGATTTTTGACCTTTGCTTTAATTTCTTCAGTGGTTATCAGCCTATTCAGGTTTATTGATTATTCCTAATTGAGCTTTGGGAGCTTTTATTTTTCTAAAATTATGTCTATTTCGTCTAGGTTGTGCGTTTTGTTGCAATAGTTGTTTCTAGTACTTTTTCATAATTCTTTGTATTTCTGTGGGATCTATTGTTACTTCCCCTCTTGTATTTCTGATTTTGTTTATTTGGGTCCTCTCTAGCCTAGCTAGAGATTCATCACTTTTGTTTATTCTTCACTTTTGTTTGATCTTTTGTATTGCTTTTTTTTTGTCTCTGTTGTTTATTTCCACTCCATTCTTTATTATTCCCTTCCTTCTGCTTACTCTGGGCTTGTCCTTTGGCCCTCTTTCTAACTATTTGAGTTATAGGTTTAGATAATTTAGTTAGGGGCAATCAGGTAGGCAGTCATGTGAGTGCTTGGGAGCCAGCAGTCCTGGATTGTGAGAGGGATTGGGCCTAAACAGGCAGTCAAACATCACTTAAGGGGTCCCAGATTGGAGAGGGTGCAGGCTGCGCTGAGAAACACACACAAACACACACACACACACACACACACACACACACAGCCATGCATGAATTTCATGCACCAGGCCTCTAGTTCAATTATAATGTGTCTTGGTGTTAGTCTTTTGGGGTTCATCTTTTTTTTTTTTTTTTAACTCTGTGAGCTTTGGACTTGTGTGTTTTTCTTCCCTATATCAGGGAATTTTATGTCATTATTTCTTCAAACAGATTTTCTATTCCTTGTTCAGTTTCCTCTCCTTCTTACCCTCCTATTATATGGATATTGTTTTGTTTCATGTTATCCCAAAGTTCCCTTATGTTTTTTAAGTTTTTTTCTAGATGCTGCTCTACTTGGGTATTTTTTTCTACCTTGTCTTCTAGTTCACTGATGTAGTCTTCAGTTTCTTCTAGTATACTGTTGATGCTTTCTATTGTGTTCTTTATTGCAGCAGTGTCATTTTTCATTTCTTGATTCTTCTTCATTTCCTCTTGATTCTTACACATGTTGTTGCATTTGTCTTCTGTTCTATTCAGCAACCTTATGACCATTGCTCTGAATTCTTTCTCTGACATATTGTTTGTTTACTTCATATTCCAGTGATTCCTCCTTTTCTTTCCTATGGGGTCTGTTTCTTTGTCACTCCATGTATGCTCCTCTCTGGGTGTCTGTTTATGTAGTTCTCCCTCTCTCCTGCATTGACTCTAGGCAATCTCTTTTTTTATTTTTTTTATTTTTATTTATTTATTTTTTTAAATATATTTTATTGATTTTTTTAGAGAGCGGAAGGAAGAGGGATAGAAAGTCAGAAACATCGATGAGAGAGAGACATCGATCAGCTGCCTCTTGCATGCCACCCACTGGCGATGTGCCCACAGCCAAGGTACATGCCCTTGCCAGAATCGAACCCGGGACCCTTCAGTCCCCAGTCCGACGCTCTATCCACTGAGCCAAACCAGTCTTGGCGGCAATCTCTTTTTTAAAAAATAAATATTTATTGTTCATATTATTACAGTTGTTTCTCTATTTCTCCCATAGTTCCCCTTCACCCAGTTCCCACCTCAACCCCTGCCCTTACCCCCCGCCACTATCCTCATCCATAGGTGTACCATTTTTGTCCAGTCTCTTCCTGAACCCCCCATTTCTCCTCTGCCCTGAGAATTGTCAGTCTACTCCCTTTCTATGACCCTGATTCTATTACACATACCAGTTTATTCTGTTCACCAGATTTTTTATTCACTTGATTTTTTAATTCATTTGTGATCAATATGTATTTGTTATCACTTTGTTGCTCATAATTTTTATCTTTACCTTTTTCTTCTTCCTCTTCTTAAAGAATAATACAGCATTTCATATAATACTTGTTTTGTGGTGACGAACTCCTTTAGCTTGTTTTTATCTGTGAAGCTCTATCTGACCTTCAATTCTAAATGATAGCTTTGCTGAGTAGAGTAATCTTGGTTGTAAATTCTTGCTATTCATCACTTTGAATATTTCTTGCCACTCCCTTCTGGTGTGCATAGTTTCTGTTGATAAGTCAGCTGATAATCAGATGGGTACTTCCTTGTAGGTAGCTAACTTTTTCTCTTGCTGCTTTTAATATTCTCTCTTTGACTTTCACCCTTGGCATTTTAATTATGATTTGTCTTGGTGTGGTCCTCTTTGGATTCCTTTTGTTTGGGGTTCTCTGGATTCCTGGACTTGTAAGTCTATTTCTTTCACCAGGTAGGGGAAGTTTTCTCTCATTATGTATTCAAATAGGTTTTCAATATCTTGCTCTCTCTCTTTTCCTGGCACCCCCATAATTCAGATGTTGATATGCTTGAAGTTTTCCCAGAAACTCCTTAGACTATCTTCATATTTTAGGATTCTTTTTTCTTTTTGCTTTTCTAGTTGGGTGCTTTTTGCTTCTTTGTATTTCAAATCTTTGACTTCATTCTTGAGATTCTCTAATCATTCTTGAGATTCTCTTGGATCTCTGTATATTATTCTTTATTTAAGTCAGTGTATGCTTAATTACTAGTTGGTCCTTTTTCATATCCTTGAGGGTCTCACTAAATTTCTTGGAGGTTTCTAGAAGAGTCTTGAGTAACCTTTTAACCATGGTTTTGAACTCTATTTCCAGTAATTTGATCTCCTCCATTTCTTTCATTTGTGAACTATTTCTTTGTCTCTGCATTTTGGCTCTTGCCTGTGTTGATAAAGTGGCTTTGTGTGCTTGGTGTCTTATAGGGTCCAGTGGCTCAGTCTCCCTAATTACCTGAGGTGGAAACTCTTGGAGCACCCATTTTTCGGTTGTGAGCACAGTCTTGCTGTAGTTAAGCCCTGATTGCTATTGGTATCACTGGTAGGAAGTGATCTCCAGGCCAATTGGCTGTGATGATCAGTTATGTCTATAATAGGAAAACTTCTGTTGGAGATGTTGGAGACATCCTTATGGGGCAAGAATTGCTTCAGTGGGGCTTTGGCACTCACTGAGCCTGCCCATGAGTGTGTCTCTTATGGATGTGAAGAGTTGTAATCTGTATGGTCTCACTCTGACTACTGGGTACACTGGCTCTTGGATTTCCAACGAAGTGCAAAGAAAGCCACTGCCTGAGGCCACCCAGCAGGAGCTACAGAGAGATCTGCAGATTCCTTCTCTTTGTTTCGGATTTGGAGGTGCCCAGATGTGGCCCATCTGCAGCCTTGGACCTTCTTTTGAAGCTTCTGGGGCTCTCTGATCCAGCAGCAGTTTATTAGGTTTTAGATTACAAAAGGCCAGTCATTCATATGCAAAAGCCTCTGTGCACAGCTTGGGTGGGGTCTCAGGGAATTACCAGGGCAGAGCAAACAGCAATGGCTGACCACCAGCCTTGTCTCAAAGAAGTCCTTGGGACTCTGTGTCCCACAGCACCTTATTGGAACAATGGTCGCTGCAAGCACCTCTGAGAGAAAGCCGCCCTTGTGTTCCTACCCTGATGCCAGACAGTCCAGTTTCTCCCTGCATGAGTCTGGGTTCCCAGAGTTTTACCCAGAACTGGATTTCAGAGCAATCTGGAGCTTGAATCTCCTTCCCAATTGAAAAAGACATACCTAGTTTCCAGTCTTTTTTCACACGCCTCCGTACCTCTGCCCTTACACACCTCTGCACCTCCGCATCTCCTTCCAGTCTTAGTGTGATTTTTCTATTTCCTTCTAGTTGTATATTTTCCACTCATACAGCCTTCCCATGGTTCTGGATGATATCCATTTTGTCTTTTAATTGTAGTTTTGATGTGGTTGTATGCGGGAGCAAGTTCAGGTATTTACCTATGCCACCATCTTAGTTCTCCTCTCCAAGTGATCTCTGACCTTTCCATCCATGGATTTCCCACTAGCTGTGTTTAGTTTTCTAATTCCAGATGGGTGTTATTTGATTCAGCTGTTCCTTCCATCTGCTCTGTGAGAAGGCACAGGACCTGTCTGCATATTCGGCTGCCACCTTGTCTCCCCCTGGACAAACTTTTTAGGCTTTTTTGCCAGGGAGGCTGGAGTCTTGGTGTTCATGGGTTCACAGCTGAGGCAGCTGGTCTCTGAGCATTGTGGGTGTAAGGTCCCAGGAGGTATCCAAGGTCTCCCAGGTGGAAGGTAAAGCTGGACTTCTGATCACAGCTGCTCTCCCCTTCAAGGTCTCTGCAGCAGAGCTGGCCACTCTGGCAGAGATTTCAGCAGTAGTAGAAGCTATCTGGCCAGGGCATCCTGGTCTACCTGTTTCCAAAAGTCCTGTGGAATATAGCTGTCCCTCACTCACAAATACAGACACTCCCCACATGTCCACGCACTCTCCGTTCATTCTCTCACTCACACACTATCTTGCAGCCTGCCATCTCATCGGCTGCCATTTGGGATCTCCTGCTCCCTAGGTTTTTATCAGACTTTTTGCATCCTGAACTTTTAGAGCCTTCAGCCCTCCCAAAGCTGGTCCTCTCCTCCTGGCACAGCATTCCTCTGCTCACACAGACACCCCTGTGCCTAGAAACACTTGTCACTGCCTTAAAACTCACTCATGCATCTCAATAGAAATGCAGAAATGCTATCTTTGCTGTGGCCAGCATTTGCCTCATGGTGCTATCTCAATGCTTGGGAGAGACATTTCCACCCAAATCCACACCTTGGCTGACTCAGGAAGTTGTGGGGAACCCCAGAAAAAGTGTTCCAGAACTCTCTGAAAAGGACTTAGCCCAAATTCCACCTCTTTATAACAATGAGTGGATGATTAGATGCTCTAGTCAGAGAAGTGGCTGCACACAGTCAGTCCTGGGTTGAAAGTCACAAGGTTGGGGGAGAGGGGGTCTCCAGGTAGGTTGCTCAGGCATTTCTTGAACACAAGCAGAATCTATCTTCTGAGAAAGAGCAAACCACATCATAAATTAGGCATTCAAAACTAATTGCCCTTTATTGGTTTGTTCTATTATCCTATATAATAAAGGAATAATATGCAAATTACCTGCACCTCCGCTATATCCACAAGCCATGCCCATTAGCCACACCCACCAGCCAATCAGGAGCGATATGCAAATTAACCACCAATAAGATGGCTGTGGCCACAGAGAGCAGGAGGGAGGGTTGGTTTTCCCCCAGCAATGGAGAAAGCCAAGCTTTCTGCCTGCCCTTGCCAGCCTAGGCCTCCAAAGATTATAGAACCCCAACAGAAATGGTGACAGCTACACAGGTGGAGAAAGGAGAGGCTAGGGTTGCCCCCGGCAATGGAGGAAGCCAAGATTTCTGCCTGCCCTTGCCAATGTAGGATTCCACTCAATACTACAGTTTCAATTATAGAACCCTAACAGAAATGGCAGCAGCCTTGGCGTGAGCAGATGGCTTGGCTCTACTCCAGGCTACTAAGTTTCAATTGTAGAATATACATAAATTTCAGATACCAGGGCCTCCACTAGGGTCTCTGGGAGGCGTGGCCAGCCTGCAAACCACCTCTCGCCCAGGCCAGCCCACGCCCCAAGGAAACCCTCAATCTGATCCGGGATACCTTTCAGGGCAAACCAGCTGGCCCTCACCCATGCACCAGGCCTCTATCCTATCTAATAAAAGAATAATATGCAGATTGACCATCAATTCAACACACAAGATGTCTGTCCCCATGTAGTCAAAGATCCTGCCCCCATGTGGACACAAGATGGCGATCACAAGATGACCAGCAGGGAAGGGCAGTTGGGAGGGACCAGGTCTGCAAGGGAGGGCAGTTGGGGGCAATCAAGCCTGCAGTGGAGGGCAGTTAGGGGTGATCAGGCTGACAGAGGAGTGAAGTTGGGGGCAACCGGGCCTGCAGAGATGAGCAACCAGGCCTGCAGGGGAGAGCAGTTAGGAGTGACCAGGCCTGCAGAGGAGGGCAGTTAGGAGCAAACAGGCTGACAGAGGAGCATTTAGGTATCAATCAGGCTGGCAGGGGAGTGTTTAGGGAGTGATCAGGTTGTCAGGCAGAAGAGATTGGAGGCAATCAGGAAGGCAGACAGGTGAGCAGTTGGGAGCCAGCAGTCCTGGATTGTGAGAGGGATGTCCCACTGTCCACTTAGGCCCGATCCTACTGGGATCAGGCCTAAATGGGCAGTCGGACATCTCTCGAGGGGTCCCAGATTGGAGAGGGTGTAGGACCACTCTTTTAATGTCAGACCTGAAACCATAAACTCCCAGAAGAAAACATATGTGGTAAACTTTTGGAATCTGTCTTAGCAATACCTTTTTGAGTATGTTCCCTAGGGCAAGGGCAGCAAAAGCAAAAATAAAACAAATGAGACATCAAACTAAAAAGCTTCTGCATCAACAAAATTAAAAGACAACCTACTCAATGAGTGAAGATGTGCACAAATGATATATCCAATATAGGATCAATAGCCAAAATATATTAGGAATTCATACAACTCAACACAAAAAAATCAAATTAAAAAGATGGGCAGAAAACATGAATAGAAATTTATCTAAAGTTAGATGCAAACAGATATATGAGAAGATGTTCAATGTCACTAATCATCAGAGATATGCAAATTTAAATTACAAAGATATCACCTCACACCTATCAGAATAGCTATCATCAATAAATCAAAAAACAACAAGTGTTGGTGAGGATGTGGGGAAAAAGTAGCCCACTTACACTATTGGTAAGATTGTAAACTGGTGTAATAGCCACTATAAAAAAAAACTGTATAGAGGTTCCTAAAAATATTAAAAATAGAACTACCTTATGAACAAGCAATTCAACTACTGAAAAAATAAAAACACTAATTCAAAGAGGTACATGCTCCCCTATGCTCATTTCAGCATTGTTTACAATAATCAAGATATGGAAATCTAGGTGTCCATCAATAGACAAATGGGATAAAAAAGCTGTAGTTCATATACAATGTGTCCCCCCAAAATGTATTCATACTTTAACATCTGATAGCTCACCTTTGAAAATAAAATGTATTTTAATAAGCACTGCCTTTATAATTATTCAAAGTATGAGTATACATTTTTAAATACACTATATGTAATGGAATATTACTCAGCCATAAAAAAGAACAAAATCTTGCCATCTGTGACAATATGGACCTATAGGGTATTATGTTAAGTGAAATAAGTCAGACAAAGAATCATTTCACTTATGTGTGGAATCTAAAACAAAGAGAACAAACCAGATTCAGAAATAGAGAACAAACTGATGGTTGCCAGAGTGGGAGAGTATGAGGATAACGGTGAAAGATAAAGAGAAATAAGAGGTAAAGTCTCCTAGTTATAAAATAAATAAATGATGGAGATGCAGTGTACATCACAAGGAATATAGTTGATAATATCCTATCTAATTAAAGAGTGATATGCAAATTGTTTGTACCTCTGCTAAACCCACAAGCCATGCCTACCAGCCAATCAGGAGCTAGTATGCAAATTAACCCCAACCAAGATGTCTGTGGCCACAAAGAGAGTAGGAGGGAGACTTGAGTTTGCCTGGCGATGGAGGAAGCCAAGCTTTCCTCACACCCTGGCTGTCCCAGGCCTCCACTCAATGCTACAAAGCTTCGATTATAGATGATAAATAAATCCCAACAAAAATGGCAGCAGCCACAGAGCTGGAGAGAGCAGGAGGCTAGGGTTGCCCCCAGTGATGGAGGAAGCCAAGGTTCTGCAGCCCTGACCTGCCTTGGCCTCCACTAAAGACTACAAAGTTTCAATTATAGAAGATAAATAAATCCTAACAGAAATGGCTGTGGCCACAGAATGAGCAGGAGGCTTGCCTCCACTCCAGGCTACAAAGTTTAAATTGTAGAAGATAAATAAATCTCAGATACCAGGGCCTCCACATGGGTCGCCAGGGGGCATGGCCAGCCTGCAAACCACCACAGGCCCCTCGCCCTGGCCTCCCCATGCCCCAAGAAAACCCCCATCTCGACCCAGGATTCCCTTCAGGGCAAACCAGCTGGCCCCCACCCATGCACCAGGCCTCTAGCCTATCTAATAAAAGAGTAATATGCAGATTGGCATCACTCTAACACACAAGATGGCTGTCCCCAAGTGGTCAAAGATCCTTCCCCCATGTGGACACAAGATGGCCACCACAAGATGGCCAGCAGGAAGGGCAGTTGGGCATAACCAGGCCTTCAGGGGATGGCTGTTAGGGGCAACCAGGCCTGAAGGAAGGAGATGGGGGGGATGCAGGCCTGCAGAGGATAGCAGTTGGGGGGACCAGGCCTGCAGGGGAGGGCCATTAGGGGTGACCAGGCCATTAGAGGTGACCAGGGCAGTTAGGGGCAAACAGGCTGGCAGGGGAGCAGTTAGGCATCAATCAGGTTGGCAGGAGAGTGGTTAGGGGGTGATTAGGTTGGCAGGCAGAAGTGGTTAGGAGCAATCAGAAAGGCAGGCAGGTGAGCAGTTGGGAGCTAGCAGTCCTGGATTGTGAGAGGGATGTCCAACTGCTCATTTAGGCTAATTAGACCAAACAGCTGGATGACCTTCTGGGTATCCTTCTAGATAACCTTCCGAACAAAGCCAGGGCTGTGAGGGCTGGATTCCTTGCATGAATTTGGTCACTGGGCCTCTTGTATTGTAATAACTGCATGGTTACAAATGGTTACTAGACTTAGTATAGTGATCACATCATAAAGTATATAAATTTCTAATCACTATGTTGTACAACTGAAAATAATATAATATTGTATGTCAACTATTCTATCTAATACAAGAGTAATATGCAAATTGACCATACCTTTGCTGCATCTACCAGTCATGCCCACCAGCCAATCAGGATCTGGGGTGGAGCCAGCCAGCAAACGCACACAGTGTGGGTGGAGGGGCAGGGTTGAGGTGGACAGGCCTCAAGGGGTTGTGGGGGGGCGGGGCTGAGGTGGCCAGGGCCCTGGGGGTGGGGCCTAGGTAGCCAGGGTCCTGGGGCTGAGGTCGAGGCAGCCAGGGCCGGGGGAGAGGGGGAAGGTTCAAGGTGGCCAGTGCCTGCTGGCCAGGGAGAAGGCCTGGGCTGGAGGGGGGTGGGGCTTTGAGAGAGCCAGCCATCGGCCCCATTGCAGGGTGATGGCTGGGTGCCCAAGGCCTAAAGCCTGGGCCAGAGGCTTTAGGCCTGGGCAGGCTGAGGGTGAGTGGTCAGTAGGACATCTTCTTAGGGCTCCCAGTATGTGTGAGGGGGCAGGTTGGTCTGAGGGATCACCCACCCCCCAGTGCATGAATTTCATGCACTGGACCCTTAGTCTCTCTATATAAAAGCATAATATGCAAATCAACCAGATGGCAGAACAACCAGTTGCTATGACACACATTGACCACCAGGAGACAGATGATCAACCCAGGAGCTGCCTTTAGTCTGAAAGCCCCAATTGCCCAATCTGGGCCTGCCAGCCAACCTCTTGGTCCTTCCCCCTTGCTGGCAAGCTCTGATCACCTGATGGGGAACAGGGAAGTGGGGGTGGGTGGCAGTGGACACAGGTGGCGCCAGGCTAAGGCAGGTGTGAGCCCTGCTCATAACCTCACACACAGAGAGTGACCAGCGGTGGGGATTGAGGCTGGCTGCTGGGGAATATGACCCTACCCGTGCACAGATTTCGTGGGCTGGGCCTCTAGTACTTTAATAAAACACTAATAAAATTAACCATGAAAATGAAATAAAACTAAGGGGAAAAAACAGCCTTGTAAGATCAAATAACCAGTTGATCTTGAGAAGAAGTTGGGCCAGCTCAGCTGGGCACCCTCTTCTTGTCTCTCCTTCTTCCCTGCCTCTAATGCCTGTTCCCTCATTCTTCTCTCCTTGGGATGGCACTCATAATGGAGTAGTAAACACATTATCTTACTTCAGGCTCTGTTTACAAGGAAAGCCAGACTAAGGAAAAACCAGTATGCCAATGGTATATCCCCTCCAAATACACTCCCTGCCCTTCTCTTTCCCATTTCCTAGCCCACAGGACCTGAGTGTATCTGTCTTGGGCATATGTAAGGTACTATTACAGAACAGAAGCTAGTCTTGTAGCAGGTGCAAGTGCAGCCCTGTGTCTAACGCTTCTCAGTCTTTTCATCCCAGGTAAATTCAATGTCCTAAATTTAACAAGGTTCCTGGTTATAACGATTAACAAAACAGTTTTGGAAATTAAAAACAGGTTATCTTTCGTCAGCTCTTTTTGTTGTTGTTTTTTTTTTCTGTTTGTTTGTTAATCCTCACCTGAGGATATTTTTTCCCACTGAAAGGGGAAGACTGAAAGGGAAGGAGGCAGGGAGAAAGAGAAAGAGAAAAACATCAATGTGGGAGACACATTGATTGGTTGCCTCTTATACGTGCCCCAACTGTAGTTGGAGATCGAACCTGCCACCCAGGTATGTCCCCTTGATTAGGAATCAAACCCTTAACCCTTTGGTCTGTGGACCAACACTCTAACCAGTAATCAACACTGTCCAAGGCTCTCATTAGTTTTTTTATGAAGAAAAATTATTTGCAGAGTTCATTTTAATAAAATAAAGAAATATAGAAATAAAATCCAGATAGTTTTACCAAAGTAATTTATTCTTATTTCCCTGCCATGTCTAGCCCCAGGCATCTTGGGTCTACCCTTTGCTGAGCTCATTTTGGGCCCTTTGGTTGAGATTGGGTTTCTTTACCTCTAAAACGGAACTAAGGTTATACAACCCTTTTCATTGTAATCTAATTCTCATTACAACTTCTGTTCCCAGGAAGGCAGACAACATACTTATTTATTGAAGAAGAAAAATCCAGATTTAGAAATATCAGGAACTAGGTCCTGATCCCATGTTTTATTCATCAACTTACTTGTGATCTTAAAGCATTTGGGGGATGTCTGACAAAAAAAAAAAAAGAGCTTAATAACCAAATGATTTTATTTTACAGGGATTAAATTAAATCTCCAATCTCTATGACCCCCATTGAGGAGATCCTACTGTTGGCAACCACCAAAGTGATAAAGAACAGTGGTCTGTGGTCTGTGCCCCACTGGTGGCCCACGAGGCCCAAAAGGTTGGCAGCCACTGGTTTAAGGAAACTTTTGGAACAGTGGTAGCCAACCAGTGGTCCCTGGACCACTGGTAGTCCACAAGGTCCAAAAGTTTGGTGATTGCTGATATAGAAAATCCAGGTCTGTTCTAACTTGGAAGTTCAAAATCCAATTCAGTAATTACCATACTTCTGGGATTGCAACATCCCACAGTTGTTTTGATGTTGCAATCACCCCTTCTCTCCCTTCTGCAAAGGCACCATAATATCTTACTAAAAAAGTCTAAGGGATTTAATGCTGTTTTAAGGATATTAAAAACAAATTTTGTAAACCCACTGACAAAACTGAAACAATTCAGGGGCTTGTAAGATATAAAGTGAGGATCATGAACTCTTTTAAAACAACACCATCTTTCTCTAAATTTTTCATTATCTGATTTATTTATTTATTTATTTATTTATCCTATATAATAAAAGGCTAATGTGCAAAATGACCAAATGGCAAAATGACTGGTCATTTTGATGCCCGCTGACCACCAAGGGACAGACGCTCATTGCAGAAGCTGCACCCTGGTGTCAGTGCACTCCTCCAGAGGGAGCGCTGCTCAGCCAGAAGCCGGGCTTACAGCTGGCAAGTGCAGCAGTGATGGTGGGAGCCTCTTCTCCCTCCACAGTAGCACTAAGGATGTCCAACTGCTGGTTGAGTGAATCCCTCCTCCCGAGTGCACAAATGCTGTGTACTAGGCCTCTAGTAGAATATATTTTTATTGATTTCTAAGAGGAAAGAGAGGGAAAGAGAGATAGAAATATCAATGATGAGAGACAATTATTGATCAACTGCCTCTTGCACACCCCCTATTGGGGATCGAACCCACAACCCAGGCATATGCCCTGACTAGAAATCAAATCACTGTATCTTCAGTCCAAACGGTGATGCTCTATCCACTGACTAAAACTGGCTACAGCATCATTATCTGATTTATACAACTCTATTTAACAATAAATTAGATTCTTTTTCTCTGAAAATTTGTTTTCTTAAGTCAGAATAATCAAATCTAATTCCTTCTGTATTCTGTAGCTTGTGAATTCATTTTGTCACTAGAGGCCCAATGAATGAAGATTTGTGCAAGAATGGACCTTCCTTCCCTGGCTACCAGCAGCACCTTCATTCTGACTGGAGCTGCCTTTCTGCTCTGGGCCAGAGCCACCTTTCTGCTCCAGACTGGAGCTGCCTTTCTGCCTTCCCACGCTGCCCAGAGGCCCAGAGCAGCTGGGGTAGTGTGGAACGCCTGCATCGTCACCATGGCAACAGCATAAGCGTCCAACCCTGCCCCTGGCCGCTGGGCACCTGTGTATACAAATTAACTTGCTATATT
The DNA here is from genome assembly GCA_027563665.1 of Antrozous pallidus. NCBI lineage: Eukaryota > Metazoa > Chordata > Mammalia > Chiroptera > Vespertilionidae > Antrozous > Antrozous pallidus. Next base: position 16,057,053 of record CM050513.1, read on the forward strand.
TGTTGGGTTAATTTGCATGCTCACTCCTGATTGGCTAGTGGGTGTCATGAAGTTATGGTCAATTAGCATGTTACTCTTTTATTAGGTAGATTCTTTTAAATTGGCCACCATAGAATTAATTCAACAAGCTATTCCCTAAGACAATGTTCCCTGCTTATACCTTTTGATTTAGCTGCATTAAAATCTAAGGAAATATTCAAACTTTTGAATAAAGCATTCATTTTATTTCTTCTTCCAGATATGAGAGTTCCTAGCTACCTCCTGAATTACTCCTATCTTCCAAAGCTGACATCTGATTATATGTCATTTAAAGAAGCACAGTTATTCCAAGAAGGTATGAACTGCTCCTAAATTATGGCTTTTCTAAACACTCACAATATTACAATGACTTCCAGGTTGGAGTTCTACCCAGTCACGCCTGGTCAGTCATGGCATATTCAGAACACATATTGTAAACAAAAAGGTCCATCCAGCTGCCAGAGGAGGGTGTGCCTCCCAGGACTGGTGTCAGGTTCACTTCAGGCAGCAGCCCTTGAGAAAGAACAGGGTAAAGCCACGTCATCAAGGTTAATAGGTGAATTCTAGCTCTGACTTTTAAATTTATTATTAGAAAAATATATATTTTCTTTCCTCCTCCCTTGGCTCCCTCTCTGCTGGTGTTTTTCTAAACCTGAAAAAATGTACTTGGTCTTTACAACGCCTATATTCAAAACATAGTCTTGCAACTCAGCCAACTTTTCTGCTGAGCCAGCCAGTGGCAAAAAGCACCAAGAGCTCACAACAACCATAAACGTGTGTGTGTGCATATGTGTTCATGAATGTGTGTGTGTGTGTGTGCGCGCGCGCGCAAATGCAATGCAAGCTTCCTAAAACACAACCCACATCCCCACCCCGGCACAAGGAACTGGATAAACAAACTCTGCACCTAGAGCCCAAGGAAAGGAATTGGGTCTAGATTTAAACCTGCCCTCCCAGGTTTTCATTCTCTGTTAATGAAAGAAGGTTGCATTAATTGAATATCATGCTTCAGGCTTCAGTGTGTGATTCCTCTTTATTGTTTCCAGTTTTCTGCTTTATGGAAATGAAGTGCTTCTCTATGTTTAAACAGTGCCAGAGATTTGAGAATTCCTGACAGTTGGGTCCTAACTAGTCAATTACAGTTTCAATGACACAGAGAGTTTGAAAGGAAGCATTTTCGCCATTCTCGTGTAAGAAGCCAGAGCCTGGGACAGAGCAGACTATGGAGGTGTGGTTTTGTTGTTGGTCTTTGGGAGGAAGAGTTGTGAAATTCCAGTCTACCCCCTGAGCGAAATTGACCCTGGTGATCTCTGTTCCACCAGCCTCTCACTCATACCAGCAGCATTCACTTCCTTATCTGTAAAACGAGGGTGTTAAACTTGAGTGCTGGCTCACCCACTATGTGACCCTACAAAGTTTGTTAGTATTTGGTCGGTATTACTGGAATGCCAGGTTAATAAACAACTTGGTGGCTTAGCATTGAAAATACCTTGTGGCACACCTAAGGAAGATGCTAGAGGATTTATAGAGAGGGGGACAGCATTGGATAAATTGATTTGTTTAATACAAGAAGAATAAATCCCAGGGAAAATTCTGAAGTTTGAGAGTTTATGATCAGCCCCAGGATAATCCTTTTCCCTTATCAATCCGAGGAAAGGATTTAAAACTAGTGTCTCCCACCCAGCTGGTGTGCTCAGTGGTTGAGCATCGACCTATGAATCAGGAGGTCACAGATAAATTTTTAATCAAGGGACATGCCTGGGTTTCAGGCTCGATCCCCAATGTGGGGCATGTAGGAGGCAACCGATCAATGATTTTGTCTCATCATTTATATTTCTACCTCTCTTTCCCTCTCCCTTCCTCTCTGAAATATATATATATATATATATATATATATATATATATATATATATATTTAAACCAATGTCTTTCAATTTAGATGGGTTTGAGAGTCATGTTTTTCATCAAAGGCATATGGGCACTTAAGTCTTATTTTCAATTCATTAGATGGAATGCAAATAATCTGCCCCCCATCAGGAATTGTGGTCATGAATGAGGGGCTCAGAGAAGTGTATGTGTTTAGCAAGCAGCTTCAAGGTTCTGAAATCTGATTTCCTTAATTCTGGTGTTGGAGCTTTGCAGCTTTTAGAAGTCTCATCTCTATCTCTCTCCCTCTCACGGCTGATAGCCTATGTTTTTCCTCAAAAAAACACATCCACATCATGTGGCCACATCATGCTGAGCGGCACTGGAAACACAGCCCCTCAGTGAGACAGCTCCTTCTGAAGAAGGGCCCTCCTCCCAGGAGACAGGTGCCAGGAGCCCTGGTGGTCAGAAGGCAGCTCTCTCTCCCCTGGTGAGCTTGGGGCTGGAATAGCAGGGTTTTATGAGCAAGCAGGGCTCTCCTCTCTATTTGTTTGCATTCCATCTGATGAGATGGCTGACAAACCCTTCCAAAGCCTCAGCTGCGTGGTGAGCACACTGGCCACAGGCTCTAATAGCTCAGAAGTGATGTGTGGAGCTCACGAGAGTATCACCTGCCTCCAGTCAGGAATTCATCCGTCCCAGTGGCACTCAGAATATGATGGAAGGATTTCATAACCTGCCCAACCACTCCCAAAGGAATTTCCTTCTTCTTTTGATAGTAAGGTAGGGGAGAGCAGGAAAGACATGGCAGCACTAGGCACTGGGCATTTTAAACAGAGAGAGGCTTCTTATAAAATAGAGAAGGGAAGTCTTTGAATCACTACTGGATATGGCAGTCCAGGCTCATAAACCCAATAAAAGAGGGATGAACTATGGTCACCAGCAGGGGGCGCTGGACTGCTCTCGGCTCCAGAAAGATTAGTAAATAGGATGAGTTGGTTTCTAGCCCAGGAAGGGCTTCAGACTAGTTCTGACTCAGGCACTGTTGTTGTTGAAAGGTGTTGATTAAAGGAGTGTCTAAGACTAGAGAAATACTGAATCAGGCTGGGGCACTTAGCTGGCCACGTGGTGCCATAATCATGCACTTAGTGAGATTGTGCTTATGTCCTGAGCCATTTCCTGATACAAAACAAATATTTGATTTGGAAGAGCTGAGTAAAGCTGCAGAATGTTCTGTACATTGTTCACATTTTCTCGATCGCTACTGGAAGCCTTAGAGAGCCTTATCAACACAATAGCCTTGTTGCCATGGGTTGTTTGCACTGAGAGCCAGGGACTTCATACATTAAGAATGTTCTCCCTGGCTGGCTTGCTGTCTCCACTTGTTCTTCTGTTTCATTTGTGTAATTAGTGCCTAGACAGAATTGTCAAAAGTGTGCCACTCAAAATTGAAGGGCCAGGGGATTATGGCCCGAGGACAGTCTCCTTCCCAGCCCCTCAGCTCATTCTGATGCTAGCCTGATCATCTGGAGCTCAGAAATGGAAGTGAGCAAATACATGGCTATTGTGAGGCTCAGATATCAGTCCTCACTCTGCAACAGGCAAGATATATAATCTAGGCAATTTATTTAAACTCTCTAGGCATTAGTTTCCTGACCTATAAAAATTATGTCTAAGGTCCCATCCAACTAACCTTAAACTTAAATATGTCTGGACTGACCCCAGGGTACTTTTGGGTTGTAGGAACAACTCAAAGTCTGATCTGGGGTGTGAGTCCTCTGGGGGTGGATGTGCTATGTCTTCTACCTAAGCCATAACTCAGGCTCAAGGTGAATGGAGCCAGTACTCAGCACCACCTCAACATTTCACAGGCCTTTCATGCAGATTTCTAAATCATACTCCTGGATCTTTTAGAAGAACAACAACAATCACCAAACATCATCCAGATCTACTAAGGGGACAGGGAAATCCTTCAGAGCAATTGCTTCACAGCTGGCATTTACTATCAGATTTCCATTTTTCCAAAACCCTCGCCTCTAGAACACATTCTCTCTCCCTCCTCAGAGATCAATTTTCCCCTGCCTTTTGGCATTATCTGCCATGTCTCAAATTTAATCAGCCTTTTCTCCCTCTGTCTTGGCAGTATAACCACTGAGTTCGACTCTTACTCTGAAGTTACGTGAGTCCTGGAGTTCAAAGAGGGAACAGAGTCAGCAGAACAGGATTGACTAAGCATTCCCATATTGGCACAGTGGGTCCAATTCTTAGTTTGACATAGCTCCCATTGAAATTCAATGCTCAGTAACAACTACGATCCTTATATATATATATAATTATGAACAAAGGTTTTTTAAAAGGCTAGAGGCTAAGAAATGTATCTCTGTATCAGGAATTACCCTGTGCCTATAAATACAATAGACCAATTGTCTATGGTTTCTCTGCTTAGCTGGCACCGGCAGGCAGTCTGTTCCCTCCTGTGCCCTCTCCTAAGCCCTGCTCACTCATTGCTAACGGAACCTGGTTCCCTCTCATAATGAGGTAGAGCAGAGCATGCGAAATGGAGGGTTGGAAAGATTTTATGTGCTGATCATCCCCTGTGACTCATCACTTCTTTGTGCTTTCTTCACTTCGTTTGATATAGTAAGTTATCTTAAACAAACACTTCCCTATTTTGATAATAAAAAGCAATACCAAGAGGTATTCAAATGCTGAGTCATCATGGGTGCTTGGAGAGATTTAGAGAGCAAGGGGAAATGGACAACTCTTGATATTCTGGAGATTAGTTCCCCCAAGATTGCAGCTCTTTGCTCCAGAAATAAGGACTGGAAGAGCAGGCAACAGAAACGCTAAACACTCTAATGGTTCTCATCCCTGGCTCTCTGTGAGAAACAACTTGAGGAATAAAGATGAGTGACAGCTGGGCTCCACCGGTTGAAACAGAATCCACAGAAGGTAGAATCCAGGCGTCAGTATTGTAAAGACTCCCTAGATGGGCCCTGGCTGGGTAGCTCTAGAGTGTTGTCCCTATATGCCAAGGTTTTGGTTCAATCCCTGAACACATATAAGAATCAGCCAATGAATGCATAAATAAGTAGAAAAACACATTGATGTTTCTCTTTATCTCTCCCTCTTTTGTTCTCTCTCTCATCAATCAATCAATCAATCAATCAAGGCTCCCCAGATGATGTTGATATACAAGGAGGACTAAAACACCAAATTATAAGAAGGACTATTTTCTTCACTAAATATGAAAGTTGGGAGATGTCCAAACACTGATAAGATACCATTTTAGTATTAAATAAATAAGGTACTGTTGCTATAATGTTGATTATAGTAGCAATGAACACTTATTGTTGCCAAACTGTGCACTAAGCACTTCATTTGCCTAGGTGCTCTTCATTGAAGGTTGCCTATTATTACCCCATTTTATTTTATTTTATTTTATTTTTTAAATATATTTTATTGATTTTTTACAGAGTGGAAGGGAGAGGGATAGAAAGTCAGAAACATCGATGAGAGAGAAACATCGATCAGCTGCCTCTTGCACGCCCCTATTGGGGATGTGACCGCAGCCAAGGTACATGCCCTTGACCAGAATCGAACCCGGGACCCTTCAGTCTGCAGTCCGACGCTCTATCCACTGAACCAAACTGATCTCGGCTATTACCCCATTTTATAGATAAAGACACCAAAGCTTAGGGAGATGCAAGGCCAACATACCTCATGAGATCTAATATGTGAAAGGAAGATGTGCCTAGGTAGCATGAAAAATGCAAAGACAAGACATAGACTTGACCCTTAAGGTCCTACCTCCCAGTAGAGGAGAGCAAAGACATATATATATGTGTCTGAATGTGCCAGCTGTCAGAGCTTCAAAGTATGATAGAACCACAGAACCACAATGGAGGGAGAGAGAAGATTAGGAAAGGCTTCACAGAGGAGTTAAACTAAGTTTTGAAGAGTGAGTCTTGGATGCTATAGGCAGTGCTGGATGGGGGTTGTAGCAGGAAGAGGAGCTATCTTGGGGAGAAAACACAGTGCATAGAAATCTAAGAAAGCATCTGAGAATTGGCAACTAGCCCAATCTGATTAAGGTTAAAAAAAGAAGCAATATATGGTGAGGAAAGTGAGTTGCCCTAAATTGTGGGATCTTAAATGGGATCTAGGAGGCCACAGGGTACCCCTGCAGGTGTCTGAAAAGGGCATGTGATGGCACAGTGTTTCATGAGGAGCCAGGCCAGTAAGGGCCTTCAGGAGCTTAAAAAACGTTCCTCTACAGGGAAGTGCAGCAGGCCCAAGCCTCCGGCTCTCTGTGGATTAGAGGAACAAATGCCAAAGAATACCTGGGAAGATGTTTAGCATACAGCCCTGTTTTATCTTGCTGGTGTTGATTCTACATTCTTCCTCAAAACTATGTCATTATCAGGAACCACATCCTACTGGGTCAGAAAACATTAAGGTACTGATATGTTCTGCATGCTTTGTTAGCTATGGTTGTTATAGGTGTTTACTGTGAAAGAGAGGGAGGACAGCTGTCTTCTCTATATAGACTAACTCCTGTTGTTCATGTATTTATTTAGATATTACACTGAGTGGCCAGATTACTATGATCTCTGACTGCATAATAATCTGGCCACTAAATGCATATCCTATCTAATAAAAGAGTAACATGCAAATGTAACCATACCTTGGCTCCTGATTGGCTATGCTGCCGGCCAATCAGGAGCAGGGGCGGGGCCAATTGGCATGAGTGCCCGCCTGGGGATGGAGATGAAATGGTATGGTGGTGGCTGCCAGCACCCAGCCCGCCCAGCTCCCGGATACTGTGCGGGGAAGCAGCCATAGCAACAGTGGTGATGGCGCTGAGCCCCCGGGGTGCTATGAGCGAGCAGAAGAGGTGGAGAACACCATGGCGGGAGGCGGGGGGGGCGCGTGACCAAGGCGGCCAGGCCCATGGGGGTGTCGTTGAGAAGGCCAGGGACAATGTGGGCAGGAAGAAGGCAGCCAGGGCTGTGGGGGGCGTGGCCGAGGCGGCCAGGGACAAGGTGGCCAAGGGTGCAGAGCAGGAGTGCGGGTGTGTGGGTGTGTGTATGAGCATGGACCCAAGCGACACACACTCACACACCAGCACCCACACAGAGTCCTCGGTGTGCCACCCATGCCTCCCTGAACCTTACCCTCCTGCCAGGGTCCTCCTGGTCCCACCTCCCGTTCTTGAGGGCGGGAGTCAGTCTGGGGAAACTTTATCAGACTTGCTTGATGCTGGGACTGGATGCATCCCAGCTCACAGGCTCCACGGAGGTTCCTGGTGGCCGAGGGTGCAGAGAGGGAGTGAGGGCGTGTGGGTGTGTGCATGAGCGTGGACCTGAGTGACACATACTCACATGCCCGCAACCACATAGGGCCCTGAGCCACGCCACCGGTGCCTCCCTGGACTTCACCCTCTAGCCCGGATCCTCCAGGTCCCAAGCCCTGGGGTCGCTCAAATTCAGCAATTTGTCCAAGGCACATTGAACAGTTTTCTCCTAACCCATTTGTGGGAGTGTAATCTGACTTAAAACCAATGGACTAAACTAGAAAGTCAATTTGGAAATGTGGATCAAAATTTAGGCGAGCCGAGACCGGTTTGGCTCAGTGGATAGAACGTTGGGCTGCGGACTGAAGGGTCCCGGGTTCGATTCCGGCAAGGGCATGTACCTTGGCTGCGGGCACATCCCCGGTAGGGGACGTGCAAGAGGCAGCTGATAGATGTCTCTCATCAATGTTTCTGACTTTCTAGCCCTCTCCCTTCCACTCTGTAAAAAGTCAATAAAATATATTTTTAAAAATGTTTGTTTTTTTTTTAAAAAAAATTAGGCGAATTAGCTTTAGGCCAGGAGTCCCATGTCTGTGAATGTGTCCTAAGTAAACAGTCAAGTAAGTAATTGTGTTTACTGTCGTTGTTGATGCCGGGGAAAACCAGAAGCAACCTGCCCCACAATAAAGGGTTAGTGAAGTAAACCATAGTAATGTTAAACAGTCAGGGATAACACTGTAGCCATTAAAAATTATGTCTGTACATCCAATTTGTTGACATGAAAAGAAGGCCATAGCCAAATATTAAGTGGAGGGCAGGAGAACATCAGAAGAGGGCATGTATACTTATATGTATGTGTATTTTATAAGTCAGGGAAATAATAGTTTTAAAACCAGTGATTCTTCCTGAGCTCTGCAATTGTGTTAGCAAATTGTGTTTCAGGTGTGACAGGTGTCCTTTGGTGTCCCATACACACAGACATCCTTGCCTGTGGGACAGCCTGAACCTGTGCCGCACCTGCCCCTCTCTGGTGTGGCAACAGCCAATCAGACATTCCCTTTTATTGGGCTGGTTTCCTTTTCTCCTTTGCCCAAACCATGCCTTTCCAACAAAATAATATTAACCACGCAATCCTAACAAGTTCTGTTGCCGACTGCAACTTATGCCCTTTTATGCAAATGTTGTTGCTTTCAAATCTACCAGGTTGTATTTCAAAACTTTTATTTTTCTGCAACTTGACCATTTTTAATTCGCTTAAAATATTCTGGAGTATTTTAGGTACATACAGAAAAGTAGAGAATAATATGAGAAATACTTATCTATACTAATAAAAGGGTAATATGCTAATTAGACCAGACATCTTCTGGACATCCCTCTGAACATCCAAGGACTCTGTGTGGGTGTGGGTGTGCGAGTATCTATCGCTCAGGTCCATGCTCATGCACACACCCACATGGAAAAAGCCACAGTGGTGGGGGCCAAGGCAGAGGTGGTTAGGAGCAACCAGGCCAGCTGCGGAGGCAGTTAGTGGCAACCAGGTTGGTAAGAGAGGGCAGCTTGGGGCAACCAGGAAGGCAGATAGGTGAGCAGTTAGGAGCCAGCAGTCCCAGATTATGAGAGGGATATCTGACTACCAGTTTAGGAGTCCCAAACTGAAGAACATTCAGCCTGGGCTGAGGGAACCCTCAAACCCCCCCGCTCCCCGTGCACGAATTTCATGCACCGGGCCACTAGTCTTATACAATACGGTAAAAGGCCAATATACAAATTGTCGCCTCCACCAGGAGTTCGACCAGCAGGAAGGCTGGGCAATCGCCCATGTCACCTCTCCCTAGCCAGGCTGACCGGACCCTACCCATGGAAAAATACATGCACCAGGCCTCTAGTGTATATATAGAGGGGGTGTCCCTCAGCCCAGTCTGCACCCTCTCCAATCTGGGACCCCTCAAGGGATGTCCGACTGCCCGTTTAGACCCCATCCCACTGGAGATCCTTCTCACAATCCAGGACTGCTGGCTCCCAGCTGCTCACTGGCCTGCCTTCCTGATTGCCCCTAACTGCCTGCCAGCCTGATCACCCCCTAATCATTTCCCTTTCAGCCTGATTGATGTCTAATGGCTCCCCTGCCAGGCTGTTTGACCACAACTTCCCTCCTCTGCCAGCCTGGTCACCCCTAACAGCCCTCCCCTACAGGCTTGATCACCCCCAACTGCCTTCCCTTGCAGGCATGGTCCCTCCCAACTGCCCTCCCGTGTAGACCTGGTCCCCACCAACAGTCCTCCCCTGCAGGACTGATCACCCCTAACTGCCCTTCCCTGCAGGCCTGGTTCCCCACAACTGCCCTTCCCTACAGGCTCAGTTGCCCCCAACTTCCCTCCTCTGCTGCACTGGTCACCCCTATCTGCCCTCCCCTGAAGCTTGATCACCCCACAACTGCCCTTCCTTGCAGACCTGGTCCCTCCCAACTCCTCTCCCCTGCTGGCAATCTTGTGGTGGCCATCTTGTGTCCACATGGGGACAGGATCTTTGACCACATGGGGGCAGCCATTTTGTGTGTTGGAGTTATGGCCAATCTGCATATTACTTTTTCATTAGATAGGCTAGAGGCCTGGTGCATGGGTGGGGGCCAGCTGGTTTGCCCTGAAGGGTGTCCCGGATCAGGGTAGGGGTTCCTTTGGGGCATGGGACAGCCTGGGTGAGGGGCCTGTGGTGATTTGCAGGCTGGCCAAGCAGAGAGAACCAAACGGAGGTCTTGGTACCTGGGATTTATTTATCTTCTACATTTGAAACTTTGTAGCCTGGAGCAGAGCCAAGCCTCCTGCTCACTCCGTGGCAGCTGCCATTCTGTTGGAATTTATTTACCTTCTATAATTGAAACTTTGTAGCATTGAGTGGAGGCCTATGCCAGCAAGGGCAGGCGGAAAGCTTGGCTTCCTTTATTGCCTAGGGAAACCAGTCCTCCCTCCTGCTCTCAGTGGCCGCAGCAATCTTGGTTGGGGTTATTTACACCTGATAGGCATGTGGGCGTGACTTGTGGGTATAGCAGAGGTATGGTCAATTTTCATATTACCCTTTTATGAGATAGGAATATATATATATATATAATAGATGCCTGGTGCATGAAATTCATACATGGGGGTATATGTCTTTCAGCCCAGCTTGCACCCTCTCAAATCTGGAACCCTTTGAGTGATATCTGACTGCCCATTTAGGCCTGATCCCAGTAGGACTGGGACTAAACAGGCAGTCAGAAATCCCTCTCACAATCCAGGACTGCTGGCTCCCAACTGCTTGCCTGGCAGCCTTCCTAATTGCCCCTAACCATTTCTGCCTGTCAGCCTGATCACCCCCTAACCACTACACTGCCAGCCTGATTAAGATCTAACTGCTCTCCTGCCAGTCTTTTTACCCCTAAGTGTCCTTCCCTGTAGGCCTGGTCTCCCCTAACTGCCCTCCTCTGCAGGCCTGGTCCCTCCCAACTGCCCTTCCCTGCAGGCTCAGTCGCCCCCAACTTTCCTCCTCTGCCCGGTCACCCCTCGTAGCTCTCCCCTGCAGGCTTTATCACCTACAACTGCCCTACCTTGCAGGCCTGGTTTCTTCCAACTGCCCTCCCCTGCTGGCCTAATCACCCACAATTGTCCTCTCTTGCAGGCCTGGTCCCTCCCAACTGTCCTTCCCTGCTGGCCATCTTGTGGTGGCCATCTTGTGTCCACATGGGGGCAGCCATCTTGTGTATTGAAGTGATGGTCAATTTGCATATTACTCTTTTATTAGATAGGCTAGAGGCCTGGTGCATGGCTGGGGCCCAGCTGGTTTCCCATGAAGGATATCCCAGACTAGGGTGGGGGTTCCCTTGGGGCATAGGGAGGCCTGGACAAGGGGCCTTGGTGGTTTGCAGGCTGGCCAGCCCCCCGGTGATCCAAGTGGAGGCCCTGGTATCTGGAATTTATTTATCTTCTACAATTGAAATTTTGTAGCCTTAAGTAGAGGCCTTGGCCAGCCAGGGTGTGTGAAAGCTTGGCTTCCTACATTACAAGGGAGACCCAAGCCTCCTGCTCGCACTGTGGCCACAGCCATATTGGTTGGGTTAATTTGCATACTTGCTCTTGAATGGCTTGTGGACATGGCCTGTGGGTGCAGTGGAGGCACAGTAAATTTGCATATTGCTCTTTTATTAGATAGCCAATACACCCACAAGCCACACCCACAAGCCATGCCCACAAGCTACACCCACAAGCCAATCAAGAGCAAATAACCCCCAACCAAGATGGCTGCAGCCACTGAGAGCAGGAGGGAGGCTTGGGTTTCCCTGGCAATGGATGAAGCCAAGCTTTCCATCTGCCCTTGCCAGCCTAGGCCTCCACTCAATGCTACAAAGTTTCAATTATAGAAGATTCATAAATCCAACCGAAATGGTGGCAGCCACAGAGCTGGAGAGAGCAGAGGCTAGGGTTGCCTGGGCATTGAGGAAGCCAAGCTTTTGCAGCCCTAGTGTCTAGGTCTCCACTCTAGTTTACAAAGTTTCAATTATAGAATTTAAATAAACCCAAACAGAAAAGGCTGTCACCACCACAGAGCCAGCAGAAGGCGTGGCTCTGCTCCAGGCTACAAAGTTTCAATTGTAAAACACAAATTAAATCCTGATCCCAGGAACTCCACTTGGGTTGCTGTGGTGCGTGATCAGCCTGAAAACTACCACAGGCTCCTCACCCAGGCCACCCCATGCCCCAAGGGAACCCCCACCCTGGTCCACGACACCTTTCAGGGCAAACCAGCTGGCCCCCACCCATACACCAGGCCTCTATCCTATCTAATAAAAGAGTAATATACAGGTTGACCATCACTCCAACACACAGGATGCCTGTCCCCATGTGGTCAAAGATCCTGCCCCCATATGGACACAAGATGGCCAGCAGGGGAGGACCATTGGGAGGTTCCAGGCCAGCAAGGGTGGGCAGTTGTGGGTGATCAGGCCAGCAAGGGAGGGCAGTTGTGGGCAATCAAGCCAGCAGGGTAGGGCAGTTAGGAGTGACCAGGCCAGCAGAGGAGGGAAGTTGGGGCAAACAGGTTGGCAAGGGAGCAGTTAGACATCAATTAGGCTGGCAGGGTAGTGGTTAGGGGTGATCAGGCTGGCAGCCAGAAGTGGTTAGGGGCAATCAGGGAGGCAGGCAGGCAAGCAGTTTGTAGCCAGCAGTCCTGGATTATGAGAAGGATGTCCAACTGCCTGTTTAGGCCCCATCCTGGTAGGATGGGGCCTAAATGGGCAGTCAGACATCGCTGGAGGGCTCCAGATTGGAGAAGGTACAGGCTGGGCTGAGAGACGCCCCTCCCCCCATGCACAAAATTCATGCATGGGGCCCCTCTGGGGTGTGTGTGTGTGTGTGTGTGTGTGTGTGTGTGTGTGTGTATATGTGTGTGTGTATATATATTGAATGGCCAGATTATTATGCATTCAGAGATCATAATAATCTGGCCACTCAGTGTCTATGTTTTTGTATATGTTTTCTCAATGTCTACTATGATTCATGATAGTCAATTTTCCCTTCGAGGAAGAAAATGAGAGCATGAGATGCTGGCTAGGTGTGACTTCCTCATGTTTCCAGAAGGCAGACCTTTTCAAACTTTTCACTGGTGAACTTCCATTAGGAATTCGAATTATGGGGGTGTGGCCAATTGCGAACAACTGAAAAGAATAAATTTCTTTGCATTTTGTGTTCTATCTTAAAATCTCATGTAAATTCTGCATTCCTATAAGATACCCATCCCTTATGTTACTCTACACCAAGTTTACACTCTAACTCTGTGGAGCTCTTGTTCACATCCCTTTAACTAGAGGCTTTGGTGATTGTTCCATCTAAAATGGAACAATTGACTTAGACATGAGTCGCACACACACACACACACACACACACACACACAAAACAGCTTAAAATTGTCTATTTTGCTTTGATCAAAGAAAACAACTTGTCTAAGTTGCATTTTTTTACTGCATAGGTTAGACATTGGCAAATGTTAACATATGTCATACTAACCAATTGATTGGCAAATGCTCTTCAAGTAAGGATCCTTTCATTTACAACAAGGTCCATAAAGTAGATTGATATTAAAGTCTAAGCATCAACTTTTCCATGGTGCAAAATCTACTATGGGCAAACTGAGGAGGAAAATGGAGTTTGAGAGAGGAGGCCTCAGTCATTTAACTGATTATAGGTTCAGAGCAGGAAACTCCTTGATTGATTATCCTTGTGAAAATTGGGTACAGTCTGTAGAGCTACACCTTCAAACACAATACCACCACTTGCTCCAAAGGCTATGAGTTCCCAAGTCTGTTTTAAATTATTCCTCTCCTTTCCAGGGTCCTGGCTTTCTCTCAAATCTTCAGCTTTTGATCACTAACACAGTCTTTTCTGCCTTCTTTTTTTATTGTTTTCCTTCTTTGGGCCTTTTACAGCTCATTCACTTTTATTCTATCTTGAAGGAGTTAAGAGATTCGATCTTCTTATCCCATTTGTCTTGTGGTTTTTTGTTATTGTTGCTATTGTTTTTTTCCAGAGATATTACCTCTTTGATGGAGTACTAATGTCAGTTTTCCCCCTAATTCCCAACCCTTTTGTTCACTTGGATTGAATGGGGGCCTTTCTTCTCCTCAGTTTTTGGCTGCTGGCTCACTCACCTGTCTGTGGCAAGGTTGTATGTGCAGGGTTAACCTTACCTGGGAATACTGGCTCCTCAATAACAAAATTCCTGCCTGGAAACCTCAGAGTCTCTCTCTGCCCCAGGTCTGCTCTGGGGCACCTCACCTGACATCTATACTCCTCTTCCAATGATGGGGTAGCATAGTAACCAACAGGATTGGTAATGGTTTAGAATTTAGAATGGCTTAGGTAATGGAAATGGAATGGTAATGATTCATTCTAAATACCCTTCTTCATGTCTCAAATGCCAGCCCATCCCATTTCTTTCCTGCTCAAGCTAAGTTACTGCAGATACAATACATTAGTCACTTATTACATATTTCTTGATTTAGATATGCCTCTATCAGAGAACTATAGTCACATAAACACTCAACATGAGCCAAAGAGAAAAAAATATGACAACTTCCCAACTCTATATATTCTACCATCCACTTCCTGTTTACTGTTCAAGACTTGATGAACCTGTATGTGCTATTGCCCAGGGCACATTAGAGTAACCCAAACCCCAGGTAGATGACTATTTGCTATGGAGGGGAAGGAATTGCTACTCTCAGAACTTGAGGACAAGTTTAGGATCACCACCTTCCAGGATTATGTCCTGCCCCCTGTTGGGAAGCAGCTGGAAGGAAGGCAAGAGAGAAAGTACACCTGGATTGCAAATGTAGTCTCTAAAGTTTACAGCAAAGGAAATGTCACTCAAGGCAATTGTTATTTGCTAGAATTTCCTGAACATAATAAACTGTCCTAAAATGGACACCTGCAGGGGGTGACCTTAGGGACAGTTAAAGCCATAGTTGGATCTGTTATCTGACATAGAAGAATGGTTGAGAGAGGGGTTGGAAGCAGGGAGGAAATTGGTGATGTCTTAGGGGAGGGACTTAGGGTACGGGAGAAGGGGAGAAGAAATAAACTCTTCAATTCAAAGTCCTAAGTGGTGGATGGTTTGGGTCTGATCCTGTGTCCTGGCCAAGCCCTTCAATTCCTTGTAGGAGGGCAGCAGCTAATCCAGCAGCAGTTCTCACACTGGCCCAACCTGAAACAAAAGCAGGGAGTTTGCAAGGCATCATGCTGATATCAGAGAGGAGCAACAGAACAGATCCTGCCCAGTGGGGCTTTCTCCAGACTCTGTTCCCCACCAACTCCCAGAGTTCTGCTGATTGCAGTTGAAAATAATTACCCAAAATAGGATGGAGAAAAGGCTGACTTATTTATATTGTAACTGCCCACTATTAGCTTTTTTAGAAAGCAACTTCAAAGTTTTCTACCCAATAATAAAAAATTGTGAATGATCATTTCTTTCCAAAAATAAATGCAATTTCATAAGGAATTTATCCGAACTAATGAAGCTTTGTTTCTGAGTTCCATGCCTGTGCTGGATGAACCAGTTAAATGAATCACATAGGGAGAGCCATTTACAGCAGGTCCATTGAACACTCTATGAAAAGGGGCCTGACGTGATATTATACCAAGATTGTCTTGGGTAGCCAGGCCTTCTCTGGCACTTGTCAGAATGATTCACTATTCTCTACATGTGAATTGGATTTCTTGTTGTCTTGGTCACAGTTAATAGTCATTCATTTCAACATAATTCCATATATATACATCAATGGTGACATCAGATTTGACCCCTTTATATCTGAAAAGAAGCACTGATGCCTCTCTTTGGAAGTCCTGTTTGGATTATGAAGCAGCCCTAGGCTGCTTTGGGCTTTCATATAATCACTTAATCCATACTTATTGAATTCTACTATATAGCAGATGCTATGCTGGTACTAGAGATACTCCAACAAGCAACTCAGCGTTTTCTCATAGGGAGCTGGGAATCTGGTGGGAAAAATAAGACTGACCTGCCTGCCATGTAAGTGAGAGAGTCGTGAATTGGGAGGCATAACAAACAACTCTGAAAGGGTTCATTGTTTAAATAAGCAGGTCTAGCTTGAGTTATAGCAAGCAGAGTACATTAGTTTCCTGTTACTGTTATAACAAATTACCACAACATTGGGAGCTTAAAGCAACATAAACTTATTATCTTATAGTTCTGAAGGTTATAATTCCAGCCTGGGTCTCAATGGGCAAAAATCAAGGTGTTGGCAAGTCAGTGTCCCTTTCAGGAGGCTCTAAGAGAGAATCCAACTCCTTGCCTTTTCCAGGTTCCAGGTGTGGCCCAGGGCCTTAGGTTGTGCCTCCCTTCCTTCATCCTCAAAGCCAGCAACGCCGCATCTCTCTGACCACCCTTCCATGGTCATGCCGCTTTTTGATCATAGCTAGGAAAGGTTTTCCCTTTTTAAGAATCCCTGTGATTAGATTAAGCCTGCAGGATAAACGAGGCTACTCTTGAACTTAATCATATTCACAAAGTAAACTAACTTAGTCATAGGTTCTAGGGGTTGAGGCATGGACAGCTCGGGGGTCACTGTTCTGCCTCCCACAGTGAGGACAGACTTGGCAGCATAGATAGGGTACGTATTTATTTGGATTTCGTTTGTGTTTTTGTTTTTCCAACCATTATCCCTTGGAGTTCTGCTATATATGAAAATATCATTTTCTGTGGTGATGGATGCAGAGATGTGCTGGGTGGAGCCAAGGGGAGCATTGTTTCAAACTGTCTTGATGGAATGTGGAGTTTGAAAAAGATAAATCAATTTTAGACTTATATTTAAAAGAAACATTTTGCTCTCATAATTCAAAGCAAAGAAGGAAAAGCTCAACCACAAGCACTCATCCCTCCTTGGCCAGTGGAGCTAAGCAGAGAAAATGTATGGTCTCTGTCATCTGTGATGGGAGCGGGGCCAGGAGGGTTGGGGTGCTTCTCTGGGAGTAATATTAGACTCTAAAAGGAGACTGAAAAACACTGAGGTAGGCCAGGATAAAAGCCTTTTAACTGGTCTCCCGCCCTTCAACGCTCCCCAATCAAACCCATTTTCCAATTTCTCCACCTAGTTGTGTGCACCTATGAAGCGCGCTCTGCTGAAGCATCCTGTTCGTGACTCAGCTCTCAGGTTGTGTTAGGCAATGCTGATTCAGAGCAGAGCCTGAGGAAACGTTTGTTGAATGAATCAAATAAATTTAATGACTATTGTTTGTCATTCATGCTCAGGTATATGTCATGGCTCCCTATTTATTAGTGAATAAAATCCACTTGTTTCAAACATTACCCCCAATTACCAATTCCTTTCCTTTAGCTCTATGTCCCCATGTCCCTCTTTTTTTCAAGCCTGTATTAGTTTCCTAGGGCTGCCATATCAAGTACCACAGAATGGGGAGTTCAAACAACATAAATTTATTTTCTCACAGTTTCAGAGGCTGGAAGTTAAATATCAAGGTATCAGCAGGGATGGTTTCTTCTGAGGCTTTCCTTGGCTTGTATCTGTTTGTCTTCTGTCTGTGTCTTCACATAATCATCCCTCTGTGACTGTCTTTGTCCAGATTTTCTCTTCTAATAAGTTTTCCAGTCAGATTGAATTAGGGCATAGCAGCCTTGTCTTAACTTAATCACGTATTTAAAGGCCTCATCTACAAATACAGCTACATCCTAAGACACATGAATTTGGGAAAACACAATTCAGCCCATCTCAGAAGCTCATCTCAGTACTTTCTCTATCATATCCCTGATATTTCTCTTTTCCTCATATTCCTGCTTCCATCTTCTCTCCATCAATGTTTTCCCATCTTGTACAATACACATACCAGTACACACAGACATCCTAGAAACCATCTCTTTGCTCTAAACAGACATGGCAATAAATATTTTTCTTTTAGTACTCACCACTTTTACTCCGCATGATATTTTCTTCTGTTATATTTTATCTTGTTCTGTATTCTCTTGTCTCATTAAAAAGGGTGGGGCAAAAGTAGGTTTCCAGCTGTGAGTATGTGAAACACGGAGTTTATCATTATATTATTATTTGTTAATTAGTTGCCTTGTGCATGAAATTCATGCACATTAAAAGGGGATTAATTAGAAAAAATATTTTAATATCGCTATTTGCCCTTTCTCTATAATAGAAATGTCAGATGAAAGAAAATTACTAAGATGTATATGAAAATCTTTCTCCTGTCAGAGTCTGGGGTGCACCATGAGACCCAGAGTCAAGTCCCCACCCACCCACATGTGCCTCAAAACCTCACAAGATCCAGACCCGGCCAGTCCCACTCACATTGGGCTAGATCCAGACCCGGTCCGTCCCACACTTGTCAAGTCCCGCCAGGTGGGGTTGCAGCCTCAGGTCCCCTGGCCTGGTGCCAGATAGGGGGCACAGCCTGAGGTCCCCTGTCAAGCCTCACCAGGCAGGAGGTGAGGCCTGAGGTCCCCCAGCCCAGCACCAGGTTGGAGGGTGCAGCCTCAGGTCCCCCTTCAAGCCCTACAGGACTGGAGGCACACCCTGAGGTCCCCTGTCAAGCCCCACCAGACAGGAGGTGTGGCCTGAGGTCCCCCAGCCCAGCACCAGGTTGGAGGGCACAGCCTCAGGTCCCCCATCAAGCCCTACAGGGCTGGAGGCACACCCTGAAGTCACCTGCCAAGCCCTCTCAGGCAGGGCCTGTGGCCTCAGGTCCCCTGGTCCAGTGCCAGGGTGGGGGCTGCATCCTGAGGTCCCCCGTCAAGCCTCGCCAGGCAGGGGGAGCAGCCTTAGGTCCCCTACCTATCAAGCCCTATGGTGGAGGGGTTGGGAGAGGCATAGCCTCAGCTCTCCGCTGATTGCTCATTAAGGCTCATTATAGTGTAGGTTCAGCCATCTTGTGTTATGGAGACTCCATTTCCACTGTGGGTGCAACCATCTTTGTGGTGGAGTGATGACCAATTTGCATATTCCCTCTTTATTATATAGGATTATTGTATTATTTTCAATAATACAATATGAATAATTATAAAACTACTTTTGTCCCACCCTGTGTGTATTATATGTGTTATTTGCTCATCCAAAATGTAAGCTCTTCCTGGACATGGTTTGATACAGTTGAACACAGTAAATGCTCAATAAATATCTGATGAATGGACAAAGACAGTGAAGATAACATGACGCAGTGACTTGAGAATGAGATAAGTATATTACAGATGAATTTATTAATCACTTGCTTGAAACACAGTTCTTTGAGGTAAAGGAACCAAAATTATGTGCAAGTTTGTGATTAATAAATGCTTTCTGACAAGAGTAATGTTGATACCAGAAAAGCTGACCTGTCCCATAGCATCATCACTCAGAATGGCTCAGAGACAAGGGATGTGAGTGTCATTGCTAAGTACCAGTTTTGGATCTAGACTGCCTGAGTTTGATCTTGACTCTGCGACCCTGAAAAACCTGCATAGCTTCTCTGTGCCTTAGTTTCACCATCTATGAGGAATAGTTAAAAGAAATTTTAAAAATTCTAAATGTCACCTCATAGTCACTTGTGATACCTGAAATAGTGCCTGGCACGTGGTCAGCATGTGGTAAATGTTAGCTATTATTATCATCAGTAATCTCAGATGTTTTTAAAGTGCCACTCCTTCAGCCACTCAATGGAGATCATTATATTTCAGTGCAGAAAAATGAAAATTTCTTAAACATGACACTTCTACCCCAGGACCCACAATTAACACTGGGTATAATTCTCTTCTTTGCATTTCTGGACATTATATGATGAAGGCAGGTAGAACTTGTTTGTGTCATGGTTAGGTCTTTGTGAAATGTGACAGCCAAGTCCTTAATTATTTCTAGAAATGTCAGAACACACTAGAAGCAGTTGGGCTTGACAGTTCAAGGGCTAATTAATGCCAAACCCTGCTTCTTAGGTTGCTTCATTCACAATTCTTGGTCACTTATTTTCCTAAGTCTTATTTTAAAATGTCTTCTTGTAGTTTCATAAAAGGTGAGAATGCCCTGTGCAACATCAGTGGGGGAGGGATTTCTGACAGGCTGTGGAGGTGCAGGAGAGTTGTAGGTGTTCAGGGTCTGACCTGGAACTGAATGGGGGACTGAACTATGTGCAGGACACCTGCAGAAGTGAGCCAGCCCAACATTGAGTTTTTCTGTCTCAAAGGATGCTTCCTCTCTCCCTTTCCTCTCCCCTAACCATCTCAAAAGACAGAATTTTCTAAGGTCCCACTCTTCAGTGCAAAAGCCTCATTAAAAACAAAACAAAAATATGTTAAGTTAAATAAGCCAGACACAAAAGGATAAATATTGTATGATTCCACTCACATAGAATATCTAGACTAGGCTACTTCATAGAGACAGTATGTGGATTAGAGGTTACCAGGAGCTGGAGGAGGGGCAGTGGGGAGTTAATGCTTCCTGGGGCCAGAGTTTCTGTTGGAGGTAATGTGATAAAAGGGTTTTAAAAATAGATGATGGCTACAGCACACAACATTCTGAATATGATTAATGCCACTGATTGCATGCTTAGAAATGGTTAAAATGGAAAATTTTATTATATATATATATGTGTGTGTGTGTGTGTGTGTGTGTGTGTGTGTGTGTGTGTATGTATGTATTTTAGCCCAATTTAAAAAAATGTTCAGAGGCAAAATAAAAAGTCATTGTCCCCAGGCTCAGACTCTGTTGATGCACAAGCAGCACCAAATACAAGTCGCTCAGAGCGCACAAGATACTTGCTATCCAGCCTCTGAGCCATTGCACATGCTATTCCCTCTGCCTGAAAGGGCCTCTCCCTCCTGTCTCTCTGGAAACTCGTGTCATCTTTAGAATTTGCAAGTCAGTTGTCCCTTCTCTCCCTGGCTTCTCTAACCCCCTCCCTTCCCCTTCCAGGAAGAGCTGGTTACTCTTCCTCTGGTGTCATACATTCTATTGTGACTTGTTTTCTTTTAAAAAATATGGTCAAAACACACACAGTAGAATTTACCCTTTTGAATGTACATTTCTGCCTGTTTTAGTAAGTACAGTAGTACTTACTAAATACCAACACAGCTGCATTACCTCCACAAACCTCAGCCCCTGACAACTGTTCTGTTGTTGGTTCCTCTAGTTTGGCCTTCTCCAGAATGTTGTATATATGAAATCTATACAGCACATAACATGGTCTATTGTGATGATTTTTTATTTCTGTATCTGTCCTTTGTGCTCACCCTGAGTTCCTAATATCAGGGACCTTGCCTTCCTTATTCCTCTTTCCTGGAACCAAGCAGAGCATGTGGTCCATGGGACTGCCCTGTGCCTGTTGGTGAAATAAACATATGAAAGCATGATGTGTTACTCTGTTTCTAGTAGTAATGAGCTGAGCAAGGTGTCCTTGGCTGGCAGGTAATGGGAAGTCCCAGGTAGGAGCAGAAGCAGCTGGTAACAAAACAGTCATAACCAGAAATCTCAAAAGGAGGTGGAGTCAGCGCCGCCCTTCCTTCCAGGTGACTGACAGGGAGCAGAATGCTGTACCTGGTAATCACTTGTCACCCCTGAGGCAGCCCCAAAAGGCCACATCCATCAGCCATGGCTCTAGAATGGGGGTTCTGGTCCTGACCCAGGGCATCTCCTGTTACAGGTCAGGACTTCAGGTCAGCCAGCCTTAGAGCAGCCCAGAAGGACCCAAACTGCACTCCACCTGGATGTAATGAACAATAGCCTGGTCGATAGAGAACACCACAGCCCAGAAGGACCCAAACTGCACTCCACCTGGATGTAATGAACAATAGCCTGGTGGGACAGAAAACACCAGGCTGGGGAGCAGGGCCCTCAGAACCATCAATACTGTCCCCCATTCTTACCCACCCACCCACTACAGTCATGCACAGGATCCTTTGCTTGCTCTAAGACCAACCTGAATCGGAGAGGAACAGGCATGACAAGTGGCCATTTGAGTTACTATTTTTCACTATGGTGTTCTGTTTGCCTTTCTGTTTGCCCTCCTTAATAGGAGCTAAATATGGCCTTCATAGGAGCTAAAGTCCTGTGTTCTTCTTATTCTCTTTTCTTCCATGCTTTATTAAATCTTTTATTAGCTCTTCATTCACACATCCTTGAAGGCAGGACATAACCAGGTCCTCAGGTCATTTTGGAAGCATATCCATTATTAAAAGAGATATCATAACAGAGAAGAGCCAGGTGGTTAATTGTAAATAAATGTCTGTTAAGTAAATGGATTCAATAATTTGTGATCAACAAGTATAGATCATTTAAGCTAACTACATCTTTCTCAGCCCTCAGTTTGGAATGGTTGCTGCCTCTAGATCAAGTTCTGGGGCAGAGATAGGAAGGAATAATTCACTCCTTATGGTACTTGTCATTTTGGGCAAGAGATAGACACTTAGAGTTAAAACTAGAGGCCTGGCACATGAAATTTGTGCACAGGTAGGGTCCCTAGGCCTGGCCGGTGATCAGGGCCAATCAGGGCCTTCTGACTGCCAACCAGGGCCTCTCTTCATTCTGCACCACTCCTGGTCTCCTGGTTGAACTCTCCAGGGGACACTTTGCATATTTGCCTTTTATATATTATATATATAGACTAGAGGCCCAATGTATGAAATTTGTGCAAAGGTAGGGTCCCTAAAGGCTGCCAGTTGCCAGCCTGGGCCTCCCTTCCCCCAGCTGTCTGCCATTGCTGCCAGCCTGGGCAGGGCTGGCCAGGGGGAGGGGCTATGAGTGGTTGGCCAGCCAGCCCCAACCCCTGGTCAAACTCCCGGTCGAACTCCTGGTGTCAAGGGGACAATTTGTATATTAGGCTTTTATTATATAGGATGTCCTTTGGAAAATATGGCATGGATGCTAAATCTATTTCTTATTATTGCAACAAGTGAGAATAGTTTTGAAAATCACTTTATCAATTTCTTTTTCTATAGAAGTGAATTTTTAAAGAAAAAAAAGTCTTGTCATTAGTCAGAAGACTGTTTTCAAGGCTTTTCACATTTGGAGTGACATTTATTTTATTTTATTTTATTTTTTAAATCTTTATTGTTAAGTTTATTAATTACATTGTTCCCCCTTTTTTATCCCCCTATAGCTCCCCTCCACCCTGTACCCATCCCACACTCCATCCTCACCTCCCCCTCCCCACTGTCCTCTCCCATTGTTGCAAGATTTTTGTCCAGTCTCCTGCTGTACTTCTCACACCCCTTTTCTCCCCAAGAATTGTCAGTCCATTCCCTTTCAATGTCCATGATTCTGTCATATTCACCAGTTTATCCTGTTCATCAGATTATTAATTCACTTGATTTTTGTATTCATTTGTTGATAGATATGTATTTGTTGTTAATAATTTATATTTTTACCTTTTTCTTCTTCCTCTTCTTAAAGAATATCTTTCAGCATTTTGTATAATATTGGTTTGGTGGTGATGAACTCCTTTAGCTTTTTCTTATCTGTGAAGCACTTTATCTGACCTTCAATTCTGCATGATAGCTTTGCTAGATAGAGTAATCTTGGTTGTAGATTCTTGCTATTCATCACTTTGAAAATTTCTTGCCACTCCCATCTGGCCTGCATCATTTCGGTTGAGAAATCTGCTGACAATCATATGGGTGCTACCTTATAGGCAACTAACTGTTTTTCTCTTGCTGCTTTTAATATTATCTCTTTGTCTTTTGCTCTTGGCATTTTAATTATGATGTGCCTTGGTGTGGTCCTCTTAGGGTTCCTATATATTGAGGTTTGGTGCGCTTCTTGGGCTCTTAAGTCAATTTCTTTCACCAGGTGTGGGAAGTTTTCAGTCACTATTTCTTCAAATAGGTTTTCATTGTCTTGCTCTCTCTCTTTTTCTGGCACCCCTATAATTCGGATGTTGGTATGCTTGAGGTTGTTCCAGAGGCCCCTTACACTATCTTCAATTTTTTGGATTCTTTTGGTTTCTTGCTTTTTCAGCTTAGTGGATTTTACCTCTGTGTATTTCAAATCTTTAACTTGGTTCTTGGGGTGCTCTAGAGTACTTTTAGGTCTTTGTATAATATTTTTTATTTCAGTCAGTGTATGCTTAATTTCTGGTTGGTCCTTTTTCATATCCTTGAGAGTCTCCTTCATATCCTTGAGGGTCTCGTTCATTTCCTTGTAGGACTCATTCATTTCCACGTTGGTCTTATTCATTTCCTTGCAGGTCTCCTTCATATCTTTGAGGGTCTCATTCATTTCCTTGTAGGTCTTGCTTATTTCCGTATAGGTCTCAACCTTTTCTAGGAGCCTCTTGAAAAGCCTTATAACCGTGGTTTTGAACTCTATGTCTAGTCGTCTTTTTTCCTCCATTTCTTTCACACTTGATTTCTTTCCATGTCTCTGCATGGTAGCTGCTTTATGTGGTAGATGTCCTCTAAGGGATAGTGGCTCAGCCTCCCCAGTTACCTGAGGTGGGTACTCTTACTGCAATCCTTTATAGGTTGTACAGTATTTTTGAATTTAAGCCCAGCTTGTTGTTGTTAGCCCTAAGAGGGTTTGACCTCCAGGCCAGTTGGCTGTGAAGGGAGACTGTGTTCATGTTGGATGGGCGGAGTCTCTGAGCTGAGCAGGCAGCCTTAGCATCAGCTACGTCCTATGTGGTGCTCGCGTGCGCCGGTCTCTGTTGGGTGGTAATTGTTGCAGGCACCTCCAAGTGAAAGCCGCTAGTCTCTACCTCTTGCCAGACAACTCTGCCTCTCCCCAAATGAGTCTGCACACCCAAAGTCTTGCCCAGGGTTGTAAAACAAAACAGTTCAGTGATTTCCGGGACCAGGGGGCAAGTCGCCAGGGAGCAAGTCGCGCGTCTGTGATGTCGCACACTTTACGCGCGCAAACTGCTTTTCCAAGCAACCCGGTTTCTCCTCAGACTAGGAGACCTCTGCCGTGCCCGGCTTCCAGGGTGCGTACCCCAGACCTCGGACCTCGCCTGGCACTGAGGAATCCATGCAGTGGGAAGTCTCTGTCCTCCCTGTTGGAGAAATCCAGCCGGGATTGCTGCTGCCAGCCCTACAGCCTGCACGTGCGTGCGGCCACGGCTCCTAACCTCTGTTTCCGCGCGAATCTTCAAGGCTGTGCTCTGCCGCTCTTCTGAGTCTCAGCATCCCACCTTTACTTTTATTTGTGGAGTTTTCACTCAGCCAGCTGTCCGGTGATTCTGGGTGATATTTGTTTTGTTGTTTTGTTGTAGTTTTTTAATTGTTGCGCAGGGCAGAACAATAGGTGTTTACCTATGCCGCCATCTTGGTTCTCCTGGAGTGACATTTCTTTTAAAAATTATATCCCTTGCTTCATCAACCTCACAGACGTGTTTTGACTTTCGCTTTATCTTTCAGCTTTGTGTGGTCTGCAGAAATGAGAAAGTGAATTGTCCCTAACATGTGCTGGTGGTTTTGATCTGGCTGTGCCGCTCCCAGAGGCCCTGCCTGCACATGACTACAGTGGTAGCATAGAATCAGTGACCAGTCCACTGGTCCAGGTCTTCATCTCAGAACCACACCACTTGTGGGTGCATTTCATAGTAATGCATTATGCACATTAGATTTAATGTATCAATCCCACAAACATGGACATAAATCCCACAACCACAATCCTTGAAGGGTCCTTAGGGAGTATACCAACAATTGCTTGAGCCAAAGGAAACAGGTGAAGACACAGGGACACTGTCTCTCCAAAAGCCTGAAACCATAACATGTCTGCAGGCACCTCCTGGTGTGACACAGGAGGCTGCAAAGGGGTCTCTCACCCAGCCACCACCCACGGTCCAGAGGCTTTCACCATCAGAGGCGGTCAGCATGAGACTTGGAAAGATAATAGGTTGCATAGGTTTCTTACAAACAGAATAGGAATCCTTGTTCCACTCTGGATTGGCTATGAGATGTTCCACACTTGTGACCTCCCTGAACTTTTTCTGGAATAAGGACTAATATACCCTGTATCCCAGGATGCTCAAAAGTATTTCTTGAGCCGAAACCAGTTTGGCTCAGTGGATAGAGTGCTGGCTTGTGGAATTAATGGTCCCGGCTTTGATTCAGGTAAGGGGCATGTACCTTGGCTGCGGGCACATCCCCACTGGGGGGTGTTCAGGAGGCAGCTGATCAATGTTTCTCTCTCATCGATATTTCTGACTTTCTGTCCCTCTCCCTTTCTCTCTGTAAAAAATCAATAATATATATATATATTTTTAAAAGTATTCCTTGAAGTATTATATATAAAGATTTCACAAAGCACGTAGAAGGCACAATTCCTTTTCCTCCCCCTGTCCACATCCGAAGAACAAAGGCCTGCCAAAGCTGGCTGTGTTACAAGGTGGTGCAATGCAGAACATCACTGTCAGACAGCAGAGGAAGCACATTTCAACAGGGGCAGGAAGTCAGAAAAAGTCTGGAATGTGGCACATGAGACCTGTGCTGGAGTTTAGAGATAAGCAGGGTGGTGGTTGTACCTAGGGGCTCACTAAGAGATGGGAGGAGGCCAAAAATATATGAGGGCATTAAAAATCATCCTGGTCTCCCACCTTGGCCTCCAGCAGTCTTTCATCTAATATGGATCCTGAAACTGGGACCAGGTGAGGCCACCTTGCTAGCAGAGCTCTTGTCTCCCTGATCAGTCCTGCACTGGCCAAGCACAGAGCTTGACTTCTCCCCTTGCTCCTCTTTGAGACTGTTAGGCCTAAAACACTCCCAGCCAGATGTCCCAGGGCAGTGGTCGGCAAACTGCCAATTGGGAGCCGTGGTTTGTCACTCTATTGACTAATGAGTTTGCCAACCACTGCCTTAGGGAAAAACACTTAAAAAAATTTTTTAATAATGTACTAATGTCTTTAACCTGAAGTAAAAACTTCTGGGTAAGGATAATGCCTTATAGCAGTGGTCGGCAAAGTCATTAGTCAACAGAGCGGCAAACCATTTCGGGCTCGCGAGCCACAGTTTGCCAACCACTGACTGTCCCAGGGGTTCACTGAGAGCAAATCGGTGCACGTGGGAACAAGAGGCTATGATAGGGAAATGGAAGTTGGTGGAAATAGTCATTCATCAGGCCCCGGAATCTAATTTGAAAAGCCATCTGCCTTATCCTTCCATCAGGATGCTGAACAGGAGCAGAGAATGGCCTCATAGGTGCAACTCCTCCACCCTGGATAACATGCCAGCACATGGTGACGAGGCAGGAGACATGTGTGGAATGGGGGAGCAGCCACTCTGACCAACACAGGGCACGGGGCCTGGCTTCAGATCCATTTAATTACAGCTCCCACTGCCCTCAAGGGGCCTCATTTCTCAATGTCAGGTCAAGTGAGCATCTTCACTCTGCTCCCTCTTTGCTTTGTGCTTTTGGCTGCTCAACTTGAATGCTAGGCCAACCATTGAAATGTCGTTATGTCTCCAGAATGACTGTGGGTTATTTGTTGGCCCAAGGAGAAATGCCTTAGGCAAGAACCAGAAAACGCCTGAGAAGTGAGTGATTCTGTCATCTCAATCACAGAACCCAGAGGGTCATGATTTCCCTTCAACTTACCCCAAACTCAGTCTTAATCATGATAAGCCAAATAACTGTATGACTGATAGTCTCTCTACCTCAGTCACACACATCTGGTAACAGGCATGAGTTTTAAAGGTTGCCAGTGTTCTTTATTTGTTTGTTTTTGAATTAACAATTCTGAATGGCTTGGAGATAGTCCCAATAACATATTGATTTCCCTGGGGAAATTTTCTTCTGATGGTCGATATTGAGCTTATATTCAGACATATACAGATTTTGAAATTTTTTTCACCTGCAGCCATAGTTTTGTTTGTTTTACTCTGACAGTTCTGAGTGTTTATTACATTAGCTTGAGGAAATTTGCCACCGATTTCTACACTTATGTGCTCAGCCATCTCATTCTAAGTCCTAATGTGAGACCCCCACTGCCTCTGACCACATCTCTGGAAACAAGAAGTGAGAGAGGCAGTCAGTGTCATTGAGTACAGCTCCAGAACTGCTTCTCTTTTTCAGAGGCCATTGTAAAAGGATAACCACTATAGTTCTCCAGATAAGTCCTGACATGAGACTAATGACTAAGCTGCCACTCTCACCTACCAGACACCCTCAGGTTTGATAACATGCAGCCAGTTGAAGAAATGAGAGGCCACAGAGACATACATGCTCGTCATTCCACACACCAAGAGTAAATCAGTGAAGTTCTATGAAATATTCAAAAAATTTAAGAAATCCAGATGCAAAGTAAATTCAGCCAATATGAGCCTTCCCAGTCCTCTAGCTGTTGGTCCAGAGCCAAGTCAAACTGTAGGATTCCTGTAAAACTGTTGCACTTGGAGAGCCCTGGGCACTTCCCCTATATATATCAAGTGATTTGCTTTGGGGTGTGCCACTGCCCAGGGAAGCCAGATAGTGTGTTACTGGTAAATATGTTTGGGAACAAAAATGAGTCCAATTTTGGACTGAGGTCTGGGTTTGAGGGAGCAACCCTCAAAGCCAGTAAGACAGATGGGGCAGGCTGGTCAAATATAGTTTGGCTATAGTTTCCAATATACATCTTTTTGGGGTTGTTTTTCTTCATTTTCAGTGTTAATAGTATGCTTCAATGTAAGCTTACAGAAAGGAAAGGACAGCATGGCATATTGGGAAAGCTTTGGGGAGACATGGGATGTGCTGATGCTTGGACCCACCTGCCAACCCCAGTTGGGCTGGCCCCTCTGCAAAGGTCTGTTGGCTTTGGTTCTAAGTGAACATCACATGTTTAAAAAGTGGCTTTGAAGATAAGCTTTCTCCAGTCCATTTGTTATACCACTTATTGTCAGAGTATAGTAAGTAGTCCTTTTGGGTTGACTTATGTCTCTCAAAAAGATATGTTTAAATCTTCACCTTGGTTACCTGCCAGTGTCATTTTATTTTCAACTCAGATCTTGGGAGGTGTAATTGAGTAAAGATAAAGTCATGCTGGATTAGGGTGGGCCCTAATCCAGTGACTGGTGTCCTTATTACAAAACCAAAATTTGCACCCAGACAGAGAGAAGGCCACATGAGAACAGAGGTTGGGAAGAGAAAGATTGGAATTGATGCATCTACAAGCCAAGGAACACCAAGCATTGCTGGCAGCTGCCAGAGCTAGGAAAGAGAGGTGGAATGGAGCCTCCAGAAGGAACCAAACCTGCCATTCTGTTGAAGGGAGCCTTGGTCTTCCAGAAGGATCAAATCTTTGATCTTGAACTTACAGCTTCCAGAACTATGAAAGAATAGATTTCTGCCCTTTAAACCCCAGTCTGTGGCATCATATTATGGCAGCCCAAGCAGACTAATAGAATAGTCATTTTACACACAAGCCAACATAACTAGAATAAGTTTTTTTAGAGCCTTTCTATGTCAAGGAGCATAATTTGGTCTCATTGATAGAAATGTTTGTTTGTTTTATAGGACTAGTGTCTTCAAAATTTTTTACTGGGTGTTTTGGAATGCTCTTTAAAAGATAAGCAATGCAAATGCATACAAATATATATTCATCCACTGAGTTGTATTTTAAAAATATATAACTGTGGAGACATTAAAAATGGTGGCAGAGTAAGTGAATGCTCCCAGGACCAAACTAGAATTACAACTAAATTACCAAAAAAAATCATCTTGAATAATTAACTTAAGACTAGTTAGAAAGAACCTTGATAACCAAGGACAGAAAGTGGAGACTTCATAGAGACTGATAGGAAAGGAGAAAGGGCTGGCAGGGCTCCCACAGACATCAACTGAAGCTCTGAAGAAATATCTCAGTTGTGAGGAGTTGCCTCTAAGATCTCTGAGGTTTAATTCTGAAGCTGGGTCCCAGCAGAGAGCACCAAAACTGAGAAATATGCCCACTTAACATCGAGCTATGAAAAGCAGTAGAGATGCTGTCTGCCAGGGAGAAATGCCTGGAAATGCAGTCACACTCTTAAAAAAACCAACACACAAAATGTTGTGTGCAGCCACTCAGCTTGGGCTCTGACAAAGAAAGGGCAGAGTGAACTGAAGCTGTGAGAGCAGAAGCCAGGGTTAGTGGATGGGGGTTAGAGCTTGGAAGGAACACACCCCAATTTCCTGTGCTGAGTAATTCCCCCATGTGGAGGAGCTCAGATTTCAAAGGCAGACCTTTGTTATCCAGGCAGTTTTTGCCTGGCGGGGTAGGGGGAGGGAACAGTTGTCCCACCTTGTTGCAAAACCCCTTACCCCATCCTGTGGATTTTCTGAGACCCCTTAAGAAGCTGAGAATAACAATTTTAGCCTCTAGGCAGAAGCAATTACCCTCACTATTGGAAAAACCCCTCCTCACAACTATGGACAATTGTCTGAGGGCTACTCAAGACTGAATCCAATCAGTCTGCAGACACAGGTGGGTATCTGGAAGCTTTGAGTCTTTGCCTGATCTAATTAGTTAAAAACAGCTTTTGACACTGTCCTGCACTAGATATTGGAAGTCATAGCAGATCTACCTAATACATAGTCACAAATGCAAAAAGGCAACCCAAATGGGGAGACAACAAACAACCTTAAAATGAAAGAACAAGGAAATTTCCAAAAGAAGAGATAAATGAAATTGAAATAAGATATTTATTTGAAATAGAGCTCAAAATAGTGATGGTAAAAATGCTTAATACAATGAGAAAAGATACAGTAAATATGAAAAAAGAACAGTCAGAAATAAAGAATGATATCACACTAATAAAAAACACATTGGAAGGAATACACAGCCGATTAGGGGAAGCTGGGGATCAGATCAGTGAATTAGAAGACAGGGTTAAAAATAATCGTTCAAGAGGGGAACCAAGATGGCGGCATAGGTAAACACCTATTGTTCTGCCCTGAGCAACGATTCAGAAACTACAACATAACAACAAAACAGACATCACCCAGAATCACCAGAAAGCTGGCTGAGTGAAAACTCCAAATAAAAGCAAAGGTGGGACACTGAGACTCAGAAGAGCAGCAGGCGCGCAGCCCTGAACACAGAAACAGGTTAGGAGCTGTCCTGGTCGAGAGCGTGGGCTGTAGGGCTGGAGCAGCAACCCCGGCTAGATTTTGCCAACGGGGAGGGCAGAGACGTCCCACTGCACAAATTCCCCAGTGCCAGGCGAGATCCGAGGTCTGGGGGACGCATCCTGGAAGCAGGGCACGGCAGAGGTCTCCTAGTCTGCGAAAAAAAACCGGGCAGCTGGGAAAAGAAGTTTGCGCGCAAGTGTCACACAAACACGTGACTGGCTCCCTGGAAACTTGTTTCCTGGCCCTGGAAACCACCTATTTTACAACCCTGGGCTAGACTTTGGGTGTGAAGACTCATTTGTGGAGAGGCAGAGTTGTCAAGCAAGGGGAAGAGACTGGCGGCTTTCTCTTGGAGGTGCCTGCAGCCATCCCCATCCAACAGAGACCCGCGCGTGCGAGCGCCACATAGGACATAGCTGATACTGAGGCTGCCTGCGCAGCTCAGAGACCCCGCCCATCAAACCTGAACACAGTCTCCCTTCACAGCCAATTGGCCTGGAGGTCAAACCCTCCTAGGGCTAACAACAAAAAGCTGGGTTTAAATTAAAAAATACTGTACAACCCATAAAGGATTGCAGTAAGAGTACCCATCTCAAGTAATTGGGGAGGTTGTGCCACTGACCCCTAGAGGATATCTACCACATAAAGCAGCCACCATGCAGAGATATGGAAAGAAATCAGGTGTGAAAGAAATGGAGGAGAAAAGACGACAAGACATAGAGTTCAAAACCACGGTTATAAGGCTTTTCAAGAGGCTCCTAGAAAAGGCCGATGAACTTAATGAGAATTACGAAGAAATAAACAAGACCAACCAGGAAATGAATGAGACTTACAAGGAAATGAATGAGACTTACAAGGAAATGAACAAGACCTCTGAGGACACGAATGAGACCCTCACGGATATGAAAAAGGACCAACTAGAAATCAAGCATACACAGACTGAAATAAAAAATATTACACAAAGTCCTAAAAGCAGTCCAGAGGGCCACAAGAACCAAGACAAAGATTTGAAATACAAAGAAGCAAAATCCACTCAGCTGGAAAAGCAAGAAACAAAAAGAATTCAGATAATTGAAGATAGTGTAAGGGGCCTCTGGGACAACCTCAAGCATGCCAACATCCGAATTATTGGGGTGCCATAAAAAGAGAGAGAGCAAGTTAATGAAAACCTTCTTGAAGAAATAATGACTGAAAACTTCCCCCACCTGGTGAAAGAAACTGACTTAAAAGCCCAAGAAGTACACAGAACCCCAAAATATAGGAATCTAAAGAGGACCACACCAAGACATATCATAATTAAAATGCCAAGAGCAAAAGATAAAGAGAGAATATTAAAAGCAGCAAGAGAAAAACAGTTGGTTACCTACAGGGGAGCACCCATACGATTGTCAGCAGATTTCTCAACAGAAACGATGCAGGCCAGACGCGAGTGGCAAGAAATATTCAAAATAATGAATAGCAAGAATCTACAACCAAGATTACTCTATCCAGCAAAGCTATCATGCAGAATTGAAGATCAGATAAAGTGCTTCGCAGATAAGAAAAAGCTAAAGGAGTTTATCACCACCAAATCAATATTATACAAAATGCTGAACGATATTCTTTAAGAAGAGGAAGAAGAAAAAGGTAAAAATATAAATTATGAACAACAAATACACATCTATCAACAAATGAACATAAAAATCAAGTGAATTGATAGGCTGATGAACTGGTGAATATGACAGAATCATGGACATTGAAAGGGAATGGATTGACAATTCTTGGGGAGGAAAGGGTTGTGGGAAGTACAGCAAGAGACTGGACAAAAATCTTGCAACAATGGGAGAGGACAGTGGGGAGGGTAGGTGAGGGTGGAGGGTGGGATAGGTACAGGGTGGAGGGGAGATACAGGGGATAAAAAAGGGGAAACAATGTAATTAATAAACTGAACAATAAAGATAAAAAAAAAAGAAGGGGAAGGTATACATAAACAAGTAATAATAATCGCTCAATCAGAGAACCAAAAAGAAAAACAAAAAATAGGAGGACAGCCTAAGGGAGTTGTAAGACAACATGAAATGTAACTATATATATATATATATATATATATATATATATATATATATATATATAGCAAATGGCCAACCAGCAGACTGACGAGAAGCTACGATGAACACTGACCACCAGGGAACATATGCTCAATGCAGGAGCAGCTGAGCAACAACAACTTTTGACAGAGGAGGCAATAATATTCAATCAAGTCAAGAAAGTCTTTCAATAAATGATGTTGAGAAAATTGGACAGAGATATGCAAAAAAATGAAACTAGACAACCAACTTACACCATACACAGGAATAAACTCAAAATGGACAAAAGTCTTAAATGTAAGTCATACAACCATAAAACTCCTAGAAGAAACTACACTGAGTGGTGAGATTATTATGATCTCTGAATGCATAATAATCTGGATACACACACACACACACACACACACACACACACACACACACACACACTAGAGGCCCGGTGCACAAAATTTGTGCATGGGGAAGGGGTGAGGGAGGGTGGTACCTCAGCCCAGCCTGTACCTTCTCCAATCTTGGACCCCTAGAGGGATGTCCAATTACCTGTTTAACCCAACCCCACCAAGATTGAGGCTAAATGGGCAGTCAGACATCCCTCTCACAATCCAATCCTGCTGGTTCCCATTGCTCACCTGCTTGCCTTCCTGATTGCCCCTAACTGCTTCTGCCTGCCAGCTTGATCACCCCCTAACCACTTCCCTGACAGCCTGATTGATGCCTAACTGCTCCCCTGCCAGCCTGTGTGCCCTTAACTGCCCTTCCCTGCAGGCCTGGGTCCCCCCCAACTGCCATTCCATGCAGGCCCAATCACCCCCAACTTTCCTCCTTTGCCAGCCTGGTTGCCCCTAACTTCCCTCTCCTACAGGCTTGATTGCCCCCAACTGCTCTCCCTTGCAGGCCTGGTCCCTCCCAACTCCCCTCCTTTGCTGGCCATCTTGTGGTGGCCATCTTGTGTCCACATGGGGTCTGGATCTTGACAAAATGGTGGCAGCCGTCTTGTGTGTTGGAGTGATGGTCAATCTGCATATTACTCTTTTATTAGATAGGATAGAGGCCTTGTGCATGGGTGGGGGCCAGCTGGTTTGCCCTGAAGGGTGTCCCAGATCAGAGTGGGGATTCCCTTGGAGTGTGGGGTGGCCTGGGCAATGGCCTGTGTTGGTTTTCAGCCCAGGCACAAGCCCTGGCAACCCAAGCAGAGGCCCTAGTATCTGGGATTTATTTATCTTCTACAACTGAAACTTTGTAGCCTGGAGCAGAGCCAAGCCTTCTGCTCACTCCATGGCTGCTACCATTTTTGTTGGGATTCTATAATTGAAACTTTGTAGCCATAAGCTGAGGCCTGAGCAGGCAAAGGCAGGTGGATTGTTTGGTTTCCACCATCACCAGGGAAACTCAATCCTCCCTCCTACTCTCTGTTGCTGCCGCCATCTTGGTTGGGTTTATTTGCATATTCATTCCCGAATGATTGGTGGGAATGGCTTTTATGTGCATGTTTTATATATATCTTATCTAATAAAAGAATCAAATGTGCAAATTGACCCCACATCCGCTACAACCACAAGCCACACCCACCAGCCATGCCCACCAGCCAATCAGGAGCAAATAAACACCAACTAAGATGGCTGCAGCCACTGAGAGCAGAAGGGAGGCTTGGGATCCCTGGCAATGGAGGAAGCCAAGCTTTCTGCCTGCCATTGCTGGCCTAGGCCTCCACTCAGTGCTACAAAGTTTCAATTATAAAAGATACATGATCCCTACAGAAATGGTGGCAGCCATGGAGCTGGAGAGAGCAGAGGCTAAGATTGTCCAGGCGATGGAGGAAGCCAAGCTTCTGGAGCCCTAGTGCCTAGGCCTCCACTCTGGGCTACAAAGTTTCAGTTATAGAATTTAAATAAACCCAAACAGAAATGGCTGTCATTACAGAGAGAGCAAAGGCTTGGCTCTGCTCCAGGCTACAAAGTTTCAATTGTAGAACATAAATTAATCCCAGATCCAAGAGCCTCTGCTTGGGTAGCTTGGGGGCATGGCCAGCCTGTAAACCACCACAGGCCCCTCGCCTAGGCCCCCCGATGCCCCAAGGGAACCCCCACCCTGATCCGGGACACCCTTCAAGGCAAACCAGCTGGCCCCACCCATGCACCAGGCCTCTAGCCTATCTAATAAAAAAGTAATATGCAGATTGGCCATAACTCCAACCCCCAAGACAACTGCCCCTATGTTGTCAAAGATCCTGCCCCCATGTGGACACAAGATGGCCACCACAAGATGGCCAGCAGGAGAGAGTCGTTGGGAGGTTCCAGGCCTGCAAGGGAGGGCAGTTGTGGGCTATCAGGCCAGCATGGAGGGAAGTTGGGAGGGATCAAGCCTGCAGGGGAGGGCAGTTAACGGTGACCAGGCCAGCAGAGGAGGGAAGTTGGGGGCAAACAGGCTGACAGGGGAGCAGTTAGACATCAATTAGGCTGGCAGGGGGATGATTTAAGGGTGATCAGGCTGGCAGGCATAAGAGGTTAGGGGCTATCAGTGAGGCAGGCAGGCAAGCAGTTTGGAGCCAGCAGTCCTGAGTTGTGAGAAGGATGTCCAATTGCCCGCTTAGGCCTGATCCTGGTAGGTGGAATGCTTGGATCAGGCCTAAACGATTAGATAAACATCCCTGGAGGGGTCCCAGATTGTACAGGCTGCAGGCTGAGGGACACCCCCTAACCCCCATGCATGAATATCATGCACCAGGCCTCATACACACATACAAACACACACACACACACACACATACACACACACACACACACACACACACACACACACACACACACACACACACATTAGAGGCTCGGTACATGAATTTGTGCATGGGTAGGGTCTGGTCAGCCTTACCAGGAGAAGGGGACTTGGGCAGTTGGCCGGCCTGCCTGCTGGTTGAACTCCTGGTCAAGGGGACAAATGATAAGTGATGGTAAGGATATTAGCCTTTTATTATATAGGACATACACTGAGTGGCCAGATTATTATGCGTTTAGAGATAATAATAATCTGGCCATTCAGTGTATAGGCAGCAAAATCTCAGCCATCACTTGTAGCAATATGTTTATGGATACCTCCTAGTGCAAAGGAAACTAAGAAGAAAATAAATAAATAGGGCTGCATTAAAATAAAAACTTCTCCACAGCAAAAGAAACCATCAACTAAATGAAAAGGGAACCCACTGTATAGGAAAATATATTTGGTAATGATACATCTGATAAAGGGTTAATATCCAAAATTTAGAAGCAACTCATACAACTTAACAAAAGGAAGACAATCCAATTAAAAAATGGGCAAAGTTGCTGAAACCGGTTTGGCTCAGTGGATAGAACATTGGCCTGTGGACTGAAAGGACACAGGTTTGATTCTGGTCAAGGCCATGTACCTTGGGTGTGGGCACATCCCCAGTGGGGGGTGTGGAGTAGGCAGCTGATCGATGTTTCTCTCTCATCGATTTTTCCAACTCTCCCTTCATCTCTGTAAAAAATCAATAAAATACATTTCAAAAAATAATTTTTAAAAAATGAGTAAAGAGCCTAAATAGACACTTCTCCAAAGTGGACATACAGATGGCTAAGAGACATATGAAAAAATACTCAAAATCACTGATCATCAGAGAAATAGATGCATATTAAAATGATAATGAGGTATCACTCATACCTGTCAAAATCTGTACCATCAGCAAATCAACAAATGATAAGTGATGGTGAGGATGTGGAGAAAAGGGAACCCTAGTACACTGCTGGTGGGAATGCAGACTGGTGCAGCAATTATGGAAAACATTTTACTGTGATCCCACTTCTAGGATATATATACTAAGAAACCTGACCCCTAGCCAGTTTATCTCAGTGGATAAAGCATCAACCTCTTGACTAAAGGGTCCTGGGTTCAATTCCGCTCAAGGGCACATGCTTAGGTTGTGGGCTCAATCCCCACTGTGGGGCATGCAAAAGGCCAATCAATAATTCTGTCATCATTGACTTTTATATATCTCTCTCCCTCTCCCTTCCTCTCTAAAATAGATGAAACTATGTAAAATATTTTTTAAGAAACCCAAAACACCAATCAGAAAAAAAGTATGTTGATAGCAGCACAGTTTACAATAGCTAAGATCTGGAAACAATCCAAGTGCCTATCAGTAGACAAGTGAATAAAAAAAGCTGTGGTTATTTATACCATGGAATACTATGCAGCAGTAAAAAAGAAGGATCTCTTAACCTTTGAGACAGTAAGGAGGGAGCTGGAGATTGTTATGCTAAATGAAATAAGCCAGTCAGAAAAAGACAAGTATCACATGCTCTCACTCATATGTGAAAATAAATAGGAAGTGTGCATCTCAGCACATTATATTTAGACTTAACTTTTGAGACAATAAAAGTACAAAATTAATAGAAAAAAATAAATAATGTATCTGTGAGTTTGTTATTTTAGCAAATGAAATAAATAATTTCTATATTTTGGCAAAAAGGTGACCCATGTTTATATTTTTAACATCATATTTAACAGTGACAGTGTGGAGTTGCTGCATCCTCTAAGAGTGCTACCAATCCCCAGCCAGTGCCCTGTGCTATCAGAAGTGTCTGCTTATCAACTCTGGATGGAGAATGAAATTATCCTCTTGGCAGAATTGATGAGGCACCACTTTACTTAAAGGCAATCTGAAGAAGAGTTGGAGAGTTGAGACTTTGATTCAAATCCTCTGGAAATTACACATTGCTACCCATACCAGAGGACTCACCCATCCATCTTAGTTTATGCTGACAACTATTTGGTGATCTATGTAAGTGAAGATTCACCAAACTTGATACTTGAGCCTCAAGTTAATTTTATTTTAGACTTATTAACAGGCTGAAGAATTCATTTTTTAACTGATTGTTATTATTTTTACAAACATGATGTTATTTTCATTGGCTCACTGGACTAGCCTTGAAGTTAGAAACTGAATGGGATTCAATGCTGCCTTTTGCACTTTTTTTCCTACCTTTGCTTTGTTTGGAATTTTTTTTGGTTTTTTGTGTTTTCTGCCTATAACCAATCTAAAAAAAGAATCAAAGGGCCCAGCCAGTGTGGTTCAGTGGTTGATCATCTACCTATAAACCAGGAGGTCACAGTTTGATTTCCTGGTAGGGAACATGTCTGGGTTGTGGGCTCAATCTCCAGTAAGGGGCATGCAGGAGGCAGACAATCAAAGATTCCCATCTTTGATGTTTCTGTCTCTCTCGCTCCCTCTCTTTTCCTCTCTAAAATCAATAAAAAATATTTTTAAAAGATAAAGAATCGAAGGGAGATTTTAGAAGTAATTCTATAAGAGTTTATATCACCAATGGGAAATATACATAATGTTTTTAAATGAAAAATGTAGACTATAAAATCAGCTTATGATTCTAAGTAAGCACATTTTTAATCAACTTTTTTAAATTGGAAAGTTTTAAATTTACTTTATCAAAACAATTTTTAAACTAGATAGAGATGACTTCTGGTTTCTGCACACCTGAGAACTTCATGTGCCCTGGGATTAACAAGAGAGACTGAACTGCCCCTCACAGTTCAGTGGTGGGGCAGAATGAAAAAGACAGTCTTAAATAGTCTTCCTTTTCTGTAGAAAGTGTGTTTTGCAGAAGATATAGATACATATTCATCACATATATATTAAATACAAAAAATCCTGAGCTTAGAAACTGAACTAAAAAAGAAATACACAAAATGTCAATGTCAGCAATGTTCTTTTGGGGTATTATGAATATGAGTGATTTGTCCCTTTTTTCTACTCTTCTGTATTGCATATAAAATATGTTGTTCTTTTCCAATGGTAATACATAATATAATTAATTCTTAAAATGATCTAAGAGCAAAGCTGATGCTGTGAAACATGCCCACAGATAGCTGGGAAAGAAGCATGGTTGATGGAACCTACTGTTACACTGTTGTCAAGGATGAGGAGTGGCCCAATTTGGTTGAAAAAATGGTCCTTCCAAGGCCAAAAGACAGGCCAGCAGCAGCAGGTGCTCCAGGTGAAGTCCCAGCTGGCCAATGGCCCAAGACCAGCTTTCTCAAGGCTGAAGTGTCATGATGTCCAATCTGGCACCATTCTTGTTGCATCAAGCTCATTTTGTCTTTAATCCTGCCTGATTTGATGTGTTCAAATGAAATACTGAGAATTTTTAGAGCAGAGAAAGCAATGAATAGTCTGGCTCCCCAATATGTCCATCTGGATAGACACACTCTGAATCCAGAGAACTTTTAGCACCTTCACAGTTGAAAACTTCATGTGCTCTGAAATTAGTGAGAGAAATGAACTATTTATCATAGGGTATTTGACCTAGTAAAATGAAAAATATCATTTTCAAATAAAAAACACACACAATAGCCTTCCTTTATATTATTGAGTGCTTATAATGTGTGGAAGAAGCTCATTGTAGAAAGTGCGTTTGGCAGAGAATATACCTATAGAATGAAAACATCAATCCTAACAATATCAAAGACCCTGCTAGGAACTTTTGTTCATTAATTTATTCATTACTTATTCATTCATTCACACACACAAGCAATCATTAATATCAGCTGTGTCCACAAATCCTTAAAGCAATGGTTCTTAAAGAATGGGCTCTGGAACCAGCAATATTGACATCATCTGAGAACTTGTTAAAAATGCCAATTCTCAAACTCAACCCCAGAACTATTGAATTACAATCTCTGGAGTCTAGCAATCTGTGTTTTAATAAACTCTCTACATAATTCCTATGGCTGCTAAGGTTTGAGGACCCCTGTTCTTGGGTATGGATGTATCAGTTGAGGAGGAATTACTGATAAAGATTTCCATTAAAAGTGACAAGAATAATCTGTGGAAGGAGCTCATTGTTCTAGGAAAGCACACTATGGGGGGTTTTCGAAAGCTATTTCCTTGCATTGAATGCCCAATTTTGTGTTTATTTGTGTTAAATTTAGTGATATCACTCTCAGGATGTCAGAAAATATGT
This sequence comes from Antrozous pallidus, assembly GCA_027563665.1. Classification (NCBI taxonomy): domain Eukaryota; kingdom Metazoa; phylum Chordata; class Mammalia; order Chiroptera; family Vespertilionidae; genus Antrozous; species Antrozous pallidus. The sequence continues at coordinate 16,096,836 of CM050513.1, forward strand.
GGCTTTTTCAGTCCACTATGGTATTGATTTGAAGTATTCTTTTAAATTAACTTCTAGAATAAGACAAAGAACACAAATTAAAAATATCTCTATTCTTTCTTGCTGATGATCCCTGATCAGAATGTCTTTGTTTGTGCTCTTATGAAATGGCTATATGCCAGTCTTCATGGTCCAGTGTAGGTTTGCCAAAAGGTATCCTGGAAACCCTAAATGGCTATCAAAGATGTCATTTGATAGGTTCTAGATCTACATAGCTCACTTAGAGCAAATAGTTCCTACCTGCTTACAATGACACACACTTCTTTTCTCTTCCTCTTCCCTTCTTTCTTCCTCACTGCATCTTTCATAGCCAAGACAGCAATAATTCTGCAAAGTAGCCCTCTGATCAAATTGAACAGGGCTGGACACAGCTGTGTGGAAAGCAAGGATGCCTCCCCTCCTTCCCCTCCTTCCCCCCCTCCCCTCCTTCCCCTCCTCCCCCCCCTCCCCTCCTTCTCCCCTCCTTCCCCTCCTCCTCTCCTCCTCCTCCTCTCCTCCTCCTCCTCTCCTCCTCCTCCCCCTCCTCCTCCTCCTCCTCCTCCTCCTCCTCCTCCTCCTCCTCCTCCTCCTCCTCCTTCTTCTTCTTCTTCTTCTTCTTCTTCTTCTTCTTCTTCTTCTTCTTCTTCTTCTTCTTCTTCTTCCTTCAAGAATACCCTTCAACATTTTATGGTTTTGTGGTGATGAACTTATTTTGCTTTTTTCTTATCTATGAAGCTCTTTATCTAACCTTCAGTTCTAAAGATAGCTGTGCTGGGTGGAGTAATCTTGGTTGTAAATCCTTATTATTTATCACTTTGAATATTTCTTGCCAATTCCTTCTGGCCTGAAAAGTTTTGCTGAGAAGTCAGCTGTCAGTTGTATGGGTCACCTTGTAGGTAACTAACTTGTTTCTTCATGCTGCTTTTAAGATTCTCTCTTTTTCTTTAACCTTTGGCATTTTAATTGTGATGTGTTTTGGTGTGGGCCTCTTGGGTTCCTCTTGTTTGGGATTCTCTGTACTTCCTGGACTTGTAAGTCTATTTCTTGCACCATGTAGGGAAATTTTTCTGTCATTATTTCTTCAAATAGATTTTCAATATCTTACTTTAGCTATTCTTTGGCATCCCCATAATGTGAATGTTGGTATGCTTGAAGTTATCCCAGAGGCTCTTTACACTATTTCATTTTTTTTTCTTTTTGCTCTTCTGATGGGGTGTTTTTTGCTTCTTCATTTTCCAAATTGCTAATTTGATTCTCAGCATCCTCTACTCTTCTGTTGATTACCTGTAAATTAATCTTCATTTCAGTTAGTATACGCTTAATTTCTGGCTAATCTTTTTTCATGTCTTTGATGTTCTCACTAATTTCCTTGAAATTCTCACTAAGATCCTTGAATTCTAACTAAGTCCCTTGAAGTTCTCATTAATATCTTTGAGCATCCTTATAGCCATTGTTTTGAACTCTGTATCCAGTTGTTTTTTTTGCTTCCATTTCATTTAGTTCTTTTTCTGGAGATTTCTTTTGTTCTTTCATTTGCTACATGTTCCTTGGTATCCACATTTTGGCTGCTTCCCTGTTGGTTTCTATGTATTATGTAAAGCTGCTATGTCTTCTGGAATTGGTAGAGTGGCCTTGTGTAGCAGGTATCCTATAGGATCCTGTGGCTCAGCCTCCCTGGTCACCTGAGCTGGGCACTCTAGGTGTACCCCTTTGTGGGCTGTGTGCACTGTCTTATTGTAGTTGAGCCTTAATTGCTATTGGTGTGGCTAGGATGAATTGATCCCCAGGCCAATTGACTGTGATGACCAGCTGCCACTATGGTGTAACAGCTGCACACCTTGTATGCTGGAAACATCTTTATGGAACAAGACTTGCTTCAGTGGGGCTTTGGTGCTCACTGAATCTGCCCCTTGAATGTGTTGCTTGTGCCTGTGTAGAATTGTAATCTGGCATAGACTGAAGCTGTCCCCTGGGGACACTAACTCTGGGGACCACCCTGGATGTGCAAAGTCAGCCACTTCCTATGCTCTGTGCCTGTCAGGAACTACAGAAAAATTTGTATGGCTGCTACTTGTGCTTTACTTAGAAGTTTCCAGGAGAGGCCAAGCTGTGAAACCAGGCATGCTGCTGCTATTGCCTGGCCTGGTGCCTCTTATTGAGAGGAATGGGTTACACTGACACCAGCTTGTGTGGAAGATTTTAGGAAAGTCTACAGCCTGAGCTAGTACAAGTATTCATATGGAAAAGCCACTGCAAACAGCTTGGGTGGGGCTGCAAATTGGGTGGGGCAGGATCTCTGGGAATCACACTAATAATGAACTCACAGAAAAAGAAGTGAAAAAAAAAGCAACAACCCCATTTACCATTGCACACACACAAAAAATTAAGATACTTAAGAATAAACTTAACTTAGGTGGTAAGAGATGGAAAACTACAGGGCATTAAATAAAGAGATAGAGGAAGTCATAAACAAATGAAAGAACATACCAGGTTCATGGATTGGTAGAATCAACATAATTAAAATGTCCATACTACTCAAATCAATCTACAGATCAATGCAATCCTTATTGAAATACAAATAGCATATTTCAAGATTTAGATAAAACTCTTCAAAAATTCATCTGGAATAATAAAAAAAAAAGACCCCAAATAGCTATAGCAATCCTGAGAAAGAAGAACAAATTTGGAGGGATCATAATACCAGATTTTAAGCTCTATTACCAAACCACACTTCTCAAAACTGCATGGTACTGGCACAGAATAAACATAGAGACCAATGGATTAGGACAGAGAATGCAGAAGTCAACCCAAGCCACTATGCTCAATCAATATTTGACAAAGGAGGCAAATGCATACAATGGAGTCAAGACAGTCTCTTCAATAAATGGTGCTGGGAAATTTGGTCAGATACATGCAAAAAAATGAAACTAGATCACCAACTTACACCACACAAAAGCAAATTCAAAATGGTCAAAGAATTTAAATGTAAGAGGGAAAACCATAAAAATCCTACAAGACTCCATAGGCAGCAAAATAGCAGATATATGTCCTAACAATATCTTTACAGACACAGTTCCTAGGGTAATGGAGACTAAGGAGAAAATAAACAAATGAGATTACATCAAAATAAGAAGCTTCTTTGCAGCAAAAGAAACCATTAACAAAACATCAAGAAAGCTCACTGCATGGGAGAAAATATTTATTACTGATAAGTGTTTAAACTCCAAAATTTATGTAGAACTCAGACAACTTAACAAAAGGAAGATAAATGATCCAATCAAAAAATGAGCAAAGGATCTAAGTAGATCCTTTTCAAAAAAGGTCATACAGAAGGTCCAGAAACATATGAAAACATGTTCAAAGTCACTGATCATCTGAGAGATGCAAATCAAAACTACAATGAGGTACCATCTCATACCTGTCAGAATGGCTATCATCAACAAATCAACAAACAACAAGTGCTGGTGAGGATGTAGAGAAAAAGGAACCCTCATGCACTGGTAGGAATGCAGAATTGTGCAGCCACTAGGGAAAGCAATATGGAGTTTCCTCAAAAAAGTAAAAATGGAACTCCTATTTGGCCCAGTAATCCCACTTCTAGGAATATAGCCCAAGAAATCAGAAACACTAGGAAGAAGAAACAAGATGGTGGCAAAGTAAACACCTGTACTGCTGCCTCACACAACAATTTCAAAACTACAACTAAAAGACAAAATGGACATCATCCAAAACCACTGGAAAACTGGCTGACTGGAAATTCTACAACTAGAAGGAAAGATAAAAGGACACTGAGACTCAGAGGATGTGTGGAGGGCAAAAGTGTGGAGATGATTGCGAGTGGAAAGGGCAGGTGGTGGAATACACAGCTGGTTTTCTCAAACGGGGAGGGAGACAAAAACTACCCACTGCTTTGAACTTCAGTTCTGGGTGAGTCTCGGGGAACCCAGACTCAGACAAGGTAAAACTGGACTGTCAGGAGAAAGCACACTGAAACTCCAGGGCTGCAGAGGTGTGCAAACTTGCAGAGAGGGCACACAGCTGAGCATGTGGCAGGCTCTCATTGTTTGGGAGGAAAACAAAACCTCTTGACTGCATTGTACTCCAGTTCTGGGTGAGACTTTGGGTATCCAGACTCATTTGAGGAGAAAGTGGAATGTCTGGCAGCCAGAAAACTTGAGGCCAGCTTTCTCTCAGAGGTGCATGCAGCCATTGCTGCAGGACAGAAAGACCCAGGCACCTCTTAGGGCAGGGCTTGTGGGAAACCAAGGCTGACTGCTCAGCTCTGAGACTCCGACCCATCCAACCTGAGCACAGAAGTTCTTCCAGGGCAGACACAGCTGATCCTCACAACCAATTGGCCTGGAGGTCAACCCCTCCCAGTGATAAGAACAACAATCTAGGCTTAACTAAAATAAGACAGTACAGTCCATAAAGGGGTGCACCAAGAGTACCCACCTCAGGTAACTGGGGAGGCTGAGCCACTGTCTACTAGAAGACACCTACAACACAAAGCTACTTGACCAACTCAGGGAACAGTGAAAATGTGGAGACAAGGAAAAATATCACAATAGAAAGAAATGGAGAAAAACAAATGACTGGACACAGAGTTCAAAACCAGGGTTATAAGGTTTCAAGAATGTCCTAGAAAAGGCCAATAAATTTAAGGAGACTCTCAAGGATATGAAGAAGGACGAACTAGAAATTAAGCATACACTGACTGAAATAACAAATATTATACAGAAACCTTACAGCAGACTAGAGGACCACAAGAATCAAGTCAAAGATTTGAAATACAAAGAAGCAAAAAACACTCAGGCCAAAAAGCAAAAAAAAAGAAAAAAAAATTGAAGATAGTGTAAGAAGCCTTTGGGACAACCTCAAGCATACCAACATCCAAATTATGAGGGTGCCAGAAAAAGAGAGAGAGCAAGATACTGAAAACCTATTTGAAGAAATAGTGACCGAAAACTTCTCTCACCTGGTGAAAGAAATAGACTTAAAAGTCCAGGAAGTGCACAGAACCCTAAACAAAAGGAATCCAAAGAAGACCATGCAAAGACATATCATAATTAAAATGCCAAGAGCAAAAGACAAAGAGAGAATATTAAAAGCAGCAAGAGAAACACAGTTACTTACCTACAAGGGAGCACCCATACAATTGTCACCTGATTTCTCAACAGAAACTACGCAGGGAAGATGGGAATGGCCAGAAATAGTCAAAGTGATGAATAGCAAGAACCTACAACCAAGATTACTCTGCCAAGATTACTCTAACAAAGCTATCATTCAGAATTGAATGTCAGATAAGGAGCTTCACAGATAAGAACAAGCAAAAGGAGTTCATCACCACCAAACCAGTATTATATGAAACTAGAGGCCCGGTGCATGAAATTCGTGCACTGGAGGTGGGGGATGTCCCTCAGCCCAACCTGCACCCTCTCAAACTGCTCACCTGCCTGCCTCCCTGATTGCCCCTAACCACTTCTGCCTGCCAACCTGATCACCCCTAACCACTACCCCGCTAGCCTAATTGATGTCTAACTGCTCCCCTGCCAGCCTATTTGCCCCCAACTTCCCTCCTCTGCCAGCCTGGTCATCCCTAACTGCCCTTCCCTGCAGGCTTGATCACCCCCAACTGCCCTCCCTTGCAGGCCTGGTCCCTCCCAACTGCCCTCCCCTGTTGGCCTGATCACCCACAACTGCCCTCCCTTGCAGGCCTGAAACCTCCCAATGGCTCTCCCCTGCTGGCCATCTTGTGGTGGCCATCTTGTGTCCACATGGGGGCAGGATCTTTGACCACATGGGGGCAGCCCTCTTGTGTGTTGGAGTGATGGTCAATTTGAAATTACTCTTTTATTAGATAGGATGCTGAAAGGTATTCTTTAAGAAGAGAAAGATGAAAAAGATAAAGATAAAAATTATGAACAACAAATACATGTCTATCAACAAGTGAATCTAAAAATCAAGTGAATTAAAAATCTAATGAACAGAATAAACTGGTGATTATAATAGAATCAGGAGCATGGAATGGGAGTGGACTGACAATTCTTGGGGGCAAAGGGGTGTGAGAGGTGCAGGAAGAGACTGGACAGAAATTGTACACCTATGGATGAGAATAGTGGGTGGGGGGAACGTAAGGGCAGAGGTTGGAGTGGGTACTGGGTGGAGAGGAGCTGTGGGGGGAAAAAAGAGGAACAATTGTAATTGTAATTGTAATAATCTGAATAATAAAGATTTCTTAAATTTAAAAAATAAATAAAGGAAGTCAGAAACACTAATCAGAAAGGACATATGCACCCCTGTGTTCATTGCAGCACAATTTAAAATAGCTAAAATTTGGAAACAGCCTAAGTGCCCATCAGTAGATGAATGGATTAAAAAACTTGGGTACATCTATATAATGTCACCATAAAAAAGAAGGAACCTTTGCCATTTGCAACAGCATGCATGGAACTCCAGAGCATTATGCTAAGCTAAATAAGCCAGTCAGAGAAAGATAAATATCACATAATCTCACTCATATATGGGATATAATGATCAACATAATTTGATAAACAAGAAAAGATCCAGAAACAAATGGTAGAAGAGGGGGGGGTTAGAGAGCAATAAAAGAACTTGTATGCATTCATATTAGCATATCCAATGAACATGAGCACTGAGGTGGTGGGGTCTTGCTTGGGATGAGAATGGCTGGGGGGTCAATTGGGGGAAAAGAAGAGAAATGTAAAACTTTAGACAATAAATAAATAAATAAATAAATAAATAAATAAATAAACAAACAAACAAACAAATAAATCCCTTATAATAAAGAGGTAATTTGTAAATTGACCATCACGCCCCTATAAGAAGGCTGCCTAAGACCAGACCAGCAGGAAGTTTAGTGAAATATGACCAAACAACCGAACAAGGAGGTTGTGTGGGGTGACCAGGCCAGCAGTGGGGTTAGTGAGGGACAACCTTAGAGGCAACCAGGCTGGCAGAGGGGGGCAGTTGGGGATAACCAGGCTGGCAGAGAGGGGTAGATGGGGGTGACCAGGCCGGTGGGGGGGGGCAGTATGCAGTGACCAGGCTGGCAGGGGGGCAGTTAGGGGCTATCAGGCCAGCATGCAGAGGTAACGAGGGGCAATCAGGCTGGCGGGCAGGAGAGTTAGGGGCGACCAGGCTGACAACCATGTGAGCAATTAAGAGCCAGCAATCCAGGATTATGAGAGGGAGGTCCAACTGCCAGTTTAGGCCTGATTGGGACATCCCCTGAGGCATCCAGGATTAGAGAGAGTTCAGGCTGGGCTGAGGGGATCCCCCCACGTACACAAATTGTATGCACCTGGCCTCGAGTAAATAAATAAATAACAGGAAAAAAATATCACTCATGGGTGTTGGACCAACCTGTTTCATGCCTCTGCCTCTCCTACCTTTCTTAATTTACTTTTTTCTTTACTTCTCTAGTTGTAGGACTTCCAGTCATCTAGATTTCAGGCAGTTCTGAATGATGGTTGTCCCATGTTTTAGTTGTAATTTTGGTGTGGTTGTGGAAGGCAGTGAATACTGGTGTTTACCTATGCCACCATCTTGGTTTTCTATTGGGGATTCTTTTAAATAGTAGCACTCAACCACCACCCATACACATCCAAGACTTGTCAGGGATGGTTTGGAATCCCCTCTGTGATGGAAAGGGGAGGTGGGCAAGGAGCTTCACTGTTGGGAAACATTCTTTATTGATGAGCAGTCAGAAATGAGCATTTATAAAACTAACGGTGAAGGATTAGATAAGGGGAACTGTGATTCAATGTCTCAAAATTTAACGTGTGTGACTTTTCAAGAACACATCTATTAAAGAAAGGTTTAGCTATCAACCTTCTTGAAGGGAAAAAATGTCAGTATGAGCAAAGATCTTTTTACCAAATCCTCACAGTCTTTCTGGTTAGACTGATTTTTCACAAGTACTCAGATAGGATGATGCTGTGTCCTTAGTGTAATCATCATCTCCAGGAAGCATTGACACACATGGAGCAAACCTGTCCCTGAAACCATATCAGCACCTGAGGGACCTTTAGGCCAAGAGTGACCCGGTGGAAGGCTATCCCAAAACCACTGAGACCGCCTTGATCCACATGGGGTCATAGTCTGAGACAAGCTCTTGGGAACCAGACTAGAATTGGATGCTTTCTATACAAGCATGCTGGAATTAATAAGAGTTTGTGCAATTTTTCCCAGAATAGTACAAAAAAACCTCCATTTTCTGTCTGGCTATTGAATACTTTCAACTATTAAAATTATGTAAGAGAAGGTGGGCGGCGGCAGCGGCAGGTACTGGGAGGAAGAAGGCCCAAGTCCTTGCCAGCTCAGCTTACACGTGGGAGTGAAATTCGCTGAAGCCACCGTGTTATCCATGCCCATGAGGGAACAGAGACCCTACACTCCCCCTTCCACTGCCCCTGCTTCTTACCCGTCACTCTGGCCTAGAACTGTGCACAGCGTCCAATGGCAATGGCCTTGCTCAGATGCTCAACTGAGCCTAGGAAGAGCTGATACTTCAGATGGCATCAGAAGCAAATGCTTTTGGGGAGGAACCAAGATGGCAGCATAGGTAAACACCTATCTTACTGCCCCACACAATTCCAAAACTACAATTTAACGACAGAACAAACATCATCCAGAATCACTGGAAATCTAGCTGAGTGAAAATTTCACAAGTAAAAGTAAAGATAGGACACTGTGAATCAGAGGAGTGGTGGAGGGCACCTTTGAAGATACGCATGGAGGCAGGGGTTTGGAGCCGTGTGCACGTGCCAGGGGAAAGGGCGGGTGGCTGCAAACCTGGCCAGTTTTCTTGAACAGGGAGGGCAAAGGCTTCCCACTGCAGTGATTCCCCAGTTCCAAGTGAGGTCCAGGGAACCCACACTAATACAGGGTGAAACTGGACATTGGGAAGGCACGCTGAAACCCGGGTGTGGCAGAGGTCTGTGAGCTTGTGGAGAGGGCGAGCTTGTGGAGAGTGCACGTAAACTTGGGAACAGAAGTGTGTGACCATGTACAGAGGACTCGTGACTTGCTCCCTTGTTCGGGAGACCACCGGACTGCATTGTATTAAAACCCTGGGCGAGACTTTGGGTGTGCAGACTCATTTGGAGAGAGGCTGAGTTGTCTGGCAGAGGGTGGAGATCAGCAGTGGCTTTCTCTGGAGGTGCGTGCAGCCATTACCACCCAGCACAGAGACCCAGGTGCCACATAGGGCAGAGCTGACGCTGCCTGCTCAGCCCAGAGACTGCCCATCCAACTTGAACACAGCTTACCCTCACAGTCAATTGGCCTAGTGCTAACAACAATAATCTGGGCTTAACTTCAACAATATTGTACAACCCACAAAACGTTGCAGTAAGATTATCCACCTCAGGTAACTGGGGAGGCTGAGCCACTGTCCCTTAGAGGACATCTACCACACAAAGCTAATGGACCAACTCAGTGAAGCAGCCACAATGCAGAGAAATGGAAAGAAATTAGGTGTGAAAGAAATAGAGGAAAAAAGATGACTAGACATAGAGTTCAAAACCACAGTAATAAGGTTTTTCAAGAGGCTCCTAGAAAAGGCCGATGAACTTAATGAGACCTACAAGGAAATGAACAAGACCTATAAGGAAATGAATGAGACCAACGAGGATACGAAAAAGAACCAACTAGAAATTAAGCATACACTGACTGAAATAAAAAATATTACACAAAGACCTAAAAGCATTCCAGAGGACCGCAAGAACCAAGTCAAAGATTTGAAGTACAAAGAGGCAAAATCCGCTCAGCTGGAAAAGCAAGAAGCCAAAAGAACCCCAAAAATGGAAGATAGTGTAAGGGGCCTCTGAGACAACCTCAAACATACCAACATCCAAATTATAGGGGTGCCAGAAAAAGAGAGAGAGCAAGATAATGAAAACCTACTTGAAGAAATAGTGACTGAAAACTTCCCTCACCTGGTGAAAGAAATTGACTTAAAAGCCCAAGAAGTACACAGAACCCCAAAATGTAGGAATCTAAAGAGGACCACACCAAGACACATCATAATTAAAATGCCAAGAACAAAAGATAAGATAAAGAAAGAATATTAAAAGCAGCAAGAGAAAAACAGTTAGTTGCCTATAAGGGAGCACCCATATGATTGTCAGCAGATTTCTCAACAGAAACGGTGCAGGCCAGACGGGTGTGGCAAGAAATATTCAAAGTGATGAATAGCAAGAATCTACAACCAAGATTACTCTACCCAGCAAAGCTATCATTCAGAATTGAAGGTCAGATGAAGTGCTTCACAGATAAGAAAAAGCTAAAGGAGTTCATCACCACCAAACCAATATTATATGAATTGCTGAAAGATATTCTATAATAAGAGGAAGAAGAAAAAGGTAAAAATATAAATTATGAACAACAAATACACACCTACCAACAAATGAATCTAAAAATCAAGTGAATTAATAATCTGATGAACAGGATAAACTGGTGAATATAACAGAATCATGGACATAGAGAGGGAATGGACTGACAATTCTTGGGGAGAAAATGGGTGTGGGAAGTGCAGCAAGAGACTGGGAAAAAATCATGCACCTATGGAAGAGGACAGTGAGGGGGGGAGGTGAGGGCGGAGGGGGGGATGGGTACCGGGTGGAGGGGAGCTATAGGGGGAAAAAAAGGGGGAACAATGTAATTAATAAGCTGAACAATAAAGATTAAAAATAAATTTAAAAAATTATGGAAGAGTCTCTGTTCATTGATAAAAGCAATTATTTCATCTTGAGAACATCTTGCACATTCCAAATAATTTGGGGTACTGCTTATATTTAATGAATTTTCAAAGTACATCTGCAATATACTTTACTACCCAAAGAGGAGACCAATGGCACACAATCAGAATTTGAATACATGCAAAGCTATCTTGACATTTTAGATATCATTTAAAAAGTAGTTCTCTTGTGGGTAACTGTGGTGTTCCATAACATCCTGGATGTACCCAGTGGGTCACTGAAGTCATCTTTTGAACCAGGCCCATGCAGGGACCTTCACTATATCATCCTGGTCCTTCCTTGCCAGGCACAAGAAAGCTGATGATAGCCTGATAAAGGAAGAAGAAAATGCATTTATCTAAGAGTTTAAGTGTAAAGATAGTCATGATTGCCACCAAATGTGATCATTGTGTACCCTTTCTGCTCATGGCGCTGAGCCCAAATTGATACTTCCGCTCCATGATAAGGATGCAAATGGTTATATACATAAGCTTCACCCCAGGATATTCCTCAATCTTTTGATACTTATGATACCTCTAAGATCATCAGCTCAGCAGAATGTGTAATATTAAAGAGTTATGATTAGAATTACTTCATTTCTGCTGATTGTCATAGGGCTCTAAGAAATGGCATCTTGACTACTATTCTAAATCTCTTAAATTAAAAGAAGTTATATTTTAATAAATTTTTAAAAGGGAGTCATAAATATACGTGTGTGTGTGTGTGTGTGTGTGGTTTCTGAGAAAGCTTCATAAAATAATAAAACTCAAATTATGAATGTATTAACTGAACTTGTTTTCATTTCAGTTTTTTTCTTGAGCATCTGACAACCAAATAACAAGATTTTCCAGTTTTGTTCAAGTATTATGAAGTAGGTTACTAATAAGATAGCCCGGTTGTGTGGTTAAGCCTGACCATTCCTGAAACATGTTGAGTGACAGTGAATGACTCTTCTATAAAATTTCATGGACTCCAATAGACACTAGTTATCACATTCAGTTCATTGGTTAATGAAGTTTTGAGTGAATACAAATGTTACTCTCCCCTAACAAATAAGTAATTGTCCTAAGGGTCGATAATAAACATTCACTACACTAGAGAGTAAGAATCAAGTAATGTTTTATTTAAATATATAATTAATAATTGAATGCATTTATTTAATATATAATATTAAATTTTTAAGTATTTAGTATATCAATGCTTTCTCATATATGTAATATATTACTTATTATTGTAATATAAGTATCTAAATACCAGTCCCTTAATATGAATTATCATGGAATAGTTTTATGAAGATAAAAACAATAGTCTATTTATAGTAATGGCAGTTAATCTTTTCAGAGCAAAGAAAGTTTGAATTAATTTAAGTAAAAAATAGAGTTTATTTTCTCTTTAAAATTCAATCAATAAATATAACACAAAAAATTGGCAGTAGAATTTTGTGGTGTTTGACCATTTATATATCAAGGCTGATATAGCTAAAATAATTTAAATATATAATCCAAAATCTGTCACCTGATGATATATAATTTCTTGGTTTTCATCACACTTTCTTTGGAGCACCAAGGTTTTCAATTGTGTTGTTGATGCTGTCAGTTCAGTAATAACTGTGGTATACATGGGGACTGAGAATGGGAGAAGGAAAAGGATAATGAGTTTAAACAAACTTGGCATCAATAATAACCTTATAAAAATGTCTTCTTTGTCAAGAAAAGTGAAGTATTAAACTGTGACTAGATCTTATACAGAGTGTTGAAAATCAACCTGATATGGGTCAATGCAGCCACAATCAACTGGTGAAACCGAGAAGGTTGTCACTACCAAGAACAGTATGGGTTCAAAGTCAACTTAAGCAATATGCCATTAGCTAGATCTAAAGTCATGGTCACAGACAACATTAGACCATTTGAACAGACAATGTGCAGTGATCCTTTATGAAGACTTCACAGAAACCACATTAAGCAGAGGGACCAATACTGGTTTTGAACAATTGCTTCCATATTCATGGGGTTTAGGAAAGTAAGGATCATCCTGTTCTTATCCAAAAATATTTTTCTTCTCCTTATTTACAACATATTTTTATTGACTATATTCCTTATGCTGTACTCTACATCCCCATGACTAGTCTGTAACAACCAATTTGTACTTTCTAATCCCTTCATCTTTTTCACCCACCCCCACTTATCTGGAAACTGTCAACTGTTCTCTCTATATGTTTCTGTTGTGCTTGTTTGTTTATTTTCTTTTATAGATGCAATTATTGATAGGTATGTATTTATTGCAATTTTATTGTTCATATTTTAAGGCTTTTTTCCCTTCTTCTTAAAGAATACTCTTTAACATTTCATATATTACTGGTTTAATGGTGATGAATTCCTTTAGATTTTTCTTGTCTATGAACCTCTTTATCTGTCCTTCAATTCTAAATGATAACATTGTTGGGTAGAGTGATCTTGATTGTAGGTTCTTGTTTTTATCACTTTGAATATTTCTTGCCACTCCTTTCTGGCCTGAAAAGTTTCTGTTTAGAAGTCATCTGACAGTCTTACAGGAGATCCCTTGTAGGGAACTAACTGCTTTTCTCTTGCTGCTTTTAAGTGTCTTGCTTTATTTTTAACCTTTGGTATTTTAATAATGATGTGTCTTGGTGTTGGCCGCTTTGGGTTTCTCTTGTGTGGGACTCTCTGTGCTTCCTGGACTTGTAAGTCTATTTTCTTCACCAGGTAGGGAAAACTTTCTGTCATTATTTTTCCACATAGGTTTTCAATTTCTTGCTCTCTCTTCTCCTTCCAATAGTCCCATGATGCAAATGTTTGTATGTTTGAAATTGTACCAGATCTCCTAATACTATTTTCAATTCTTGGATACTTTTTCCTTTTGGTTTTTCTAATTAGGTATTTATTGTTTTCTTATTCTCTAAATCTCTGATTTGATCCTATACTTCATCTGCTCTACTGTAATATATTCTTCATTTCAGTTAACGTATTCTTCATTTCTAATTCTTTTTTATGTGTTCTAATTTTGTTTTTATGTTCCCTGTCTCTTTGTTGAAGTTCTCACTGAGATAATTAAGCACCCTTCTAACAAGTGTTTTGAAGTCTGCATCTAGTAGATTGCTTGTCTCCATTTTGTTTCATTCTTTCTCTGGAATTTTGTTCTGCTCTTTCATTTGGGATGTTTCTTTGTCTCCTCATTTTGACCACCTCTTTGTGTTGGCTTCTATGTAGTAGGTAAAGCTGCTATGTCCCCAGGCTTGGTAGAGTGGTCTTATGAAGTACATGTTCTGGATGCTCCAGTGGCATGGCCTCTTCACTAACCTGAGCTGGGCATTCCAGGTATTATCTTGTGTGGGTTGTGTCCACCCTCCAGTTGTAGTTGAGCCTTGAGTAATGTTAGCATGGCAATGAAAAGAACTTATCCCCAGGCCGATGGGTGGTAGAGACTGGCTGTGACCATTGACCACCACTGGCCACTTTCATCTTTCAGAATAGGACTTGTTTCACTGGGGCTCTCAGGCCCACTGTGTCTTCCCCTTCAGTGTGTTGCTTGTGGAGGTTGTTTGGTGTTGCTTTGATGTGGTCTGAAGCTGTCCACTGGGTACATTGGCTCTGGGATCTGCTGGGGGTACAGGCCAAGATCAGCCACTACCTCTGTTCTGCCCAGGACCACCAGGCATGAGCTACAAAGTGATCTGCAGATGGCTGCTATTTGTGCTAGACTTGGAGGTGTCAGGAACAGGACAAACTGTGAACCAAGGCTGTCTGCTGAGTGCGCCTATGGCCACTTAGCAAGAGGTACAGGGTACACTGAGGCCAGATGCTGCTTGATTGAGAGATTTTAAGAAAGTCTAAAGCCTGACACAAGAGAGGCCATTTGTATGGTAAATCCACTAGAAACAGCTTGGGTGGGCCTGAAAGTTGGGTGGGAAGAGGTTTCATGGACTCACCAGGACAGAGTAAAACAGTGTAAGCCAGGTTGCTGGAGTCTCAGATATGGTACCTGTCTGCCAGCTCTGTGTGTAGGGGGAGTGTCTCAGAAAAGGAACAATGGCCTCTGCCAGTACTTTGTTTGGGCAGAAAGCTGCCCTCCCCAGCTCTTGCCATGATGCCATATAATTCAGTTCCTCCCTATATGTCCCTGGTTCCTTTCAAGCTGCTGCCCCAATTTTGGAGCTCAAAGGGAGTGAATCTGAGTAAGTACATGTATGGGCCCTTTAAGAGGACCTGTCTGGTTTTTACAGCCAGAAATCATGAGGACTCCTCTTCCTGGCACTGGAACCCTCCCAACTTTTATCTGCCACATGTGGATGTGGGACAAGTTGGTTCCATGTCTCTGCCCCTCCTACCAACCTTGATGTTGCTTTTTCTTTAAATCCCTCGTTGTAGGACATCTATTCAGCTAGATTTCAGGCAGTTCTAAATTATGGTTGTTCAGTAGTTTAGTTGTAACTTTGATGTTGATTTTCAACATAATTAAAGCAACACTGGAAAGATACTGATGAGCAATTAATATTGCATCCCTTTCTATTGGTATTCTCAAAGGTTCATTTGAATTCTTTGTCGTTCAAGAGTGGAAAAGAGCTTCTCAAAAATGTAAGATTTTTTAAAATAAACGGGAAGGTGAAGGATAGTCTGAGACAGGATGTACTTATTGCCTTGGTGAAGGACATAGATTATGTCTGTACAAGACCAACCATAAGATAAAGAACAAATTAAGTCTGCCAGATGTTTTATCTACATAATATGAAAAATTCCTTTGATTGAATTTTTCACTTCCATTTGTGTGTTTGATGTTGAATAAAAATGTCACAAATAGGAGAATATGAGAAGAATATGAAAAGTGTGCAAAAATATAGCATCAGAAATGTTTTTTGATGATAATAAAGTTTCCCTCTAATGTTTAGTTTTCTTTCAAGCAAGATGTAATGGATTTTATATTTATACAGAATATATATCACCATGTTTTTGGCCTTCAGGAGCTGTTGATCTCTATGCCTAAAATCCAAAGAGGAGAGAGCTACAGACTGAAGTAAGAAAATAGAGACACACAGTTCTGAGAGCCTGAAAAGATCAGTTGATTGGAGATCTTTCTGTAGACAAATTTGGATTCCAGGTTTGGGAGCATGTTTTTATTTTCTAGGCCTATTTTTAATTGTTTTGTTTATTAGTTGTCAACAACAGAATCCATTCTGCTAGCCCAAGCTGAAGAAAAATTTATCAAACAATATTAGTAGCTTATAAAATTTTTAGGTGAACCAAACAGCAAGTGCAGCTAGATAACAGGAAAACACACACCACCAACACTCCTCTGAGTTTCCAGAAACTGACTATATGGCCTTTGACAGAACAATGCAGCCAACTCCATAGGTCACTCACTTTGGGTTCCACATCTCTTGTGAAATCTAAGGTGCCCATGATTTATCGAGCTGAAATCATAAACCTGAGCCTTAGCTGAAGGGAGTTTAGGAGAGAAGGTTTCTACCTTATGAAGGTGCTCTCCCAAAATATGCAAGGTCATATAATGATACTGGGCAGTCACTAAAGACAAATGTCAACTACAGGAATGAGATTATGTTAGCTTAGCTCTAGGAAAATTAATTCAGCGTGATTTGTGTAGAAGGACAAAAGTAGGACAAGGCTGGATGTGAAGAAAACAAGTTAGGAACCTATTGCAATTGTCAAAGGAAGCAGTAATAAGTTGTTTCACCGTAATGCTAGTGGTGGAAACATAAACAACAAGGAAGATTCTGGAATCACAAAAGAGGTAGGAGTGGATAACATCAACAGAAGAGGAGGTGCCATTCTGAAAAGAATGTTGAGTCCAGTCTGGGACACATTCAATTTTGGGGAAAACAAGTTACACCCAAGTGTACAAATCCAGTGGGCAACTGGAAAGATAAATCTGGGGCTCTAGAGAGAAGTATCCAGACACAGGTATTAGAGTCATTACAGAGAGATAATAATTGAAAGAATCAAACTCAGAGAGTATAGTTCAGTTAGTGTTTTTATTCCTTTTGAAATTGTTGTGTGTGTGTGTGTGTGTGTGTGTGTTTTTGGGGGGCGGGCGATATTCCTGATTGTCTACTAAGTGATTTAAGGAGACCTTAACTCAGAGTTTTTATCCCATAAAAGCATAAAAGAAAGCTTTACTGTTATTCAAATAACATCTTCTTTTCTGTTGGGAGGAACATAGCATCAGTTATAGTTCTCTATATAGCTATATCCTGGGGTCCAGGTGACAGGGTATATCGTGAATAAGAAAAGCCAAGCCTTGTTTTCATGGTAGTTATTTTTCACCTGGTATGAGAAAAACAAACAAACAAACAAACAAACTAATTACACACTGGTAGATCAAGAGTATACATCACAAAAGAGAAAGTTTCTGATTCTCTAACCTGAACAAGTCTCTGTGAGAAAAGGGGGGCTTGTTTCCAAGGATGTAAGTACCATAGAGCTCGCAGCACGGGGCCTCACTGTCCCACATTTCTACTTCCAGTCTCCTAACAACAAGGCCTTCTCTGAGATCTCAGAGAAAGAGACCCTCTGCAGAGTGAATGAGAGGCTTGTTGCCCACAAAGAGTAAACTAAGTTGGGACCAGCATTTTCTTTTAAATCAAGGGACACTTTTGTTTTGAAGGACAAAACTGTCTCAGAGCAGCCTGAGCTGCCCTGTGTGGAAAGAGCCTCGGACCTCTGCTCCACTCGGATCAGACTGCAGGATCCCTGGCACTGGTCAGAGTCAGGATCACCAACACCCTTGGAAGGATCCTGAAATGGGAGCCAATCATCTGCTCTCAGTCATTAACTTGGAAACCATGTCACAGGTGCCCTTCTTCCTTCTGAGAATTCACCTTCCTGACGTGGAATCCTCTGAGAAGATACCAGAGAGAGATGGACCTACACATTCAAATGGATGCCCTGCTACAGAACCAACCCTCCCAACATTTCCATTCATTTTTTAAAGAGGAGGAGGACCTGCAGTTGCTCAGTGGGGAGAGGCCCACCGACACCCGGTCACTGAGACCAATGGTACTGTTTCTCTGTGCCCACTCTATTCTGTCCATGTTGAATTACAAATGGTTGAGTCAGTCTTTAGAACTCCATCTTCCCTAGAGCACTGGAAGAAGCAGGATGTCATTATTTAATACTAGAGGCCCAGTACATGAAATTCGTGCATGAATGGGGTCCTTCTGCCTGGCCAGCAATCAAGGCCAATTGGGGCTGGTGGCCAGGGAGGGACTGCGAGAGGGACTTTAGGAGGGCTCCAGGGCATATCCACCCCTGTCTCACCCAGTCCCAATCAGCTGAACCTCAGAAGCAAGCTAACCTACTGGTCAGAGCATCTGCTCCCTGGTGATCAGTGCACATCACAGTGACTGGTTGGTTGGCCACTCAGTCAGACACTTACCATCTTAGGCTTTTATATAGAGAGAGATTGTAACTCACGGTGCAGAATGCTCAACATGCACTTTTCCTCCAGTCCCTGGTCTTGGAGATCTCATGTCCTTCCAAGGCTCTGTTCACCCTTATCAGCTGCCACATGAAGTAAATTACATTGTGTGCATGGAAACCTTTTGCAGGCTCTATAGGGGTGTCTTTACTTCACTGCAGTTCCAATTACACCAACATAAGGAGAGACATCCTCATTATCAGGTAACACCATCATGGTAAGACCCCTGCTCAGCCTACTGCAGCAGTTTTAAACAGGCCATGGGTCACCCTAGATGGTTTGGTTCAGTCAATAGAGCCACAGCCTGCGAACTGAAGGAACCTGGATTCAATTCTAGTCAAGCGCACATTCCTGGGTTGTAGGCTCAATCCCCAGTAGGGGGCATGTGGGAGGTGGCAGATTGATTCTCATCATTGATGTTTCTATCTCTTTCTCCCTATGTCTTCCTCTCTGGAATCAATAAAAAGATATTAACAAAAATAAAAAAGGCTATGAATCAAACATTGCTGCTCTTCATCCATCTAGTCCCTTCACCCCCTCTTTTGTCTTTGTCCCCTCCCCACACACACACATACACAACACACTCCACTGGGTCTGTAAAATGGGGTCAGGATTTCTACTTCAACCAAGGGTGATGCTTCCACATGGCCTTCTTTCCCCACCCATCTCTGTCCCAGTCCTGTGAGGTCTCACCCTCCCTCTCCTCCATCTAACTTGGTGGGCCCTGCTCTGCCCCCTCCTCCTGCGACCTCCTGTCTGCAGCCTCCCCCTTTCTCCTCTGCGGGTGAAGTTCCCCAAAGGCTATGTGGGGTGGGGCAGGGCTGTGCTGGGGCCAGAGAGGGGCAGGCACAATGTGATGCAGACCAGTTAGCCAGTGTGGAAGAGGCAGTGCTGGCAGAGCAGTGCTGGTGGGGGTGAACCCAAACAGGGCTTCAGATGATAGTTGGGGTGACAGGTCATGGGGAGGAGAAAGGAGGGCATGAAACCTGTCCTGTGAGAGAGACATCAAGCTCCTTTGCTGCCCTCAACCAGCAGCGTTTTTTAGGCCCCTGTGCAGCAGTCATCCACAGCCCCTCGCTGCCTTCCGCTTCCTTTCAAGTTTTGGACTTGGTTTCTCTGACTCCCTGGGAGCCCGAGGCTGCCCTTTGGCCTCCAGCAGGTGTGCCTAGCCCATTCCCCCTCCCCCTGTAATGGTGCTACCCACTCTCCTGGAGTAGTTAGTGAAACTTAACAAATAAAAGGAAGCAGTTCTGAAGATTATAAATTGCGCACTGAGAATGCCATGGGCTGCAGAAGGCTGTGCAGTACACAGCTCTCGGGTTATGTGTAGCAGCCTCCCATGCCACCCGGTCCCTCCTAGCTCCGTCCCTGCCCACCTCTGCATGCGGCTTGGACCAAACCCTGGGAGCTTCCTGATGGCTCTCACCTCACACCTCGCTATCCAGTCCAGCCCCCCAGTGCCCGCAGCTCGCTCACCTGTCAGTCAGAGCGTCTGCCCCCTGGTGTTCAGTGCACGTCATAGTGACTGGTTGAATGGTCAAACTCCCAGCCAGATCAATGGGACAATTTGCATATTAGGCTTTTATTATAAAGCCTAATCTAAACAGTAACTGACACTATTCCTGAGACAGAAAGAGTCCTTCATGAGACAGCTCAAGTGGGACAAACGTGGAGGTTTCCTTCAGTAGGCTAGAGGACTGAAGGAGTTCAGGATGGCATCTCAGCTCTGGTTAGACTTAAATGTCACACTGTCTCTTGGAGGGACATTCTGCTGCCAAAGTTTTACAGATGGTTCTAGATGTAGCAACGTATTATTAAAGGAAAAGTAGAGTTTACACTGCTTAGCAGAGTTTACACTTCTCAAGGGTTGCCCTGGGTTATGGGATGTCAGCTCTAGAGGACATGGGACACTCACAAAGGCTGTCTTGGAGCAGCAGGAAGGCAAAGGAAGAGGTGCTGTGACTCAGGCCCCAACACAGAAGACTAATAGTAATTAATACATAGCGCAGGTCGCCAGGAATAAGCCAGTCAGTGAGTGTGAATCAATGTGAATTATTTACTTCCAAATGGAGCACATTCTCAGGCCTTTCTGGGGACCTCTAGGGACCCTAACAGTGATTGCATTAACATGTTGACCTCATGGTGTCCCAGGGCACCAGGGGCTGAGACAGTGCTTCCATCAGCAGAGCCCTGGGGGAGAAAAAGCTGTAATATTTGCCACAGAAACCTTCATCCTTCCATTTGGGCAGTAAATCCAAGGTCAGCTTTTCTACCCCATAGGCACTGAGCTACAGGAAGCGAGTACAGAAGATTTTATCTGCCTCATTTTCTTGAAAATAATGCAGTGTATCCCAGACGTGCTTTGTTGCATCCTTAGAAGAAAGCTGAGATTGCAAAAGGGATCAAAGGTATCAGAAGACAGGAATGAGAAGTCTGATTTGTCAGTTTGATCAATAATTAACTAGGAGGAAAAGAAAAAGGAAGTCTGGGGACTCTAGGACAGAGCTCCAGGATGGTAACCACCAGCTACTACTTGCTTCACACCAGCCAATATCCAACAAAGATGTCATTTACTCACCAGCTCGGAGCCAATTTCCCTTCATGGGTGGTCTGACTCACTGAAGGTGGAGATGGAAAGAATAAGAAAAAGGACAAAATAAAATGAGTCCACTGACATTTCATCTTATGCATGAAGGATGCTCTAGTTCTCACTGGGATTCAGAGAAACCTTGGTGGTGCCCAGCTCCTCCTGAGGATTCCCTTCTTTCCAGGACTGGCTGAAAGTCCCACCTTCCTATTTGTCCTTCTTCCTTTGTTGACATCTGTAGAAGTGTTTATAGACCATAGACCATGTTTCTGTTAACCCTCATTAGAGCACAGGCATTAGTAATTATTGTCCTCACATTCTCAGGGCAGAACTGAGGTCCAGAGAGGTTAACAGACTTGTTCAGCATCATACTATCCAAAGAAAAAAAATTTTAGGATGTAGCATTTACTGAGCATTTATTACTTCCAGCTAAGAGCTTTATTGGATTTATGATTTCATCATCATAACAGCTCAGGGATATTATTGTCCCCAGTTTACAGAGGGGAAGCTGAGGCACAGAGAGTAGGCATGCATCTTACCCTTGGACTCAGCATTTGTGGGATGTCAGTATTTATCAGGGCAACCAGGCAGTCTGGCCCCAGAGTGCTGCTCTTTACCCCAGGCTGTGTCTCTGCCACAACTAGAATTCTGGTGAAGGCAGAATTTGAATGCATGTCCTAGACCACCTTTCTCAGTACACAGGGGATCTTGTGGAAATGCAGGTTTTGATCCCACAGATTTAAGACATGGCCATGGTTCTGCATTTTTTAAGAACTCTCAGATGACATTGTTGATGGCTTGCTAACCCATGATGAGTAATGGCCTTCGGAATCACAGCCATTTTTTATTGTTATTTGACCAACAACATCCATTAATTTATCTCTGATTGCCACAGCCATTGCTCCCCCCCACACACACTCTGTACAAGCCACTGCCATACGTATTACTAAATGTACTTTGTTCTTCCAATCTGACCCATTCTACGCCTCATTATTAGGATGATTGCCCTTTAACAAGAATGAGTATAATAATAATTGAGGAGCTATTTGAACACACACACATTTCCCCTCAATCGCAAACACTCTGATTCAGAACATCAGGGGGGCTTGGGGTTTGCACACTGATTCTTAGCGTGCTTTCTAGTGTAAATCAATCCATCCTTTCTTTTATGCTTTCAATTTATCCATTACCCATGTAATTTACAAAAATATTCTAGCAAACCTTGATCACTTGTTCTTTCCGATCGCATCTGGATAGGTCAACTTCTCTGCCAATCACACTGTGTACATGCACAGGATTGGCTCTTCTGCCCACCGCACCCCCAGGGACACAACTTCTTAACCAAAGACATTCTCTCACCACAGGTCTGCTTAGCTAATAGGCGTAAATCTGGGTCTTTCTGGGAAGGATCAGAGTCACTTCTGATCTTACAAGCAAAAAACTGAAGGAGCAGAGATGTTTTTCTCTGTCCCCTCAATCTCTGAGTCCAGTTTTCTAGCTGTTCTGGGCCTTGGCTGAGAAATCAGAACTCTTCAAAAAGAATCCGTTCACTCTAAGGATTTTCAAAGATCACCTCCCTCTGTAATTAAGTTTTTTCTTTCTCCAGTGTCAAAGAAAGCCTCACATTGAGGAAAACTAAAAAGGCATGATGCAAGGATGTCAAATGGTCTCAGGATTCCTTCTTGCAAAATCTTTGTTAATTGTACCCAGTATCTATAGTGATAAATTTAAAGAGACATGAAACAGCAGATCCCAAAGACACTGGACTATTGTATTGTCCCATTACATGGAAACAATGGGGAGAGTCTTGAGCCTATCTCCAGGGCAACAGAAAATTCCAGTCACAGTCAGGTGGACTTTCTGATGAATTTTTAAAACTAGAGTTTTATATACTTTGTTAATTTAAGGATGGGAAAGTTAACACATAAGGATTTATGTAAAATTGCAAAACAAAAATGTATCTTTGATTTAATCTTAAATTTTCTTTTCAGGTATTTTTTTTAAATTTGAGACAAAATAAAATTTCTCAGATCAGGAGAAAGACACCATGGAAAACCCAGAAACAACATATCAGCAAAAAATTGTTTTATTTAAAAATCTATTTTAGCATTGAAGTCTGAGCAGATCAATAGGTAACATATTGTAGTCTGCTGACATGTGGTCTTAAAATCTCTGTGAAAAAAACCATCAACAAAACAGCAGGAAAGCCTACTGCATGGAAGGACATACTTGCCAAAGTTATGTCTGTTAAGGATCTAATCTCCAAATTTTATAGGGAACTCCTACAACTTAACAAAAGGAAGATAACAATTCAATCAAAAAATGGGCACAGGACCTAAATAGAGGTTTTGCAAAAGTGAACATACAGGCCAAGAGACATGAAAACATGCTCAAAATCACTAATCATCTGAGAGATGCAAATCAAAATGACTGTGAAATACCATCTCACACCTGTCAGAATTACTATCATCAACAAGTGCTGGTGAGAATGTCTGCTCTGCTGGTGGGAATGCAGAATGTCTGCTCTGCTGGTGGGAGTGCAGCCACTATGGAAAACAGTATAGAGTTTCCTCAAAAAAAGTAAAAATGGAACTCCCATTTGACCCAGTAATCCCACTTCTAGGAATATACCCCAAGAAATCAGAAACACCATTCAGAAAGGATATATGCACCCCTATGTTCATAGCAGCACAATTTACAATAGTTAAGATTTGGAAACAGCCTAAGTGCCCATCAGCAGATGAATGGATTAAAAACCTGTGATACGTCCATACAATGGAATACTACGCCACTGTAAAAGAGAAAAAACTCTTAACATTTGTAACAACATGGATGGACATGAAGAACATTGTGCTAAGCAAAATAAGCCAGTCAGAAAAAGATAAATATCACATGATCTCATTCATTTGTGGAATATAATGAACAACATAAACTGATGAACAAACATAGATCCAGAGACTGAGAAGCATCAAACAGACTGTCAAACCTCAGAGGGAAGGTAGGCCAGTGTATATAGTGTGTGTTGGGGGTGGGGGGGAGAAGTGGTTTAGAGATCAACCAAAGAACTTTGCATGCATATAAACAAAACCCATGGACACAGACACTAGGGGGGTGAGGGCATGTGCTGAGGGGTGGGAGTGGCTGAGGAGAGGTCAATAGAGGAAAAAGGAGACATATGTAATACTTTAAACAATAAAGAATTTTTTAAAAAATCTCTATTACTAAACAACTTCACTTTGCTTTGGACATTAGGCCTGAGTCTCCTAAAAAGGTCAAGGCAGTCAAATGCAAGTTAGGAGCTCTATAATATGCAGCTGGAGGCAAGGGGCCCCAAACCTGTCAAGAGAAAACTGCCAGAGCATCTACTGGGGTCTCTAATGTCAGTTTTTCAGTTTGGCCCCACCTCTCCCTGCCTGGGTTGGTCCTCTGCATTCAGTTTTGGTTCCTTGCCATCAACTCTCCACATGACCACCCATTTTGGCATTTTCCTGGCTGACTGCAATATCCTCCTTTGGATATGATTTTACTTTCTTATTCAATCCAGACACATTTACATGACTAGGAATAAAAAGCTCTAGAGGTGGGCTATACACTGTGGTAGCCACTAGACACAATGGCCTATTTTAATTATTTTAAATTAAACAAGATGTAAAAAGCCAGTTCCTCAGTACTACTAGCCACATATCAAGTGCATAATTGCCATGTTTCCTCCATTGAAGAAAGTTCTATTTGACAGTGATTTAGAGACAACCCTCACCCCATCATAACCTAAGGAGATGATCACCTTGACTTTAGCATCTTCTCCCAATTCCTCAAACCAAGTAATATGAGACTGAAGTCACTGAAGTCTGAGATAATTTTATTAGCCTTCTCTTGACAGCCATAGCTATTGCCGCCTCCCATGCATGCTAGGAGTAGTTCAGAGTTTCTTCAGATGACACCAGGTTGCCCATAAGTCACAAACATTGAACAGGGAGATCATCAATGAAGATGGCTTAGGTTGAAGAACTCAGAGTAGCATGGAAATGCTGATTAAAAAAAAAAAAAGAATACCACTTTCATTACAACATATTTGTTGTAAAACTGTATTAGTTTGTTGCCTGCTTTTCTCTTTATTTAGCACTAGTGAGCCAGTGCATGAAATTCATGCATGGGAGTGGGGGTGTCCCTCAGCCCGGCCTGCTCCCTCTCCAATCTGGGACCCCTCAAAGGATGTCCTACTGCCGATTTACAAGGAACAGGCCTAAACTGGCAGTCAGACATCCCTCTCGCATTTCAGGACAGCTGGCTCCTAACCATTCAGCAGCCTGCCTGCCTGATTGACTCTAATCACTCTGCCTGCTGGCCTGCTCTTCCCCAACTGCCTCCCTACTGGCCTGCTAGGCCTCATCCTCCTCTCCCCACTGGCCTGCTCACCTCCAACTGCCCCTGCTGTCCTGATCACCCCCAACTGTCCCCCTCTGACAGCCTACTCGACCCCAACTGTCCCCCCTGCTGGTCTGCTCACCTCCAACTCACCCCTCCACACTGGCCTGATCAACCCCAAATGCCATTCTATTCTGGCCTTATCACCCACAACTACCCTCCTTTCTTGGCCTCTTAACTGCCTCTACCTCTGCCCCGCCACCATGGCTTTGTCCAGAAGAACATCTGGAAGGTCTCCTGGAAGATCTCCCAGTCTAATTAGCATATTAACCTTTTATTAGTATAGATAGAGGCCTGGTGCATTGGTGGGGGCCAGCTGGTTTGCTCTGAAGGGTGTCCCAGATCAGGGTAGGGGTTCCTTTGGGGTGTGGGGCAGCCTGGGTGAGGGGCCTGTGGTGGTTTGTAGTCTTGCCGTGCTCCCATGGGGTGAGGGTCCCCGCTGGGGGGCATGGCCAGCCTGAGTGAGGGGCTGAGGGCTGTTTTCAAACTGGCCCCACCCCTTTCAAAGTGGGGGTTCCCACTGGGGTGCCTGGCCAGTGTGGGTGAGGGTCTAATGGCTGTTTGCAGGCTGGCCAAGCCCTCCAGTGGGGACCCTCACCCCATAGGGTCATGGCCACCCTGGGTGAGGGGCTGAGGGTTGTTTTCAGGCTGGCCATGCCCTCTGGTGACCCAGGCTCCTACCCCCTTCTTTCTTTTTCTTTTTTTTCCTCCAGCCCCTCCTTGAGCAGAGGCCAGGGCAGGCTGGAAACTTGGCTTCCTCCGTTGCCAGGTGCAATTCAAACCTCCTGCTCACTCCAGCTCCATGGCTGCCACCACCTTTGTTGGGTTAATTTGCATGCTCGCTCCTGATTGGCTGTTGAACATAGCAGATGGCGGTCAATTTGCATGTTTCTCTTCTATTAGAATAGACTAGGGGCCCAGTGCATGAAATTTATGCACGGGGGGGTGGGTGATCCCTCAGTCCAACCTGCCCCCTCACACATACTGGGAGCCCTCAGGGGATGTCCTACTGACTGCTCACCCCCTGGCCCGCCCAAGGCCTAAAGCCTCGGCCATTGCCCTGCTTACCTCAGCCCCAGCCTTAGCTCCAGCAGCTGGTGACTGCCCAATGCCGGGGGCTGTGCGCTCGCCACTGGCAACCTTGGCTCCACCCCCCAAGCCCCGGCCTTAGCCCCAGCTAGCTCTGCCCCAACTCCTGATTGGCTGGTGGGCATGGCTGGTGGGCGTGGCTTGATCAGAGGTACAATCAATTTGCATATTACTCTTTTATTAGATAGGACTAGAGGCCCGGAGCATGAAATTCATGGAGGGGGGGGGGCGGGTGTCCCTCAACCCAGCCTGACGCCTCACCAATCTGGGACCCTTCAAAGGATGTCCAACTGCCCATTTAGGCCTGATCTTGGTAGGATCAAGCCTAAAATGACAGTCGGGCATCCTTCTTACAATTCAGGACTGCTGACTCCAAACTGATCACCTGCCTGCCTCCCTGATTGCCCCTAACGAATTCTGCCTGCCAGCCTGATCACCCCCTAACCACTACCCTGCCAGCCTAATTAATGTCTAACTGCTCCACTGCCAGCCTGTTTGCCCCCAACTTCCCTCCACTGCCAGCCTGTTCACCTCTAACTGCCCTCCCTTGCAGGCCTGATCCCTCCCAATGGCCCTCCTCTGCTGGCCATCTTGTGGTGGCCATCTTGTTCCTCATGAGGGAAGCCCTCTTGTGTGTTGGAGTGATGGTCAATCTGCATATTACTCTTTTATTAGATAGGATAGAGGCCTGGTACATGGGTGGGGACCGGCTGGCTTGCCCTGAAGAGTGTCCCGGATCAGGGTGGGAGTTCCCTTGGGGCCTTTGGAAGCCTGGGCGAGGGGCCTGTGGTGGTTTGCAGGCCAGCCATGCCCCCAGTGACCCAAGTGGAGGCCCTGGGATCTGGGATTAATTTATGTTCTACAATTGAAACTTTGTAGCCTGCAGTGAAGCTAAGACTTCTGCTCTCTCCGTGGCGACAGCCATTTGACACTTTGTAGCCTAGAGTGGAGGCCTAGGCGCTAGGGCTGCAGAAGTTTGGCTTTCACCATTGCCCGGGCAACCCCAGCCTCTGCTCTCTCCAGCTCCGTGGCTGTTACCATTTCTGTTCGGATAATGTATCTTTTATAATTGAAACTTTGTAGCATTGAGTGGAGGCCTATGGCAGGTGTAAAGCTTGGCTTCCTACATTGCCAGGGAAACCCAAGCCTCCCTCCTGCTCTCAGTGGCGGCAGCCATTGTGGTTGAGGTTTATTTGCATAATTTGCTCCTGATTGGCTGGTGGGAGTGGCTGTGGGCATGGCTTGAACAGAAGTACAGTCAATTTGCATATTACTCTTTTATTAGATAGGATGGTGCCTGCTATTCCACCATTAAAGCTTTATTCTTTTGGGTTTCATAGGTACTTCTTTAGTCTCTATCGTGGACAGGGTACATGGACTACACTGGTGGCAGGAGAAAAAGAGGCAGATCTATAGGAAAGTGAAGGTAATTGTCAATGATCTCACTTGACCTGCTACCATCTTGAAACAATCTTATATGGAAGAGAGCAAGAAGGAGGCTCAAGAGTGCCTCATCCTACATCATATATCATAAATGAGAAACATTTTTACATGTTACCTGTTATATAGCCAATGTAGTGCTGGGCTCATTAAGTTTTCAATATGTACCTGATGGGCTTATTATAGATATTTAATTTTAAGAATTGTTTTAAGAACACTTTCGCATTGGAATCATTCCAAAGCATAATTATCCAAAATAAATTTTAAAAAATACAGCAAGTTTTCTTCTGCACTTTTGGCTTCCTGGGTCAAAATCACCCTTTCCATATCCTTACCTTCATTTTATTCACTAATTTGTTTATTTTTCATTATACAGCCATTTTGTGTGCCTATTCAGCACTGTCATCTCTGCAGAAGATACAAGTTGAATAATACCCCTTGGCCTAGTAACTTGACAGGTGACTATGGAATCCAAAATGGGGCTCACAACTTCTAGAATAGAAGGTCCTTACCTTGCTGATTGTGATTTGTAATCTCCACCTCAAAGTTCTGAATCCCACTCTGTCCATTAGATTTCATCGTGGGTTCCTAACTGAGGAAACCCTAAACAGCAGTGGCTTACACAAGATAGAACTTAATTTCTCTTTTAGACAAAAAAAAAAAAAAAAAAAAAAAAAAAAATCCATTAGCCCTGCTTGCCTCAGCCCCAGCCTTAGCTCCAGCAGCTGGTGACCACCCAATCCTAATATGGTGGTTCTAATATGGTGGTTCCTCTGGAACCCAGGCTCCTTCCTTCCTCAGGTTTTACCAACCTTACTTAATTACTTTGTGATCTAAAAGCTGCATTCTAAGTAGCAGAAAGAAGGAAAAGGAAAAAAGAGCACCTCCTCACACTTTCAGGAGACTTTCTCTTTACCTGTCTAGGCTGAATTTAGTCTCATGGCCATCCCTCACTACAAAAGAGAATGAAAACTTTCAGTTTTTCCCTATCAGGCTTCTGATCCAAAAGAGCAAGTCTGTTCTAGATGACAGGATGATACTAACAATCTCTGCCACCAGCCACACACTGTGCCTAAGGCACTTCCTGCTGTAAGTGCACCAATGCAAAGGTGATGATGATCCATGCCCTCTGGTGATGGAAACAAAAGCCATTAAACTTGAAAGATATTATTCACAGGACCAACATTCTTTCAGCTGTATATATTGCAAGGTTCTAATCTCATCTTTTGCAGGCTTACTTGTTACTGTAAAATAGGATTAAAATGGATGAGCAGCAGACACAACTATTAAAACCTTTCATACATATTAAGACAAAACCCTTGCAGAGAACACAACAAAATTATAAAACACTAAAAGCTATAAAATTAGAACATATAAGTTTTTATAAAAGAGGAACAAAACATCAAATTGGTCCTATTGACCCTGGTATTTTAAATTTTCACTTATCCTGCTAATTGCAAAATCTTGGAATAGGATGTGGAAAATTGGGAATATATTAATGTTACCATGAGAACCCAAATTTTTTAAACCATAACTTTAAGGTAACTTCGTGCTTTTAGTTTTGATGCATACAATGAAGAAACAGAGCAGAGTGAAAAACGCTGGTATGTGTTATACTCATGGTGACCAAGTCCATGAAGGCTTTGATATAAATATCGCACAGAGTTTTAAAAAAATAAAATAAAAAAGGACCAGTGCAGGCCTGGCAGGCGTGGCTCAGTAGTTGAGCATCCATCTATGACCAGGAGGTCACAGTTCAATTTTCTATCAGGGCACATGCTCGGCCTATGGGCTCGAGCCTCAGTTGGAGTGTGCAGTAGGCAGCCGATGGATGATTCTCATCACAGGTGTTTCTATCTTTCTCTCCCTCTTTCTCTCTGAAATCAATAAAAACATTTTTTTTTTTTTTAAAGAGAACCAGCTCAGTCCTTACCTTCTGCTGATATGTGATTGAGGATTATTAAACCACCATTAAGTTTCCAAAGAAGAAAAGAGACATTTTCTCAAGGGAAGAAAAGTCCTTCTCAAAGTTCTGCCCAAATCATACCCTAGACACATGCAGAGAACTTCTCTTTAAAACTGGGATTAGTGCCAAAACCGGTTTGGCTCAGTGGATAGAGCGTCGGACTGCGGACTGAAAGGTCCTGGGTTCGATTCCGGTCAAGGTCATGTACCTTGGCTGCGGGCACGTCCCCAGTAGGGGGTGTGCAAGAGGCAGCTGGTCTATGTTTCTCTCTCATCGGTGTTTCTGACTTTCTATCCCTCTCCCTTCTGCTCTGTAAAAAAATCAATATAAAACTGGGATTAGTGAAGGTTTAATTGTTTGTAGCCTATATTTCATTTGCTTTCATCCCAATGGGTAACATAAGATCCTGGCCCAATTCTCTATCCAAGTTTTTCTGAGAGTTTTGTGCTCTCGGAAAAGCCTAATTGAATTTTAGGGGGCAGCTGTGATAGTGTTTCTCTTTTTCAGGCTCCTTGGTGTCCTGCCCTATCCTCCTCCACAGAGTGTCACATCTTCAGGCCAGTGACTGGTAGCCATGCCCATGAGTGCTGAGGCTCCTCAGGCACCCTGCCAGATCTGATGGTCGCTCATGGGCTCTTCAGTCTCCAGAAATCATAGGCTTCCAGCCAGTACTGCCTATAAAATCAATAGAAATGCTGAGACATGACTGAACCCAAACAGCTGAACATCACTGATGGGAGCTGGAATCCAGTGACAGACTCTTGTTTCCCCGCATTCTTTCTCTCACTATTCCATAGTAATAAAATTCATAATTTTTGTAAAACAAAATAAAGACAACACTTTGTACCTTCTCCTGCAGTTAAGTGTAAGAACTCATGCCTAAGCTCTGGCCAAAGAGATATAAATGAAAATGGAAGAGAGGGGTCTAGCCTTCTTTTCTCCCTTCTTTCTGTTGGTGGGAATGTAGATGCAATGGCTGGAGCTCTAGCAGCAATCATAAGCCATGAGATGGCCTAGAGAATGGAAACTATACATGCAAAAACAATCAAACAAACAAAAAAGAATTTGAGTTCTTCGGACACTGTCTAGTTAAATCTAGCTCAGAAGTAACTGTCTCCAGACCTACAGAACATAAGACAAAAAATAATCTTCTTTCTTGCTTAATTCACTGTTATATGTTACTCAGCCAAATTTGATTCTAACTATAAGCTACAATTATAGAGCTAGCTATAGTCAAATAGTGACAAGGTGAACTGGTTTTTCATCTTCTAAGCTCTCTTTCATGATTCTTCTTATAGACCTCACTGTCCTCTGCTGCCTGCCTTGACACTAATGCTCTCTATCGGAGTGCCCATGCTCTGCAATTTTTCTAATCACTTTTCTATATGGACATACCTATCCTACATTCTCCCTGTTCTAGGATATGACAGGTGACTGAGTAGGTAATGTGATAATGAAATGTATACTATGTTTTTATTCTAATAGAGCATTCTAGTGGGGGTTAGGGTGACCAGACCACAGGAATGACTAACATAGGTCTTCTAGCAGATAACTATGGCAGGTATTTTCAGGCAGGCAGGCTTTTAAACATTTGATATAAGAAATATAGTTCTGCAAACTGTCAGGCAGCTCCAAGTTCATCCATAGCATGTCAGATTCAATTAGTATTCCAAGATACTTAACTTTCTTCTTATATTACTTACTTGTATAAAACTTGTATCCTATATAATAAAAGCCTAATATGCAAATCGACCAAACACTGGAATGACCAGCAAAAGAACAGGCCACTATGATGTACACTGACAACCAGAAGGTGGACACTCAATGCAGGAGCTGGCCTCAGCCTGTAGGCCCCAGGCCAGCCAAGGAGGGTACCAGTAGAGGCCCCCAATCACCCCACCAGTCACCCCACAGAGGGAGGCAACTGGTGGTGGTGGCAGTGGCGGGGGGGGCAGTGAGTGGGCAGCACCAGGCTGGCCAAGGCAGGTGCCAGCAGGGAGCCCTGATCACCCTGACTGCCCTGCCAGTCGTCTCACAGATTGGCCCTGAGTCAGCTAGGCCTAGGAACCCTACTTGTACACAGATTTTGTGCACTGGGTCTCTAGTTCAAAATAAGATACTTGGGGGCTGGGAGAGAAGAAATGTGAAAGTTAACACTTTAAAACATTTCAAGTTTTCAGAAACTACATTATTTTGATTTTCCTATCATTGAAATTAGAAGCAGTGTTTGAAAAAGGTCCCTACATTTAACACAACAATGTTTGTTGAAAAGTCTTTGGTTCCTCCATAATCTCCATCAGCTAGTCCTCTACCATGCAAATAAGCATGCACTCTAAGGAAAAACCAGTGTGCACCATACTGAAACACCACTTCTGGACAAGTCCCTGGGCTCCAGTTCTCCCAACAAAATTACCATCCCAATGCCTATGATTTGGAAATTATGGAGCTACCATTGATTGACACAATATTATGCTTTTTGCTTCCTTGAACCATCAAAGCTAAATTACTAATTACTTATGATATAGTAATGGTTTGTTGTTATTTCAGTAGTTTATATATTATATATTTTCTCTAACTTTGTATAAGTCAGAGCTTGCTAACAGTCAGGGAAACATATAAAGAGGAAATATAAGAGACCACTTGAGTCATCAAATACTGCCTGAATAAACATCCACTTTTCGTTAGCCACCACTGGTATCACTTCCACTAAAAATACAGTAATTTGAGCCTGTGTCCTGGACCCCAAAGGAACAGCTATGACAGACATGTAATTGTAAACCAACTTCCCTGAAGATAGCAGTGCCTTGAAATGAAAGGCTGGCCTTGGAAAGTAGGCAAGCAAGTAACCTCATGGTAATCTCTTATCTTTCCTTTCAGTGCCTCTTATCTTACCATCCTCTTCCTCATCCCTCTCTTTTTCATCTCACTGCTATTTACAGTTGTCACCTGGCAGGAAATGAGTTTAAAAAACAAACAAAAAAAGCTATAAAAATATCTTGTTACTAATAATTATTTTTAAGAATCTTGTTACTTTCCCCTTTCAAGAAATGTCCCTTTACTGTTTAATTGCTGTTGTTATTTTGGGGTGTGTGTGTGTGTGTGTGTGTGTGTGTGTGTGTGTGTGTTTTCTAAGCCTTTACCCTCTAAGCTCACCAAGTTGGAGATCAAAGACCAGATCGCAAAGTTCAGGGGCAGAAGCACACCTCTGGACTGACTTGCACTCTCCTAGGCATGTGAGGGAGTGCAGTCATCTGGAGACATGACTGCCTCAGTTAACTGGTAGTCTTCCTGTGGGAGGCAAGACAGAATGAATGAAACAATTAGAAAACAATGTCAATTGAAGATAACTAAAGATGATGTCATGTTTGAAGTCAGTCCTTGAAATAACAACGTACATGCCTAAAAATAGAGCTCAGGTGAGTAAGGAACTAGGTGGGTGGAGAGGTATTAGAGCTGGAAAGATCCAGTCGGGGCAAGGTGAGCTTACGCAACCTCAGAGAGAGCTCTCAGAACTTCTGAAGGCTATTGTTTGGGCCAGAACTTGATCTGATTAAGGCCTTTGCAAAGTTTCAGTATTGAGGCATTCAGTACTGATTAAAAGGAAACGGACTCATACGCCTGTTCCTTCTTACTTCTCTATGAGTGGGAAAGCTACTCAAATTACTGCACTGGAATGACCCTTAACTCTCGTCCGGGCCCACCTGTAAGAGTGCATGGGTTTTCTTCTTCAGTAAAACCCTCTGAGTCACATGGAGAGGAAATAACAACAAACACTTCCACTAAAAAGCTATTAGAGGGAAATAGGTGAAAATAAAATGAGGTTTTAATCTTATTTCTAAACCACATTATGCATATATAATGCCTAATCTTTTTGTAAGATGAGTAATAATTTAGATCCACTGCACTCAATATTTTATTACCCATGAGTTCAACATAAATTTGTCCCTTTTGCAAATGTAAAATTCTTGCCATTAGAGGAAAAATCCAATCTAAGGTGAATAAAATGTTGCTTCTAATTCTAGGTATAAATAAAGCTTCTCTTTAAACATGGTTTAAATTGTTGGGTTCATCAGTTTACGACTTTGTGTTCACTGAGACAGAGAGAAAATGTCCAGCATACTGACTGACCATAATATGGAGTGCTCAATAAACATCAATTTATTATTTTTAATAAAGCTGTATAATTAAGCTACAATCTGCAATAATGCAGATTTATTGAATATTTCAAATTTTTTCATTAACTTGGCCCATGTATTCCACTTAGATAAGTTTAAATGTACAATGGTAACTATATGAAAATGTTCAGTTTTTAATTATACTGGACCCTCCTTAATACTCTTCTCTCAAGTTTCTGTATTAGAACTAATTCTCCCTTGTGTACTTTGGTAGCCATATTATCTCAGTAGTGATCTCCATTTGCAACTTATCATTATCTCACCAGTCAAACAGGTCTTCATGGACAGACAAAACCATTGTGCTTCTCAAAGTGGGGATTTTTTAGTGCATATGGTGGATATCTGTATGTCATTCATTTTTTAAAGAAACTGCTTCCAACCTAATTGATTTATAATGGTTTTAACAGCTATTATCTTTCCAACTTTCTTTAATGATTGGTTAGCAT
Source organism: Antrozous pallidus (assembly GCA_027563665.1). Lineage (NCBI taxonomy): Eukaryota > Metazoa > Chordata > Mammalia > Chiroptera > Vespertilionidae > Antrozous > Antrozous pallidus. Next base: position 16,131,194 of record CM050513.1, read on the forward strand.
CTTTGGCCATATGCAAGAGATTGCTGTCTCTCACTATAAATTAAATGTAGGTAAACCAACTTATTTTAAATGCAATAGAGCTTTCAAATAAATCCTCTAGTTGCTCCTTTGCAGGGTGAATGATTCTTTCACAAAGCCAATAATCATTTGCTAATGCATGGGTTTTGCAAATCTGGAATTTAATACATCAGATTTGTTAAAAACAACAAAAAACAACAACAACAACAACAAAATAGGTAACCCTTCTTTATTTGCTTCTCTAAGGGTTGGTCTGTTGGCTTAATTTTAATTGAAAAAATACAAGAACCAAGACCAGATTGCTCTAACCATGTTTTGGTTTGGGTAGGATTGATGACTAATGTGTAAAGAGCAATTTGGTATAAATGGGATGGAGTGGAAGGTATGGGAGTGGGTTGGGGGAACTGTGCCCCCGATCAGTAAGTCAAGATCCTAACAGAGCTAAAGTTTGAATACGTCTTATTTCCTTTTTAAATTTATCAAGGCTCTTTGAATGATTGCATCACACAGAAACAAATAAACAAAAACACGGTATTTCACAACTGATTCTGTACAAAGAGTAATAGCAACAGAAGAGGATGACTCCAATACAGAGACATGTAGGCTGAACGAGGAAATGCCTAAATTGATATTGTAAAACAAAACCGCGCATGTGGAAAAAGGACGAGTGAGTTGGAGAAGTATGTTTTCCAAACGTGAAGAACAGAAAATTAAAAATAAGACCTCCTTCCTATCAAGAAAGGCTGGCTGTGTCCTTTATGATTCCCCTTTGTGCCCCTCACTCCCATGCTTCCGTCTGGTGTGGCCGCCATCCAATCCTCCAGGGAGAAAAAGAATCTTGCTTTGTCCCTGCCAGACCTTCCAAGCAAATGCAGCCTTTTGTTTCAGAGTTCTTTCACCTTCACAAAATGCTGAGACAGTTTCTACAAATCAGAGGAAATTTGATGGTGGGAGTGGGGGCAGGTTTGCAGAAAAAGAATTTACCTTCCTGCAACCAAGGCAGGATACATTTCAAATCTCCTCTGGGAGAAAGGCTGCCATGTAGATGGTCGAGAGACCCTGCATGCTTTCAGGGCTCCTTTCAGGGACTTTGTGTCAAGCAATGTAGGGATTAAGGAGAAAAAAATATGTCCCATTTAAATGCTTTGCCTCTCTAGCTGTCTAAATTTTTCTCAAGATTTTTAGCTAAATGCTCTTTAAGGTGATCCATTTTCAAAAGAAAACCTCCAGTTCTGACTGCTCAGCTCAGTCAACCTCTTTGAACTTTCTTTTCCAGCTCTCTGAATCCTCAGTATGCCTTTCTGCTTGATATTGAGCACGAAGGCATTTCAGGGGATCAATCAAAGGTAATAAAAGAGCTCTGAGCTTTTATAGTTTAAAAGAATGCTGTTTTCAGAAATTGTGAACAAGAGCACTATTACAAAATTTTAATTTTTCTTTTTATTTTAATTATTTCTATGTATGCATTACAAATTCCTCCATCACTAGAATGTAATAACTAAAAACAGTCCTATAATGAAATGTAAATGAATTTTATTCCATGAAAATGAGACTTTAAAGTTACCCAGGCAAACAGTGACATTTTTTTTTTCCTGCTGGCTTCTCAAACCTGCTGTCCATCAAAACACAGAGGAATGTTGTTCCCATCACGTAAGACATAAACCTATATAATAAAAGGGTAATATGGAAATTGTCCCCTCAACTAAGAGTTTGACTGGAGTTCGACCAGGGGACAGGGCCAACCTGCCAACCTCCAGGGAACCTCCCTCTGGCCAGCCAACCTCCCACATTCCCTCCCCATGGCAGGCCCAGCCCAATTGGCCCCAATTGGAGCTGGCTGGACCTCAATTAACATAACATAAAAATTATGTTAATTAGTATTAACATAATTTTCACCATAGTTCAAGGCTCTAATTATGTAATATTCTAGGGTAAGTCCAACTACTTCAAGGATGTTGGAAACCACCCCCCCCCCGCCAAAACAAAAAATTTAAAAATATAATATACATTTCTATACTTCAATCAAAAAGGTAGACAGGTGGTGTGAATAATTTTTGGAGGTGGAAGCATCAATCACCAATTATATAAATACTAGAGGCCCAGTGCACAAATTTCTGAACCAGTGGGGTTCAGGTCCCTTGGCCTGGCCTGTAGGATCAGGCTGAAACTGGCTCTTCAACATCTTCTGAGGCGTTCCAGATTGAAAGAGGGTGCAGGCCAGGACGAGGGACCCACTGGTGCACAATCAAGGCAGGGGAGAGATGGGGGAGGTTGGCCAGCTGGGGAAGAACTGTGGGAGGGCTCCAGGGCATGTCTGGCCCCTCTCACTCAGTCCTGATCAGCCAGACCCCAATAGCAAGCTAACCTACCTATAGAAAAATCTGCCCCAAGGTGGTCAGTGCACATCATAGTGACTGGTCGACTGGTTGACTGACTGCCCCCTGGTAGTCAGTGCACCTTATAGAGAACAGTAGAGATGCCTTATCATATCATTAGCATATTATACTTTGATGGGTTGAACGGCATACAGGTCGATCAGACACTTAGCATATTAGGCTTTTATTATATAGGACTAGAGGCCCCGGCATGAAATTCATGCATTGTGGGGGGGGGGGGGGATGAGTGTCCCTCAGCCCAGCCTGCACACTCTCCAATCTGGGACCCCTCGAGAGATGTCTGACTGCCTGTTGAGGCCCATTCCCGGTATGATCAGGCCTAAATGGGCAGTCAGACATCCTTCTCACAATCCAGGACTGCTGGCTTCAAATTGCTTGCCTGCCTGCCTCCCTGATTGCCCCTAACCACTTCTGCCTGCCAGCCTGATCACCCCCTAACCACTACTCTGCCAGCCTAATTGATGTCTAACTGCTCCCCTGCCAGCCTGTTTGCCCCCAACTTCCCTCTTCTGCCAGCCTGGTCACCCCTAACTGTCCTCCCCTGTAGGTTGGTCGCCCCCAACTGCCCTCCCTTGCAGGCCTAGAACCTCCCAATGGCCCTCCCCTGATGCCCATCTTGTGGTGGCCATCTTGTGTCTACCTGGGGGCAGAATCTTTGACCACATGAGGGCAGCCATCTTGTTGTTGAAGTGATGGTCAATCTGTGTATTACTCTTTTATTAGATAGGATAGAGGCCTGGTGCATGGGTGGGGGCCAGCTGGTTTGCCCTGAAAGGTGTCCTGGATCAGGATGGAGAATCCCTTGGGGTGTGGGGTGGCCTGGGCGAGGGGCCTAGAGGTTTGCAGGCTGGCCACGGCCTCCAGTAACCCAAGCAGAGGCCCTGGGATCTAGGAGTAATTTATATTCTACAATTGAATCTTTGTAGCCTGGAGCAGAGCCAAGCCTTCTTCTAGCTCCATGGTAGTGATATAATTGAAACTTTGTAGCCTAGAGTGGAGGCCTAGGTGCTAGAGCTGCATAATCTTGACTTTCTCCATAGCCTGGGCAACCTTAGCCTCTACTTTCTCCAGCTCTGTGGCTACTGCCATTTCTGTTGGGCTATATCTTCTATAATTGAAACTTTATAGCATTGAATGGAGGACTAGGCTGGCAAGGGCAGGCGGAAAGCTTGGCTTCCTCCATTGCTGGGGAAACCCAAACCTCCCTCTTGCTCTCAGTGGTGACAGCCATCTTGTTTGGGGTTTATTTGCATAATTTGCTCCTGATTGGCTTATGGGTGTAGCTGTGGGTGTGGCTTGATTGGAGGTATGGTCAATTCGCATATTACTCTTTTATTAGATAGGATTATATAGGACTAGAGGCCAGGTGCTCGAAACTTTGTGCACTGGGGGAGGGGGGGGCGGGATTCCTCAGTCCCGCTTGCTCCCTCTCACAGTCTGGGAGCCCTCAGGGGATGTTCTACTGACAACTTGGGCCTAAGCCTCCATCTGGGGGAGGCAACTGCACCAATCAGGGAAAGTGCCACCCACATCACCCCACTACTGCTGCCACTGCTGGCTGCAGCAGCTGCTGGCCTTCAGCCCTCACAGCCACCATGGCTGCCAGCCCTCAGTCCTCTCAGCCACTGTGGTGTTTTCATCAACAGGGACTCCAGTCCCTACACCATGAAAAAAATGACAACTTTCTTTAGACATTTTCAAGATGTCCCCTTCCTTCCTGCTTTCCTTCTGCTTTCCTTCCTGCTTTCCTTCTTTCCTTCCTCCCTTCTTCTTTCTTTCCTCCCTTCCTTCCTTCCTTCCTTCCTTCCTTCCTTCCTTCCTTCCTTCCTTCCTTCCTTCCTTCACCTGAGAAAATGTTTCCATTGATTTTTAGAGAGTGTGGGAGAGAGAGGGAGAGACAGAGAGAAAAATCAATGTGAGAGGGACACATTGACTGGTTGCCTCCTGCATGAGTCCTGACCTAGACCTGGGCTAGGGAGGAGCCTGCAACCTAGGTACATGCCCTTGACTAGAAATGAACTGGGACCCTTCAGTCTGCAGGCTGAGGTTCTATGTAATGAGACAAACTGCCTAGGGCAGGATATGACATTTCTTAGCCCCTCCAGCAGCAGACCTCTGTTTTTTCCTCCAGGAGTGAGGTGGAAAAACCCTAGATCACCTTCTTGGATTCTTATTACCTAAGAATGCTGTGAATGGCTTACCACAAGCTTAGCCAATGAGTGGTCAAAAAAAAAAAAAGGTGTTTCTATGCAGCTCATGTGTACAGGGAGACCTTCGCAGCAGCTGCAGCTGCCAGGTCCTTTCCAGTCCTCGAAGCTGCTGCAGCTTTGTCTGGAAGGACATCTTGAAGACTTTTGCTCTAATTAGCATATTACCCTTTTATTAGTATAGCTATCTGTTCTTTGCCAATTGCCAAGAATCCAAAGGCCTGCACTCTGAAGGATGTTAGATTGTGCTTTGAAGAGTGAAAGGCAAAAAAGTAAATAAACATTTATATACATTCAACTTTGACTACTTAAGGGTTAATTGTTACAATTGAGAAACCTTTTCTTTTTCTTTCTGATTATACCTGGACATTGGGCAATTGTTCCTTAGGATCTTCCCAAGATGCTGGGTTCAGAAAGTGAGAGGATGTGAGTGTATTCAACTGTTCTTGCTCAGCTAAAAATATTAATATGTTGTGTCATGGCCTTATGATGGAACAATATGCAGCCACTATGATATTTACAAAAAGTTGTGATGTTGGCAACGTGTTTACAACCATGAAAAATAAAGGCAGGATTTAAAACTGTATGTACAATATGAGTCCAGATTTTCTTTTTTGTTTGTTTGCTTTATGTCGGAAACAAGATCAATGGGAAGAAAGAGAAGTCAGTGTTATGGGTGGAATCTGTCAGGCTTTGTATGTTTCACTTTTTCCCCCTCTGGTTTTCTCTTCCACATTCCTACTAACACTAGATTACTTTTGTGTTTATTATTTTACACAAAGTTTTAAAAGACAAATTAGTTTCTGTGCTTTTTTTGGCCACAGTCATTCTTTGTTGTTGTTGTTGTTGTTGTTGTTGTTGTTGTTGTTGTTAATCCTCCCCTGAGGACATTTTCCCATTGATTATTAGAGAGCAGAAAGCAGGGGAAGAGACAGAGAGAAAGAGACATTGATGTGAGAGAGGCACATATATTGGTTGCCTTCTGCATGTGATTAGAATCAAGCATCTAAACCAGGACCCTTCAATCTGGAGGCTGACACCCTATCCACTAAACTAAACTAGGTAGGGCCACAGTCATTCCTAATTTATCCTCTTGCCGGTTTTCCAAAGGTTAGAGTTAAAGATGCCCCTTAGGTATTCGTATAAACAGAATCCAAAGGACAGTTGTAGTCCTGACCCAGTTTCACAGAAAGGGTGGATCAGAGACTAACTTAGACGAGGTCTGTCTAGACGCAGTACATAATAGAGTGCATATTATGTCTCTTAAATGACCCTCATGATTATTAAGGATTACCTTTGAATGGGTAAACAAAGGATACTTTTTTCTTCTAGAAAAAACTAGATGGCTTAGAGGTGAACAATAGCTTAAAGGGGAAACAGGCAGAAAACAGAAAATAGTTCCAGAAGAAACTTGGTCTTTATTTCAGTAGAAGCTGAGCATCAGAAGAGACCTCTTTTTTGAGGTCAGAGAAATTTAACTGGGAGCTTTGCCCAAACTGGGACCAGAATTGAGGACCCAGCAGAAGCCACGCTCTGGCATTCAGAAAGACCAGTTGGCCCATTGCAGGAGTGGACAAAGATGAGTGGGCCTTACAGGAGCTGGGCAGCAATCAGGATGACAGTAGATGGAAACAAACAGTTGTGTCTTGTGAGGCTGGACAGAGCTGTCCACATCATGGCGGGGTGGGGGCGGGGGTTGAGTCACCTGAATCAAACCAGATTCTATTTTATTACCTCTGACCACCAGCCCATGGACAGATTGCTCCCCTGTCAATTATTATCTGGAAGAAAATTGTTTCCATCACCACACTTGGCAAAGACTGGCCTGCCTGCGTACTAGTATTGCTGGCATGATGATGATGACCTCCCAGGAAGAAAAATACAGGGAAGATGATAGATTTTTGGCCAAGGACAGAAAGAAGAATTTCAGGCTCTTAGAAGATAAAAGCAAGGACACAGAGGTCTGTGCTGTGGCAGCATACTCCAGAACATGGCTGCCACAAGCAGCAACACTAATTAAACTGACATTCCTTATTGCCACTGTTGAAGCTCCTTAGAACATTTTGGCAGGTAAAACGGTCCCTTGAATTATTATCGCTGTCTTTTTGGTAATACTTTCCCTTATATGACCAAACTTCTGTGGTCATTATAGGGGGTCATTTTGGCTGGACTTGTTGACTCTACCTTAAAGCATGCCCAGACTCAACAATTCTTCTTAACTAGTTTACAGTAAAAATCTCCAGATGTAGCTCCCTGCTTCTCCTCAAGCCTCTAACACAAGACCCCATTTTCCGTATAGGAGCTAGAGGGATTTATATAAAACTTAAGTGAAATGTTGACACTGTTCTGCTTAAATCCTCCATGTTTCCCCTACATTACAATCAAGCCACACTCTTTGCTGGGCTTCCAAAAAACATGCACAAACTACTTATATCTGGATTCTCTGATTTCATCCTCTGCCAGCTCTTCCATGTATACCAAGCTCCAACTCCTCCAATCCTCCCTCTGTCTCTTCAACTCACCAAGCCTGGCTCCATCTCAGGGTCTTGGCACTTGCTGGTCCCTTTGCTTGGACAACTCTTCTACTTTTTTTTATTAATTTTTATTTTATGTTTTATTTCATCACAGATATTTTTAAAAACTAAATGTTTTCAAATATAATTACCATTCACGAATACTATGTAAAATGATAACATTTTGCTAGGCAAAGTGACCATAGTGCTTTGCAAGCATGTTAAAGTCTGAAAGACTACACAGTGAAGTTGGGAGCATCAGCAGTCCTGACTAGGAAAGAACGTGGCTGAGTGAACCCTCCCCACAAGATGCCTCTTAATAACTTGACCAAAGTCCAGATTATGGCTTTCACTTTTCCCTCTACTCGTTATGTTGTTTTTCTTCTTGCCATTAGGACTGAGCACAGAGAGTCCTTCTCACCTGAGCTAACCTCCCTTCCTATCACTTTGTCCCATCTCCCTGTGTCATTTTATTCCTAGCACTTAATACAATCTGAATTGGTTTTGTATGTATATGTGTGTATATATATCCTATCTAATAAAAGAGTACTATGCAAATTTGACTGTACCTTCACCACAAGCCACGCCCACCAGCCAATCAGGAGCATATTATGCAGATAAACCCCAACCAAGATGGCTGCCACCATTAAGAGCAGGAAGGAAGCTTGGGTGTCCTTGGCAACAGAGGAAGCCAAGCTTTCTGCCTGCTGTTGCTGGCCTAGGCCTCCACTTAATGTTTCAAAGTTTCAATTATAAAAGATACAGAAATGGCGGCAGCCCCTGAGCTGGAAAGAACAGAGGCTTGGGTTTCCCTGGCAACGAAAGACGCCAAGCTTTCAGCCTGCCATTGCCGGCCTAGGCCTCCACTCTAGGATACAAAGTTTCAAACAGGCCAAGACCAGTTTGGCTCAGTGGATAGAGTGTCGGACTGCAGACTGAAGGGTCTGAGGTTCGATTCTGGTCAAGGGCATGTACCTTGGCTGCGGGCACATCCCCAGTAGGTGGCATGCAAGAGGCAGCTGATCGATGTTTCTCTCTCATCGATGTTTCTGACTTTCTATCCCTCTCCCTTCCGCTCTGTAAAAAAATCAATAAAATACATTTTTTTAAAAAGTTTCAAACAGAACTGACTGCCAGCCCAGAGCTAGTAGAAGGCTTGACTGCTACAAAGTTTCAATTGTAGACATGGACTAATCCCAGATACCAGGGCCTCCACTTGGGTCACTGGGGGGCATGGCTGGCCTGCAAACCTCACAGGCCCCTCGCCCAGGCCGGACCTCACCCCAAGGGAATCCCCACCCTGATCTGCGACACTCTTCAGGGCAAACCAGCTGGCCCCCACCCATGCACCAGGCCTCTATCCTATCTAATAAAAGAGTAATTTGTAGATTGATCATCACTCCAACACACAAGAGGGCTGCCCCCATGTGGTAAAGATCTTGCCCCCATTCGGACACAAGATGGCCACCACAAGATGGGCAGCAGGGGAGGTTCCAGGCCCTGCAAGGGAGGGCAGTTGTGGGTGATCAGGCCAGCAGGGGAGGGCAGTTGGGGGTGACCAGGCCAGAAGAGGAGGGAAGTTGAGGGCAAACAGGCTGGCAGGGGAGCAGTTAGACATCAATTAGCCTGGCAGGGTAGTGGTTTGGGGTGATCAGGCTGGCAGGCAGAAACGGTTAGGGGCAATCAGGGAGGCAGGCAGGTGAGCAGTTTGGAGTCAGCAGTCCTGGATTGTGAGAAGGATGTCCAATTGCCCGTTGAGGCCCGATCTCTCAAAGGGTCCCAGATTGGAGATGGCGCAGGCTGGGCTAAGGGACACCCCCCCCCCCCCGTGCACGAATTTCGTGCACCAGGCATCTAATATCTATATATCTATATCTATATCTAACTCTCTCTCTCTCTCTCTCTCTCTATATATATATATATATATATATATATATATATATATATACACACACACACACACACACAAACACATATTAGTTGTTATATTAGTTTTATTGAGATTTACAGCATTATGCAAACAAAGTTTCAAACAGGCCAAGACCAGTTTGGTATAGTTTACAGTATACAATATAATGATTTGACTTAAATATATTAACAGAAATTAATTTTTCATAGTTCTTGAGGCTGGATGTCAAAGATCAAGGTGTGCTCAGGTTTAGTTTCTTCTGAGGCCTCTTTTCTTGGGTTGCAGTTGGCTGCCTCCTCACACGGCCATCCTACTATGCAAACATCCCTGCTGGCTCTCTGTGTATTCTAATTTCTTCTTAGGACTTCACCAGTCAGATTACAATGGGTCCCCACTCTAATGACCCCATTTTTAACTTATTTACTTCTGTAAAGGGCCCTCTCTCCAAATACAGTCACATTCTGATGGGGTTAGAACTTCAACATCGGGATTTTGAGAGGAACACAATTATTTATATTCTTCTTTTGTTTACCTATTTATTTTTGTCCGCCCACACTAGAATTTCATTATCACAACAGCAGGACTTTATCTTTTGCTCACAGCCCTGATACTTCCACTGTGTCATTTCAGGGACGTGCTAGGTGTTTGCATAAAGCAATGTTCAGCCAGTGGTTTTGCATAATTTTTATTACTTTTTTCCAAACTATTCCATTTCTCTGAAAGATTTTTATCTTCTAAACTGCACTTACTAATAGGTTCTCATTTATTAATAGTTTTTATTAGATAGATTCTCCCATGAGATAGTCAATGTCATCACCTTCTAGTCCAAATCTAATAAATCTGACATCTGAGTCCCGTGAGCAGCTCATCAGTCATAAATATACAATTTCTATTAACCATTTTAAAGTGTTGAAAGTATCTCAAGGACTTCTTCCTCCTCTCTGCCCCATCAACATCTTTTCAGATCCCTGCATGAAGAAACCCAAGCTGGAAACCTCCTGGTTCAACTCTTATGTATTTTGCCACTCCAAGTTTCTCAGATTTTATGAGGCACTAGAAAATGTTGGCTGAACAAAACCTCAAAATGTCACCTTTTTCTCAGGATCATGTTTTTCTTTACTTCTCTGTGTGGGTCAAGTGAATTTCAGACCCACCACCAGTCAGGTTAGTTGAGCTGAAAGCAAAGGCTGAAAGGAGACTATCTGCTTTAGCTAGGTAATCCATGGTGAATTGTCCATAAAGAATGATCCGTTCCAAATGGGAGGTCCCTTGATGTGAAAGCTTTGTCATTCCTTACAGTTAACAAAAAGTTTTTACAGAATGAAAACAAAAATACCCATGGTACTATCAATAAAGGGTAAAGAGGAAGCAGATCAAAGACAAACCAACTCACTAAAGCATGGGTTTCACCAGGCAGCTGTTCTGAGAACCACAGCACACTCCCCAAAATAAAGGTACCGACGATTGATAATCAAGAATTTTAGTTTTACACTTAGCCTCATAAGAATAATTGCAAATTCAATTTCTTTGTAAACTGGAGACTTCACATATTTGATTTGCCATAGGGACTAGGACAAAATAGCACATGCACATGTGAAAAGAACGTACAAAATCTCAAGTATAAGTGGGGTGTAAATACAGTGTTTGGAAGGAAAAAAACACCTCCAATGACAGCAAAACCTTGCCCCAAATAGTTTTATAACTGTTTTATATATTCCAAAGGAATAATTTTATTCAGAGTAAACTAGTCTCTTAATTTAATGGCCATAGGGTATCAGCTCCAAACAATCTCCAGGTTGGGGGCAAAGCACATTCAAGTTTCCAGCACTCACCCTTCACATTCTCTAAACATACCTCCTGAAAGAAAATTTGACAAGTACATCTTTAAAAAATGAGCTTTGGGCCATGTGCTTCCATCCTAACAGGATGGAACTTGCAAGAAAAAGAAGAATAAAAAGTCACAAAACTTGTTCAGGCCACCAAGAATTTCATAGCATCAGGACATGTGCTTAAGCTTGTCATCATTTTATACCAATAATGTTAGTGGTATGAGTTGCTTTTAAACAAATGGTAAATTTTATTTTTATTTCTTTTACTATTTCATGATGCAGAGCTACCTATAATTATATTTGCACAGAAAGTAGGAACACCTTTCCAAACATAAGACAAACCCAAGTGCGGTTTGATGAGCAAATTATATCTTTAAAAGAAAGTAAATTCTAGGATCAGCATTTTTTAAGCCAATACTTATTTCTAGGTTTCTAAAGTTACTTATCTGTTTTTGCTATTTTGGAAAGAAAAAGTGCATATGCATAAACTCAGAAGAGTGACACTTATGTTCTATCTAATTCATGAGCTCTTTTCTTCCTCTGTAATCTGAGACATAATGATATGACCTCATGAGTTGTCTTAAAGACTGAATAAAGTAAAGTATATAAAGCCCTATAATGCCTAACACATGGAAGTCACCAGAAAATTTTGGGGGGTGAATATTCCACATTCTTTGCCCCTTGTGCTACCTGATTAAAGCTATACACAGTCTGTAAACTTACAAGAGCTTCACAAATCCGTTCATGTCCATGATTTTATAATTGCTGAATTCCCCTTGGGAAAGTTAGCTGAACAGCCCAGGAATAATTTACAAATGCAAAAGTTGAGAGCTAGGAGAACAGAAAAAGTCACTTGCCCTAGACTCTTCCTTGGGGAAGAAGCAAGAACCCATAAGGGGGTTGCTGTCATCCTCTGCCTCTTGCCCAGGGCATGGCATCTGTGTTGGCTGGTCCTGTTTTTCCATTAACTTACTGTTTGGCAAACTCTGTGTCTTGGTGTTCTGACTCTGTCTTTTCCATTTCTCTTTGGTTTATGTTTGACTTGTATTCTGTGTAGCATGTCGAAGTATTTGGGATGAAGTGTGTTCTGAACTCCCTAGGATTTAGGGAAAAGACAACTTTGCCAAAAAGATCATGAATAATGGAAATTGCTGGGGTTCACCATTCAAATCTTGAGACTACCACCGGTAGGTTGAGAAAATCAAGTACATCTTTGTTCAAATTTCTGCAGTGTTTTGAAGTTTACAAAATAAAGCATTTGGGGCAAATCCCTTGTCTTAGATTTTCTTTGATCAGGAAGTAACCTGATCAATTTTGAAGCTGGTTTATAACTCATCTGTATTTTCATTTTCACACTCAAGCTGAGTGTTTCGTTTTAAAGATAGATGGCAAGACTAAAACTCCACCAAAAGAAATGGTGAAATGTGCTCTGGACTTTACCAGATGTAACAAAATTTCTGTACTTTTCTCTTCCACAGGATCTTGATTTCACAGAAACATGTATATTACTACATTAATGTCACTTGGGTATAAGATCAGGGATTTGAAAATGACAGAGGAAAAGTAAACAGTAGGAAACAGAACAGTAGGAACACTTTGTAAAATCCTAGCCACAAAAACAAAGTAAAAATCCCTCCCCATATACCCATAGACTTTTGAAACCCTAAGAAGGGCTCATATCCAGGAGTCAGTCAACAGTTGTGTCTGCAAGTCAGAAACATAGAAAATTCCCACTGGTTCTATTTTACTGGCTTACCCAAGACAATTAGAGGAATCTTGCAAAGCAATATTTTCCCAACAGAGAATGCTAGGTGAGTCCTCAAAGAAGCAGAGTCCAGCTCTGGATCCTTCCCAATTTCTTCTGTTTAACAATCCAACTCAGCATTTATTAAGCAACTACTATGTACTAGACTCCAATAACATGCCAGGTAAGGTTAAGATTTTAGTCATTTGCGCATGAAACGTCCTTTAAGTGAGAAGAACCTGGAAGAATCTGTCCCCTATCTCTTCACTAGGTTGACTCCCTCTTTTCTCTCAGGTCTCAGCTCAAATGCCTTCTTTTCCAATACTTCTCTGACCATTCATTCCAGAGTTGCCTCCAGCCTCCTGCCCCTTCACTCTTTATTTTGTTACTCCATTTTAGTTTTATTTTCTTTAAAGATTTCTGACAATGTGAAATGATCTCATATATTTATTTCTTTATTTGTAAAGTTTGTTGGCCATCTTCCCAACTAACATACAAGCTACATGAGAGCTGGGTCTTTCCTGTCTTATCCGTGCACTTCACCAGGTGTCTGATACATAGTGTGCAAATGGAGGCAAAAGCAGAGTATATACCTACCAAAGAAGTATCATTCAAATGATACACATGGCTGTCCCCATTGTAGTGTACTGGTCCTTCTGAACTGACACTATGATTGAGGTTTGGGTGGGGTGACAGACCACTTTGGGAGGACACTGAGTTTCTAAGGTGATGACTCAGGAAAAAGAGACACCAGGTGGGAGGAAAAGCTCATGCAAAGGCATGGATGCCGGAAAGAATTAACCAAATTTCAGGTTTGCAAGTTTTTTGTTGTAACTAAAGCAGGCATTTAAGGGGGAAAGTAGGTTAAAAAAAATTAAGTGAGAGAAGGCTGAGGTCAAATCCCAAATGAGACAAGCTAAAGTATTGGGGGTATAATTGAGAGATTTTTAAGCAAGCAGACAAAAACTATACTGGTGATGATCAATCAGTGGCTTCTGAGTGAGTGAAACCTAGGTCCAATCCCAGTTCCACTACTTAAAAGCTACATGACCTGCTGCCTGTGCCATCTCTAAAGCAGGCATAGAACCATCTCACATGTGCCCTGTACTGTACACACGAAAGTGCGCAATTGTTTTTAACTGATGATGATTATTGCGAATGACGTGATTCATTTACACATCTTAGAGTCTTCTAGACCACCGCAGAATAGATGTAATAAGCTTTCAGATTTCATGACCTGAAAAACATCTTTTAAACTTCATTCAGATACAGTTAATGCATAATAAACTGCTCATTTTAAAGTACACAGTTTGATCAGAAAATTTAATGATATTTGGAGACAAATATAGACTGCTAATTTGTAAAAAAAATAATAATGATGATGATGATGATTACCTACTATCAATTCTTCAAAAGCAATTATTTTAACACCATAAAAGCAGGAAGAACATTCTCTCCAAACAAAGGGTGAACATTTACATTGTGGGAAAAATTGCTTCATGAAAACTCAAAATATTATTTTCAACATTTTTTCATAGATCTCTGAGAACTCACCGTGCACTGGTGTGTTAGAACCTCTGATATTCGGATTTTATTATGGAGTATGAGCCTAGATGTGGGGAGGCTATCTGGGTGGCAGTTGGTTCCAGGAAAAACTTGTGAAGAGATGAACTAAGGTTATAGGAATGGAGGCAGAAATGTGGGTGATGGTTTAAAAAACACTAAGAGGGTAAAATAAGTAGGGCTTGGGTGTTGAGTGATTAGGAAAAAGTCAAGGCTAGGTCATGGGAAGAAGGAGGCACATCATGGGAGGGGAGGAGGTTTGGTCGAGAAGCAGGTGATGCTTTGGTTTGTAATGAGTTAACTTTGGAGTTGTTGTGAGACATTCCAGAAGAGAGGTCTAACAGGACAGCTGGGATGGATGGATCTGGAGTCCTGGGAAGCAGTCTATACTTGACACCATCAGTTCAGTAGGGCATTTGAAGCCACTGGAGCAGAGGGTGTGCAGAGCAGAGAAGAGAGCAAAGGTGAGAGAAAGAAGAGCCATTGGTATTTTTTATTTCCTTCCCTCCAGGAAATTTTAATGAGCAGTCAGGCAGAGAAGCACTGTTGGAGGGAGCAGATGAGATATTAAACTTCGTTAGGAACACCCCATGTTTATAGAGGGATTTAGAGGTTACAAAGTTCTTTCGTATATATAGGTTTTTATTGAATGTCTCAATCATCCCCTGAGGTAGAAAGTATACCTAGGGAAGGAAACGGGATAAAATCAACAATTAATAATCAGATGTAGTATAAAAGCTAGTGGGAAAGATGGAAAGGGAGCAAAGAGGGATTTGGGAAACCTGGGAAGGGATATATTGTAGAAACAGTTTTTTAAAAATATGATGATAGTGAGCATTTCTAGAGTGGCATATTTATTAGGCATTGTGCTAAATATTTTACAACTGTTTTCATTGGGCCCTAACAACAACTCCATGAAGAAGTTACTATTATTAACCATATTTTACAGTTGAGATGCTCCACATTTACACAGATTAAATAAACTTGCTCACAGTGCTATGAGTGGTATAGTTGGAATCCAATCCCATGAAGTCTGGCTCCAGACCTATCCAAGAGCAAGAGAGTGGCCAGTAGTGCCAAGGACTAGGAGAATTGATCGAGGATGACCAGGCTGAAAATGTGTCCATGGCATTTGGCAGTTAAAAATCTTAGCTTGAGAGCTTGGGTGAAGTGTGAGGGACAGAGTGGGCAAGGCTTCCCTATCCACTCATTCATGTGTGTTTGGGATAATTGTGCATCACACAACTCCAATTATGACAGGAGTCACTCCTCTGGAGTTGTGAGATATACAACCAGCACAGCCTTATGCAGAGTCCTGAGTGGAGGTTAAATGGAATTTATGGGACATGGTCCCCTATACTTTAAAGAAGCTGATGTTGAGGGAGAAACAAGACAGAGTAGGAGATAGAGAAGAGCACTGAGAAATGAGCCTGTATTTTTGTTTGTTGTTTTAAAATATGGGAGTGATTTGACATATTTTCATAATAAAGAAAAATTTTCCTGGGGTCATCCGAGCTTCTCTAAGGAATTATTTATTATTTATTTATTTATTTTGTTAATCCTCGCCCAATGATATTTTTCCATTGACGTTTTAGGGAGAGTGGAAGAGAAAGGGAAAGACAAAGAGAATCATTGATGTGAGAGAAGCACATCAATTGAATGCCTCCTGCACCAGCCCCAACCAGGCCTGGGCTGGGGAGGAGCCTGTAACCAAGGTATGTGCCCTTGACCAGAAAGGAACCCAGGACCCTTTGGTCTATAGGCCAACACTTTATCTATTAGGCCAAACTGGCTAGGGCTGAGGAATTATTTATAGTGCTTTTTTTCCTTTGACTTTTCCTGGCTAGGACAGCATATTATATGGTCACCCTAAAGAGAAGAATTTTGGGACAGGAAAGGCAGAAGAAGTAAGAGAGAAGACAGTGTTTGTTGGAATAAGGTTCTGAGACAGAAGGAGTGACTCCTAGGCAGGTTGGAGAGCTGAATCTTGGAAGGAGGTGCTAGGGCTTCCCCTAAAGCGGAAGGGTGATGAGACAAAAATAAGTTAGAGACTGGACACAAATTTGTGAGAAATCTTACTTGACTCCTTTCTGCCCGGCATGGCTCAGCTGGTTGGAGTGTTGTCCCGTACCACAGAAGATAGCAGGTTCGGTTCCCGGTCAGGGCACATACCCAGGTCGTGAGTTTGATCCCAAATTGTGTGTGTACAAGAGGCAAGCAATCAGTGTTTCTCGCCCATCTCTCTGTCTCTGTCTGTCTTCCTCTCTTTCTCTCCAATAAAAAGGGAAGAATTTATTCCTTTTCTCTGTGAAGTAAGAGGCCATCAGATCACAGTTTAGAGTTCAAATTCCATGTTCAATTCACTTTACATTATTAGTCATGAGGCTAACAACCTTTTCATAAATTCCAAAACCTTTGCACAAACATGGTTCCTTTGTCCTTTGGTCCCTGTAAAAAAGGCAGACAAATGGAGATAGATTTGAGCTGAGCATCAACAAATAGCTGAAAACAAATGCCTGAACAGCAGTTGGTTTAGTAATGTCACTATCACGTATGAAAATGTTAGCATAGCCGGAAAATAGTGTGAGACAGATCTACACAAATAACAGCCGAAGTGTCCACCAGTGTATCCCATTTCATTATAATAGTTACTAGAGGCCCAGTGCATGAAATTCGTGCATGGGGGGCGGGGGATGTCCCTTAGCCCAGCCTGCACCCTCTCCAATCTGGGACCCCTCGAGGGATGTCCAACTGCCCGTTTAGGATCAGGCCTAAACAGGCAATCGGACATACTTCTCACAATCCAGGACTGCTGGCTTCAAACTGCTCATCTGACTGCTTCCCTGATTGCCCCTAAATGCTTCTGCCTGCCAGCCTGATCACCCACTAACCACTACCCTGCCAGCCTAATTGATGTTTAACTGCTCCCCTGCCAACCTATTTGCCCCCAAATTCCCTCCTCTGCTGGTCTGATCGCCCACAACTGCCCTCCCTTGCAGGCCCTCCCAACTGCCCTCCCCTGCTGGCCATCTTCTGGTGGTCATCTTGTGTCCACATGGGGGCAGGATCTTTGTCCACATGGAGGCAGCCCTCTTGTATGTTGGAGTGATGGTCAATCTGCAAATTACTCTTTTATTAGATAGGATAGAGGCCTGGTGCATGGGTGGGGGCCAAATGGTTTGCCCCGAAGAGTGTCCCAGATCACGGTGGGGGTTCCCTTGGGGTGAGGGCTGGCCTGGCCAAGGGGCCTGTAGAGATTTGCAGGCTGGCCACATCTCCCCGCCGACCCAAGTGGAGGCCCTAGGACCTGGGATTAGTCTATGTCTACAATTGAAACTTTGTAGCCTGGAGCAGAGCCAAGCCTTCTGCTCACTCTGTGGCAGCAGCCATTTCTGTTTGGAACATTGTAGCCTAGAATGGAGGCCTAGACCAGCAATGGCAGACTGAAAGCTTGGCTTCCTCCATTGCCAGGGAAACCCAAGCCTCTGTTCTCTTCAGCTCAGTGGCTGCCGCCATTTCTGTATCTTTTATAATTGAAACTTTGAAACATTGAGTAGAGGCCTAGGGAGGCAGAAAGCATGGCTTCCTCTGTTGCCGGGGAAACCCAAGTTTTCCTCCTGCTCTCAGTAGTGGCAGCCATCTTGGTTGGGGTTTATTTGCATAATCTGCTCCTGATTGGCTGGTGGGCGTGGCTTGTGGGGGTGATGAAGGTGTGGTCAAATTTGCATATTACTCTTTTATTAGATAGGACAATAGTAGCTTATTATTGAGAGCTTATTTGTGCAAGAGTATTGTTTTAAATGTATAATTTCAGTGTAATATTCTAAATACACTTTTCCAAGACTTTTTTTATAGATGAGAAAATTGAGTAAGTTACCTAGTTTTACTCATATAGTAATTTAAATCCAAAGCCCACATTCATAACTAATGTGGTATTCCCCTCCCCCACTTCTCTTTCACTAGAATATGTTGATTTAAGTTCATTTCAGGTCTTTTCTTTTAAGTCAAACCTTGTTATTGTGATAAATTAATCATGTCTGAGTCCTCACACAAAAGATGATACAGTAATCTGATCTGAAAGTTCCTAGCATTGGTGGACTAGATGCCCAGGCAAACAGAGCAGTCTCTTCTTGCTGCTAGCCTTACAAGGCTGTTAGGCAGCTCCCCTGTGAAATCTCTAACAGGGATGCTGGAGGAGGCAACTGCTAACAGGATTACTCAGTTTAGGAAACAAGATCATGAAATTCAAGCATATAGGGCAGTGGTTCTCAACCTTCCTAATGCCGTGACCCTTTAATACAGTTCCTCATGTTGGGTGACCCCCAACCACAAAATTATTTTTGTTGTTACTTCATAACTGCAATTTTGCTACTGATATAAATCATAATGTAAATATCTGATATGCAGGATGCATTTTCATTGTTACAAATTGAACATAATTAAAACATAGTGATTAATCACAAAAACAAGATGTAATTATATATTGTGAAACATTTATTTCTAATTACAAATAAATGAAATTTTATCTTGAAACATGGTGTAGCATGGGTAACAGTCTTAATATAACAACAGTAAACTACATTGCTACATTTTGCGACAGTATGTGTAAACAGCCAACATCAGTGCAAAGGTTGAGACTGCTTCTTTCTTATCAGATCAGAAATTCTCGGGGCAGTCTTTGCAAAAGCACAAAGAAGATCATCTTCCACAACAATTCTACCTCTATATTTAGACTTGATAATCATGCTGGAAAACTCTGTTTCACAAAGATATGTCGTTGGAAATGGGAAAAGAAGGAGCAATACAGTCTCAGACAGAACAGTATCTGACTGCAAACACTTGATCCCGAATTTTGCAACTGGCATTGTAGAGAAATCAGTTCTCACTACATCACTGTTAATACGTTCAATGAACTCCTTTGGTGCTGTTCCAGGAACATCTTCAACTTTGTGAATGGGCTTCTGGCAAGTGCAAATAGGGTGTCAGGTAGATTTGGAAAGTATGATGAAATTTTGTCTGCAAGCATGTGCAAGTGTTCTTCCGCAGAAATTATCATCATAATTCTTTTGTCTGATTCAATGTCATGTTCCTCAAAGAAAGCAGATAAGGTAGGCAACATGTAAATTTTACGTTCATCCATTTTTTTTTTCTGCCACAGCTGAAGTTTCATTTGCAATGATGAGATCTTCTCAGACAAATCGAAGCATGTTGCATTTGATCCTTGCAGTGATAAATTCAATTCTTCAATATGGCAAAGATATTAACCAAGTAAGCTATTTTCTGCATTTCACTTTTATTGCTGAAAAGTGCTTTGAACTGCGTCTTGCTTTCTGTTTAAAAAACGTTTTGAGTTCATCACGGAGCTCAAAAACATGTTTTAAAACGTTTCCTCTTGACAGCCATCTCACTTCAGTGTGAAATAGCAGAGCATTGTTCAGCGCATCCAACTTGTTGCACAGTTGTGAGAACAACTGACTGTTTAAAGTGCTCACCTTTACAAAATTGACAAAACTTACGACTTTTTAATTACTTCTTGTAACTTTTGTGACAGCATCTTCATTGCTAATATTTGCCAATGAATCATACAGTGAGTTCCAATGACTTTTGGTGACTCATTCAGTACCAAACGTTGAAATCCAGATCAATGTCCTAGCTGGAGCACCCGCTGTGCAAACACCACAAACCTTTTCCCAAAAGATCTTATGCTCTTTCAGAAATGAAGCTCTGTCAAATACATCATGTGCGATAGTTGTCATTTCAAGAGGTTTGCAAAAAAGAAACTCATCTTTAAAGTCGCCATCATTAACATACCTCATGTAAACCAATAAATGTGAACAGTTTGCAACATCTGTAGATTCATCAAGCTGGATACTACATACTGGAAGTGGAGCAGATTTAACTTCCTGGATTACCTGATCAAGAATATCAGCAGACATGTCAATCTATTCTTCTGCAGACACTGTTGTTAGATAAGGAAATTGCACTCAATTTCATAACAAATTCATCTCTGATCATAATTTGAACAATGTCTTTGGCTGCTGGCAACAGTAAATCCTCAGCAATGGTGTGAGGTTTCATAGCTCTGGCAATTCTGAGTGCCACCAAATAAGCTTCAACAGCTGCATGTTTTGTTTGTGGTTCTTGCCACCAGTGTCAAGTTTGGCTTTCTTAAGTCCATCAGCTTTGCTTCTAAAATAGTTGGTATCCTTGCCAGCAAAGCTTGGATGCTTGCTATCAAAATGGGGTTTTAGTTTGTTCAGCTTCATAGATTCGGCTGATAGAATTTTACAACAAATAACATATTAGGGTTTCTCAATTCTTTCTGTAATTATTGAGGTGAAACCATACTGTAAAAAATCCTCACTATATTTTCTTTTCTTAATGTGCTTTCCTACACAATCCATTGTCATGGGATGGTTTGCTAATGAAAATAATATATAACAATAGCTTTAATAATACAAAAGATGACACATGGCATAGTTCAGTCAATACAGTTCATTCAAATTTCCTATGACTTACCATTATCTGTGTGTTTTTTTTTTATGTATCTGTTACTATCACAAAGGGGCAGTATTCACATCAACCACAGTTGAATATAAAAAGACCAATCAGCATCCAAATTAAGTTCCCCTGGTACAGATATATATATTTTTTGAAATAGTTGATGATTTTACATTTACCCAGTACTTATAATTCATGAAGTGTCGTTTTACCTCCAATACTGCTGCTTTCAACACAGTGGCTGCTTTCTACCCAGTAGCTGTTCTCTACACATTTGTGACTGGTCGGCATAAGTACATTATGGCGCCAACTCTATCACAATCACCTGTATTTGTACTGGGTGTATGTGATGGGGTTGGCCCATCACACCAGTTATTCGTATGTGGGCCTATCTGCATGTGGGCAGACCTGCCTGGAGACAGATGGAGGAGTGGTGTCTTGGTCCCTAAGACCATTGGAATTATGTGTTTTCCGGTGGTCTTAGGCGACCCCTGTGAAAGGTCGCAACCCACAGATTGAGAACCACTGATGTAGACAGTTGCCCAATAAGGCCTGACTTAAGTACTGAATCAGCATCAACAGAGGCTTCCCTGCAGTGACTTCCCTGTCAATGTGACACATTGCAGGGCTTCAAGAGCAAGCACAAGGTTTTGGAGAAATCTCTCCTTGATTCCTTATTCGGCTCTTAAATACTATCTAGTAAAGAGGGAATATGCCAATTGACTTGCCACCCTCAAAGATGGCAGCACCCACAGCCAAAAGATGGTGGTGCCCAGTCCCTTCAGCCCTGCTGGGGTGGCAGGCCTGCAGCACAGCTGGACCCACCCCCATGCAGGCCCAGTTGCTCTGTGAGCCTGCCTTGGGAGTCCCCCAGTCCCCTCAGCCCCCCAGCCGCCCAGGGCTGGCCTGAAGCACAGGCAAGCCTTGGATGGCTGGCGGCTGCCCAGCTGCCCATGGTCGCCCGGGGCTCAGGTAACCAGGGCCGGCTAAGGCTTGGGCTGCTGGTAGTGGCAGCAGCAGAGATGTGATGGGGCATCGCCTTTCCCTGATCGCCGGGTCACCTCCCACCCCTGAGGACTCCCAGACTGTGAGAGGGGGCAGGCCGGGCTGAGGGACCCCTCTCTAGTGGATGAATTTTCATGCACTGGGCCTCTAGTGTTAATGTAATGCATAATATGTTTATTAATAAACAGTAAAGTTACCCCCCTGAGTGAATAGAACAACACAATTTGAATAATGTGAAGTAATGATGGATCAATCAATCAATAAAAAACAAACACCTAATATAAAAATGACTGTAGTGAAGGTTATTAAGGTAGAAGAAACAGGATTTACAGTTTATGCCACAAGACTAGTGTTAAAGAGAATTCTTTGCCTCCACTTATGCAATGCTTACGTATGCATAATTGTGTAATTTTAAAAAAAATTTAATTGGGTTACATTTTATTACTCTGAGTATTCAATTTTTTTTTCTTTCATTGACTAACCTATGATGGTAAGACCATAAAAACTAGGAATATTGATTGTGTTTTAGGATATCAATTTGATAATACACTTTATTCTTATTTGGGATATTTGTCATTTTTAAGACAAAATTATGTAATAATTCAACAATTACATAAAGCCAGTAGAAATCATTCTGGTTTTTTTTTGTTGTTGCTGTTTTTTGGAACATTTTAGAGGCAACTCATTCTCATGTATACTTGAAAATTATAGAGAAAATGTGGCTGTTTCTCAAGAAGTTTCTATTTCCTCATTTGTTCAAAAAGAGAGAGATGACATTATGTGTATAATTCTTTCCAGCCTGAGCATTGGCTGATTCAAAATTATCAGCAAAAGTGGGGCCAAACCATGAAGGAAGGCATTATGGGATGGCAGTTAGAAGCAACCACAAAAGTTGTTACTTTTCTGGTGGCCTATGAATTTAAATTGCATAACATCCATTGTTAAATTTTGCACACACAAAAATTGCTTAAAACTTGTTACCATTAAAAACGTAACTTTTTTTCAAAAATGAACTCCTTTTCATATAAAATTTGTCCTTTATATTCCTTAATTTAGTTGTGGGAAAACAGCTGAGCGAAGTCTTAAATATCATTTTTGTGCTCATGAAACACACTTCTAGATCTGAATATAATAGTGAAAGATAGTTCCTGACTTTACAGAATCACAGAACTTGGAAAAGCTTTAAAAGATTCAGCTCTATAATGCACTATTGACAAGGTTTCTTAGGTGTTATTAATTCATTATGCTAAACTTTGGGGATACAAAGACCCTTAAAAACCCATGGTCACGACAGTGAGTCTAGATTCTAGAATTTATATATCATTGATGTTATCAATGATAAAAATATCATTATTTTTAATTTAAAAATAAAAGAGAAAATACATACTGAGTTCAATATATTATGCAATAGAGTGATTAAAAGTCCTTCTTGTTTTTGTAGAAGTTTCTTGGTAGGAGAGGGGATAGTGGGACAAGCTCTGTATTAGAAGTCATCTTGATCTCTTATTAAAATGGTTGTTCCTGATCTGTAAAATAAATATTTGGGATTTGATTATCTCTAATATCACTGAGGCACTTTTAAATTATCTGAATCCAAGAGGTTGTACAAATGACAACTAACTCCCGAAATATACACAAAATATACTGTTGGAATTCAGAGACCTTTTCCCATTCTTCTATCAAAACAAATCTTATCTCAACATTCCCTAGTTTAAAACCTTTCAGTGGCTTCCATTTGCCATCAGAGTAAATCCAAACTAATTTGCAAAACTTAAATTGCAAAACCCTTAGTGATTGGCCTCCAGTTTCTCTCTTCTTCCCTTTTCTTATCCTATTCCTGCCCCACAGCCATGCAGCATTCTGAATTTCAGCAACTTCCCCTCCCTGTACTCTTTCCCTCTAGTCCAGGTTTTGGCCCACCTGTTCTCTCTTCCTGACTATGCCATTGAATTGTACACCTAAGAACATACAACATAGTAAATTTTATATTATGTATGTTTTACCATAATTTCAAAAAAATTAATTCACCCATTTAACATGTTTAATTCAATGGTTTCAGTATATTAATAGAATTGTGCAACCATCATCATAATCTAATTTTAGAATATTTTCTTCACCCTCCCCCCAAAGAAAAGCAAACAAAAAACACCCATATAGTCATGAGCATTTTTCCTATGCTGGGACCTCACGCATTGCACAGTTGACTGGAAGTCATATATGAACTTTCATCAGTGTGTTCCACACAGTCCCCTCCACCCTGGTGATTCCCTGAGACACTGTTCCATCCAATTAGCAGCCTCACCCAAGCTGTTTGCAGTGGCTTTTACATATGAATGGCCTATCCAGGCTCAGTCTTCAGACTTTGCTAAATTCTCTCAAAAAAGCAGCCCTTGGCATCAGCATATCCCAAACTTATCAATAAAAGGCCCAAGACCTGGCAATAGCATCAGCGTGCCTTGCTTCACAGCTGAGCCTCCCCTGGCACTTCTAAGCTCAACACAAGTAGCATCCATCTGCAGATCTCTCTGTAGCTCCTGACAGATGGCCCCAGGCAGTGGATGACTTTGCATCTCCCAGGAGACCCCAGATCCAGTGTACCAAGTGGGCAGCTTCAGGCCATACTAGATTACAACTCTACTCACCCACAGGCTACACACTTTGGGTCAGACTCAGCACCATAGCTCCACTGAAGCAAATCCTGCTCCATAGAGATATCTCCTACACAGCATGTGTGCAGCTGTTCCACCATCGTCACAGCTAGTCCTCACAGCTAATTGGCCTGGAGGTCAATTCCTCCCAGCAACACCAACAGCAATCAAGTACAACAAGATTATGCACACAGCCCAAGTGACTGGGAGGCTGAGCCACTGAACCCTACAGGACACCTACTACACAAGGCCACTCTACCAATTCCAGGAGACATAGCAACTCTACTTAAAGCATAGAAACAATCACATGAAGCAGCCAAAGTAAGGAGACAAAAAATACATCACAAATGAAAGAAATGGGTGCAACCAATCTACTGGACACAGAGCTCAAAACAATGGTCATAAGGTTATTCAAGTAACTTAATTAAGTCATCAATTTATCTCTTAATTTATGACCAGATAAGGTTATTTAAGGGATTTAGTGAGCCTTTTGATGATCCTAGTGTGAATTTCCAAGTCTTGAAAAAGGATCAGTCAGAAATTAAGCATGCAGTAACTGAAATAAAGAATAATTTACAGGGAATCAACAGTAGAGTAGAGGATTATGAGAATCAAATCAATGATTTGGAATATGCAGAAGCAAAAACACACCCAAACCTAGCTGGTGTTCCTCAGTGGATAGAGCATTGACCTGCATACTAAAGGCTTCCAGGTTCAGTTCTGGTCAAAGGAACATGCCCAGGTTATGGGATCAATCCCAAGTAGGGAGCATGCAGAAGGCATCTGGTCAATGATTTTCTCTCATCATTGATGTTTCTATCTCTCCCTCCTCTTCCCTCTGAAATTAATAAAAATATATTAAAAAATAAAACACCCAATCAGAAGAGCAAAAAGAAAAAAGGATAAAAAAATATGAAGATAGTGTAAGGAGCCTCTGGGACAACTTTAAGTTTACCAACATTTGCATTATGGGGATGCCAGAAGAAGAGGGGAGAGAGCAGGATATTGAAAACCTATTTGAAGAAATAATGACAGAAAACTTCCCTTACCTGGTAAAAGCAATAAACTACAAGTCCAGGAAGCACAGAGAGTCCCAAATAAGTGGAACCCAAAGAAGCCCACACCAAGACACATCACAATGAAAATACCAAGGGTTAAAAACAGAGAGAGAATCTTAAAAGCAGCACAAGGAAAACAATTAATTACCTACAAGAAAGTGCCCATACAACTGTCAGCTGACTTCTCAGCAGAAACTTTGTAGGCCAGAAGGGATTAGCAAGACATATTCAAAGTGATGAATAACAAGGACCTACAACCAAGATTAATCAATCTAGCAAAGCTATCCTATATAATAAAAGAATAATATGCAAATTGACTACACCTCTGATACACCCACACACCACACCCACAAGCCACACTCACCAGCCAATCAGGAGCAAATAAACTCCAACCAAGATGGCTGTGGCCACTGAGAGCAGGAGGGAGGCTTGGGTTTCCCTGGCAATAGATGAAACCAAGCTTTCCACCTGCCCTTGCTGGCCTAGGCCTCCACTCAATGGTAAAAAGTTTCAATTATAGAAGATACATAATCCCAACAGAAATGGTGGCAGCCACAGAGCTGGAGAGAGCAGAGGCTAGGGTTGCCCAGGCGATGGAGGAAGCCAAGCCTGTGTAGCCCTAGCATCTAGGCCTCCACTCTAGGCTACAAAGTTTCAATTACAGAATTTAAATAAACAGAAATGGCTATTGTCACAGAGCAGGCAGAAGGCTTGGCTCTGCTCCAGGCTACAAAGTTTCAATAGTAGAACATAAATTAATCCCAGATCCCAGGGCCTCCACTTAGGTCGCTGGGGGGCATGGCAGGCCTGCAAACCACCACAGGCCCCTCGTCCAGGCCACCCCACCCTGATCCAGGACACCCTTCAGGGCAAACCATCTGGCCCCCACCCATGCACCAGGCCTCTATCCTATCTAATAAAAGAGTAATATGCTGATTGACCATCACTCCAACACACAAGAGGGCTGCCCCCATGTGGTCAAAGATCCTGCCCCCATGTGGACACAAGATGGCCACCACAAGATGGCCAGCAGGGGAGGGCCATTGGGAGGTTCCAGGCCTGCAAGGGAAGGCAGTTGTGGGCAATCAGGCCAGCAGGGGAGGGCAGTTGGAAGGGACCAGGCCTGCAAAGGAGGGCAGTTGGGGGCAATCAAGCCTGCAGGGGAGGGCAGTTAGGGGAGACCAGGCTGGCAGAGGAGGGAAGTTGGGGGCAAACAGGCTGGCAGGGGAGTAGTTAGACATCAATTAGGCTGGCAGGATAGTGGTTAGTGGGTGATCAGGCTAGCAGACAGAAGCGATTAGGGGCAGTCAGGGAGGCAGGCTGATGAGCAGTTTGGAGCCAGCAGTCCTGGATTGTGAAAAGGATGTCTGACTGCCCGTTTAGGCCCAGTAGGATCGGACCTAAACACTCAGTCGGACATCCCTTGGGGGGTCCCAGATTGGAGAGGGTGCAGGCTGGGCTGAGGGACATCCCCCTCACACCCCCCTCTTGCATGAATTATGTGCACCAAGCTTCTAGTTTATAATAATAGCAGCATAACATGCAAATTGACTGAAAGGCCAAACAGTGGAATGACCATCTGGATGACCATGCTATGACACCCACTGGTGGCAGGCTAGCCAAGGCAGCTTTGATTTGATTGGTTGGGAACCCCACCATCCCCCCATGATCATCACACAGAAGGAGGCCCAGGCCACTGACGGGGAGGGTGTGGCAGGTGGGTGGGGCCTCCCTCTTTGGGGCAACCCATCACAGAACCCCAGCCAGGTGGGCAAGGAGCTCCCAGACTGTGAGAGGGTGCAGGCTGGGCTGAGGGACTCTCCACTCCCAAGTACAAGAATTTTGTGCACCAGGCCTCTCGTCAATTATAATTGAAGGCCAGATAAAGCGCTTACCAGAAAAGAAAAAGCTAAAGGAGTTCACCACCACCCAATCAGTATTACATGAAATGTTAAAGGATATTCCTCAAGAACAGGAAGAAAAATATTAAAAATATGAACAATAAATGGCAATAAATACATATCTATCAACAATTGAATCCAAATATAAAAATAAATAGATAAGAAATGTAATGAACAAAATAAACTGATGGATAAAATAGAATCAGAGGCATGGAAACATGGAACAGACTGATAAATCTCAGAAGGAAGAAGATTTCCAGAAATTAATCAATGATTTTATATGCATCTTAGAGGCTGGTGCCTGAATTTGTGCATGGGTGGGGTCCCTGGCCAGCTGCAGGAGGTTGGCTGTGGGAGCACACTGACCACCGGGGAGCAGCTCCTGCATTTAGCATCTGCTCTCTGATGGTCAGTGTGTGTCATAGCCGATCATCTGGTTGACCGGTTATAACAGTCACTTAGGCTTTTATATATATACTAGGGGCCTGGTGCACAAAACTTGTGCACTGGTGGGGGAGAAGTCACCTCAGCCCAGCCTGTCCCCTCTCACATACTGGGAGCCCTCAGGGGATGCCCTCCATGGGGAGCAGGCCTAAGCCACAGTCTGGCCTCGTTTTTAGGAGGTGACCGGGCTGATCAGGGAAAGGCACCAGCCCCATCACCCCACTGCTGCAGCCACTGCCAGTCACCGCAGCCACTGAGGTGTTTTCATCAACCTGGGCTCCGGTCCCTTCACCATGAAAAAATGACAACTTTCTTTAGGCATTTTCAAAATGTGTCTTTTATAGGATATGACATTTCTTTATTTTTCTTTTTTTTATCCTCACCTGAGGACATGTTTCCATTGATTTTCAGAGAGTGTGGAAGAGAAAGGGAAAGACAGAGAGAAACATCAAAGTGAGAAGAACACTTTGATTGCTTGCCTCCTGCATGAGTCCTGACCTGGGCCCCAGCCAGGGAGGAGCCTGCAACCTAGGTACATGCCCTTCATCAGAATCTAACCCGGACCCTGCGGTTGGCAAGCCTAAGCATTATCCACTGAGCCAAATTGCCTAGGGCAGGATATGACAACTCTTAGCCCTCTAGCAGTGGACCTTCACTTTTTTCTCCAGGAGTGTGATGGACCCTAGATTACTTTCTTGGATTCTTATACCCAAGTTACTAAGAATATTATCAGTGGCATACAGGGAGCTTAGCCAATGAGCAGTCAAAAAAGGTGTTTCCTCTACAGTTCACTCACCTATCTCCTCTGATCTCTGGCTCCACCCTTGCCAAGGCCTAAAGCCTCTGGCCCTGGGAGGGGGACCTCCAGCAAATAAACCCAACCAAAATGGTTGGGCGATCACCCTGCTCCACCCCCGGCCAAGGCCGCAAGCCTCTGGCCCTGGCTTCGAGTCTCGGGCCCTGGGCGGTGGACCCCCAGCATGCGTGATCGCCCTGCTCCACCCCCGACCAGGCTGCAAGCCTCTGGCTGAGGCTCGAGCCCTGGGCAGGGGACCCTCAGCTCGCTCTGACCACTGGGTTCTGCCTTTGCCAAGGCCAGCAAGGGCAGGCAGAAAGATTGGCTTCCTCCATTGCCAGGAAACCTAAGCCTCCCTCCTGCTCTCAGTGGCCACAGCCATTTTGGTTGGGTTTATTTGCATATCGCTCCTGATTGGTTTGTGGCCGTGGCTTGTGGGGATAGCAGAGGTATGGTCAATTTGCATATTACTCTTTTATTAGATAGGCTATAGATATGCATTATCTAAGGAAACAGACAATAGGGTGGTGAAGGACTGGGTTAGGGCGGGAACTGGGTGGAGAGGGGCAATATGGGGAATATAAGGAGATATCTATAATACTCTCAACAATAAAGATTTTAAAAAGAAAGAAGGTGCTTCTCTTCCCTGCTGTGGACAACTGTGCTCTTTCTGCAGCCTCCTGGCTCACCTGTTTGAGTCTGGAGGCAGAGAGTAAAGATAAGAGAATCTACATTGTGTTCAGTAATGCTCTCATATCCTAACTCAGTGAATGAAGAATTACAATGAGTTTTACTAAGAATAATGTTTCAGCCATTTTATAAGAGTGATTGGAAACACAGCTAGGCACAGTAACTTTACTTTTGAAAAATGTGGTCTCTTCTAGTAGTGCACAGGTAGCTGGCAGCAAACAGGAACACCATGTTGGAAATGTCAAGGTCATGGGCTCCCTTGGTGGTTGCTACATGCTTGCCACATGGCCCTTGGAAAGCAGCAAAAGAGGTGTGAGTTAAAGCTTGCATAAGTTCTGCCATGTTATGCTCCTTGCCTTCCTACTTACAGTAGCATGGAGGACCAACAAGCCTTGGCCAGGGCAGTCATTGGATGAAAGTTAGCGTGAAGGGTAGGTTGGGGACTAACTTTGTGAGCAAGAGCCTTCTAACTGTGTTCTAAGATTCCTTCTGAATTCATTGGCAACTGAAGCATTTTCAACGGTCCTTATTTCTGAAGGACTGGGAAGGGGGCCTTTTACTTGCTAAACATGGTGAATGAAGAACCAAATACCAAGGCCATGGAAAGTAATGTAACTAGAGACTCAGAAATGTTTAAACAAAGTCCTGAAGCCCAATTGTGGTGTGACTGGGCCTTTATTTCCTTTGTCCTTTGGTTTCTCTGGGTATTTGCTCTATCCTCCTGCCTGATTACCAACCTAACTCACCGTAGAACAAGATAGGCTGGAGGAGTGCTTGGAATTTACCAGACTACTTAAGAGGCAAGCACTCTGCATATCCTGTGAGTTTTCTATTCTGATGTGACAAACCTAATTGGTTGCTATGGGGAATGACAAGCTGTCAGACAGTGAGTCCCCTGTGCACAGTGTCTGAATTATCCATTTTTACACTCCTGATGCCTAACAGTGCCTGACACCGTTGTTTGCTGAATGAAGGAGTAGTAACACTTCATATCAAATGATGCATTATTACTTACAAAGTAATCTATTTTCCCAGCATGAAGTCATTCTTCTTTAAAAGTGGAAGGTAGGCAAGACTGTCTTACAGATGAGGTCAGATAGCTGTAGGTTGCAGAGGTGGCTTTCAGACTCTAAGTCTGCTGGCAAATTTACAATGTGTGTTATTGAGACTGACCTTCCTAAGATATGCTCCCAAAGCACCAGGGGAGATATGAATATGGATTCAGAGAAACATTTGTGTTTTCTGCATTTTGGTAATTTCAATTGTTTAGATGGTAGCTCTACAGCCCTGGGTCTTCAGGAAACACATGTTCAAACATTTTCCCTGCTTAATAAGATCCATGTTCCTGTTGAACTTGTACAGCCTCATTGGAAATCAATGATTGCCTCTGATCTTCCAAATGTTAATGTTGAGACCAGGAAATCACTACACAAAATGCTTTCAGATTGCAGGGTGTGGAAAGCTCTCTGTCATTAAAACGAATGATTCTGCTTAGAAGTAAACCATATTTTAAATCTGTAGGTATATTGTATATGAGGGAACTTCTCTGTGCAGAATTACACCCCCCCCTCCCCCCCCCTAATTCTCCAGGTCACTCACACCTAACTTCTGGGCCACAGCTTGGCAAAAGCGAGCATTCCTTTCCTAGCAACTGTTACTACCGTCGGAGGGGCGTGGCTTCGAAATCGGGCGAGGGAACGTGAACTACACTTCCCGTGATGCTCCAGGGTGGGTGGCCTTCGTAGTGATGCACTTGGTGTCCGCGAGGGGGACGGGGGCGGCGGCCGCTCGTGGGGGGCGAGGTCCCGGAGTCCCCGATTCGCGTTCAGGCAGCTGCAGCCGCCATGTTGGTTTGAGGGGCGATGACAGGAGGCGGCTGCGGCGTTTGGCACAGAGAAGCGGAGGCGAGATAAAGCTCTGAGAGGAAGCCGTTCCGGGCTGAGGAGCGGGAGGACCGGCCTCTTCCGGGGACCGGCTGGCGTCGGTGTCGCGGGACCTCGCAAGGCCGGGGAGGGGTGGGGAGGCCGGAGAGGCGAGCGGAGCGGCGAAGACGATGCGCCCCGAGAGCCGCTGCGGCCCGGAGGCGCCCGCGGCCTGAGCCCCCGAGGGGCGGTGGGTCCCTTGCCCGACCCGAGCTCCCGCCCCCGCGTGTCGCCGCGGGCTTCGGGCCTTTGCTCCCCAACGAGTTAAATGCCCTTGAGCGCGGCTCCGGGCGGCCCGGCCCCTGGCCCCGGGGGCGCGAGGTAAGCCGTTTCCCCCGCCGGCCACTCAGAGCTCACGCGTCCATGTGTAGCCGCATAGTTATCTGTGTACCTCCGGCCCGGGCGTTTGGCTGCTTCCTGAGGACTGGACTCGGGCGCGCGTGTGAATCACGGCCGGCCCACGGAGGAGGACGGCGCATTTAACCCCCTCCCACCGCTCCATGCCCGTGTGTCACTGGGCTCAGTCCACCTGGCGCGGCCGGTCCTGGGGCTCCTGCTGCTGACGACGACGGCCGCGCTGCTCCCTGCGGTGCCCGCGCCCTGGCCTCCGGGCTCCTGGGGATCGCTCCTCCGCGCAGCACCTCGGCCAGGCCGCGACTTTGGCTTCCAAAGCACTTAGTTTTTGGAAAGCACATCACGAACTAATCGAGATCGTTAACGGTGATTTCTGTGGCGTGAAGACTTCTGCACCTTTTTGTTTGTTGTGGTTTTTTTTATTTTTATTTTGGTTTTTTTTTTGCGTGAACGTCTGAGTGTATGTCAAGTGGCAAGATGTCCAGTAATGTCCCGGCGGATATGGTGAGTGAAGGCCAAGTTACGACACACTTTGATTTAATTGTGGTTTCCAATTTTTTTTTTTAATCAGATAGGATGTAAATGTGGGGCGAGTTTGCAGGGGACTGTTGAAGAGCTGTCGTGCTGGGAGATTTGGAGAAGTTGGAGGTTCTGGTTTCCCCCTTTTAGCAAATCGTGCTTTTAGTATGGGGTTTCTTATTCGGTTGCGTTTTTCAAATCGCAAGGCAGTGGAGAAGTGGAGAAGTCGGAACGTGGAACGAGGTAGCTTAAGTGGAGAAGGTCTCTTTGCTAGAAGCCTCTGAACCGAGTGTATCTTGTTTCTTAAAGCTTCGGAAAACGTCAGCGACCACGGGCAGAGCCCAGGGCGGGTGTCCCCAGCAGAGACTGAGGGTGACAGGAAAACGGAATCTGTGACACTGACGAGCTCATTAGCGCACTGGGTGCAAACTTGATCTTTGCGAGAACAGTGTCGTGTATCTCGCCAAGAAAAAGTCCACGGGAATTTGCAGTGACTTTTTTGAAGTGTCGGTGAACAAGTATGGCTACAAATATTATTAAGATGTTTGGGAATTTTCACAAATCTAGGCTCACCGTATATTGGGACTTTTAATGAATATTGCCGGACGTTTAGTACCAACTATTTGGTAGTACTTATTACATCATTGGACTTTTAAACTCTAATAAAACACATTATTGACCTTTGATCCTTGACTGTAGAGAACTCGAAACAAAAAGTATTCTTTAACGTTGCTTTTCTTTTTGTTTGTAAACGTTAAGTTTGTGAGTTTGTTGACCGACAGTGGTTAGTAACCATGTAGATTTCCTGTACTGGAGGTGGGTTTGTGTAAGTGTGAAATTACATTTTGCAGTCCTGGGGACAAACAAAAATGCAGTTAACAAGAAGATGGATAATCTTGTTTATAAAGGAATTGCTGTGAACATAGTTACATTCCATTTGAGTGTTCATGTATTGCAGCCAAAAAAGTAAAATTGAACTTTGTTGGTTACATTTTAAAATTTCAGATGGTTCTATGGGAGCAAACCTCAGTTACAGATTTTAAAATAATTTTAAAAAATTAAATGGCCCTAAATGGTATATTTTGACCTTAATTTAAAGATATTTTGCTTATGTTGGATTTCCATTTAAAGGTGCCATTTAAATGTGCAGGAACCACAACATTCTGTCTTTCGGGGGACCACGCAGCAGCCTTAACACTCTCCTTCCTGAGTTTTAAAACTCTTGCTTTGTCCTTTTGGTTTTCCCTTTCCTCCTGCTGTGCACAGAGAATATTCTTCTGCCCACTTAAGGAGATCACTGGACATGGTTTCCTCTACCCCTCTTTAGAAGTTGCCTGGAGCGGTCTCTGGACTGAGCCAGGACATTTTTTTGTTGTTTGGCAGGTGCTTGGGCTCATCACCTCCAGCAAAAATTTGATCTCCATAAGGCCACCATTTTATATCATCCTGCACCCTGCAAGATACGTGCACTATTGTTTCAGAGAATTAGAATGAAATAGATTTATGGAATTAAAACAGTCCCATTACTTTCTTTAGTCCCAGTGATGATGAAAAACTGGAGTGTGCATAGCATCAATCACATTGAAATGATTTGGGAAATACTGTTTTCATGTTAGAGAGAAGGTTTGGAAGCTAATGTTCTTTTGCATCACAGGACTGGGAAATAGTGGCAAGGTTTTTATTAATAGCTGCAATTATAAAATGTAATTATTTCTGTTCTAGACCTTATTTTAAGGCCTTAATGATTCTGTGGTGCTTTGAGATCTTTTGATTAAAGGTGATATGCAAGGACACAGTAGTATTATATAATAAACATATAATATCTTGATGTTGTTTCAGAGTGTATGTATCTAAAGTACAGCTCAGATGAGATTGTGCGTATTTCTTATGTCTTGTTTTCTAGCTGTTGAACTTGTGGAAGGTCCATAGATAACCCCCCCCCATGTTAAAAAGCCTTTTAAGCCTTTATTTGCTATTACTTCAAATTTTTATTTAAGAAATACCTTCATTTGATATGCTCCTAGAATTCTTGACTTTTTGAAGTATAACATGGTAAATACTGGTTAGAAGTTGTTGATTAAGTGCTTCATATTTTTAAGCTCTTCATAGCAGTAATGGCAGTTAATTTGTTTTTATTTGTGACTTGAAGTGGGAACAGTTTTACCACTGTGAAAAGCCTCAGCCTTCCCACCCCCACCACTTTCTACAGTCTGACATTTTTCTTGCAGCATAACTCTAAATTGATCAGGATATGTGCTTTTGCAAGTATGAATACATACATTCTTGCTAGGTGCAGTAAAATTTTCACTGTTTTCTAAGTGCTGACAGCTAGTATGTGCTACTTAGAAACAAATGTGCTCTCTTTTCCTTGGTAATGGTGCTTGTCAGTTGTATAGGGAAATCCTATTGAGGAGATGAGGTGCGCCAGTGAAGGTACAACCCTGCCTGTTTTCATTAGAGATACTTTATTCTTGAGCTACAGTAATTGCTAAATCAATTGATTTTTTGGAAAGTCTTATGGCAATGATTGTGATTCACTTTAAAATAGATTTTTAACATCTTTATTTTGTAAATATAACTCACATTATAAAATTTATTTTTAAACATTCAGTAAATTTTTGTGTTTACCATAGGGATTCTCTTTATATATTCCAAATTTAGCAAGTTGATGTTTTGGAAGGGGAGTAGCATCCCCAGGAAATGGATTTGCTGTACTGTTTTTAAAAAAATAATTTGCAGTTGATGCTTTTCCTATTAACATTCTGTAAATATGTTCTATAAATAATATACATGTGTTTTCATAAAATATTGGCTTTTCTTTTGCTAAGAGTGATTGAATTTGAACTGAGATTTACTTCCAGCATAATAACTTGTGAAAAAAATCTGAGAATATCTGAACAGAATATTATAAAACATTGTATATAAGTGATTCACTGCCTTTTTTTCCCCCAGCCAAATCATAGGTCATGATGGGACAATAGTCATCCTATCTAATAAAAGAGTAATATGCAAATTTGACCATACCTTCGCTACACCCACAAGCCATGCCCACAGCCATGCCCACCAGCCAGTCAGTAGCAGATTATGCAAATAAACCCCAACCAAGTTGGCTGCTGCCACTGAGAGCAGGAGGGAGGCTTGGGTTTTCCTGGCTTTCCGCCTGCCATTGCTGGCCTAGGCCTCCACTCAATGCTACAAAGTTTCAATTATAAAAGATACAGAAGTAGCGGCGGCCACTGAGTTGGAGAGAACGGAGGCTTGGGTTTCCCTGGCCTGCACTCTGGGCTACAAAGTTTCAAACAGAAATGGCTGCTGCCACGAGCGAGCAGAAGGCTTGGCTCCACTCCAGGCTACAAAGTTTCAATTGTAGACATAAGTTTATCCCAGATCCCAGGGCCTCCGCTTGGGTCACTGGAGCGTGACCAGCCTGCAGATCTCCACAGGCCCTCGCCCAGGCCACACCACACCCCAAGGGAACCCCCACCCTGATCTGGGACACCCTTCAGGGAAAACCAGCCGGTCCCCAACCATGCACCAGGCTTCTGTCTAATAAAAGAGTAATACACAGATGGACCATCGCTCCAACACACAAGAGGGCTGCCCCCATGTGGTCAAAGATCCTGCCCCCATGTGGACACAAGATGGCCACCACAAGATGGCCAGCAGGGGAGGGCTATTGGGAAGTTCCAGGCCCTGCAAGGGAGGGCAGTTGTAGGTGATCAGGCCAGCAGGGGAGGGCAGTTGGGAGGGACCAGGCCTATAAGATAGGGCAGTTGGGGGCGATCAAACCTGCAGGGGAGGGCAATTAGGGGTGACCAGGCAGGAGGGAAGTTGGGGGCAAACAGGCTGGCAGGGGAGCAGTTAGACATCAATTAGGCTGTCAGGGTAGTGGTTAGTGGGTGATCAGGCTGGCAGGGAAAGCAGTTAGAGGCAATCAGAGAGGCAGGCAGGGGAGCAGTTTGGAGTCAGCAGTCTTGGATTGTGAGAAGGATGTCCGACTGCCCGTTTAGGCCTGATCCTACTGGGCAGTTGGACATCCCTCAAGGGTCCAGATTGGAGAGGGTGCAGGCTGTGCTAAGGGACATCCCCTGCCCCCGTGCACGAATTTTGTGCACCAGGCCTCTAGTTGTTTATAATTGTAGCATAAATGATGTTAATGACTGTAGGTTTTCTGAAAGATAATGTTAACTCTATTTGTTAGTAATAAGGCCTAAGGCTAGGTAGATAGCTAGTACTTTTATTTCTGGATTAGCAGAGTTATTAATAAATTGTATTTATAAAAGTATTATATAAGACATTTGAGTTACTATTTAGAGCATTGGACTTAAAATTGTATTTGATCATATCTATAAAATTGAAAACTCTACCTGAGAGAAATTGATAATTAGTTTGAGAATAATGGCAAAGTAATTTTGGTATTTGAAACATTTTAGATGATAAATTAGTTTAAAAAGCCCTGTATCCTTTTGAACTGTTAATGTAGAAATTGTAGCAGATGTAAACATTTTAGCCTGGGGTTAAATGAGATAATGATAATTTGAATTTTTTCAGTACTTAATGAATTTATTGTAATGTTATATCTCTACCATTTGTGGGAGAAATAAATATTGGAGCCCTCTGGTGGACAGGAAATTACTAAAATGAATTTTTTTTCAAAGTGAACTTTTATCACTTTTCCAACCTAAAGTAGAATGACAGGTATAGAATATATTAGGGGAAAAGGCCATGCTAGAAAAAGGTCCAGAGAATAGAAAATTGTTAACTTTGACAAATGAATATATTAAGATCCATTTACCTATAGCTCCTTTTAATTTTTCTTTCTCTTGCTAGTGCACTTATTTTAAGACTAAGTGAGAGGTTCTATGAACGAAGCTAAAGGGTACCAGTTCTATATATAAGTGTGTGATCATGAACCAACAGCTTAATAAATTACGAGTCTCAAATGGAAACTTTCTCTAAATTGTTTTACTCGAATTACCTTATATTTGGTGTTCTGAATTATTTGTTTTTACTAACACAAGTAGCAAATTATTTCCCTCAGCTTTCAATGCCCTTTCTGGCTCTGAATCCTCCAGTTCATGTCCCTTTCCTGTGAAAATAGTTTTCAGTTCATCTTTCCTTCCTGTTAAATATTTTCTATCAGTATATTTGAGATTCTTTTATGATGCCAAATTTATATGGATATGTATCTTATATTTATATTTCTTGTAGTTTTTAATGCAGAATAGACATTCAAAAACGGGTTGAGTGATTTCTTGACTCGTGAAGTATTACTTTGTCACCTATGGAAAAAGTAGATTTGTTCCATACTACAAAAACTACTACTACCACTACTGCTACTGCTACTACTACTACTACTAATACTACTACTACTACTACTACTACTACTGCTACTACTAATGGTGTTAAATATGAAGTCTATGATGTTCTATTACTATTTTGAGTATTAAAACTTATTTTAATATTAAGTTTTAATATTAAAACTTATTTAAAATTATTTAAATTAGTGGATAACATACTAATGGCTCTACTGGTTTTCATAATTGAAACAGTAAATGTATTTTAGGAGACTGAAATATGTGCTTCTTAAATATGCTTTTTAAGAATTCCTCTCATTCGTGGGTAAAATTGAAAGAGCTTATAGAATTCATGGAATTCATTGAAAGAGCCTATGAATTCATGCACAAAATTCGGGCAAGAGTAGTTCTTCCCTTAACCGGCTGCTGGCACCAGTTTCCCTCTGGCACCCACGACTCAGGCTTCCCTCTGGCCACAGACAGGCACCCAGGACCTGGGCTTCCCTCGCAGCCCGGCTTCATCCAGAAGGTCATCCGGTCTAATTAGCATACTATGCTTTTATTATTATAGATTATTATAGACTAGACTTCTGGTGCACAGATTTGTGCACCAATGGGGTCCGTTGGCTTGGCCCGCACCCTCTCACAATCTGGAACCCCTTGGGGGATGTCGGACTGCCGGTTTCAGCCTGATCCCTGTAGGCCAGGCCGAGGGACCCTTCCTGTGCACAAATATGTGACCCGACCTCTAGTATGCACATGAGATCTTTGGTTAATCTCTTCCCACCCTTCCCACTTCCCTCTGAGATTTATCAGTGTGTTCCATGTTTCCAGGCCTGTGCATTGAGTGTCTGCCCCCTGTTGGTCAATGAATGTCATAAGTATTGGTTGAATGGTCACTTAGACTTTTATATATATAGAAGATTATATAGTTACTTTTAAAAATGCTTTTTAAAAGTAGATATGCTTTATGTTGAGATAAGAGCAGAGGTTCACTGTATAAGTAGAACAGTTGTAGAATTTTAAGCTGCACTGTGTATTTTTATTTTACAAAAGATTAATATTCTAGATGCCCATTTTTTTTTTAGGTTGACAAGAAGCTATCAATAGTGTACTCCTTAGCAGATATTTTTGAGAAATCAAATATTAGGTTGTTTCTTCAAGGCAAAATTGGCATTTCAACCAATAAATGAGAAAGTGCCTTCTTTTCAGAAGAAACTAATGTTATAGAGAGAATGTTTAAATATTTCCAGTATGTTGAAAAATCTTCCTTACAGAGAATTTCAGTGGACTTTGAATCCCATTTTTTTTGAAACATAAAAAGGAACAGATTTTGCTTATTTGCAAAGATATCTGACATCAAAAAAATTTTAATAACATTAATATCAGGTAACTGACTTTTAATAAAAGCTTGTGCATATTTGGTAATAGAAAACTGATATGATTTAGTAAACCAGTAAGTGTATGTTCTTTTATATTGATTTATTCCTCTTAGTGAGCTAGGTTTTTCAGTTTTGACTATTGTAGCTCTTAAAATCAAATGTCAAAATACATTGAACTTTGCAAATTGGGAAACCAAGATTTTAAAAAACAGAGAAGCATATTCAATAACAGTGCTTTCACTTAACATATTAATAGAATTTAATGATTGCAAGATTAAAACATTAATATTTTGAATAGTTAATGTATCTAATACATATAAATACATGATTTATAAATGAAGATGCATATATCAGAGGTATATGCTCAAGTACTTCATAGTTGGGATTTTTCATTCAAAAAAAATTTTTTAAGTCATTGCATAAGGTAATGAAATTGGCGAGTATTTTAAGTGCTTATGCTTGATAATTAAAGTTTTTCTGTCTCTTGCCTTGTTGAGCAATTATATTTTTCTGTGGTCAGCCTAGTTATCCCTCTCTATTTACAGTTGCTAACTCTTATTTGCTCTGGTGTGGAAACTAGATTTTCAAAGTTTTTTAGAATAAAGTGTATTAAAACTGAGGAAATAGAAACTTACAGAACCGGAAACAGTGTGTTGGTCTCTTCCCTCTTGCGGCCGTCGTAGGAGCGCCAGCGGTCAAAATGAAGTTCAATCCCTTTGTGACTTCCGACCGGAGCAAGAACCGTAAAAGGCATTTCAATGCACCTTCCCACGTTCGCAGGAAGATTATGTCGTCTCCTCTTTCCAAAGAGCTGAGACAGAAGTACAATGTTCGGTCCATGCCCATCCGGAAGGATGATGAAGTTCAGGTTGTTCGAGGACATTACAAAGGACAGCAAATTGGCAAAGTAGTCCAGGTTTACAGGAAGAAATATGTCATCTACATTGAACGAGTGCAACGGGAGAAAGCTAATGGTACAACTGTTCATGTGGGCATTCACCCCAGCAAGGTGGTGATCACTAGACTAAAGCTGGACAAAGACCGCAAAAAAATCCTTGAACGTAAAGCCAAATCTCGCCAAGTAGGAAAGGAGAAGGGGAAATACAAGGAAGAAACAATTGAGAAGATGCAGGAATAAAGTAATCTTAAACACAGCTTTCATTAAAAACGGAAAACGGAAAAAAAAAACAAAAAACTGAGGAAATAGTGTCTGAATAGAATTTTCAGGAGACACCCTATGGCAGAGTGCATGATCTTTATTTCATGGACAACCAAGAGATCTGTTTACTTGAGGGACTTATTTTTTATTTTCTTAAATTTCTTTATTAATTAAGGTATTACATATGTCCTTATCCCCCCATTACCCCCGCCAGCACCTCCCCATTCATGCCTTTACCCCCCAGTTGTCTGTCCATTGGTTAGGCTTATGTGCATGCATACAAGTCCCTTGGTTGATAGCTCCCCTTTACCCCTCCCTTCCACTAACTTCCCTGAGGTTTGATGTTCTGATTGATGTTTCTCTGTCTCTGGATCTGTTTTTGTTCATCAGTTTATGTTGTTCATTATTTTCCACAAATGAGTGACATCATGTGATATTTATCTTTCTCTGCCTGGCTTATTTCACTTAGCATAATGCTCTCTAGCTCCATCCATGTTGTTGCAAATGGTAGGAATGCTTCTTTTTTACCGCAGCATAGTATTCCATTGTATAGGTGTACCTCAGTTTTTTAATCCACTCATCTGTTGAAGGGCATTTAGGCTGTTTCCAAATCTTAGCTATGGTGAATTATGCTGCTATGAACATAGGGGTGCATGTATCCTTTCTGATTGGTGTTTCTAGTTTCTTGGGATATATTCCTAGAAGTGGGTTCACTGGGTCAAATGGAAGTTCCATTTTTAGTTTTTTGAGGAAACTCCATACTGTTCTCCACGTAGCTGCACCAGTCTGCATTCCCAACAGCAGTGCATAAGGGTTCCTTTTTCTCTGCATCCTCTCCAGCACTTGTCATTTGTTGATAATAGCCATTCTGACAGGTGTGAGATGGTACCACATTGTTGTTTTGATTTGCATCTCTCAGATGATTAGTGACTTCAAGCAGGTTTTCATATGTCTCTTGGCCTTCCTTCTGACTTCTTTCGAAAAGTATCTATTTAGGTCTGTTGCCCATTTTTTGACTGGGTTCTTTATCTTTCTTTTGTTAAGTTGTATGAGTTCCCTGAATATGTTGAAGATTAAACCCTTATTTGTGACATCATTGGCAAATACGTTCTCCCATGCAGAGGGCTTTCTTGTTGTTTTGTTGATGGTTTCCTTTGCTGTGCAAAAGCATTTTATTTTGATGTA
Source organism: Antrozous pallidus (assembly GCA_027563665.1). NCBI lineage: Eukaryota > Metazoa > Chordata > Mammalia > Chiroptera > Vespertilionidae > Antrozous > Antrozous pallidus. Next base: position 16,172,234 of record CM050513.1, read on the forward strand.
GTCTCATTTATTTATTTTCTCTTTAGTTTCCATTGCTCTAGGAGCAGTATTAATGAAGAAATTGCATTCAACATATGTCTGTGATTTCGCTGCTTGTAGATTCCTCGAGTATTTTTATGGTTTCCTGCCTTATGCTTAAGTCCTTGACCCATTTTGAGTTTATTTTTGTGTCTGGTATAAGTTAGTGGTCTAGTTTCATTTTTTTTTTTTTTGCATGTATCTGTCCAATTTTCTCAACACCATTTATTGAAGAGACTGTCTTGACTCCATTGTATGTTCATGCCTCCTTTAGCAAATATTAATTGAGCATAGTGGTTTGGGTCGATTTCTGGGTTCTCTATTCTATTCCATTGATCTATATGTCGGTTCTTGTGCCAGTACCAGGCTGTTTTGAGAACAATTGCTTTTAATACAGCTTGATATCTGGTATTGAGATCCCACCTACTTTGTTCTTTCTCAGGATTGCTGTAGCTATTCGGGATCAATTTTTATTCCAGATTAATCTTTGGAAAGTTCACTCTAGATCTGTGAAATATGCTGTTGGTATTTTAATGGGGATTTCTTTGAAAATATAGATTGCTTTGGGGAGAATGGACATTTTAGTGATGTTGATTTTACCAATCCATGAACACGGTATGTTCTTCCATCTGTTTATGTCTTCCTATCTCTTTTTTCAGTGTCCTGTAGTTTTCTGTGTCTAGGTCTTTTACCTCCTTAGTTAAGTTTATTCCTAGGTATCTTAATTTTGTGTGTGTGTGTGCAATGGTAAATGGGATTGTTTTTTTAGTCTACCTTTCTGTAAGTTCGCTATTGGTGTATAGAAATGCCATAGATTTCTTGGTGTTAATTTTGTATCCTGTTACATTGCTGAATTCTTTTATTAAGTCCAATAATTTTTGATGGAGTCTTTAAGGTTTTTTATATACAATATCATGTCATCTACAAATAAGGACAGTCTTACTTTTTCTTTCCCAATTTGGATGCCTTTTATTTCTTCTTATCTGATCGCAATTGCTAATACTTCCAGTACTATGTCGAACAGGAGTGGTGAGAGTGGTCATCCCTGTCTTGTTTCTGTTCTTAGGGGAAATGGTTTTAGTTTTTGCCCATTGAGTATGATGTTGGCTGTGGGTTTGTCATATAGGGCTTTTATTATGTTGAGATATGATCCTTCTGTTCCCACCTTGATGAGAGTTTTTATCAAGAAAGGATGTTTGTTGGATTTGGTCACATTCTTTTTTTGCATCAATTGATATGACTATGTGATTTTTATCTCTCAATTTGCTTATGTGATATGTCATGTTTATCAATTTGTGAATATTGTACCATCTTTGCCTCCCCGGGATAAATCCTACTTGTCATGGTGTGTGATCTTTCTGATGTACTGCTGGATACTATTTGCTAGAATTTTGTTGAGGATTTTGACATCTATGTTCATGTGGGATGTTGGTCTATAATTCTCTTTCATTGTGTTATGTTTATCTGGTTTTGATATTAGGGTGATGCTGGCTTCATAGAAGGAGCTTGGAAGTGTTCCTTCCTCTTGAATTTTCTGGAATAGTCTGTGTGACTGAGGGGCTTATTTTTTGGCATTTAACATCTTTTGCGGGGTTGTAGATTCTTGATAGTGACAAACTATGTAGATGATTAAAAAATAAAATTACATTTGTATAGCTTTATTTTATACTTGTAGAGGAGAGAAGCTAATAGTGGTTCTGTACTTGCTATTCACCAGGCAGATGCTTGGCAGTTTACATGAGAACATTTCCTCTAATCCTCACAGTGATCCAGGGTAAATACAGTTGGTATATAGATAAACTAGGTGAAGACCACTAGGGAGGGATGCATCTGTAGTGGAACACATTAAGTTTGTTGATTTGCTGCAGCAAGGAAGAACGCATACCTGAAGAACCCTTAGTGGTTTCAGGAAGAGGGATTGAACAAGTTTTTGGTAATGTTAGAGACCCGGGTAAGTAGAGACTAGCTTTGGATGGAATGCTGTCACCCATGAAGTGGAAGGATGTTAGTGATTAGATGTCATAGCCATCTTTGTTTAAGAGGCAGGAGAAATGAATGGGTTTGGGGGAGATCTTTAGTTATTTTGGAGCTGTAGGAGAGAAATTGTTATCGATGGCCTTCTGTTGGCCTTGTCTGTTTTTAAGAAACATCACAGTGTGATTATCAGCAAAGATAATTTTTATTTTCTCAAAGTCTAGGTACATAGAGGGTAAGGAGCTGCTTTGACGTCATGTAGCTAGTAAAACGTAGAGCTAGGATAAGAATTTGTATCTGATGGTAATAGTGATAAACATACTAAGCCCTTATCCCCTGCCATACATGAGCAAAATCTTGCTAAATCCTTCAGGCACACTTTCCTAAGCAGAATATCTCAGATTCCTTCCCAAGACCTTTTCTCATGCAGTCACTGCTGATTACTCTGAGCTAGCATGGTCCAGTAGAGATAACACTTACTTAAATATGTTTGCAAACTATGATATACATATATATTTTTTTTTCTTTCTCTGGGTTGGAATTATTTTAATGCAGGTAGATTATTTTATTGCTAAAATTAAACTTTTTCTTTATAGTCTTTGGAACTTTCTCTTGTGTATCTCATATATAGAAAATAATTTTTCCCTATAAACTTACCACGTAGAATTAGAATGCAGGAACTACATTGTTTTATATATGTAAAACGAAATGATATGCAACGATTTAGTATTTTTAGGATATTTTGTTTTTGTCTTTATGCTATAACTGCTTATGTATGATGCAAATTTTCTACTGATTTGTTTAAATCTATTTATGGTATAAATAAAATACATACATGGGCAATTTTCTATGACTATATTTTGAGAAGGAAATGTTCTTTCCACTAAAGAAAATTGTTCAAGTTAGGCATTATATTTTTGTGAATTTAAATTAAGATGGCAATTCATTGTGTCTAGACAAAATATTTTCTCATGATACATGTTTAATTTTCATTGCTTTCAAATAAAATTAGTGCCGTTGCCTTAGAAATATTCCTGCTATTGTATCCTGCCTCTTTCATTTAGTAATATATCAGGAACAGCTACCATACCTATAATTATAGAACCACATGATTTTGAATGAATTCTGATAGATGTCCATAAATTGTTTAGCTGATTCTGTAGTCATGGACATTTAAAAGATATCATAAATGAAATAATGCATATTTTAAAACACATCTCTATAATTGTCAGATAATTTTCTTAGAGTGAAATTATTAAGAATATAGTTGCTGTGGTGTTGGATATGTGTTAAAAATTTGGTGGGTTGGAAGAGACACATATTTACTAATTTTAGAATATCCTTGAATTTCTGGATAAATCTCACTTCATTATGCATTATCTTCCTTATATGCTAGATTATATTTCATTTACAATGTTTGCAATTTTCATGAACAAGATTAACTAGTAATTTAATTTCTTGTAAAGTTTGACAGAGTTAGGCATCAGGGTTGTGCTGATTTCATAAAATAGGCTAGAAGATGTATTTTTACTCTCTGGAAGAGTTTGTGAAGATCAATTTTATTTCATCTAAATGTTTGGAAGAATTTGCTAGTGAAGCCATCTGGAGTTTTCTTGGGGAATATTGATTCAATTTCTTTATTACATATAGGACTAATTATCTTTTTGATGTTTGTAATAGTATCTGTTTTGTAAAATCTGTTGGTAATTTTGTGCTTTCTGTTTATCAGTCAGTTTTTTAAAGCCAACTTTTAGATTTAAATTTTTAAAAAATTTTCTATTGGGTACTACTTTTACTTTTATTCTGTTTTTATTTTTATTTTAAATTAACTTGCTGTTGTTTTTCAGGTTTCTTTCCTTTTTTTATTGATTAAGATATTACATATGTGTCCTTTTTCCCCCACTCCACTCCCATTTATGCCCTCACCCACCTAGTGTCTATGTCCATTGGTTATGCCTACAAGTTTCTTGAGATGGATACTCAAATCATTAATGATTAGTCTTCTTTTTTTCATTTATGCATTTAAGTCTGATATTTCCATATAAATGCAACTTTAGGTGATTCTCACAGGTCTCATATATTTTTATTTATCACTTCAAAATATTTTGAAAATTCCACTGTGATTTCTTCTTTGGTCCGTAGGTTATTAAGAAATAGTGTCATGTACAATATCTAAGCATTTGGGGATTTTTTAAGCTATATTTTTGTTGTTGATATTCAGCTTAATAGTACTATGGTCTTAGGATTATTTTTTCTATGATTCCAATCATGAGTAACTTGTTATTTGCTTTATAGTTAATTTTAGAAAATTGAGTGTGGTGTGCTTAATATTTAAATCAAATTTGTTAATTATGTTCAAAGCTTTAAGCTTTGTTTTGGGGGGTTTGTAATCAATTTAGAGAAGTATGTTAAAATCTTCAACTGTGTGAGGATTTTTCTCTGTGTTCTTTTAGTTACCTTCAATTTTGCCTCATATATTTTGAAGCTAAGTTAATGGCTGCAAATAAATTTACAATTATTGTTCAGCATTTCTTGATTGCATCATTTTCTTTTGTGCTTAATTTAATCTCATGTTATTTTGTACAGTTACATACTGTATAGGCTATGGCCTCTTACTAGGGCCTGGATGTTGTTTTCTGTGCAGTAGGCTATGCCATACAGGTTTTTATATTCACACAGTATCCTATCTAATAAAAGAGCAATATGCAAATTGACCCTACATCCACTATACCCATGAGCCACTCCCACCAGCAAATCAGGAGAGAGTATGCAAATTAACCTAACCAAGATGGCTGCAGCCATGGAGCAAACAGGAGGCTTGGGTTTCCCAAGCTTCCTGCACACACTGGTAGCCCAGGCCTCTGCTCAAGGACACACAGTTTCAATTATAGAAGATAAATAAATCCCAATACCAGGGCCTTCACTTGGGTCACCAAGGAATGTGGCTGGCCTGCAAACCACCACAGGCCCCTTGTCCAGGCTGCCCCACGCTTCAAGGGAATCCCCACCCTGATCCAGCTGTTTCCCACACATGTACCAGGCCTCTATCCTATCTAATACAACAGTAATATGCAAATTGACTGTCACTCTGACACACAAGATGGCTGCCCCCATGTGGTCAAAGATGGCTGCCCCTATGTGGACACAAGGTGGCCGCCACAAGATGGCCAGCAGGGGAGGGCAGTTGGAAGGGACCAGGTTTGCAAGGGAGGGCAGTTGTGGGCGATCATGCCAGCAGAGGAGGGCATTTTGGAGGGACCATCCCTGCAAAGGAGGGCATTTGGGAGCAATCAGCTCTGTAGGGCAGGGCAGTTAGGGGTGATCAGGCCAGCAGAGGAGGGAAGTTGGGGGCAGCCAGGCCTGCAGGGAAGGACAGTTTGGGGGGACCCAGGCCTGCAGGGGAGAGCAGTTGGGGGGCACCAGGCTTGCAGAGGAGGGCAGTTAGGAGTGACCAGGCCTGAAGGGGAGGGCAGTTAGGGGCAAACAGGCCTGCAGGAGAGCAGTTAGGCATAAATCAGGCTGGCAGGGGAGTGGTTAGCGGGTGATCAGGCTGGCAGGCAGAAGTGGTTAGGGGCAATCAGGAAGGCAGGCAGGCAAGCAGTTGGGAGCCAGCAGTCCTAGATTGTGAGAGGAATGTTTGGTGGGCTCTTGGACATCCCTTGAGGGGTCTCAGATTGGAGAGGGTGCAGACTGGGCTGAGGGACACCCCCTCTCGAATTTCGTGCACTGGGCCTCTAGTGAAATAATATAATGACAGATTTCTCAGAACCTACCTTTTGGTTAAGAGGCACCTGATTGTATTGTGAGATTATGCGTGGCTTTTATTGTAATTCTGCATGGCATTTGTAGAGTGTCTTAAATTTATGGTTTGCTATCTTTTTTTTCCCTTTAGGAATTTTCTAAGCTGGTATTCTTTAAATATTGTTTCTATTTAAATTATCTCCTTTAGTTCTGGGACTACAGTTAGGTTATTTCACAGTTTCCATCCTCCCTTTCCTCACTGTGTATCAGATTTGATACTTTTCACTGATCTATCTTCAGGTTCACTCACCATGTCTTTTCTGTCCATTATCCAGGTGTACACAATTATTGAGTTCTTATGTTTGGATTTTGTATTTTCAGTCTTAAAATTTCAGATTCAAGTGCTCGAGATGTTTTCATCTGCTTTTTGGTTATATTAATCATTGTTGTGATATTCTTGTCTGATGACTCTAATACCCAGATCATCCATGAGCCTGTTTCAGTTGTCTGGGTTTTTGATCATTTGTTCTTTTTTTGTAGAATGCCTGGTAATGTTTTATTAATATTGTGATGAAAAATTATAGAAGATCAGAATGATACTATCTTTCTCTCGATAGGATTTCATATTCTCTGGCAGGGAAGTTAAAAAAACATGGATCACTTTGATTCATCAGTGATTGATATGACATGAGGCGAAATTCAGGGCAATCACGAGATTCAGATAGACTCACTCCTAGTGCGTAGTGCTTATAGGTCTCACTTGAAAGTTTGGAGTATTTACTAAGATTTTTCTCTTTTGGCAGACCCTGAATTCTAAGTGGTGTGAAGCTGATAAAAGCTGTGCTTGGCTTTATTAGCCTCTTTGCAGCATCTTTTCATTGAGTTTTCCTGTCTGTCAGTTGTGTTGTCTATGACTCAGCATATTCCTTATGGAAGGGCAAAACCTGAGCAGAATATAGGGCTCATTCTTTTATCTGGGAGTCTCAATTTCTGGCTACTGTGGTAGTGCATAATTTCAGTTTTTGTCTTCCTTACCCAGTGAAACTGATACCAGGGCCTAGATGTTGTTTTCTGTGTGGCTCTGTGCCCTGTACTGGTAATTGGCAGATAACTGGAGGAGAAAAAGTAAGGATCTTCTCAATGTGTTCCCTTCTCTAGGAGCTCTTGACCCCTAATGTTCTCCTGGCATTCTTTATTGCTCTCTCCATATCTCAAATAGCAGAAACTTTTTTGTTTATTCGTTTTGTATTTTATTTCTCACTTTCATATTTGTTTTCAGTGGGAAATTTGGTCTGATATTACTATTATTTCATAGCTTGACATAACTGCCCTTTTTTTCTTTTTTTATAGCTAAAATAAATCAAATAATTAACCATGGCACCATCAGCCAAACAGTTTGCTTAAGTTAGACATCTAGGAGTCATCCTTGATTCATCTCTGTCCCTCATCCCCCAAATTCAATCAATTTAAAAATATATCTGAAATCTATCAACTTTTCTTTATTTTCATACCACCACCCTGTTGTAAGCCAGCTTTCTCTCCTGGATTGCTGTATTGGTCTCGGGACTAATGCTTCCATTTCTGTTCACATTCCCCTGTAATACATTTTCCAGAAACAGCTTGAATGATCTTTATGAGACATGAATTGAATTATCTTTTCCTCTGAAAAACAGGAAATTTCAGCAGGTTCCCATCCTATATAATAAAAGCCTAATATGCTAAGATTCTGGTCGTCCATAAATCAATCAAAGTGTAATATGCGAATGATATGCTAAGGCAGCTCAACTGCTTTCTATCATGTGCACTGACTACCAGAGGCACATAGTCGACTGGTTGACCAGTCGCTACGATGTTCACTGACCACCAGGGGGCAGGTGCTCTGACTGGTAGGTTAGCTTGCTGCTGGGATCCAACTGATCAGGACTGAGTGAGACGGCCTGGACATGTCCTAGAGCCCTCCTGCAGTCCCTCCCCAGCTGGTCAACCTCCCGTGTCCCTCTCCAGCACCGATGGTGGGTAGGAGGTAACCAAAGACCATCCCAGTAATATGCAAAGTGACTGTACCTCCGCTATACCCACAAGCCATGCCCACCAGCCAATCAGGAGCAAATGTGCAAATAAACCTAATCAAGATGGCTGCAGCTACAGAGAGCAGAAAGAAGGCTTGGGTTTCCCCAGCGATAGAGAAAGCCAAGCTTTCTGCCTGCCCTTGCCACTCAGGCCTCCACAACAGGCTATAAAGTTTCAATTATAGAATCCCAATAGAAATGGCGGCAGCCACGGAGCTGGAGAGAGGCCGTAGGCTAGGGTTGCCCCCAGCGATGGAGGAAGCCAAGTTTCTCCAGCCCTGGCTGGCATAGGTCTCCATTCCAGGCTATAAAATTTCAATTATAGAAGATACATAAGTTGCAACAGAAAGGGCTGGAGTGAGCAGAAGGCTTGGCTCTGCTCCAGGTTATAAAGTTTCAATTATAGAAGATAAATAAATTCCAGATACTAGGGCCTCTGCTTGGGTCGCAGGGGGGCATGGCTGGCCTGCAAACCACCACAGGCCTCTCGCCCAGGCCTCCCCACATCCCAAGGGAACCCCCACCCTGATCTTGGACACCCTTCAGGGCAAACCAGCTGGCCGCCATCCATGCACCAGACCACTATTCTATCTAATAAAAGAGTAATATGTAGATTGACCATCACTCCAACACACAAGATGGCTACCACCATGGGGTCAAAGATCCTGCTCCCATGTGGACACAAGATGGCCAGCACAAGATCGCCATCAGGGGAGGACAGTTGGGGCAATTAAGCATGCATGGTAGGGCAGTTAGGGGTGACCCGGTTGGCCAAAGAGTGTCTGAGCTGTTATGGCATGATGACCATTTGCATGTTAGCTCTTTATTATATAGGGTTGTCATCAAGTTTATAGACTTCATTTTTTTTAAGTATGTCTTTATTGATTTTTTTTTTTTTTTTTGAGAGAGAGAGAAACATCTATTGGCTGCCTCCTGCTGGGGACTGAGTCCACAACCTTTGCATGTGCTTTGACCTGGAATCCTACCTGTGACCTTTAGGTGCATGGGATGATGCTTAATCCATTGAGCCATATCAGTTGTGCTAGAATCCTCTTTTTAAAAAAACCAGATACTCTAAGAACCTGGGAGTCATCACTGACCTCTCTTTAACCCCTAGTAAGAATGTGAAATTAGCTCTCAGGAAAAAAGAGAGGACTAAAAATATAAGTTAGTGTGGACATTTAATTGAAGAAAAATAATACCAATATGAGATTACATGAATTCACCCAGAGGAGGGAGGGCATCCTAAAAGGATAGTGCAGAATTTTAAAAGTTACTAAAATAATAGAGTTTTAGGAAAAGTTAAAAAATATATGTATCTTGAAAGCCATTCAAGGAGACACTCAGAGAGGAGGAGCGGTTGGGTAAAGCATACACTGAAGGGTGATGCAGAATAAGGACTAAAGTCCTTCTTGTATAATCTAGTGAAGGCTGTATCTTAACTCATCAAGTGCAAACAGTGTTTTTGTTTTAATTACCAGTTTTCTTTCATATCGAAGTGTTAGGCATAGGAGAATTAAAGTATGTCCACTTTTCTTGAAGTTATTACTGTTTTTGCAGTTCCTGTGTTCATATCTAACTTTTCTCAACCCTTTCTATTTATTAAAATGTTTTGTTTTGCTTCTGTATATAATCTGGACAAGTATTAATAATATTTGCTTTTTGCTTTGAGATTGAAGCCAAACATATAATGCCATTTTAGAATATTAATGCCATTTTAAAACATATAATGCCATTTAAAATCCTGCAGAAGTACAGGACCTAATAGGATTGTTGGTTCCGTAGCAACCATTCAGTTCATGTTTTGGAGCAGGGTTTACTAAGAAATGTTGTGTTTTGTTAAATTCTCTATAGCCAGAGAAAGACATCTTACTAAGAAATTGGGACATCTTGCCTTTCAGAGGTGTTGTTAGAGTTCCAGCTGGCACAGGAGCCAGCAAAAGGCTCTTTCATTTCCCTGAGTACTGTCTACCTTACTCTTTTGGGACTTAGGACAGACAGCCAAGAGAAATCAAAAGATGGGGAAACATTTTCCTTAAATAATTTTATTATGAAATAGAGGTGAGTTCACTCTTAAGTTGTGTACAGTGCATATGTAAGCTTATTATTATATCTTTTATTTTCAAATTTGCCAATACATGAGTCATTTATGAAATGTCATTTCTTAATTAGAACCACTAGATAAATAGCTGAAGTCTTCCTGAACCAGTTCAAGTGGCCATCCTTGTTGGATGAAAGGGAGAACAGTCTATTCTGGAATTGTACAGTTATTTTGTTGATTCCTAGGTGACTTGAATAACTATATAAATTATAGTTACCTGTGAAGTACACCAAAGATAATCACAAGGACAAAAAGGAGATGTTTCAGAATAGGTACATTAGATAGTACTAGTATAAAGGCAAGAACTGTAATACTCTTTTACTGTATTTGAAAACAGTCACATATGTGGTCATTTATTAATTTTTGCTGAAGAGTTAAGTTTCTAAGATTGTCCTTATTTTGTTAATCTTAGCATCTGATAGTTTAAAAAAATAAACTATTCAGATTAAGGAAAGGTAATCATAATAATGCAATATCAAGTAGGTTAATGTGATTGCCACTCAGCAATGGGCAAAATGTAACATCTCTATAGTGAATTGAATTACATTTTTCCTTTTTGTGATCTCTTGATATACTTGACCTTTTCTAAAGGGAAGTGTTTATTTGGCTTGCCTTATTTTGCCCTTTCTTGGCCATAGTCTATTTATTTTATATATTTGTACTTAAATATAAACCTTTTTATTGTCTTATTTTAATTGTGTTACTGACTAGAAAAACAATAGGATTATTGTAAAATAGGAAACATTTTAAAACATATAATGCCATTTATAAAATTTTGTTACTTAGTATAAATGTTGTGAATGTTTTATGCTCTTACCTCTATCTAGACTTGGTGGGGGGAGTGTTTGTACAGTTGATGATTCTGATTTTTATATGTTCTGATTTGGGGAAGTTTTAAAGATCAAATTTAAACTATGTGTAGGCAGTTTGTATTCATTCACTCATTAGAAACCTTTGAGTCTTTGAATTTTTCCAAATAATAAAATTGGCTTCTTTTTAACACATCTTATCTGTACCATTTTTCCTTATTTATTTATTTGTTTGTTTATTTATATTTATTTATTTATTTATTTATTTTTCCATTTTTCCTTTTTAAAATGCAGTGTTCTTTCTGGGGATTCTATAGAGTCCAGTGGCAAGAAACATTTTGCTAATTTTAATTCATGAATCTCCCTAAAGTTAAAGCAAAATAAACATTTGCCTAAACAAGAGTACTTTATTTCAGTAGAATCAAAAGGAGGGGGAGTTTGAGCTTATGTATATTTGAGATTTGCAGAAATGATTATTTTAGAAGTCCTTGGGACCTAACAGAAGGAATTTTGTGAAGCCCCTCCCCCCATTAATACATTATACTGTCTATCCTACTTACAGGTTTGGAAATACATATATATGGTATATAGATACAATATCTATATATGAGATTATTTAAAATTATTTTAAAACTTTAATAAGTTTTATAGTTTATTTACTCCCCCTTCCACCTGTCTAAAGTAAAAAAAAAAACTCTAAATGTATGACTTATAAAATTTATACGTTTTGTTTAGAAAGTCAACCAAAGAAGTTAGGACCTCTCAATCAGGTTCTTCTAATCTCTGGTACATTTCTTTTGTAGGGTTGCTAACATACCACTATTACTAAGGTCTTCCTTAGAGAACCTTCTTTACCGAAACAAAACAAAGTACCTGGTGTTGGAAGTTAAGTGACATTGTTAGGCTTATCTAAACACCATAAACCATTCTATTAAACTAACATGTAGACTCTGTGACATTTCTGAAATGGTTGAATTTTACCCTTGCAATTGTCTGTAGATAAATTTGGGGAGTAAGGGATGAGGAAAATGGATTATTCTTGAGTTATCACCTGTGATAGAGATCTCAGATCTTTTAATCAGCTTTGACATTAGTGAATGTTGCTCATTAATTCTTTTGAGAGGAGGTCCTTGGATTCTTTCAAAATCGGCTCTCTCCAATTTGCTAATGTAATTCTCTCTCTCTCTCTCTCTCTCTCTCTCTCTCTCTCTCTCTCGCCCCCTCTTTCTCTCTCTCTCTCTCTCTCTCTCTCCCCCCCCCCCCCTTAAACGATGTCCTTTTTGGTAGGAAGAACACATTTTATTTTAGAAAACTGCTCATGAAAAATCTGTATAATTTGTAGTGCCCTAGTACAGTGGTCGGCAGACTCATTAGTCAACAGAGCCAAATATCAACAGTATAACGATTGAAATTTCTTTTGAGAGCCAAATTTTTTAAACTTAAACTTCTTCTAATGCCACTTCTTCAAAATAGACTCACCCAGGCCGTGGTATTTGTGGAAGAGCCACACTTAACGGGCCAGTGTGGCTTGTGAGCCACAGTTTGCCGACCACAGCCCTAGTATTTTAATTGATTATTATAAGAAAGCAGTAATTATCCAGGATTGGTTGCTGAAAACATAATTGCTTTTATTAGATCAAATCTAATTCCATGAATAGGTAGGTTAATTTTTTTCCAGATATATGATAGTACTGTTATAGCAATCTCCTTAGTTTATGCTCCTGGCTCACTCTTTTATTCATAGGAAGCTGTATTTCTTATGAACTGTATAATTATGGGTTTTTTTTTATTCCAGGATTTCTATTATGGATGATACATACTATACCCAAACAACTTTACTTAGCCTTTCTCTTCCATCTTACATTATTTCTCATTTTCTGTCCCAAAGCTAAATTACTAATTTTACAATTGGATTTAACTTATTTATGTACTAGAGGCCTGGTGCATGACATTTATGCACTGGTGGGGTCTGATCACTCAGCCTGGCCTGAGCCCTCTCACAGCCCAGGACATCCCCCGAGGGGTCCTTAGCACCACTGAGGAGGTGGGAGAGGCTCCTGCCACTGCTGCTGCACTTGCCAGCCTTGAGCGTGGCTTCTAGCTGAGCAGCACTCCTCCTGTGGGAGTGCACTGAGCACCAGGAGGCAGCTCTTGCGTGTGTGTGTGCCCCCTGGTGTCAGTGCATATCAAAGTGACCAGTTGTTCCACAGTTTGGTCAGCATATTAGGGTTTTATTATACAGGAGGATCTACTTTTTATTTTATCAATTTACTTTTTATTTCATAATTTGCACTCAGTATTAGTTTGAGTTAGTTTCAGGTATACTATATAGTTATAGTCATCTACTTCACAGAGTACTTCCCTCCCCGCCCAATATTTCCAGTACCCAACTAACACAAAGTTACTACAATCTTATTGACTATATTTCCTATGCTGTACTTTTCATCCATATGACTGTTTTGTAATTACCAATCTGTACTTCTCAGTCACTTTACCATTTTTACCAGTTGAGTCAACTCTTTTAGATTATAACATTGAATCACTTGGGTGGGATTTTGTAAGCACTGTTTGAACTTGATGAAAAATTTCAGACAAACACAGAAGTGGAGAAAATAGTATAATGAAACCCCATGTATCATGTCCCAGATTCAACAATTATAAACTAACTAGAGGCCTGGTGCACAAAATTCATGCACGGTGGTGGGTATCCCTTAGCACAGCCTGCACCCTGCCCAATCTGGGACCCCTCAAGGGATGTCCAGGACTGCTGGCTCCCAACTGCTCACCTGCCTGCCTTCCTGATTGTCCCTAACTGCTCTGCCTGCCAGTGTGATCACCCCCTAACCACTCCCCTGCCAGCCTGATTGATGGCTATCTGCTCCCCTGCCAGCCTGATTGCCCCTAAGTGCCCTCCCATGCAGGCCTGGGTACCCCCCAACTGCTCTCCCCTGCAGCCCCGGTTACCCCCAATTTCCCTCCTCTGCTGGCTAGGTCACCCCTAACTGCCCTCCCCTGCAGGCTTGATTGCCCCTAACTACCCTCCCTTGCAGGCCTGGTTCCTCCCCAACTGTATTTCCTTGCTGGCCATCTTGTGGCCACATGGGGGGGAGCCATCTTGTGTGTTGGAGTGATGGCCAATTTGCATATTACTCTTTTATTAGATAGAATGATCAATAATTTTTTATCTATAATCTGCTGTACTTGCCCTTCCTGGATTATTTTTAATCAAATCCCAAATATTATATATATTTTATGTATATGCACACTTCTTTAAAAATAACCATAATACTCATCACAGTTTTTACCTAATATTATAAAACATACAGCTATAAAGCATATAAAGATAAATTGTTATTCTAATTTTAGCAATATGAAGACACTAAAAATTAACACTTCAAAATATGTTTAGCATTAAAGTGTTTTTTGTCTTGTGAACATTGAGAAGTGGAGAAGGCACAGGAAAGACAGTATTCTGTAGTTCTCTGTTTTCCTATCTTACCTCTAAAAGAAGTGAAAAATAGTCCAACTTTGCTGTCCAAATTTACAAGCTATTATATGTCAGCCATTAATGTTGAATACAAGTACATTTGCAACTATGAAATAAGAACTTTTAAAATAAATAACACAATTTTTGAAAGGTTAAAAATTTTGTTAAGAATTAGAGATATTTTTTGAATAGGGAAATATCATTCAGGAGGTTGATTGGCTTTGATTTGGAAAATCACTAAGTTGCTGTCGCCCTCTTTTATTGGAAGAGAAAGGTAGCATCTGTACCTCTGATCAAGTGACCTAGTTTGTTCTCTTTTTCCTTCGCTCTATAATAGAATAGTAGTTCTTTAAATAATTGATGTTAAGTGTCTGAATCCCTGTGGTTTGAAGGCTCTGTAGATACTATTAAGTTTCTTTTCCTGACTAAAAAGGATGTGTTAGTATCTTTGTTTCCTTGGTCACTCTAAATTTAAACTTTTTGATCATGAATTAGAAAGCTTGTGTGTTGACTAGAGGTAAAATATGGCTGTTTTCTTATTTTTAGCCTTTTTTTCTTTTTTGCTTCTCTTTTTTTTCACACCTTGATACAATTAAGGGTTAATGAAGAGTTACAAATAAATGTTTGCGAATAGTTCAAACTAGAAGAAGTTACTTTCCTATTGCTCTTGAACTGAATAAAAGCAAAAATTTTTAAAAATTTTCTGAATCAAGTTTCATTTGGAATTCTTGGTTTACAGAGAAAGTGTTTCTTTATTTCAGGCTGCCATTTTACTTAGCTGTCTACTCTCCCAATCTCTCAAAACTTTGGCCCAGTTCTGGATTAGAGTAGAGTTTGGCCACATGCATAAAAACATACATGCTTGTGTATGTGTATATGGGAATTTGCACTTGAGTCTCCCTTTTAACAAATGATAATGATCTGTTGACTGGAGTTGCGTTTTTTGTGTGGTTTGTTTTTTAATCTATGATTACTTTCTGATTTTAGAATTGGATCACAAGATTAATATTTAAAAAATAGAATACATCAAGAACCCTGTCCTTTCTAATACATTCAGGCTATATTGTTTATGGCCCCTTTCCTGTTCCTTCTCAACCATTCTCTCATCCCATCAGTGCAGCTGGCCTAATCTAATGATATCACTAGAGACCTGGCACATGGAATTCATGCACAGGAGTGGGAGGGGCGGGGATCTCAGCCCAGCCTGCACCATCTCCAATCCAGGACCTCTCAGGGGATGTCTGACTGTCAGTTTAGGCCTGATCTCGGGGATTGGACCTAAATCAGCAGCCGGACATCCTTCTCACAATCCAGGACCGCTGGCTCCTAACTGCTCACCTGCCTGCCTGCCTGATCACCCTAACTACTCTGCCTGCCATCCTGATTACTTCTAACTGCCTCTGCCTGCCTCCCCCCCTCCCCCCCCCTGCTGGCCTGGTCGCCCCCAATTGCCCCCCTCTGCCAGCCTTATCAACCCAACTGCCCCCCCCCCCCACTGGCCTTGTCACCCTTTTCTGCCCCCCCCTTGCTGGCCTGGTTGCCCCCAACTGCTCCTCTCTACTGGCCTGGTCGCCCCTCACTGTCCCCACTGCTGGCCTGGTTGCCTCCAACTGCCCTTCTGCCAGCCTGGTCACCCCACACAGCCTGCTGTTCGGTCATTTCTGTTACTGTGATGGCATCCTGGACAATTTGCTTATTCCTCTATTATTAGTACAGATAACCCTACACCCTCAACCTTCAAAGGTGGAGAGGGTCTAAAGCAATGATTAAAACATAAGAGCAAGGCTGGGTGGCTTAAATCATATGTTTAAAAATTCAAGGTTTCTGCTGCTTCTACAGATTTGTCAAACAGGAGGCAAAGTAAACAGAAACACATTTAGTTGTTACCTTTTATATTTTTATTTTAAACACTATAGCATCCTGAGCTATAGTAACTAGTAGCCTTTCCTCACATTGACATTAAAAATCTAAGACTCAAAAATGCTTTTGTTTCTTTATTCCAGAATGAATAAAATATAGTCAAGAAATTAAAGTACTCACCTTCTACCCATGATTTCAAAGATTGAAGTAGTATTTTGCATTGTAGCTTGGAATTGAACAGTCAGTTATCAGCACAATATGCTGGAAATAAAGAGGAAACAACACAGCAGCATTGCTACAGTTTTGGTCTTGATCTTAAGGATTGTTACATGCAGTTAAGATCACGCGTGTTCCATATTTTAAATTGAGACATGATACAATTTAGGATAAATAATCCTAAATTTAGCTGTGGTTACCTGTATAGCAATCCTTGTTCCCTAGAGCAGTAGTTGACAAACTGCGGCTCGCAAACCACATGTGGCTCTTTGTCCCCTTGAGTGTGGCTCTTCCACAAAATAGCACGGTCTGGGCGAGTCTATTTTGAAGAAGTGGCGTTAGAAGTTTAAGTTTAAAAAAATCGGCTCTCAAAAAAAAAAATTTCAATCGTTGTACTATTGATATTTGGCTCTGTTAACTAATGAGTTTGCTGACCACTGTCCTAGAGCATAGCCAAGACCAAGAAAATAAGTCTCCGAACAGCAAAAATTCTTGTAACCAACTTGGTATATTTATTCCTAAAAGATTTTCAGAATTCAACATTAACAGCATAGTTGTTCTTAATTTAGACACAATTTAAAACTGATTAACTCAGCCCATAATAAGAAATATGCTCCCCAAGTAGCCGTAACTGGTAGCTTCTCTGATAAAAGTTTCTTATTGGTTTCAAAACATTATTCGTAAAATATAACACTATGCCAGTTGCTTAGGAACAGGAAATTTTTTCTCTTGACACCAAAGTCTGAGAAAAATTTCTTGCATAGGCCTTTATTAGGAGAGATCAAATAACATAGTAGCTTTCTCCAAGTAAATATAATAG
Source organism: Antrozous pallidus (assembly GCA_027563665.1). Taxonomy (NCBI): domain Eukaryota; kingdom Metazoa; phylum Chordata; class Mammalia; order Chiroptera; family Vespertilionidae; genus Antrozous; species Antrozous pallidus. The sequence goes on from CM050513.1 coordinate 16,189,329, forward strand.
TGAGTTTTTAACGGTATAACTCCTAGTCACAATTAGGTAAAAAATGATTTTTTAAAGAACAGCACTGTCCAACAGACATACAGTGTAACAATATATATAATTTTAAACTTTCTATTAGCTACATTAAAAAAGTAAAAGAAACAGGTTAATTTTAATATATTTAACCCAACATATCAAAAATATTCTCTCTAATTAATTATCTAATTATCTGTAATTAATATAAATGATTATGGTATTTCAAATTTTTTCATACCATCTTTGAAATTGACTTACAGCACTTGTCAATTCAGATGTTAAATTTTTATCAAATAGTCATAAAATATTTCATAACATTTACAGCAAAAAAATAAATGTATGGACTCAAATTCCAAACATATCTAGAATTTTCCAGTAACTGAATCTCACGTATAAGATTTAAATTTAAATTAATTTCAAATGCTCAGTATCCATATATAACCAATAGCTACCATATTGGAACAGTGCAGCTGGTGAATACGAGAGTAGAAAAAACTTACCCAAAAGTATACATCAAAATCGCCTGGGGCCTTTAACATATGTGTCCTTGGAAATGATTCAGTCACTCTGGGGTGATTCCTTGGCATATGTATTTTGAAAAAGTTTCTCAGATATATTCTGACTTACACTCTTAGTTAAGAATCACTGATGCTGGGAATTAGTTGTATATATTTAAAGTAATGTGACAAGGAGTTCCTGCAAGTACATTTTTGGTAAAGGTTGCAGCAGCAGGAACATGGTTTCAGGTATTCTGTGTTCCCAGCCTGAAACCTTTTAGAATTGGTTTTTTAAAAGATTTTTTTATTACATTCTTGGTCTTTCTCTGCTGCTGTTAGTTTCAGAATATCTGGAGAAGGGGCTGCTGTAAATTAAGAGACTAGAAATATAATATAAATTTGTAATCCATGTTCTCTCTGTCTCAGGACTCCTTCTTCTTTATTAACACAAATTGTCCTAAGGCAGTGGTCGGCAAAATCATTAGTCAACAGAGCCAAATATCAACAGTACAGTGATTGAAATTTCTTTTGAGAGCCAAATTTTTTAAACTTCTTCTAACGCCACTTCTTCTAAATAGACTCTTTCAGGCCATGGTATTTTGAGGAAGAGCCACAAGTGGCTCTTGAGCCACAGTTTGCTGACTATGGCAAGGTAGATATATATATCAAATCTTAAGGTTTAATATAATGAACATCATAAACTGATGAACAAAAATAGAAGCATCAAACAAATTGCCAAACTACAGCAGTAAGGCAGGGGAGCAGGTGTGTGTGTATGGGGGGGGGGGAGGGGTAGAGTACGGCTAAGAGATCAACTGAAGGACTTGTATGCATGCAAATAAGGATAACCAATGGACACAGACATTGGCTGGGGCAGGGGTAATGTATGGGGGCAGGCTAGGGGAGGCCGTGGGGATGTTAATGGGGAGAAAAGGAGACGAATGTAATACTATTTCTAATACTTTAAACAATAAAAAGAAAATAAAGATTAAAAAATGTTAAGGTTTAGTATACAGAGAAGCATTGTCAGTTTTGGGGACGAGGCGTTAGAAGTTTAAGTTTAAAAAATATGGCTCTCAAAAGAAATTTCAATCATTGTACTGTTGATATTTGGCTCTGTTGACTAATGAGTTTGCCGACCACTGGTATAGATAACAAGAATTCTGGAGAAAGGTACTCTGGGTCTGGTATAACAACTTAATGAAGTCAACAAGCTGCCAGTTTTTTTTGTTTGTTTGTTTTGTTTTCATTATTAGAGACTAGATTTTCACCTTTGTGCTTCTTGCCCTGAGGTTTCAAGATAGCTATGTGGTTATAGATATCACAACCTGGTCAAAGGCAGAGGGCAAAGGATGGAGTGGAGGACGAAGCAGTGACAGCCAAACTACCATTTTCCTTCAGCTCTCTTAACAGCAAAGGATAAAATTCCCTGCAAGACCCATCAGTCTTTCTTGTAACCCGTTGTTGAGAACTAGATTACATAGCCACTACTTGATGCAGTGGAGTTTCTTATAGTTCTAATGTCTTCGTTTATTAAACATTACTTCTTTTTAAAATACTGTTGCTTAGGAAGAAATAAAATGAACTAATATGGCATGTATCTGCTAGTATCCTCTATAGCACTCTCCCACAAGTTGTCTTTTGTTTGTTTCTTCATTTACATATCCAGTATGTCCATAGTAGGTGCTAATTTGTTTTTTCTGAGTGCATGATTAATACGATGGAGATATTCTTATATTATTTGGGGAAAACAAAAGAAAGAGCATTTATATACTGTTGAACATTATCCCATATTCTTAAAAACATTAATAGTCTTTAGATAGTAGAAATATTTTCTTCATTAACTTTTCTAATAGCAAAAGAAAACTTAAAAACGTCAAACTTGAACTGACTTCTAGATATAACTTTAGAGATCATTGAATATAATTACTACCTCCCTAATAAGGAAAAGTTTACAAAATACATTAAAATACATGTTTCTCATTTGAGCTTCAAAACAAATTCTGAATAGGTGGGCTGTTATCTGTATGTAAGCCCTAGTCTTGCCATCAGAAATGTGACCTTGGGTAAGTCAGCTGCAAAATGAGAAAAGGAGAAGAGTATGAGTATCATTTGCATTTAAATATAGGAAAACATTTTGCAAACAACAGTATGAGCTGGCCAGTGTAGCTCAATGGTTGAGTATCAGTCTAGGAACCAGAAGTCACAGTTCAATTCCTGGTCAGGCCACATGGCCAGATTGCAGGCTCAATCCTCAGTGTGGGGTGTGCAGGAAGCAACCAATCAATGACTCTCTGTCATCATTGATGTTTCTATCTTTCCCTTCCTCTCTGAAATCAATAAAAATACATTTTTAAAACACACACACAAAAAAAACAGTATGAAACAGATGTTGGTAGTAGTGGTGTTAAAACTGAGAAACTTAGCATCCAGGACAGGTCAGGTATGTAGCATGTCCAGGATGTCACCGCTATTAAGTGGTAGTGCTGATAACCAAACCCAGGCTGCATAGTAAACTGGAAAAATCTAGGGTTTTGAATAATAACATAGAATGTCTTCCTAACTTTGTGTTTGGACAGGCAATACCATGTACTTTTTTCAGAAACCATACAATAAATTGATATTTTCCTAATTCTGAAATTCGTGCACTGGCAGGGTCCCTAGCAGCTGCCGGCTGGCCAGGGCCTCCCTCCCTCCCCCTGGCCGGCCCTGCTCCTTGGTTGAACTCCAGGACGAACTCTTGGTTAAGAGGAAGTTTGCATACTACGTTTTTAGTATATAGGACGAGAAGCCCGATACATGAAATTGTGCAAGAGTCGGCTCCCTTCCCCTGGCTGCTGGCACTGGCTTGCCTCTGGCACCTGGGACCCGTTATTCCCTCTAGCCACTGGCAGGCACCCAGGACACAGGCTTCCCCCTGCAACCATCAGGCACCGGGGACCCTTGCTTGTCTCCGGCTGCCGGCAGTCACCTGGGACCTAGGTGGGACCTGGGCTTCCCTCACAGCCCTGACTTCGTCCGGAAAGACGTCCTGTCTAATTAACATATTATCCTTTTATTATTATAGGTAGTAAGATCATGCTTTAAGTTTATTAACTGGACAATTATATATATATATAGTACAGAATGCATGGAGTATACATAGAGACATAAGCAGTGTGTGGCACCATTTAATAAGTTTGCTATTTAAAGTTAATATTAAAAGTTGTACCCTAACCGGTTTGGCTCAGTAGGTAGACTGTCACCATTGGACAGAAGGGTCCTGAGTTCTGTTCTGACCATAGACATGTACCTTGGTTGTAGGCTCAATCCCCAGTAGGGAGCATGCAGGTGGCAGCTGATTTATGTTTCTCTCTTATTGGCGTTTCTAACTCTAGTCCTCTCCCTTCCTCTCTGTAAAATAAATAAATATATGTATACTAGAGAACCGGTACATGAAATTCGTGCATGGGGGAGGGGGTGTCCCTCAGCCTAGCCAGCACCCTATCCGATCTGGGATACCTCAAGGGATATTGACTACCCGTAAGGATCGGGCCTAAATGGGCAGTTGGAAGCCTCACAATCCAGGACTGCTGGCTCCCAACTGCTCGTCTGCCTGCCTTCCTGATTATCTCTAACCACTTCTGCCTGCCAGCCTGATCATCCCCTAACCACTCCCCTGCCAACCTAATTGATATCTAACTGCTACCCTGCCAGCCTGTTTGCCCCCTTCTCTCCTCTGCTGGCCTGGTCACCCCTAACTGCCCTCCCCTGCTGGCCTGATTGCCCACAACTGCCCTCCCTCGTAGGCCTGGTCCCTCCCAATTGCCCTCCCCTGCTGGTGATCTTGTGTCCACATGAGGCAGGATCTTTGACCACATGGGGGCAGCCATCTTGTGTGTTGGAGTGATGGTCAATCTGCATATTACTCTTTCATTAGATAGGATAGAGGCCTGGTGCATGGGTGAGGCCAGCTAGTTTGCTGTGAAGGGTTTCCCGGGTCAGAGTTGGGGTTCCCTAGGGGCATGGGGCGGCCTGAGCTAGGGGCCTATGGTGGTTTGCAGGCCAGCCCTGCCCCCCAGTGACCCAGGCGAGAGCCCTAGTATCTGGGATTAATTTATGTTCTACAATTGAAACTTTGTAGCCTGGAGCAAAGTCAAGCCTCTGCTTGCTCTGTGGCAACAGCCATTTCTGTTTGGGTTTATTTAAATTCTATAATTGAAACTTTGTAGCCAGGAGTGGAGGTCTAGGTGCTAGGGCTCCAGAAGGTTGGCTTCCTCCATTGCCAGGGCAACCCTAGCCTCTGCTCTCTCCAGCTCCATGGCTGCTGCCATTTCTGTTGGGATATATGTATCTTCTATAATTGAAACTTTGTAGCATTGAGTGGACGCCTAGGCCTACAAAGGCAGGCAGAAAGCTTGGCTTCCTACATTGCCAGGGAAACCCAAGCCTCCCTCTTGCTCTCAGTGGCTACAGCCATCTTGGTTGGGGTTTATTTGCATATTTGCTCCTGATTGGCTGGTGGGCTGGTGAGTGTGGCTGGTGAGTATAGCAGAAGTGCGGTCAATTTGCATATTACTCTTTTATTAGATAAGATATAACCTATCTAATAAAAGAGTAATATGCAAATTAACCACCACTCTGCTACATCTACAAGCCACACCCACCAGCCAGTTAAGAGTGAGTATACAAATTAACTCAAATTAACTGCAGCCACAGACAGAGCAGGAGGCTAGGGTTTTACCGGCAATGGAGGAAGCCAAGCTTTCTGCACACTCTGGCAGGCCCAGGCCTCCACTCAAGGCTACAAAGTTTCAATTATAGAAGATAAATCCCAGAGCCTCTACTTGGGTTGCCTGGGGGCGTGAATGGCCTGCAAACCACCTCAGGCCCCTCTCCCAGGCCACACCATGTCCCAAGGGAACCCCCACCCTGATCCAGGACTCCCATCAGGGCAAACCAGCTGGCCCCCACCCGTGCACCAGGCCTCTATCCTATCTAATAAAAGAATAATATGCAAATTGACCATCACTCCAACACACAAGATTGTTGTCCCCATTGGGACACAAGATGGCTGCCATAAGATGCAGGGGAGGGGTGATGGGAGGGGCCAGGCCTGCAAGGGAGGGCAGTTGGGGGCAATCAAGTCTGCAGAGGAGGGCAGGTAGGGGTAATAAGGCTGGCAGAGGAGGGAAGTTGGGGGCGACTGAGCCTGTAGAAAAGGGCAGTTGGAGGGTCCCAGGACTGCAGGGGAGGGCTGTAGGGAGGGGGGACCAAGACTGAAGTGAAGGGCAGTTGGGGTAGGACCAGGCCTGCAGTGGAAGGCAGTTGTGGGGGACCAGGCCTGAAGGGGAGGGCAGTTGGGGGAACCAGGCCTGCAAGGGAGGGCAGTTGTGGGAACCAGGCCTGCAAGGGAGGGCAGTTGTGGGAACCAAGGCTTCAGGGGAGAGCAGTTAGGGTTGACCTGCTAGCAGAGGAGGGTAGTTGGGTGGGGCACAAGTCCTGCAGGGAGAGACAATTTAACTGTGTTTTCCTAGAAAGTACTATGTTAACTATCTGTGGCACACTGACAGAATTTTAAACCATTGAAAGTGTTTGGCAATGTGCAGGATGGATTGGGGATGAGAGAGGCAGAAGAGGGGATTTTAAAGAATTTAGTAAGTGATGAAGAGGGGATGAGAAAAGGGGGCTGAGTAAATTATGACTCTGAGCTTCCAAGCCTGCATGACTGGGAAACCAAGAGAATTTAGCAAAAATAGTAAGTCAGGAGGGTTATCTATTATTTAGAAAGGAAAGTTCAAATTCAAACATACCAATTTTAAGCGGAGAACAGTCTATCCAGTTAGAAATGGTCAGCTGACAGTTGGAAGAATAAAAGTGGTGCTTATTAAGAATGAATTTGGGAATGTTCCAAATAGATAACAGCTGAAGCCTTGGGCATACATGATGAGCTCTCTCAGGGATAGACTGTAGGGGAAAGAAACAATTGATGAGGGAAATTTGGAAGCCCATATTTGTAGTACAACAGGAGAAAACAACAATTAAAAGAGAGAATCAAAGAAACAGGTATAGTATTTCCCAGAGTATGTTTTACCAAATACTAGATCTATAGTGTGGTAACAAGGCATATCTATACTAATAGAAGAGGAATATGCTAATTAGACTGGGAGACCATCTGGACAAAGCCATGGTGGTGGGACCAAGGCAGAGGCAGTTGGGGGCAATCAGTCTGGCAGGGGCGGGCAGTTAGGGGTGATCAGGCCGGCAGGCAAAGTGGTTAGGGGCAATCAGATAGGCAGGTAGGTGAACGGTTAGGAGCCAGTGAACCCGGATTGCGAGAGGGAGGTCTGACTGCCAGCAGTCAGACACCCCTTGAGGGGGGGTCCCAGATTGGAGAGGGTGAAGGCTGGGCTGAGGGATCAGGCCATTAGTAGGAAAGACAATTGGTTCTGTGGTTAAATTCTACGACTTTGTTAAATTAGTTCATTGCAAGAATTATATGAAGTAATGGTTTGCAGATTTATTTGTTTGCTGAATCCTCTCCTTCCCCAAAATACTTCATAGAGCAGTGATGGGCAACCTTTTGAGCTTGGTGTGTCAAAATTTGCCAAAAAACCGAGCATAACTCGGGTGGTATGTCATTTCCAGAAAAAAACCATAATTTTGCAATATTTATAGTTTAAATAACAAAAATGTATAATTGTAATATGTAACTGTATTTAATAAACCAAAAACTAATTATTTTATTTACCTGCTTAGTGACTTCTTTGTTCATCTATCAGTTTGTTTCTTTTGTTGGTCTTGGTATTATTTAATTTGTGTGGGGTGCTGTGAACTAAGATAAGTGAGGGGGAAGAATTCTTTAACCTACCTACTAGTGACTTTAGTTGCTGAATTTCATTGGCTAAATCTTCAATTGAAGGTTGGTATTTTGTACACTTCAAGCCCAAGCAAGCGCTACTAACTTCTCATCTGTCAATCTGTTTCTTTCGTTGGTTTTGATATTATTTAACGCTGAGAATAAGGTCTCACAAAAGTCCATGGAGGGAAAAATTGTGAGTAAAGCCATTGCTGTATTTTTCAGGGTGCTAAAAGTGTCTGGTAATCGGTTCCAGGCACTCCAAATTTCCTATTAGTAGTGGCACTCCTCTTGATTCTCCAAGTGGCACCTTTCCAGATTCTCAAGTTTTGACCTCAAATCGACAAACACCTGAGCCTAGATGCTGTCTTGAAATTCTGCAAGTTGCATCTCCAAATCATCAATTTGCATCTATTGGAAACCATTTAATTCCAAACTACTGTAGACTACTATATCAGGATACTTAATTATTTTTATGGTCTGTTCTAGGCTTCCAAATTGATTAAATCTATCACTGAACTGGTCAAGTAACGAGTCTAAAACATGCTAGTACTTTATATGCAAGGGTTCCATTTCATTTTGCGCAGCTGCACTGGCCTTCTGAAAATACTGTTACTTGAAGAAAATACTTACAAGTTTTAATTTTTACATCTCGCTTGACAATTTAGAGTGTCTACACTAAACTACAGCAAATGTTTCATCCTCGGCTACTGCACCTGGCCATGCAGTAGCCGAGGATGAAACGTCCTTCTCGGCATGTGGCCCCATACTTCTCTGTATGCGACCGCATACAGCCGCGTGTCATCAAAATGGCTACACGTTCAGTGCTGACACGCGTGTCGTAGGTTCGCCATCACGGTCATAGAGGCTAGTGCTGCATAAAACACACATAGGGAATTAGAGAAACCTAACAAGGAAAGATTTCCAAGAAGGAAGGTATTAAACTTGTCAAATGTTGTAGAGAGATTAAGGAAGATGAGAAATGAGAAGAAACTATTAGATTTTTTTTTAGTTAAGTTATCATACATGGCCTTTAAGAATACAGTTCAGTAGGATGGAGTGTGCCGTGCCAGCACAGCCAAGGGTTTGGTGAGTCTGGGGGAGGGCGGTGAAGGATTGAAGAAAAGACAGACAAAGAGAATAAGCTGGGTCTGGGTGGATCTCCTGTGCCTGCCCAGGGCCATAGAGAAAAGATCCAGACACTCAGCTGATGCTTTATCTTACAGTCAGAGGTAAACAGGGTAGTGGTCACCATAGTTACAATGTTCTTGTTAATTTCACTTGTTTTGGCAGCACTTGCTCACCTCAGGTAGTTCATTAGCCACCCAGGAAGGATCTAGAAGGTAGTAAGGTCAAGCTTAATTATGCTAAGAGGGCTGTGCCCTCTAAGTTGGTACTTGTTTGTTGCTTTGCCAACAGGTCAGTCCTAGGCTTAACCCTACAGCTGCTCCCTACAGTGGAATACCCAGTGCACTCTCTCTTCCTCCATTCCTCACTCCCAAGCTCCAAGGGCCCTTCTTTTATATCTGTGGCATGTTTCCTAAGCCTGTTTATTCTAGGAATTACTTTTTCTACCTCTGTGATTTACCAAATAAATGCTCTCTTATAGTTTGGGAAAAAATACAGTTCAGTAGTGTGGCTACAGTAGACACTGGTTTATAGGGAATTAAGGTAAGAGTTATTCATAAGGAAATGAAGGCAGTAGGTTTACATCATTCCATGTCTATTAAAATATAAAGTGTGATTGATAGGAACAAATTGGTCATTACTAAATATTTTTGTATCTTTATATATTTTATTATACATAATAAAATTGTTATTTTTCTAAATAATATGGCCTTTTGTTTAATGCTAATCCTATCTAATAAAGAGTAATATATGCAAATTGAGCATCACTCCAACACACAAGATGGCTGCCCCCACGTGGTCAAAGATGGCTGCCCTCGGGTGGACACAAGATGGTCACCACAAGATGGCCGGCAGCAGAGGGCAGTTGTGGGCGATCAGGCCAGCAGGAAAGGGCAGTATGGATGGACCTGGCCTGCAGGGGAGGACAGTTAGGGGTGACTGGGCCAGCAGGGGGAGGGCAGTTTGGGGCAACCAGGCCTTGAGGAGAAGACAGTTGGGGATGACCAGGCTGGCAGGGGAGGGCAGTTAGGAGCAGTTGGGCCAGCAGTGGAGTGGTTAGGGGGTGATCAGGCTGGCAGACAGAAGCAATTAGGGGCAATCAGGCAGGCAGGTGAGTGGTTGGGAGCCAGCAGTCCTGGATTGTGAGAGAGATGTCCCAGATTGGAGAGGGTGCAGGGTGGGCTGAGGGACACCCCCTCCCCCCCGCTGTGCATGAATTTCTTGCACTGGGCCTCTAGTAAAAATATATTTCTTTCTTTTTTTTTTTAATATATTGATTTTTTTACAGAGCAGAAGGGAGAGGGATAGAAAGTCAGAAACATCGATGAGAGAGAGACATTGATCAGCTGCCTCTTGCACACCCCCTACTGGGGATGTGCCCGCATCCAAGGTACATGCCCTTGCCAGAATCGAACCCGGGATCCTTCAGTCCGCAGTCTGACACTCTATCCACTGAGCCAAACCAGTCTCGGCTAGTAAAAATATATTTTAAAAAAATTAAAAAGTTAAGAATGGCATGTAAGCAAATATATATTTAGTAAGAATGATAAGTTACATGGATCTCAAAATTTTTAATTCTATTATCCATCTTAGGTTTTTCACTAAGAGTCTGTGTTCTTTGTCATATATAGCTCCTCCTCCCACTCCCAAGAAAATATATCATCATGCATTTTGGATTAAAGTAACTGTTGTCATTGGTTCCTCTATTAACCATAATAAAGTTTTTTACAGTTTCTTGTTAATTTGTTTAAGTTTTTGAATGATTGTATAGGATAAAATATTTTAATTTATTGTTTTCTATTTATTTTTTTTCTAAGACGTAGATTATCAACTAAATCCTCCCCCCCCCCCCCCCCCCCCCCGTTAGTGAAGTGAACTACAGGGTCACCACTTTTATTTATTTTTCATAGAAAATACTAGGTGTACCAGTTAATGCAGCTTTTTCTCAATAGATGGAATTGCACATATGTTGATATATATGTGATTTGATATGTATGCGATTTTGGTGTACTGACAACAAGCTTTAAAACTTCATATGTCAAATTTGCAGAAGTTGTTAACATCATAGATATTTTTATGCTGAACAATGTTGAATTTCATACTAAAAAGCATTTGCGGGAAGCTTTAACTCATTATTTTGAAGGAAACGTTGTTGTATATTTTAGAAAGATTATGTTGAACATGGTCCATCTCAAGATACTTGTGAACACTGGTTTAAAAGCTTTAAAAGTGATGATTTCTATGTGAAAGACAAAAACATCCAGTCAAACAAAAAAGTTTGAAGACCGACAAGTAAAAGCATTAGTGGATGAAGATGCGTGTCAAACTCAAAAACAACTTGCAGAAAGATTAAACATTGCTCAGCAATTTCTGATTGTTTACAAGCAATGGGAAAGGTTTTAAAGGAAGGAAAATGGGTGTCACATCAACTGAATGAAAGACAAATGGAAAACTGAAAAGTCATCAGTAAAATGTTGCTTCAGTGGCACAAAAGGAGGTCTTTTTTGCATCGAATTGTGACTGGTGATAAAAAGTGGATTTATTTTGAGAATCCCAAATGCACAAAATGATGGGTTGATCCAGGTCAACCATCAACATCAACTGCAAGGCCAAATCGCTTCAAAAAGAAGACAATGCTCTGCGTGTGGTGTATTATGAGTTTCTAAACCAGATTAAACCGTTAGTACTAATACTGGTCGCTACCAACGACAAATCAATTTGAACCATGCTCTGATCATGAAACAACCAGAAGACATGGCAAAGTAATTTTGCTTCATGATGACGCACCATCACACACTTCAATACCAGTTAAAGACACGTTAAAAGATCTTGCCTGGGAAGTATTAACCCACCCACTGTATTCACCAGACCTTGCTCCTTTAGATTACCACTTGTTCTGATCGATGACACACACACTTTTTTTTAATCTTTATTGTTCAGTTTATTAATTACATTATTCCCCCTTTTTTATCCCCCTATAGCTCCCCTCCACCTTGTACCCATCCCACCCTCCACCCTCACCTCCCCCTCCCCACTGTCCTCTCCCATTGTTGCAAGATTTTTGTCCAGTCTCTTGCTGCACTTCCCACACCCCTTTTCTCCCCAAGAATTGACAGTCCATTCCCTCTCTATGTCCATGATTCTGTTATATTCAGCAGTTTATCCTGTTCATGAGATTATTAATTCACTTGATTTTTATATTCATTTGATGGATGTGTATTTGTTGTTCATAATTTATATTTTTACCTTTTTCTTCCTCTTCTTAAAGAATATCTTTCAGCATTTCATATAATATTGGTTTGGTGGTGATGAACTCCATTAGCTTTTTCTTATCTGCGAAGCACTTTATCTGATCTTCAATTCTGAATGATAGCTTTGCTGGATAGAGTAATCTTGGTTGTAGATTCTTGCTGTTCATTACTTTGAATATTTCTTGCCACTCCCGTCTGGCCTGCATCGTTTCTGTTGAGAAATCTGCTGACAATCGTATGGGTGCTCCCTTATAGGTAACTAACTGTTTTTCTCTTGCTGCTTTTAATATTCTCTCTTTATCTTTTGCTCTTGGCATTTTAATTATGATGTGTCTTGGTGTGGTCCTCTTTAGATTCCTATATTTTGGGGTTCTGTGTACTTCTTGGGCTTTTAAGTCAGTTTCTTTCACCATGTGGTGGAAGTTTTCAGTCACTATTTCTTCAAGTGGGTTTTCATTACCTTCCTTGCTCTCTTTCTTTTTCTGGCACCCCCATAATTTGGATGTTGGCATGCTTGAGGTCGTCCCAGAGGCCCCTTACACTATCTTCAATTATCTGGATTCTTTTTGTTTCTTGCTTTTCCAGCCGAGTGGATTTTGCTTCTTTGTATTTCAAAACTTTGACTTGGTTCTTGTGGCCCTCTGGACTGCTTTTAGGACTTGGTGTAATATTTTTTATTTCAGTCAGTGTATGCTTGATTTCTAGTTGGTCCTTTTTCATGTCCTTGAGGGTCTCATTCATATCCTCGTAGGTCTTGTTCATGTCCTTGTAGGTCTCATTCATTTCCTTGTAGGTCTCATTCATTTCCTCGTAAGTCTTGTTTATTTCCTCGTTGGTCTTGTTCATTTCCTCGTAGTTTTCATTAAGTTCATCGGCCTTTTCTAGGAGCCTTTTGAAAAGCCTTATAACCGTGGTTTTGAACTCTATGTCTAGTCATCTTTTTTTCCTCCATTTCTTTCACACCTGATTTCTTTCCATATCTCTGCATGGTGGCTACTTTATGTGGTAGATGTCCTGTAAGAAACAGTGGCTCAGCCTCCCCAGTTACCTGAGGTGGGTACTCTTACTGCAATCCTTTATGGGTTGTACAGTATTTTTGAATTTAAGCCCAGCTTGTTGTTGTTAGCCCTAGGAGGGTTTGACCTCCAGGCCAATTGGCTGTGAAGGGAGACTGTGTTCAGGTTGGATGGGCGGAGTCTCTGAGCTGAGCAGACAGCGTCAGCTACGTCCTATGCAGCACTGGCGCGTGCGGATCTCTGTTGGGTGGTAATGGTTGCAGGCACCTCCAAGAGAAAGCCGCTAGTCTCTACCCCTTGCCAGACAACTCTGCCTCTCCCCAAGTGAGTCTGCACCCCCAAAGTCTCACCCAGGGTTGTAAAAGAAAGCAGTCCGGAGGTCTCCCGAACCAGGGGGCAAGTCGCCAGGAAGTCGCGCGTCTGTGCTGTCGCACACTTTAAGTGTGCAAACTGCTGTTCCAAGCAACCTGGATTCTCCTCAGACTAGGAGACCTCTGCCACACCCGGCTTCCAGGGTGCATACCCCGGACCTCGGACCTCGCCTGGCGCTGGGGAATCTGTGCTGTGGGACGTCTTCACCCTCCCCGTTGGAGAAATCCAGCCGAGGTTGCTGCTGCCAGCCCTACAGCCCGCGTGCCCCACGGCTCCAAACCTCAGGCTCCGCGCGTATCTTCAAGGCTGCGCTCCGCCGCTCTTCTGAGTCTCAGTGTCCCTCCTTTACTTTTATTTGTGGAATTTTCACTCGGCCAGCTGTCTGGTGATTCTGGATGATGTTTTTCTTGTTGTTATGTTGTAGTTTTGGAATTGTGCAGGGCAGCACAATAGGTGTTTAACTATGCCGCCATCTTGGTTCCTCTCTCACTTCCTTATTTTAGACACACGCACTTTCTGAGCAGCACTTCAAAACGTAGAAAAATTGGGTCTCTGAATAGTTTGCCTCAAAACAAGTAAAGTTCCCTTGGGATGGTATCCACAGATTACCTGAAAGATGGGGGAAATGTGCAACTAGTGATAGCCATTACTTTGAATAAAGCACTTTTGATGTTTCTCTTGAAATTATCTGTTTTCTTTGTTTGCAAAATCCGCATTATTAACTACAACACCTAGTATGCATTCCATACTAATAGTGATAATCCCAAAAAATCCAATTCTAAATATTGGAGTAAAATTTAAAGGCATAATGAATTTTGGTTTTCCTTTGTTCATGTATTGTGACAAATATATCTGTTCCCCCTCATATATATTAAATATTCTATATAATGAAAGCCTAATATGCTGTGTCTGGTCATCCAGTGGTCTGGTCATCGGTTCAATCAACCAAAGCATAATCTATAATAATAATATAAAAATATGCAAATTGTCTGGGACTCTGTCACAGTAACGACCAAACAGCAAGCTGAGTGGGGCGACCAGTCTGGCGGGGGGGTTGGTGAGGGACAACCAAACAACTGAACAGTAGGCAGTGTGGGGCAACCAGGCCAGCAGGGTGGGGGGCAGTTAGGGGTGACCAGGCCAGCAGTAGGGAGGGCAATTGGGGGTGACCAGGCCGGCAGACAGTTGAGCAATTTGGAGCTAGTGGTCCCGGATTGTGAAAGGGATGTCTGACTACCAGTTTAGAGCCTAAACACTGCTGGTTTAGAGCCTAAACCGGCAGTCAGACATCCCCCGAAGGGTCCCAGATTGGAGAGGGTGCATGCTGGACTGAAGGCCCTCCTTCCCATGCAAGAATTTTGTGCACTGGGCCTCTAGTATGCTATTGATATGTTAAGACTGCTCAACCACTTGCTATGATGTGCACTGACCACCAGGGGGGAGAGAGTTGACTGGTCGACCAGTCGTTAGGACATGTACTGACCACCAGGGGGCAGGTGTTTCAATTGGTAGATTAACCTACTGCTGAGGTCCAGCTGATCAGGACTGATCGAGACAGGCCAGACATGCTCTGGAGCCTTCCTGTGGTCCCTTCCTGGCTGGCCAACCTACTGTATCCTTCCCTGGCCCCAATCATGCACCAATGGGGTCCCTTGGCCTGACATGTGCCCTATTGCAATCCAGGACCCCTTGGAGGAAGTCGGAGAGCTGTTTTCAGCCTGGTCCCTCAGGCAAGGCCGAGGGACCCCTGTGGTGCATGAGTTCATGCCCCGGGCCTCTAGTGAATGAATGAATGAATGAATGAATGAATGAATGAACAAACGAACCTACAGTAATAAAAGAGAAACATGCAAATTAACCATCACTCCACTACAAGCCAAGCCCAACAATCAGGAGTGAGTATGCAAATTAACTCAACCAATATGGCAACTGGCCACGGAGCAAGCTGGAGGCTTGTGTTTCCCCAGCGGTGGAGGAAGCCAAGCTTTTCACCTGCTCTGGCCAGCCTGGCCTCTGCTCAAGGCTACAAAGTTTCAGTTATAGAAGATAAATAAATCCCAACGAAAATGGGTGCAGCCACAGAGTGACCAGGAGACTTGGGTTTCCCTGGCAATGGAGGAAGTCAAACTTCCTGGCCTGCACTTGCCTGTGCTCAAGGCTACAAAGTTTCAGTTATAGGAGATAAATAAATCCCAGATACCAGTGCCTCCGCTTGGGTTGCTGGGGGGCATGGCCGTCCTGCAAACCACCACCGGCCCCTCGCCCAGGCCACTCCACACCCTAATCCAGGACACCCTTCAGGGCAAACCATCCAGCCCCAACCTGTGCACCAGGCCTCTATCCTATCTAATAAAAGAGTAATATGTAAATTGACCATCACTCCAACACACAAGATGGCTTCCCCTATGTGGTCAAAATACCTGCCCCATGCGGACACAAGATGGCCAGCAGGGAGAGCAGTTGAGAGGGACCAAGCCTGCCAGGGAGGGCAATTAGTGGGGATCAAGCCTGCTGGGGAGGGCAGTTGGGAAGGATCAGGCCTGCAAGTGAGGGTATTTGGGAGAAATCAAGCCTGCAGGGGATGGCAGTTGGGAGGGACCAGCCCTGGAAGAGAGTGCTGCTGGGGGTGATCATGCTTGCAGGGGAGGGCAGTTAGGGGTGTCCAGGCTGGCAGAGGAGGGAAGTTGGTAGCAACCAAGCCTGCAGGGAAGGGCAGTTGGGGGAGACCCAGCCCTGCAGGGGAGAGCAGTTTGGGGGGATCAGGCCTGCAAGGGAGGGCAGTTGGAGCAACCAGGCCTGCAGTGGGGGAGGAGGATTGTTAGGGGTGACCTGGCCTGCAGGGGAGGGCTGTCAGGGGTGACCAGGCCTGCAGGGGAGGGCAGTTAGGGCCAATCAGGCTGTCAGGGGAGCAGTTAGGCATCAATCAGGCTGGCATGGTAGTGGTTAGGGGGTAATCAGTCTGGCGAGCAGAAGTGGTCAGGGACAATCAGGACAATCAGGAAGACAGGCAACCTGGATTGTGAGAGGGATGACCCAGATTGCAGAGTGTGCAGGCTGGGCTGAGGAACACACACACACCCATGCACGAATTTCATGCACCAGGCTTCTGGTATATAAATAATTATATGTCAAATTCCCATTCTCTAAAAAAATGTTTGCAGAGCTTAAGTTTTTAATAAAAATGAGAAATTGGTAACAATTTAGAATGTGGTTGAAATAAAAAAAAAAACTGAGTCATTTTATTACTTTAAAATTTCAAGGTTTATATTAAGAGCATCATTGTCTTCTTTCAGATCAATTTGCGCCTCATCTTGGTAAGCGGAAAGACAAAAGAGTTCCTGTTTTCTCCAAATGACTCTGCTTCTGACATTGCCAAGCATGTGTATGACAATTGGCCAATGGGTAAGTGATGTTTTTCCTATTGAAATTGAATAATTTTACTTCTCCATGCCCTTACATTATTTCCTAAACATTTTGGAAAAGTTTTAAATATATAAGAGATAAAAGAACAAACTAATTGAGGGTATAATGGTCAAAGGTTAAAGGGCCATCTTCCCTATTTTGCTCTTCAGTTACCTCACTGCAAAATGGTAAAGGAGTCTCTATGCCAAGTCCCTGTTTTTTTACTTAGAACTTCTTTTTTTTTCTCTCTCTCTCTTTTATTTATTTATTTTTTTTACATTTTTAAAATTTTTATTTACAATATAACTTATATTTAATAGTAGTACATATGTTTTCCTCCCCCCCCCCAGAACTTCTTGATGTAAATGAAAACTATTTTTAAAAGTAAAACATAATGTAGCAAACATACACTTTCATGTAATTAAACCCATTTATGCTGAGATACAACGTAAAGGTAAAGAAAAACTACCTTCACAGATTATAATACACAAAATTTGTGCACAAAGAGGCCCGGTGCTCAAAATTTGTGCACAGGGAGGGGCTTGTCCCTCAGCCCATCCTGTACTCTCTTCAATCTAGGACCCCTCGAGGGATGTCCAACTGCTCATTTAAGTCAGATCCCAATAAGATTGGGCCTAAACAGCCAGCCAGACATCCATCTCACAATCCAGGACTTCTGGCTCACAACTGCTCACCTGCCTTTCTGATTGCTCCTAACCTCTTCTGCCTGCCAGCCTGATCATCCCCTTACCACTCCCATGCCAGCCTGATTGATGCCTAAATACTCCCCTACCAGCCTGTTTACCCCTAACTGCTCTCCCCTGCAGGCTTGGTGACCCCTAACTGCCCTCCCCTACAGGCCTGGTCCCCTCCCAACTGCTTTCCCCTGAAGGCCTGATCCTTCCCAATCCCCCTTCTCTGCTGGCCATCTTGTGGTGACCATCTTTTGTCCGCATGGAGACAGCTATATTTTACCTCATGGGGGCAGCCATCTTTTGTCTTGGAGTGATGGTCAATTTGCATATTATTCTTTTATTATATAGGATTCTCTTTGGTCTATTCTATACATAGCCTATTTAAAATTGAGTTTGACACAAAGTTAATTTCTAATTCATGTCACTTTATATGTTTTCTGAACTACTTACAATGTCAAGGAGGTATTAACACCATTTGTGCTTTGCATATCTAAGCTAGTATCCATGACACCAAATTGGGGGGTATCATTCCTTCCTTTCTCTGGTTTTCTGTGTAATAAGACTCCATCTTGCCTTCCTAATGTGAATCTTTAGCTTATGTTCTTCCTTTGAACTTTCCCCAAGTTCTCTTGATCCTTTATGGCAGGTACCATAGTGATCTGACTGTTTTAACTCATTTCACTGAATTGTACTAGTCAAAGCAATTTGAACTTTTAAAGGACAAAACTTGTTTCAACAAAGAACACGTTATATACAAATGACTAAATTATATCAGTGTCTCTCAACCTTAAATAATGTATGAAATTCCTGTAGAGGAAGAAAATTCTTATAGATTTCTTAGTGCTAAATTAAATTATTTTTATCACTGTTTATTTTTAAAGATAGAAACATGAAACACAGTTAAAACTCTTTATCCTTATTGACTCATATACTTAACTAAAATAGATCCACAAGGAAAATGCAAACATAACTCTGAAACCAATAATGTTCATATTAACAATATTCTGTGCTCTATGATGTATTTTTACTAAAGCCAACTTAAGGCTTACACCCTAAGTATGATACTGTTAGGAACCAGTCACCACAAAACCTTCATTCACACAGTGTACCAAACTGTCATTCAGCCTTCACTCAGCAACAATTGATTGATTATGTATTAAGTCAACCTCTCTTCTTTCGTGTTAGCCCCTTGGCAGTTAAAGAAGTCCTACTTGGCACCAGTTTAATCATGAACTTAAACACATACATGGCTTTAAAATCCCAAGGCTGTATACTTGGTTATAAAGTGATTATTTGAGTTATGTAGAATATTTCTTCCAGATTATCATTAAATTGAAACCACAATTGAAAAATTCTTGAAGAGGACTTTCAGACCCTAAGAATATCTCTTTGTGGATTCATAGATCTAAGTTTAAGAAACACCGAGGCAAATACTTTCAAATATCTAGATCTTTCTTCCCATTGGTAACCAAGGGTCAAATCAGTGTTAGTCCTGAATCAGGGAGCTACTAAAGCTTAAGGTTATAGGTAAGAGGAATTTCAGAAAAGATGAAGTGGGCTACACTTGGGGCTCTTGGGATATTAGAATTTCCTTATTGCCAGGAGCCAGGTAGGAAAGATAGCTGTCAATATGAAAAGCATTTTTAAAATACTTGTTTAGTAGTGATGTTTTTGTAAGTATGACACATTACTTTTGTGATTTTGGAGGAGAAGGAGGGTAAAGATATATGGATATTATAGAAAAGATTACACAAGACAAAAAACGAGAAATCAGCCTCAAAAATTTTTTGAATGCAACATTGTAATTTGAGCTAAAAGAAATACTTTTACCTTCATAATTGTTTGACTTGAATATTAAAATTAGTTTTAAATCCTTATAATATACTGACTAATGGTAAACAAAGGTACAACCCTAGTGCAAGTCTTTGCCATAAATAGTTTGCTAAAAGAATGAACCATCTACAACATTGGAAATTCTATCAATCCTATGGTATGTACACAAAAAAAGTTTTTGAAAATTTTTAATTTTTTATTGATTTTTAGAAGAGGAAGGGGGAGAGAGTGAGAAACATCTTTGTGAGACCAAGACATAGATTGGCTGCCTCCCACGTGCCCCCTGCCCAAGATCAAGCCTGCAACCATGGCATGTGCCCTGACCAGGAATTGGACCAGTAACCTTTCAGTGCAGGGGACAGTGCCTAACCACTGAGCCACACCAGCCAGGGCAAAAGTTTTGAACCCAGCCTTTCCTCAGTTTGTCAGTTGTACTCAGCAATTTTAGACAATGCAGGGAATAAAAATAATTTTTATTTTCTATAAAATATTTGTTAAAAATCCATTTCTACATTGTATTACATAAATGCACCAAAAGTCAACAAATGTAAATATTTATTGATGCTAGTAATAAAACTAATGTAAATATTTATTGATGCTAGTAATAAATCGGTCAAGAAAATATTTTGCACAATATATTTTTGGAAGGAATTGGATTTTCCTACGCAGTGTAGTGGAATATTGTTAATAGTTGGAATAGTGCCACATATAGCTGTTACTGAATCAGAGGTTCAAAATATAATTTCCTAAAATATGTTTCTATAGCTGAAATTGCTCCTTGAAGCATTGTTCTTCTGCAGGTCTCTAAATTTCAGATCCTCTGAGAGGAAAGGGAGTTAACATATTAAATTAGTGGCGTATACAGAAATCAGGACACTCTGTATAAGATAATAAAATAGGGGGGCTGGGTAGGGGCTGGGAAGAGTTGGGAATGGGAAAAATGGGAGATATCTGTAATACTATCAAAATACTATTAAAATATATTAAAACAAAACAAAAAGATAAATATGTGGCTTCAAGTTGCTGCAGCACAAAAATAATTATTTTTAGAATATGTTTTCCTGTGAACTGGACATTTGCTGTAATTTGCCTTTTATATCTATGAAATACTTAACATCTTGACCATAAATATTCTAATAAACCATAATTTTGGGTGTGATGGATTCAGAGTAATCCATACAAAAGTGGTCAAGGCTTATTTGACCTTTCTTCTAAAAGATGAGGGATCTAGGAATTCTGGAGTCAGAAGGAGTGAAGCATGCCAGGAGGAGGGAAGAGGGACGGAGGAAAGGCTGGAGGAGTCTAGGGGAAGGGGGAGAGGGGAAAGGAAGGTGGGAGAAATTACATTCATTTTTTCACTACCCAGTTTGTTGTACTGAGTCACTGAGAGGCACTGGTTTTATCAAATTCATATTCATTATTTTGCATACACACACAGAAATGGCAAAAGAAAGTGTCCTACTTAGCCCCATTTTCTGCTATCACTTCCTCTTCGGGACTTTTAAAAAAGATAACTTTATTGATTTCAGAGAGGAGGGAGGAGGGAGAGAGAGATAAAAACATCAGTGATGAGAGAATCATTGATAAGCTGCCTCCTGCATGGCCCCTTCTGGGGATCAAACCTGCAACCCCGGGAATATCCCTGACCCGAGTCGCCCAGTGACCTCCAGGTGCATAGGCCACCACTCGGTCACTGCACCTCACCGGCTGGGCTCTCGGGGATGTTCCAAACTAGCGTGTGTGTTGAGAGTTACCATCTGACAACAGGAGCTTCTGTAAGAACCAGACACATCGTGCTGGAATTGCTGAGAAAGACAATGATGGAAATCTCAAATCTCTATCAAAATCAGAGCTTAATTATATCCACAAGCTAGAGAAAATTACTAACCCCATACCCTATCACATGCCGGTGTCCTTACACCATCAGTTAACAGAGTAGTGGTTCATAAATTACACACTAAAATGAACCATTCTGTTACTCATCCTGCCCACCAGTTTGTCTTTCAACTTTCTTCATGTGCTTTCCTAGCTTCCATCATACCTTCTAATATGTGAGGTGTGTTTGTTTTTCTTCAAGTTTCTCATAAGTATTTTGGGTAAAGTGAATTAAAGTTGTGTCTTCTGTAAGATTTAGCAAATGGCTTAAAAAAGACAATAAAGTAATAAGTCACCATTGTCCAAAAGTAAACACAAATTTTTTTTGTGATTCTCTTTTAAAATTCTTGTTCTCCAGTTTTAGTGAGATATAATTTTTTGTTATTCTCTATAGCAATATATTAATTCTTTTCAAAATCTATGTGAAATATATTATTTCTAGCCTCATATATTTTAACAGGTACAAATATTAGAATATTAAAATATCCTCTGGTAATTGAAATTAATTTTCAAATGATGTTTCTCTTCACCTGAGATTAGATTTTTTGCAGCTTGTTTTTTTGTTTTTTGTTTTTTGTTTTTTGTTTTAATTGTTAAAGTTCAGGACTCTATTTGGCAAATGTCGGTGTTTTTAAAAGGCAAAAACTAGCCTTTCTGCATCTCTGACTATCTAAGGAGAAGAACTAGCAAGAACTGAGACCGCAGTGATTGCATGAGCAGTGCCTGCTTTTACTGAAGTGGAAGCTCCAAGTGTCCTCCTTGATGTATCCTATTTGATTTGATCAGAAGCTCAGAACAATGCAGTAGTGTTTTAATTTTGCGGTGAAATACTTAACAAGTGCACTGGTTCTTTTCAGACTGGGAAGAAGAACAGGTCAGCAGCCCAAATATTCTACGACTTATTTATCAAGGACGATTTCTACATGGAAATGTCACATTAGGAGGTAATATTTGCCTTTGTAATGGGATTTAATGTCTGTCTCATGGCAACATTATCCATTTGTTTATTTAGTGCTAATGTCTGATTTTACTAAAAAATTTTAACTTCAAACTTAATGTGAATTCTGCCTAGTTTTTTATGTGCACTGTATATTTTTCATTCTGTTAAATTTAATTTTACATTATAGTGTTTACTACCTTGTGAAATAAACTCTGTCCATACCTATTTTATAAGTATAATTTTATTTACTTCTGATAATGTAATTTAAATGTAATATTTAAAGTTAAAGCCGGACAAACTAGGAAACATTTATAATTGGTTTTCAAATATAATGAGGGCGGAACGTTTTCAGTTTGACTTTGACTGTTGTAATGGCCATTCGTGCAAGAATAATGAGTAACATTAGAGAGACGGTGTCATTCAGTGGCTGAAAGGGCAGATTTTAGAGCCAGGCAGTCCACGCTGCACCCTGGCTCCACTGCTCACCGGGGTGTAACCTTGGCAACTGACTTAACTGCTTTGTGTCCCAGTTTCCACATAGTAACATGGAATAGCCGTAGCACATGCCTCCCAGGTTTGGGAAGGTTAAATTTTAGTGCAAAGCTTTTAGAACAGTGTTTGATACTTAGTAAACACTTGTTAACAATTATTACTCTTTACATGTGATTGGAGATATGTAGCTCAATGGTGCCCACTTATGGGTACATTTTCTACCATCATCAGGGGTTGTTTTGTTTTTAGTACATGTATTTCAAAAGTATTCTGAGGATTAGAAATTTGTAGGCAAATGAATTACCTGCTTCAGCACTCACCAATTAGTGGAAGTCCGAAAGGTTGGTGACCTCTGATCTACTTTAATATATCTTTGTTTAAATTACAATCTGACTTTTTTCTCTAAAACTAACATGAAATGTTTAATTTGTTTTTCCCTGGAGGTAGAATATTTTCATTCATTCCTTCAGCATGTACTTATTCCTATGTGCCAAAACTGTGCTAACCAATTGAAGATATATTAGTAAAGGGTAAATAAGATAGAATCTCTTCCTTCAAGGTGCTCCGGTAATACATAGAAACAGATAAAATCCACTATTAAATACTGCGTGATCAGGGCTGGACTAGATAAGTGGAAACGAGTATAATAATATCAAGTAGGTAGAACATTTCAGGATATATTTTCACAAATAACCACGTGTCAGTGGCAGGGTAGTAACTGGTCTAAGGGTTGCTGCTACCTACTAAGAGATATCTGTTATTTCAAATACAGTTTTTTGGCTTGTAGTTCTTTTTATAGCTCTTTGTATAGTTACATGGACCAACTTTTAGTGTAAGAATTGACTATTAGCTCCCTGGCTGTATTGGACATTCATTAAGGATGGGGGCATATTTTAATTTCTTTCTGAGTGTCTGTGTCTCACATAAGCTCTTGTATTGTTGATGGGTAAATGTTGAGTGAAGTTAATCTATTGATTACATAAATGAATCTTGAGACTTCGTTTCCCTTTGAGTATTGATCTATGTGAGCAATTTCCCACCAACTTGAATTCTTTATCGTTGTGTTGTGCCCCACAGTTCCAATTATGGAATTAAAGACTGGAATTTGTGTTAAAATCAAACTATTAATTTCATTCCTATTACAATTTAACTTTTTACCAGTATGTTCTTGGGAATTTTTTTTGGAATAATTAACAGATTGATTTACTGTTGTTACTGTCATACTGTGCTGCTGTCAGTGTTTTCAAAAACAAAATAAACAATCTCTGGCTTTAGTGATTCAAGTAAATAGCATAGGAGCAAACTGCAACTTGCAAGCCACGTGTGGCTCTTTGGCTCCTTGAGTGTGGCTCTTCCCCAAAATACCACGGCCTGGGCAAATGAAATTTGTAGGCAAATGAATTACCTACTTACCTATTTTGAAGAAGTGGCATTAGAAGAAGTTTAGGTTTAAAAAATTTGGCTCTCAAAAGAAATTTCAATCATTGTACTGTGGATAGTTGGCTCTGTTGACTAACGAGTTTTCCGACCACTGACCTAGACCTTTCAAGTTGGTCAGTATTTCTGAGTGTTTGATAAAGGTTGAGTAATATTCAACTATTTGGTTTTTTGGTTGCAACTTTTCTTTTTAGTCTTTTTTATTCTTGAATGTGGATGATGAAGGAGACAGCACACAGAAACATAGCAACTGTCTTCCCACATTCTAAAGGCAAGTGTGGGGAAGACTTTAGCTTGTGACTTGCTCTGTGGCCCAGTGACTTAGATGTTGGACCAACAGCTGGAAGTCAAAGGCAGACAGATTTCTGTTCAATACCAGAAAGAGTATTTGAACAAGCGCTGCTGCCTAAAGAAAGAATGTACCTCCATGAGAAAGAGTGAGGTCCTTGTTATTGGTGACATTCAAATAGTGGGTGAAGACAGCCCTGGGTAGAAATCAGTCATTATGTTAAACCAGGAGACCAGGGCATTCTCTGCCACTATTGAGATTTTGTGGTTTAATAAGTTTCAGGTTTAAATTTTTGTTAACAAGTTTCTTAAAACATAGCCCTGAACCCCCTCCTCCTTTTTTTTTTTTTTCAATCTCAGTTACATAGAATTTTAATCTACTAAAGAAAAAGTGTGATAACGCCTTACTAATTGGGGATAAAGAAGGTCAGCTACAGGTTTGACGTTCAGTACATTCCAGATCAGTGTTTCCCAAATGTGGATGAGCTGATGAGCTTGAGACTTCCTTGGATACTCTTAACAGATTTTTGCATGTGTTGTGGTGTACCCCCATTTTACATAGGACGCCTCAAAAAGTCAAATTATGGAGTCACTTATTAAAAGCCAGCAGCATACGAGTGGCTAATGCTCTTCAAACCTCGCAGCCCCGAACAGCTCAACACGTCTGGCTTATGTTGGCAGAATAGTACAAAAGTATTGATTATATTTTTTGGGTCTGGAATGAGGAACCTGCTTTGCAAAAAAGCATTTTTTTTTTTTACAGAAGCAAAAATTGAGCAAGTTAGTATCTAAGAATCACTAAATCAACAGAAACACATTATGTGGGACCACCTGGGCAATTTAGAATAATTGTGCTGTCCAGATTCTGGGATTACTGAGTCAACAGGAATGCACTATTGGTAGTTACTTGAGATAATTTAGGGTCTGTTCTGATTCTGGGACCACTGAGTCAACTGAACCTTAGTTATCGGTAGCTACTGAGACAATTTAGGATAATTGTCCTGCCCCGGTTCCCAGAGGAATGTGCTTCGATGACCAGTGAGATCACAATCATTGGGATATTCGAGTCATCATCAGTGAAGTATTGGATAGCATACGTAAGTTCCAGGAACACAAAATAACTTTCTATTGTGTTAGCAAACAAATAAGTACAGAACCCAAACATCAGTTTCTACCTGAGATGATTGCTATCGTACTTCATATGTCTTCTCTCCCTAACCCCATCTCCCATCTTTTACTGCACTGAAGTCCTGGGTGATGTTCATGTGAAGGTTGAAAACCTCTGTTCTGGATATTGCGCAGTATCATAGCAGAAATCGAAAGCGTCCGCAGTGAAGGAAATACAAAGCATTTCAGGTCCTTGTACCTCTTCCTTTAGCTTCTTTGATGCTGTTAGTATCATTACCTATTCTTTCTAGTTAAAATTAAAATGGAGAAGAGAAACTATAACCTCCTCAATCCAAGTTTTAGCTTCAAATGGCCAGCTTCTCAGCAGCTTTCCAGGCCTTTCCAACATTTCTCTAATTGCCGTCTCAGTTCTCTGCCCTGTTTCCTGAGATCCATTTTCCTTGCTGACTCAAAAGGTTGATGTTAATGATGGCCATGGTAACACATACTGATTGCTTTCTTTGTGCCAAACCCTGAACTAAGCACTTTCCTTGGATTGTTTAATTTAATCAATGGAACTGTTAAGGGGCAGGTGATAGAATTACTATTTCCAATCTAGGTGGAGGAAATTGAGGCTTAGGGAGAGGAGGTCAGTAACACACAATTCCTTTCAGACAGTTGGTGAGTAGCACAGGTGTGATTTTTTAAAAATATTTTTTATTGATTTTTTACAGAGAGGAAGGGAGAGGGATAGAGAGTTAGAAACATCGATGAGAGAGAAACATAGATCAGTGGCCTCCTGCACACTGCCTATGGGGTATGTGCCGGAAACCAAGGTACATGCCCTTGACCGGAATTGAACCTGGAACCATTGAGTCCACAGGCCAACACTCTATCCACTGAGCCAAATCGGTTAGGGCAGAGATGTGCATTTTATCTCAGGTCTGACATACTAGAGTCAACAAGATGATATGACAGTGATGCACAGCTGGACGTGTGTACATTATAAATTCATCCAGGCTTTCCCAATACATTTAGTGAAATTTTTAATAATATGACATCTTATTTGCATTTAAATGTTAAGTCAGGCTTGGGCGATTATCCAAAAAAGGCCCTCCTTTTTTCATTATCGTGTGTATTTATGGGCCATCAAGGTTCATTTGAATTTCAGAAGTTAAGAGAATAGACCAAAAAATGGCTGGCTAATTTTAAATAAGGTGGAAACTCACCTTGATTACATGAAATATTAAGATTGAAGATAATTGTGATTCATAATCCACAAGTTGAATATCATCCAGCAGAGCAGGATTTAAAAGGCAGATAGCAAACAGGAGGGTCATACTTGCTAAGTAATGGTCCTAAGCCTGCCTGCAGTTTGTAATTAGTGAAGAGCAAGTAGTTTGGGATGTCAGAACCCAGAGGGCACAGTGATGGAAATAACTCTAGACGTTAGGTATGCTGGATTTTCTAATTCTATACACTGAATAACAAAGGAATGTACCATGAAACTTGATGTTTTATGTCACGCTATACTGTTTTTCATAGTGGCTACACCAATTTACAGTCCCACCAACAGTACACTAAGGGTCCCCTTTTATCCACATCCTAGCCAACACTTGTTATTTCTTGTCTTTTTTTGTTTGTTGGTTGGTTTCCCCTGTTGCTCTATTTGGTGTTTTACACAAATGACTTATAACAAATGCAGCTACATTGGCCCCCAAATACCAAATACCCCAGCTTTCTTTGACTGCTGTCAAGGATGACCAGCCCCGCTCCCACCCCTTCCTCCCAGGTAGCAGGACAGAGCTGATTGGGCAAATAAGGTCACATTTGGTATTTCTTGTCTTTTTGATGACAGCCATTCTGACAAGGTGTGTGATGATATCTCATTATGGTTTTTATTTGCATTTCTCTGATATTTAGTGAAGTTGAGCATCTTTTCTCTTGTTCACCATCTGTGTGTCTTCTTTGGAAAAGTGCCTTCTCAGGTTTTCTGCCCATTTTTAAAATGGATTATTTGTGTGTTTTTTTGTGCTGAGTTTATAAGATTTTTTATATATATTTGGGATGTTAACTCCTTGTTAGGCATATCATTTGCAAATATTTTCTCCCATTCAGTAGGTTGCATTTTTATTTTGTTCATAGTTTACTGTGCAAAAGCTTTTTATTTAATATAACCCCACTTATTTTTTTTTTTTTCATTTGATGCCCTTGCCTAAGGAGACACATCCAAAAATGTGTTTCTAAGACCAGTGTCAAAGAGTTGACTGCCTGTGTTTTCTTCCAGGAGCTTTATGGTTTCAGGTCTTAAATCAAGTCTTTAATCCATTTTGTGTTTTTTTTATATTGTGTAACAAAGTGGTCCTGTTTAATTCTTTTTCTTGTTTCTCTCCAGATTTCCCACCACCACTTATTGAAGACTTTTCCCCATTGTATATTCTTGCCTCCTTTGTTGTAAATTAATTGACTATATAAGCACAGTTTTCTTTCCGTGCTCTTTATTCTGTTCCTTGACCTATATATCTGTTTTTGTGCCGATACCATACAATTTAGATTACTATAGCTTTGTAGTATAGTTTGAATCACAGAGAGTGAGGTCTCCCAAGTTCAATTTCATTTATTTTTGCTCTGGTCTTTATTACTTCCTTCTTTCTACTAACATAGGGCGTGTTTGCTTCTTTTTCTATTTCCTTTAGTTTACTTCCTTTTTCTACTTTCTAAGATTAGATTATTATTTGAGATTTTTCTTGTTTCTTGAGGTAGGCCTATATTGCTATAAACTTTATCCTTAGAATGACATTTGTTGCATCCCATAGATTTTGTAACATTTCCATTTGTCTCAAGCTTTTTTTTTAATTTCCTCTTTGATTTCTTCATTGATCCATTGGTTTTTTGGTAGCATGATGATGTTTGGTCTTCACATATGTTCTTTCCAGTTTTCCTCTTACAATTAATTCCTGGTTTCATATCATTGTGGTCAGAAAAGATGCCTGATATGATTTCAGTCTTTCTAAATTTATTGACATGTTTTATGGGCTATCCTGGAGAATGTTCATGTTCGTTTTTAAAAGAATGTATATTCTACTGTTTGGGAATGGAATGTTCCGTATATGTCTATTAAGCCCATCTAGTCTAATGTTTCCTTGTTGATTTTGTCTGGATGATCTGTCCATTGATGAAAGTAGGATGTTTTAGTCTTTTACTATTATTTTATTACTGCCAATCTCTCTCTTTATGTTTGTTAATTTTTGCTGTATATATTTAGGTGCTCCTATGTTAGATGCATAGATTTTTGTGTTACTTTCTCTAATTGGATGATCTCTTTATTATTATGTCGTAACCTTGTGTTTTGTTACAGTGTTTTTTTTGTTTTTTTTTTAAGTAAAGCTACCCAGCTTTCTTTTCATTTCCGTTTGCATGGAATATCTTTTTCCATCTACTTTCAGTTTGTGTGTATCTTTAGATCAGAAGTGAGTCTCTAATAGGTAGCATATGTGTGCATCTTTTTTTATCCATTCACCCACCCTATATTTTTTGAATGGAGCACTTAGTCCATTTACATTTAAAGTAATTATTGGTAGGTAGGAACTTATTACCATTTTTGTTTTCATACTTGCTTTATAAGTGGTTTGTCTATTGCCTTTATTACACATTTGCCGTTATTAGTGAGATTTTCTTTCTTTTATATATTTTCTTATTTCTGGTTTTGGTCTCTTCTTTTTAAGCTTAAAGAATTCTCGAACATTTCTTATAATACTAGTTTAATGGTGATAAACTCCATTAGCTTTTGCTTGTCCAAGAAACTATTTCTCCTTCAATTCCAAATGATAACCTTGCTTTGTAGAGTATTTTTAGTTGTAGGTTTTCCCCTTTTATCATGTTTAGTATGTCATGCCACCCCTTCTGGCCTGCAAATTTTCTATTAAAAAGTCAGCTGTAAGTCTTAGGAGAACTTCCTTGTAGGTAACTGTGTTTCTTTTGCTGCTTTTAAGAGTCTATCTTTAACATTTTAAAAATATATATTTCTGTTGATTTCAGAGAGGAAATGAGGAGAGATAGAAACATCAGTGATGAGAGAGAGTGATCAGCTGCTTCCTGGAGGCCCCATACTGGGGATCGAGCCCACAACCCTGGCATGTGCCCTGATTGAGAATCAAACCATGACCTCCTAGTTCGTAAATCGACATTTAACCACTGAGCCATGCTGGCTCGGCTGTCCTTTAACCTTTTTAACATTTCATTTATGAAATGTCTTGATGTGAGTCTCTGGGTTCATCTTGTTTGAAACTCTCTGTACTTCCTGGACTTGGATGTCATTTCCTTCACAAGGTTAGGGATGTTTTCAGCCATTTCTTCAGATAGGTGTTCTGTCCCTTTCTCTTCCCTCCCTCTGAGATTCATATGGTGTGAATGTTAATATGCTTGATGTCCCAGGTGTCCCTATGCCATCCTTATTCTTTTTAATTCAGTCTCCCAGTTGGGTGATTTCCACTATGCAGATTTTTTATACATTCTTCTGCATCATATGATCTGCTGCTGATTCCCTTCAGTGTATTTTTCATTTCAGTTGATATAGTCTTCAGTTCTGATAGGTTTTTTTTAATAATCTTTATCTCTTTGTTGAAGTTCTATACTTATATGCAGAGTTTGATGTGCATCTTTATGGTTGTTACTTTGAACTCTTTATCTAGTATATAGCTTCCTTTTAGTTTAATTCTGTTTCTGAGGTAATGTCCTTCTTGTTTGTTTTTATCATATGCTTTTGTCTCTTCGTTTTGTCTGTTTCTATGCATTAGGTAGATGAGTTGAAAAAGTGACCTTATTAAGAAGGTATACTGTGGGCCCCAGAGGTAGAAACCTTTCTTGTCACCAGAGCCAGGTGCTCCAGAGATGGGGCTAGTGTGGTCTTCGGTTGTGGTTGCGAGGCTGGTCCCTTGGCCTACCTGGCTGTGACCTGGCCACAACTGTTGTGGGCATGCTGGTGTGCAGGGCAGTTTTCTGGTGTGAATGGCTTCAAGGCCCAGCTTCGACTGCTGGAGACACACTGCACTGTGCTGATGCTGACTGAGGCCGTTCACCAGATGTAGCAGGGCTGGAGTCCCTTTGAAAGGTGGGCAGCTCTCTGAGTCTTCAGGGAAACACCAGAGTGGAATGAACATTCTTAGCAAGGTTAAAGGAGAATGTCAGAAATGACGCCCGCCAGCACCAAACCAGCTAGGTGGAAGGAGAGTTTAAAAGGGGGGAAATGGTGCCCACCAGCACCCTTGTCCCTGGAGAAAGTTTCAGTAGATCCCTATCCCTCCAGTACATGCCCTCAAATTAGTCAGTGTGTCAGCTTCACATATGGCCCAAGTACTTTTCAGATTGCTACCTTTGTGCTCATTTCCTACAGCCCTTTGGCTCGCCTAGGCGCAAGCCCCACTGGTTTTCATATTTTATGTGGGCTCATCTTCCTGGTGCAGGTCCTATAGCAGTGATGGGCAACCTTTTGAGCTTGGTGTGTCAAAATTCGCCAAAAAAACGAGCATAACTCGGGTGGTATGTCACTTCCAGAAAAAAAACAAAAAACATAATTCCGCAATATTTATAGTTTAAATAACAAAATGTATAATTGTAATATAGAACTGTATTTAATAAACCAAAAACTATTTAACTTACCTGCTTAGTGACTTCTTTGTTCATCTGTCAGTCGGTTTCTTTTGTTGGTCCTGATATTATTTAACTTGTGTGGGGTGCCGTGAACTAAGATGAATGAGGGGGAGGGGGAATTCTTTAACTAACCTGCCTATTAGTGACTTTTTTGTTGCTGAATTTCATTGGCTAAACCTTCAACTGAAGGTTGGTATTTTGTGCACATCAGGCCCAAGGAAGTACTACTAACTTCATCTGTCAATCTGTTTCTTTTGTTGGTTTTGATATTATTTAACGCTGAGAATAAGGTCTCCCAAAAGTACGTAGAGGGAAAAATTGTGAGTAAAGCCGTTGCTATATTTTTCAGGGTACAGAGTGTCTACACTACAGCAAATGTTTCATCCTCGGCTACTGCATCTGGCCGTGCAGTAGCTGAGGATGAAACATCCTTCTCAGCACGTGACCCCATACTTCTCTGTATCCGACCGCATGTGGCCACGTGTCATCGAATATGACTACGCGTGTCATAGGTTCGCCTTCACGGTCCTATAGGCTTGGGCTAGGACCCCTCCCTCTTCAGAGGGGTACATCATAATTGTGATATCCTTCCCACTTGTGGGTCACCACATGCAAGTGGGGGTAGGGTAGGTCCTGACTATACTGAGTCTCTGCCCCTCCTACCCATCTTTATGTGGCTTTTTCCGTATATCTGTAGTTGTAGAAAATCTGTTTTAGTCTTCAGGTCATTCTCAAAGATAGCTATTCTTTATATTGTTGTAGTTTTGATATCAGGGCAAGGAGGTGAGCTTAGGGTCTTTCCACTCCACCATCTTGAACCTCAATTCCGAGCCTTGCTCTGGAATGCCAATTTAGCTTGTTCATGAGACATTCCTTGTGCTTTGTGCATCATCCCTGTAACCTTGTCCCTGGTGCATTGTTTTCAGAGCACCAAGTCACTGCCTTTCAAAATAATTTTTTATTCCTTTTCTTCTCTCTTCTA
The DNA here is from genome assembly GCA_027563665.1 of Antrozous pallidus. NCBI lineage: Eukaryota > Metazoa > Chordata > Mammalia > Chiroptera > Vespertilionidae > Antrozous > Antrozous pallidus. Next base: position 16,221,146 of record CM050513.1, read on the forward strand.
AAGGTAATTTCCAATATTAACTAGTTATACATTTTCTTTTGTCGCCTTCCTTAAACAGTGTGGTTTATATTTCAAGCTAATGCCCATATCTGAACTTCTGAATTGTAAAAATTGTTTTCGATAATATTAACCTAATTTAATTTTTTAAGAGATATTCTATCCAGGACACAGTTTAACCTGTTGAGGAAGTCATACAAAAAAAACAAAAAATGTGTTAAATGGTTTTAGTTCTGGTTAGTGATTTCGATAAGTTGATGAATATGTAACAGATTGTCTTTTACTTTCACACAGCATTAAAACTTCCTTTTGGCAAAACAACAGTGATGCATTTGGTGGCCAGAGAGACATTGCCAGAGCCAAACTCTCAAGGTAAGCCAGGCACTGGAGAAGGGTCTCACTTGAGCCACAGAGACAAGCATTCAGAAACGGCTCAGTTCTGCCCTAGCTGGTTTTGTTCAGTGGATAGGGCATTGGCCTGCAGACTGAAGGATTCCAGGTTCGATTCTGGCCAGGGGCACATGCCTGGAGGGCGGGCTCAGTCCCCCAATGGGGTGCATGCAGGAGGCAGCCAGTCAACAGTTTTCTCTCATTATTGATGTTCCTATTTCTCCATCCCTCTCCCTTCCTCTCTGAAATCAATTTTATATATATATATATATATATATATATATATTTTTTTTTTAAGGCTCAGTTTTTCTTGAACAAGAATTCTTAGGGAAAGGAAGTTTTCATAGTTTATGAATAGAATGTGTTGAGCAAGTAACCAGACATTCTGGAAATAGACTAAAATTAAAAGCATTTATTATAGCTTTTCAATTGCACAAAAATGCATACATTAAAAAAACACTATTATAATTCTTGGGTTGGGTGCCTTTCTTCCCACCTCCATTTGAAGCGTTATTATAAACAAGGCTTTTCTTCATTTTCTCCAGGTCAGAGGAATCGTGAGAAGACTGGAGAGAGTAATTGTTGTGTAATCTTGTAAACACTGTCTGCTAAATGTGATGTGGTGTCGTCCTTGTCTTTCATGCTGCTGGGACAGAAGAGACCCAACATTGCTCAGAAACCCTTAGGAAGTCTGCCTGTAAAGCCATGGAACTGAGTGATCACATGAACACTGTCATCTTCTCTCATCAAAGTAAAAAGAACCAAGAACATTTTTCACTATGATTTTCTATTCCTAGCATTTTCGTTTATGTTGACCAGTTTTAAAATACCGGTTTTTGAATGCAGTCAATCTCCAAGGGAAAAGCTAACCAAGTTACTTTTCATAGCAAAAGCCTTTCTGCTGCCACAAAAATTTTATCACCAGAACTAAAAAAAATCAACTGTTCCAAATACAGTTTGCACTAAAAAAGTTTGACATTAATTTTTTTATCAGCAGAATTTATAGTGTAGTTTATGGTACCGAGAAATACTCATGTATACAATTCCACACTGGAAAACACTCAGCAGTTAATGTAGTTAATTACTGGGCCAACTGGAGAGGAAAAAAAAGGAAAAGAAACTAAAATGGGTAAATTCTACCCAAGTTAGCCGTGGAGGCTGAACTGGCACGCACACTAAACTGGGTGTGACAACCTTTACCACAGCAAGTGAAGAAACAAATGTGCCTGGTGTTTGAAGCACTCAGAGGAGAGCGGATGAGCAAATTATTTTCCTTTCACACATGTACTCTTCAGTCATAAATAGCCGAGTGCTAGTTCACACAGCACAAGAGGGATGAGTGTGCTTCCTAGCCTTAATCTGGATGGAAAATTCTAATCACTCATAGACTTTCATGATTGGGCATAAATATTAGAAAACCTCATTTTCTGTTCAATTTTATATATTTGAATATTAGTAGATGGAATTTATTCATAATCTTTGCTCAGCTATAATTGTGTCCAGTGTCAGACTTAATCATTAGAGAGTTCATATGAATTCTTAAAATTTAAAAATTCTCCATAATAACTGACTTGTTTCTTTATGTAGTTTGCATTTGGTATTAGTGCTTGCAATTGTATTAAAATCAATTATTTCGTTTTAAATCAATAATTTAAAAATGGATATGCTAAAAACAATTTGCACAGCACTAAAGCATGAGCTAGTTTCATCTAAACCTGTAAAAATAAAAAAGATTTTATATTTTTTCACTGGGGAGAAATTTTCTTCCTAGATGAAATTACAAATATGTGTAGATTATATTTAATAAAAAACTTATAAAATACCTAACTATAGAACTTAAATATAGATTGGCGTGTAGTATATAGAACAATAATCCATATTAATAACTTTAGCCTTTATAAAATGAAGTTACAGGCTGACATGTTCTGTACTTAAATTTAAGTGATCACAGTCCTTACAAACATTAAGTGTAAAGGGTTTCAGATTGTCAGCTTTGTTTAAAGATAATCAGATTATTTTATTCATTGTTACTACATTGATGAAAAGGCTTTATATGCAGTAGGTCTACAAAAATATTGTTCATACTGATAGAATTAAATTTGTATAGAGCAGAGTTTTAAAAATGTATGTAAATAGCACTAAACATTTTTTTCTGCAACCTGTTCTTATAGATTCTTTCTGTAAACTAAATAAAAAAGTATTGTGCATTTTGGTGGTCATTCTAAAAGGTCTTGATTAGGTTAATAATTGTTTAAGTGCTGTCATTTATGTTACATTTGTCTTCTACTTTTATTTCTTAATCTTTAAAAATTTGTTTAATTACTATTCTGTTGTTAGTTTTGGGAGTTATTTACAGTGTATCTTTGATGTTTAACCTGATTAATTTGTGCACAGTCAAAATAATGGTTATGTAGTCTCTGTTATCACTAAAGTGTTATATTCAAGAGATGTTAAATATTTATTTGCTTTGTTGACGAGCTCAAATGTGAGTTCTGTTAGTGTTGACTAAAGAAGAATCTGGTAATTACTTAATCGGGCAATTTAGTCATGTATGGTTCTTCTTTTGTAAAACAAACTACTGGTAATTATTTTTAATACCTAGTTTAATTCTATTTACTTTTCTGTTTTTCCATAGTTAAAAACTGTCAGCTAATTGTGATTGAATTTTTACAATAGTTAAAAATATTCTCCACTGGTTTTTAATATATTTTTTCTGTGTGCTCCCACGCTATACATTTCCCTCTCACAAGACCTCAGTTTAAAGTTTGCAAAAATGGATAAACTTGTTTATTATTAGAAAAAGAATTATGTCACTTAATATGTAATATCATTGTTGTGCAAATGAAAAAAATAAAAAATAACAGTAAAATTATATACTGAAAACACCAAAAATATAGATGCCTTAATAGTATATTCATGAAAATACGCACTTATCTCTTTAAATATCCTTGGACTGCCTGATGTCTGAAATATGATTAGTCATAGCCACGGCTACTACTGAAGTTTCCTCTGTCAAAACAACCGCTCACTTACCAAAAGGTGAAAGCTGCATAGACCCAGTAATGTAAATAAAGCCTGAATTGTGGGCCTGTGACTCTGCCCAGCGCTTGGTATCTATCACACCTCTTTTACATAAATTATCCTAGACTTTAAGTGTTCTGGACAAGGCTAAGCTTTCTTTCCTTCACCATTAAACCTCAGCATGTCTCCTTGATCTGAACTATTTGCTTTCTCTGTAAGATAAATTATATCTTATCCTGTCATGAAAAACATAGTATCTCACATTGTCATTCACATTAAATGAGGATTTCTCATAACATCCTTAGTTTTATGTCATCTTGACCTTTGTTACAGTAATTTCTGTTAGCTGATTGTGGTAAACAATAATGTGAAAAGAAATTAAAATTTCATCTGTTGTAGAATACTTCCTTTAAATTATTTCTGTTCATAATTTTGGTGTATTTTCCTGTTCTTTATCTTTCTACTGTTTTTCTTTCTTTCCTTCAATTTTCTTTATTACATTCTTCAGTAAAATCAGTATTGTGTGTGCCAGCCTTTATTCTAGAAAGAGAAGCGATCAGCCAAAATTTAGTGTGCCATCTTTAATGTTAACTCACAGGCATGTCTTCATGTTTTCCACTAACATTTCTATAATAATACTAAAGGTCCAGTGCAAAAAATTCATGCACAGGGGAGTGTCCCTCAGCCCAGCCAGCACCCTCTCCAATCTGGGACCCCTCAAGGGATGTCCGACTGCCCGTTTAGGCCTGATGCCAGTGCAGTTGGACATCACTCTCACAATTCAGGACCGCTGGCTCCCAACTGCTCGCCTGCCTGCCTTCCTGATTGCTCCTAACAGCTTCTGCCTGTCAGCCTGATCACCTCCTAACCACTCCCCTGCCAGCCTAATTGATGCCTAACTGCTCCCCTGCCAGCCTGTTTGTCCCTAACTTCCCTCCTCTGTAGGATTGATTGCCCCCAACTGCTCTCTCTTGTAGGCCTGGTCCCTCTCAACTGCCCTCTTCTGCTGGCCATCTGTCGCAGCCATCTTGTGTCCATATGGGGACAGGATCTTTGACCATATGGGGGCAGCCATCTTGTTTGTTGGAGTGATGGTCAATCTGCATATTACTCTTTTATTAGATAGGATAGAGGCCTGTTGCATGGGTTGGGGCCAGAAGGTTTGCCCTGAAGGGTGTCCTGGATCAGGGTGGGGTTCCCTTGGGCATGGGACCAGCCTGGGCAAGGGGCCTGTGGTGGTTTGCAGGCCGGCCATGCCCCCCAGTGATCCAAGCAAAGGCCCTGGTATTTGGGATTAATTTATCTTCTACAATTGAAAAGTTGTAGCCTGGAGTGGAGCCAAATCTCCTGCTTGCTCCATGGTGGCAGCCATTTCTTTTGAAATTTATCTTCTATAATTGAAACTTTGTAGCCTTGAGTGGAGGCCTGAGCCTGCCAGGGTGTGTGGAAAGCTTGGCTTCCTCCATCGCTGGGAAACTCAAGCTTCCTGCTCTCTCCATGGCCACAGCCTTTTTGGTTGAGGTTAATTTGCATACTCACTCCTGATTGGCTTGTGGATATAGCAGAGTGATGGTTAATTTGCATATTACTCTTTTATTAGATAGGATAGTCTCTTGTTAGCCAAACAGTGATTTAGGTGAGATGAGGGCTTAAGAGAAGAGTATAAAATCTAGAATTATGATGGACACACTAGTGCAGACTGCTGCCCATTATCTAGGCACCCTTTCCCCAGCCCAGGCAGAAAGGGGATGTCAGTTACTCTACAATTCAAGTGATACCAAAGGAGTTGATTGGGTAAGCACACACATACTTCCTACAATGACTCTGGATGGGATTTAAGTTTTACAGAGATTTGAGCCTTATTTTGATTATGTCTACAATGTGATGAGAAATTTCGCTCTGTTTTAAATTTGTTCTTTATTTTAGAGAGGAAGGGAAAGAGAAACATCAATGAGAGAAGCACTGGGTGTGTAGGACATTGGACGTTGCTCAACTGAGAGCCACTCTGGCCAGGGCCACTTTGCCATATTTAAATAACATGAAAGAAAAGGCTCTGTAAGTAGTAACTGACCATCAGCAGAGCTAGAACCTCAAGGTTCCAATTGGTGTTGAATTTGTCCAGACATTCCATGTGGGCATTTATTCAGTTCCCACTGGATTGCCTTTAAGATGTTTTTCAGCATTCTGCAGCATTATCTCACTGTTGAGTTTTTCACTGGAGGAATTGCTTTCCTGAATTCCACTAATTTGTATGCTGCCCCCACCTCACCCCTACACACACTTTCTCAGATGCCCTTTTGATCATTTGAACAGTCCATTTTGGCTGACACTCATTTGGTCCTCAGATTTCAGAATCCCATGAGATTCCTGGGCTTTGAAGTCAGGCCTGGTTTCAAGCTGGGGGACTTTGAAAAAATTACTTAATTTTTGGACTTCTGTTTTGTTCATATCTATACTAATAAAAGAGTAATATGCAAATTGGTTAGGACACCCTCACAGTAATGACCGAACAGCAGGCTGCATGGGTGACCAGGCCTTCAGGGGGGTTAGTGAGAGATGGCCAAACTAATGAACAGCAGGGTGTGTGGGGCAGCCAGGCCAGCAGAGGGGGCAGTGAGGAGCAACCATGCTGCCAAAGAGAGCAGTTGGCAGTGACCAGGTTGGCGGGATGGGGGGGGGGGCAGTTTGAGGCAGCCAGGCTGGCAGAGGGGGCAGTTGGGGCAGGCTGGCGGGGGGGGGCAGTTTGGGGTGACCAGGCTGGTGGGGGGGGGCAGTTGGGGATGACCAGGTCAGCAGGGTGGACAGTTGGGAGCGACCAGGCTGGCAGAGGGGGGCAGTTGTGGGGAAAGAAGCTGGCAGGAGAGGTAGTAAGGGATGACCACACAACCGAACAGCAGGCTGTGTGGGGCAACAAGGCCAGCAGGGGGATTAGTGAGGGACAACCAAATGACTGAAGAACTGGCTGTGTGGAGTGGCCAGACCAGCAGGAGGGTTAGTGAGGGATGACCAAATGACCTAACAGCAGGCTGCATGGGGCATCCAGGCCAGCAAAGGGGTAGGGGCAGTGAGGGGCAACCAGGCTGGCAGGAGGTTAGTTTGGGGTGACCAGGCCAGCAGAGTGGGGCAGTTGGTGGTGACTAGGCTGGCAGGGTGAGCAGTAAGGGATGACCAAACAACTGAACAGCAGGCTGCATGGGGTGACCTGGCCAGCAGGGGGGGCAGTGATGGTGTGACGAGGCCAGCTTGGGGGGGTGGGGCAGTTGGCGGCAACCAAGCCAGCAGTGGGGGCAGTTGGGAGTGACCAGGCTTGCCTGGGGGGAGGGGGGCAGTTGGGGGTGACCAGGTTGGTGAGTGGGGGCAGTTGGGGGTGACCAGGCTGTGGGGGGGGGCAGTTAGGGGTAACCAGGCCAGGATGGGGGGCAATTAGGAGTGATCAGGCCAGCAGGCAAAGGTGGTTAGGGGTGATCAGGCTGGCAGGGGGGGCAGTTAGGGGCGATCAAGCAGGCAGGCAGGTGAGCAGTTAGTAACCAGCAGTCCTGGATTGTGAAAGGGATGTCCGACTGCCAGTTTAGATGTGATCCCTGGGATTGGGCCTAAATTGGCAGTCGGACATCCCCTGAGGGGTCCAGGATTGGAGAGGGTGCAGGTTGGGCTGAGGGGACCCCCCACCCCCATGCACGGATTTTGTGCACTGGGCCTTTAGTATAGAATAAGAATAATACCTACTTTGTAGGGTTGTAATAGTTACTTTTAAATAAACATGTAGAGCACATTTTGTCCAAGAACCCATTTTGTTACCAGAAAGAGTACCTGGCCCTTAACAGGTCAGCCTAGGGTTTGTGCAAAAAAGATTTCACATGAGTGTAGGTAATTTTCCAAAGTACCTTTATTAAAGCTGGTAACAGTGAAGCAAGGAGAGCCTAAGTGGGGCTGCTTTGGCACAAGGGAAATTCGAGAATAGGGGTCTTGGGGTCAGGTTCACAGGGTTAGCCCAGGACCAGCTACTGTTGCCCATTGCTCCCCTGGTTGCAAGCTTCCTGGAGTCTCTTAGAGTTTAGGAGATTTGTGACTGAAAGGGAAGGTGGGGGGAGGGACAGTGAGCACTGGGACCTTTGTTTTGGTTTTAAAGGCTGGGAGTTTAGGGGAGAGGTTTGGAGGGAAGATCTCAATAGAATACTCATCACTTGATCCTGATGTTCCAAAATGAGATTTATTCCCTTAACTGCATCTATTGTGGGTGTGGTTGGCAAATGGCACTAATTTACTTTCGGTTATCTCCCTGAGTGGGTGATTTAAAGCTCTTTGCTCTCTGGTTGAGAAATATAAACCATTTACTCTTATGTGTTCTAGGTTTAGGGAAGACAGGATTTCACATTTTACTGGATGGCTGTAAACTGCTTAGCTGTTTATCTGTCTCAGTTTCCCTATTCTGTTTTCCTGGTTTACTAGCCTGTCTCAATTTGACAAACTGGCAAACCTGTCAAAGGCTTTTTGTTAGAAATTAAGTACTAGGGATTAACATGTACTCCAGATTTTACAAATGTAGATTACAAGACTAGTGCAGCCATTATGGAAAACAGTATGGAGTTTCCACAAAAAATTAAATATGGAACTACATTTGACCCAGTGATCCCACTTCTGGGAATATATCCTAAGAAACTCAAAACACAAATCAGAAAGAATGTATACACCCCTATGTTCATAACAGCAAAATAACAATAGCTAAGTCTGGTAACAGCCCAAATACCCAAAGGTAGATAAGTGGATAAAAAAGTTGTGGTATGCCGAAACCAGTTTGGCTCAGTGGATAGAGCATCGACCTGTGGACTGAATGGTCCCGGGTTCAATTCTAGTCAAGGGCATGTACCTTGGTTGCAGGCACATTCCCAATGAGGAGTGGGGTGTGCGGGAGGCAGCTGATCAATGTTTCTGTCTCATCGACGTTTCTGACTATCCCCCTCCCTTCCTCTCTGTAAAAAATCAATAAAATATATTTTTATAAAGTTGTGGTACATTTATACCATGGAATACTTTGCAGCAGTAAAAAAGAAGATCTCTTACCCTTTGAGACAGCATGGAGGAACCTGGAGAGTGTTATGATAAGTGAAATAAGTCAGTCAGAGAAAGACAAGTATCACATGATCTCACTCATATGTGGAATTTAAGTAACAAAATAAACTGATGAACCAAGTGGATCCAGAGACATAAAAGCATGGAACAGAGTGTGAAGTCTCAGGGGAAGGTGGGGGAGGGTGGGTGAGTGGGAAGTAATCAACCAAGAATCTTGTATGCATATGTGCATGGCCCATGAACACAAGACAATGGGGCAAAGGGGGGTGGGGGCAAGCTCAAGGGAGTCAATGGGGGAGAATGGGGGTCATATGTAATACTTTCAACAATAAAGAATTATTTAAATATATATATCTTACAAAAATGTCAGAAGATAAGTGACACTATGTTTAAATATTTCTAAAAGGAAGAAAAGAAGTAGGACTATCTTAACAATTAGCCTTAGATTAGAATAAAAATAGAGGACCCAGTAATTCACAACTGAGACATGGCTTCAGAAACAGGTTAGACACCAGGTTGTAGAGCTTGCACAGTAAGAGAAGAACTGGACATATTAACACATGGACTTAACTGTCAACACTTGAGGTGGGATTTGTTAACTGAGATATAAAAATATATGTATACATTGCTGAAAAGAGACAGGTCTGATCAGGGTGGGAAACAGCTCTAGGGCAAGAACCCACATGGAGCTTCACAGACCAGAAAGCTTAAGTGAGTGAGAAGTAGCTGAATCATGATGGAGAACAGCGACAAAAATATCATGGTTTACTCCTGCATGCTTACTCAGATTCAAGCATCAGTGTATGAATCTGTTATTGGAAAGGGGACCTGGCCCTTAGTGGATCTGCTAAGGGCTGGTGAATAGTGTGTGGGTTCTTAAGCTCATGCAGGAAAAATTTCATACTCCAGTCCAGGTGAATTTTAAAGGATGTTTATTAAAGCTGGGGACAATGAAACAGGAAAGGGCTGGGGGAAAGAGCCTAGGCTGGTCTGCTTTGGCTCGCTAAGAAGTCAGAGGAAAGGGAGCCATGAGGATAGGTTCAGGGACAAACTGCTGCTGCCCATTGCTGCCTTGGTTCCATGCCTCCTGAAGTCCTTTAGAGCTTAAAGGGGGAGGGAAGGGGGAGCAGAGAAGGGGGGGCAGGGTAATGCATGAAATGCATGGCATTCTCTTTGGAAGTAAATTATGAGCTAGGACCTTAGTTCTGAAGGGTTTTAAAGGCTGGACATTTAGAGAAGGATCTCAAAATAATATACATTAATTTCATGCTGGTGTGCCAAAATGATATTTATTTCCTTAACTTCATCTGTCCTTGGATGTGGTTGGCAAATGGCACTACTTAGATTTCTGGTCTATATCTCCCTGAGTGCGGTGATTTAAGCTATTTACCATCTGGTTGGGGGTGGGGGACAGGAAGAAGTGCAAACTATTTACTTTTAAGTGTTCTTGGTTTAGGGAAGATAGGGTTTATTAGATGGCTGCAAACTGCTGGTTAATTATCTGCCTCAGGTTCCCTATCCTGCTTGTCCTGGCCTACTGGCCTGTCTCAAACCCACCTGAGGAAAGCACTGAGACAAGTGCTGATGAGCAGCAGCTTGGTGAGTGACCTACCCCCATCTGAGGGACAGCAACTGCATGTGCAGCTCACTTCCGCATGAGGAGCAGCAACCATAAAAGCAGCCCCGCCCCTGTCCAAGGAGCAGCCTGCCTCTGTCCAAGAAAAAGCTGCCCCATCAGCAGCCCGCGCCATCTGAGGAACAGCAGCAGCGTGCAGCCAGACCCGATCCAAGGAGCAGCAGCCACATGAGCAATCTGCCCCCGTCGGAGGAGCAGCAGCCACATGAGCAGCCCACCCCCATCCAAGGAACAGCAGCTGTGTGAGCAGCCTCTCCCCCAAGCCGGAGGAGACACCACTGCTGTGAACAGCACCCACCAGAAGAGCTGCTGCCAATTGAGGAGCAGCCACTTCAGTGACCACCAGAGGAGCAACCACAGCCGGAGGAGCCGCTGCCACCCAAGTAGCAGACCCTGTACGACTCGACATCTAGATCAGTCAGTGAGACCAAAAATGGGTAGACAAAGAAACCCCCAAAGGAAAGAAAAGGAGAAATCACCACAGAAAAGCAATATGTCAAAAAAATTTTTCAGAATAATGGTCATCCAGTTCATAAAACGATGGAGGAAAATATCAACAACTTATGTAAGAATCAAGAAAGGATGGATGAAAAAATAACTTATGTAAGAATCAAGAAGAAATGAAGAGTGACATAGCTGCAATAAAACCACCACGGAAAGTTTCAACAGTAAACTAAGACAGTGGTTGGCAAACTCATTAGTCAAGAGAGTCAAATATCAACAGTACAACGAATGAAATTTCTTTTGAGAGTCAATTTTTTTAAAAACTTAAACTTCTTGTAACACCACTTCTTCAAAATAGACTTGCCCAGGCTATGGTATTTTGTTGAAGAGCCACACTCAAGGGGCCAAAGAGCCACATGTGGCTTGTGAGCCACAGTTTGCTGACCATAAGACTAGGAGAAGCGAAGGAATGAATTAGTGAATCAGAAGACAGGGAAGCAAAACATACCTAAACTGAACTGCAATTAGAGAAAAAAATTAAAAGATAGGAGGAGAGCCTAAAGGAGCTATGGGACAACATGAAATGAAGCAACATATGGATAATAGGGGTGCCAAAACAATAGGAAGAGGAACAAGGGTTAGAAAACCTATTTGAAGAAATAATGTCAGACAACTTTCCTGATGTGGGGAAGAAAAAAGTCACACAAGCACAGAGAGTTCCAAACAAGATGAACCTGAAAAACCCCACACCAAGACATCATAATTACGATAGCAAATGTTCAGGATAAAGAGAGTATCATAAAGGCTGCAAGAGAGAGACAGAAAGTTACATACAAGGGAGCTCCCATTAGATTATCAAATGATTTCTCAACAGAAACACATCAGGCCAGAAAAGAATGGAAGGAAATTAACAAAGTGATACAAAACAAGGGACTGAATCCAAGAATACTCTATCCAGCAAGGCTATCATTCAAAATTAAAGGGGAAATAGGAAGCTTCACTGACAAAAGAGGGCTAAGGGAATTTATCACTACCAAGCCAACAATGCCAGAAATGCTAAAGGGACTGGTGTAAAAAGAAGAAATAAAAAGGTAAGAAAGAACATAGGCACAAAAAATAAAAATGGCTACAAACAATTATCTTTCAATAATAACTTTAAACATAAACAGACTAAATGCTCCAATCAAAAGACATCGAGTAAGTGAATAGATAAAAAAAAAAACATGACTCATATATATACTGTCTACAAGAGACCCACCTCAGAACAAGGGTCTCACACAAACTGAAAGTGAAAGGATGGAAAAATACTTTCAGGAAAATGGAAATGAAAAAAAAGCTGGGGTAGCAGTACTTATATCTGACAAAATAGACCTCAAAGTGAAAGCCATAACAAGAGATAAGGAAGGCCACTTCATAGTAATAAAGGGATTGATAAAACAAGAGGATATAACCCTGATAAACATATATGCTCCCAATACAGGAATACCCAAATACATTAAAAAAAACCTCCTGGAAGATATCAAGGGAGAGATCAACAACACAATTATAGTAGGGGATTTTAATATACCACTGACATCACTGGATAAATACACCAGACAAAAGATCAGCAAAGAAACAGCAATCTTAAATGACTCACTAGATCAGATGGACTTAATTGACACCTTCAGAAATTTCACCCCAAAGCCACAGAATATATGTTCTTCTCAAATGCACATGGGGCATTTTGAAAAATAGACCACAAATTGGATCACAAGTAAAGTCTCCCCAAATTCAAGAAGATTTAAATCATATCAAGCATTTTCTCAGACCATGATGGCATAATATTAGAAATAAAATGCAATAAAAACAACCCCCAAAATGCAAACACTTGGAAGCTGAAGAGCATGCTATTAAATAGTAAGTGGGTTACCAATGAGATCAAAGAAGAAATTAAAAACATGCTGGGAACTAATGACAATAAAAACACAACAATCTAAAATCTATGGGATAAGATGAATGCAGTCCTGAGAGGGAAGTTTATACCCCTCCAAGCATACCTCAAAAAAAAAGAAAGAAAAGAAAAGAAAGAAAGAAAAAGAAAGAAGGAAAGAAAGAAAGAAAGAAAGAAAGAAAGAAAATAAAAATGGCAATAAATCATCTAACTCTACAACTCAAAGAATTAGAAAGAGAGCAACAAGAAAAGCCCACAGTGAGCAAAAGGAAGAAGATAATAAAGATCAGAGCAGAAATAAATGACACAGAGACAAAAAAAAAATACAAAAGATCTATGAAACCAAGAGCTGGTTCTTGAAAAACAAGATTGATGAGCCTCTAGTCAGGATCACCAAGAAGCAAGGAGAAAGAACTCAAATAAATAAAATCAGAAATGAAAGGGGAGCACTAAAAACAGACCCCACAGAAATGCAAAGGATTAGTAAAAAATACTATGAACAACTCCATTCCAACAAACTATACAATCTGGAGGAAATGGACATATTGCTATAAAAATACAACCTTCCAAAACTCACTCAGGAAGATTCTAAATATCTCAATAGGCCAATAACTATGGAAGAAATTGAAACAGCCAACAAAAAGATTCCAGCAAACAAAAACCCAGGGCCAAATGGCTTCACAGAGGAGTTTTACCAAACATTCAAGGAAGAACTAAAACCTATCTTCCTCAGACTATTCCAGAAAATTCAAGAGTAAGAAACAAATCCAAGCTCATTCTATGGAGCCAGCATCAACCTAATACCAAAACCAAATAAAGACACACAATGAAAGAGAATTACAGGCCAATATCTCTCATGAACATAGATGCCAAAATCCTCAACAAAATTCTATAAATCGAATCCAGCAGTATATCAGAAAGATCATACACCATGACCAAGTAGGATTTATCCCGGGGATGCAAGGATGGTACAATATCCAAAAATCAATAAACTTGATATATCACATAAACAAATTGAGAGATAAAAATCACATAGTCATAACAATTGATGCAGAAAGAGCATTTGAGAAAATCCAACATCCTTTCTTGATAAAAATTCTCAGCAAGGTGGGATTAGAAGGATCATACCTCAAAATAATAAAAGCTATATATGATAAACCCACAGCTGACATCATACTCAATGGGCAAAAACTAAACCAACTTCCCCTAAAAACAGGAACAAGACAGGGATGACCACTCTCACCACTCCTGTTCAACATAGTGCTAGAAGTACTAGCCACTGTGATCAGACAACAAGAAGAAACATAAGGCATCCAAATTGGAAAAGAAGAAGTAAAACTGTCCTTATTCAAAGATGACATGATACTGTACATAAGAAAACCCTAAAGACTCCATCAAAAATTATTAAACTTAATAAATGATTTTGGCCATGTAGCAGGACACAAAATTAACACCAAGAAATATTGCATTATATACACTAATAATGAACTTACAGAAAGAGAGACAAAAAAAGCAATCCCATTTACCATGCACCAAAAAAATTAAGATACCTGGGAATAAACTTAACTTAGAAGGGAAAAGACCTATACACAAAAAACTACAGGACACTGAAAAGAGATAGTAGAAGACATAAACAGATGAAAGAACATACCGTGTTCATGGATTGGTAGAATCAACATCACTAAAATGTCCATTCTCCCCAAAGCAATCTATAGATTCAATGCAATCCCCATTAAAATACCAACAGCATATTTCACAGACCTAGAACAAACTTTCCAAAAATTCTTTGGAATAAAAAATGACCCCAAATAGCTGCAGCAATCCTGAGAATAAGAACAAAGTTGGTGGGATCTCAATACCAGATTTCAAGCTGTATTACAAAGCCATTGTTCTCAAAACAGCCTATTACTGTTTTGAACAGACAGATAGATCAAAGAAATAGAATAAAGAACCCAGAAATCAACCCAAGCCTCTATGCTAAATTAATATTTGACAAAGGAAGCATGAATATACAATGGAGTCAAGGCAGTCTCTTCAATAAATGGTGTTGGGAAAACTAGGCATATACATGCAAAAAAAAAAAAAAAGTGAAACTAGACCACTAATTACACCATTCACAAAAATAAATTCGGTCCCTCTTTCTTTTCAGACTCTGCCCATCATGCAAGGCAAATTCAAGACCTCCGCCCTTGACTACTCAGGTCCCCACTAATGGCCCCATCTTGGAACTTTGGTTTGGGCATTCTCTCTCTTCCTCCTCTCTAAATGTTTCATATATAATGTATATATATCTTGTCAAACAATTCATACATTTCTTAAAGGCCAGTAAATCTTACCTTTTAAATTTTTTTGTTTTTGTTTTTATTGATTTTTAGAAAGAGAGGAAGGGAGAAGAATAGAGAGATAGAAACATCAATGAAAGAGGAACATCATCAATCTGCTGCCTCCTGCATGCCCTCTACTGGGACTCAAGCCCACAACCAGGCATGTGCCCTGACCAAGAACCCCTTGGTTCTTGGGTTGACACTCAACAACTGAGCCACACTGGCCAGGCCTTACCTCTATTTGTTTATTTTTTAAAGGCTCATAGTATTTACCGCAGAGCTAGACCCATGGTAGAAAGAATGCTCAGTACACACTCATTTGTTGACTGATCCCATAGTAACCCTGGCGGAGTAGTACCTATAATTCACATTAAAACAGTCCCATATAGGCCTGGCTGGTGTTTTGAGCATCAGCCTGTGCACTGAAGAGTCACAGGTTCGATTCCCAGACAAAGACACCTACTTGGGTTGCAAGTTTGCTCTCAGGCCCCTGTTGGGTGCATGTGGGAGGCAATCAACTAATGTGTCTTTATCACATAAATGTTTCTCTCTCTCTCTCTTTTTATCCCCCCCCCTTTCACTATATCTAAAAGTAGTGGAAAATATTCTTGGGTGAGAATTAACAAAAAAACAAAACACACAGACACCAAAAAAAAGGTAGTCCTGCATAAACTATATAATATTATAATATTATGCAGTTGTGGTTAATTCAAGCTTCAGTGCTAGATAAATCAATTATCCTTTTTGAGAATCTGCACTCCAGAAGTACTGAGTCAATATCTAAGCATGATACCCCAATGCTTCCTATTATGCTATTGCTCTCCCCTCAACATTTACTGAAAAGGCCTTAAGATCTTGGCATGGTAGAGGGTCACCCTCTCTTGGTTTACATGAGCCCCAGTTGGGAGGGTCAAACTGATGAAGGGACATGTGTGTTCAAAAGAAGCTTGGCAGGAAGTCATTCGTATTGTTCCTTTCCAGTTGCCACCGTCTCCTGATGAATCTCTCCAAGGGAGCCCCTGCAAGTCAGCAGAACTCCACAACAAACACAAATACCTTCGGGTCAAATGCCTTCAAGTGACAGCCACTCAGCCTCCAATAAACCAACCCTCGAGGAATGACTCCAAATGGACTCTCCCTGTTCCATATTCTATGCAGTGCTAAATAGCAGTTACCCAAACCTGAAATGCACAAGGCAATTTCATTTCCTCATTCGTTTCTCAATAACGCCTGTGACAGATTTCATCTTGTCACCATTCTGCAACTGAGGAAACTGCAGCCTGAGCAAAGGATTTTTCTTTGCATCAGTTTTTGCATCTGATGCTGATAGTTTGCTGACAAGCCTTCTTCCTTCCTGTCATCTCTCAGCAATGACATACAATATTGCTTTGTCTGGCAACCAGAGGACACCCATACCTAACAAGATTGTGTTAGGACTAGATGACATTCCTTCAAACTTATGAATTTGGCCCAAGTCACAGAAAAGTGTTTGAAATCCGATCCAGAGGGTTCCTTATTCTTTGGTGGAACAGTTTGGAGGTCAAAAGGATGCCATGGGTATCCACAGATAGTTAAGGAACAATAGTGCCAGCAATAAGGCCAGCATAGAAGCTTTCCAGCTTGTGGCGAGCACATCCAGTAATTAGTCACATTTAACTTGATTGTTACTCAGGGAGAAGGTAAAAACTAAAGTATGCTTTGTTCTGGATGATATGTCAAGCCAGAAGTCTGGAAAACTTGAATCCTGTCACAGCTCAGTGATGGCTCCATCCTAGGCATTCCCCCACCCCAACCCCACTCCCACCGGCAGCTTCGCTCTCCTGCATGCACAAAGCCAGGTGTCCAAGCACCCACATTGTCATTGACTCTCTCCACAGAGGAGGCCTAGTCCATAATGGGACAATGATGGCGTCCTTATAGGGTAATTCCAGAGGTTTCCAGGGGCTGAACATGGTATGGGAGAGGTTACTTCTGGCTGGGTGGGTTGGGGAGGTAGTAGAGGGCCTGGGCAGTATGGAGACTCCAATCCCTGAGAAGGGGGCCAACAGGTTCCCCTTGGGATCCCTGAACCCTTATCCCACTTCAGCCACTTCCAGGCAGTGGGGACAGAGCCATTTATCTGACTTTGTCTTCTCCATTGTGGCCAAAGCTGGGAAGTATGGTCCATTCACCAGTGTCTCTGGCTATGGAGCTGAGAGCCCTCTGTGACAAGGCTGATGGGCCTGAAATGTTTATCCTCTCACAGGGTGTGGAAACCAGAAGGAAGCCAAATGCTTGTGCCCCAAGTCTGCATCAGGAAACAGTGACCATGGCTGTTCCTCCAGTCTTAAAGTCTTTTTATTAACCCCGACCCAGCTGGGTGAAAGGGTGAGCAGTGTGCTTATGATCTTCAGAGCCCCCCCTGAGGAGACGTGGGCTTGCCAACAGGACATGTGGGCCCAGGTAAATGCTGGAGACAGTCAGCATTTGCCTGTGCTAGGTGCCCCTCCTGCTGCAGCCCAGCAATGCATGCTCAGCTCTGGCTACCAAAATCGCTTATTAACAAGAATCTGTATTCATGCCTTCAAAAGGAAAAAAAGGCATGGGTGGAAACATTAGCTTGTTACTACAAACTCCCCCCCCACACACACACACACAAAAAAAATGGTGCCACGAAGAATCTTAGCTCGAAGGAGTTGAGATGAGCAGAGCTGTGCCTCTTTATTTTCAATGTGCTGGCAATCACCTGGAGGTCTGGTTGAAATGCTGGTTCAGAGGTGGGGGCCTGACCTGAGATTATTTTTTTATTGTTTAAAGTATTACATATATCTCCTTTTCCCCCCAATCGACTCCCCCACAAACCCCCTCTTCCCGCACCCCCACCTGTTCCCCTGGCCACTCTGACCTGAGATTTTGAATTTCTAATATGCTTTCAGGGGATGCGAAGGCCATTGCTCTATGGAGCAAACTTTGAGGAGCAAGTATTGTGTTACACAGGATCTTCACAAACGCTGTTTCCTCCCCCAGGAAGGATGCCCACCTCAGGGCACATGGTAAATGTCCCTTAAATCATATCAAATGACAGAGAGAGAGGGGGGAGGGAGGAGAGAGAGAGAGATATTATAAGTAGTAGTTTACAACTAGCTTTATTATAGAAGGCTTGACCTTTTGACCTTCAGGGTTGACTATGATGTTGGGACAATCGCTGGCGACATTAGGTCCCTCTCTTTCCCTTAGACCTTTGGGTCAGAATGGGACTGTGTTTCTCTGCCTAAATGCAGCCTGCAGGATGTTGGGGGGGGGGGGGGGAGGGTAAGGGATCAGTGCTATAGGTGCAACCTGAGTGCAGCATAAAGAACTCCATGTTGGCAGCTAAGCATTCTGGCCGACAAAGGGAGGCCATGCCGCAATGTGACTTCCTGCACCCAATTCCCTTGGGTGCTTGTTTCCCATGCAGATTCCAGGGACCCACTTCAACCTTGCCTCACTGACATCTGTGGGGCAGCTTGGGATCCTTTTACATGCTGGTTTTGAGCCTTGTTTTCCTCTAGGGAAGGCAGGGAAGACCTTGGTGCGAGCAGGAATGGCAAAGAGGTGTCTGCCTGTGGGCAGCTCCCCCGTTAGCAAGGAACACCTGGGCCACCTTGTGTTTTTCCCCAGTGCACACACACACCTGCTCTGTGAGCACTCCTGGAGCTCCAGCTAAGGACTTGGCTTTCTTTCCTGATGGTAGATGACAGAAACTCTTTTTTTCTGTAAAAAGCTATGCACACTCACGAGCAGCCCCCTTCCTAGAGCTTTAAAATGAGCCAAGAGGTGATATCCCATCTTAAACATGCCACATACCTTGAAAATATGGAGGCATTTCTACAAACAGCACCCAACTAAGCAACCAAGTGGGGAGCATAATGCTGGCGAGAGAACTCCAGCTTCTCAGGCTGGAGGACCTGATGGACAAATATCCGGAGGCCTCTTCAAGGTGCTGAGCCTGTCTAGAAGTGCTGTGTGACCAGCTTGTGAGGAACATTGTTGGCAAAGAGTTGCACAAAATCTGGGCCAACTGCTGCTGCATGTGACACCGGATGCTGTGACCAACATCTCAGGTGTTTTCCATACTCACAGGAAGTCACTGCCCTCGTTCCCCATAAGTGAATCCGAGGACCGTGTCAGGATGAGAAAAGTGTCTGTGGCTTTCTCTTAGAGTTTGAAGGGTCTGAAATCCCGCACCTGGCTGGGAGCCGAGTTTGATTACTTCAGATGCATAAAAGGATGTGTTTAAGCATCTGGCCTAGAAATTGACCTAATCTATCTATAGCATAATTGGTTTGGGAAGAGCTGGAAGATAAATTAAGGCAGGCGGGCATAAGTAGAAGAGAAAGTGGCAGAAGGGGAGCCAGATGGATAAGCTCAAGACACGAAACACAAACAAAAGCTACTTGGGAGGGCAGAGGACTCATTTGCATCTGGGCCCAGAACTGGACTGGCATGAGGGGCTGGCTTACAGAGTCTCCCCGCAAATAGCAGGAACCAAAATCAACATCCACACAATTGTGCAATCCCTGAGCATATTGTGACAGGTGGCCCCAAATTACCCTTGTTAGTGAATCAAGATCACAAAACTCAGAGAATTTAGACTCAAGGCTGAGGCAGAGGTATGAGCAGAGCAAAGGTCAGGGGCAGATGACTTCGTAGTCACTTTATATCTTTGTTCCTTTGCATGTGGTAGCAAGGCAGAGCATCGTTCATGTGGCAGGCCATCAGAGCACACTGACGACAGGAGGCCTGTGTTGGGAGGTAAAGGCAGCTCCCTGTCTGACAGAGCCTCAGCACAGCAAGGAGGGAGCCAGGAGTTAAAAATGTTGATTGCTAAACCAAAGCTCATTTGTTAGGAGAAGTCAAACAGGTATAACTTCTATCTTTACCCAACAGATACTTATAATGAAAAATAAAATTTGCATTGGCTTACAAATAATGAAAGCATTTTCCAGAGTATCAAGAAGAGCCTGGGGCAGACTGTGGCCAGTGTTGCTACAGTAAGTGGCCAGAGTGTTGGCCTGCACATTGTAGCATCTCTTCTGGTTTTATTCCTGGTCAAGGACATGTACTTGGGTTGCGGATTGGATCTCCAGCATAGGGAGGCAACCAATCACATTGATTTCTTTTTCGCACCCTCCATCCTCCCTTCCATTCTCTCTTTAAAAAAATCAATGGAAAAAATATCCTTTGGTGAGGATTCAGGAGAGAGAGAGAGAGAGAGAGAGAGAGAGAGAGAGAGAGAGAGAGAGGAGAGAGAGTCTGGGACAGTCCATGGCAGTAAGAGAGGACACTGAGCCAGGTGCACTCAGCAGCACAGCAGTAAATACTGAAGCTGCCCCTTTCAGAGCCCTGAGCATGGCCCACCCCATTAAGCCTCTGCGCATCTCCTTCTGATGGCCTGCCCTTCATGACATCCCTTTCACATTTGTCGCAACAGCATTGTTTTCTGTGTCTGATTTCTCTTGCATTTGCACCCCATGCCATCACAGTTCATGCTTCCGAAATGAAAAATCAAACTGCCATTTGCCCTCTCTTTAGAGGAAATTAGTCTTACTTCCCCCATAATTTATGAGCAAGCTATATGGCTATAAAGAGGGCATTAGCAACTCCAGAAGTAAATTAACTTCAGTTCCTGGGGAGGCCCAAGATTACGGAAGGAGATTTGGCAATTTTGACTTTGGGAAGGGGGGACGGACAGCACTAGAGGGGCGTGAGATGCTGGTTATTTCACCATCTTCAGTGAAGGATGCCAACACCTTTGTCCGGGGCGCCAGAATGACCCAGTTCATGCTAGTTGCACAGGGTAATCGTTAAGAGCACCCTCTCACTCTAAAGTGTCTCAGTTTGGTTGAAAAATAATATCGCCACTCTAATGAAAGTGAAAACGAAATGAATAGCAAAAGCTTGTCTTGTGAAAGAAGCCAGACAAAAAAAATGTACATATTACATGATTTCTTTATATGACTTGTCCAGAATAGGCAAACACAAAGAGATAGAAAGTAGATTCATGGTTGCCAGGGGCTAGAGGTGTTTGGGGAGATATGGCGAGTGACTATGAATGGGTAAGGGATTCCTTTTGAGGGTAAGAAAATTGTCCCAAAGTTGATTGTGGTGATGATAGCTAGATTGTGAATATACCAAAAACCACTGGATTGCACACCATATAAATTATAGCTTAATAAAGTTGCTATATTAAAACAAAGGTTTATAAGGAGTTAAATCGCAGAAATAGAAGGGGAAAACAGAAAAGCTTGCATTGTCTTTCTGCCAGTGAGCACTCTATGCAGAGGGCCACGGGTCCCTCCAGAAAGTGGCTGTTCACTTTGAGGGGTGTGGTAACTCTGCACGCACTCTGGAGGGCCCTTTGCACACAACTCCTGCAAGTTCCCACCTTGTTGGAGCAAGAAAAAGTGTGAGCTTCTCCAGTGTCATTACTGAGAATCAAGGTATGCCGAATGGCTTTTCAATGGTCAAGGGTGTTGATGGGTGACCAGAATCCTCAAGGTGAAGACAGGTAGGTACCTTTGGGAGCAACAATGATTAGTTGGAGAGAAGGTGGCAGAAAGTTCTGAATGGGACTTGTCCCATCTCAGCCAAGGTCACACACACACACACACACACACACACACACACACACACACACACACAGTAAGGAAAACACCTTAGATGTTGGTCAAAGCATCCAGTGGGTCTCTATTTAGGTTGGGGGGGGGAGAGTGTGGAGGGAGATTACAGGGTGAGGGTGGAGCTAGGTGTGGAGATAGGAGTTTGTCCCCCAGAGAAATTAAGTCCATTATCTCACATGTAGTCCACAGTGGAGATAGTCCTGCCCCCTTAGGTCTGGAACTCTAGAAAGCAAAGGACAACCACAGAGTGTTCACCCGGCAGGAATACCCCTCAGCCAGATCCTTTAGAAAGATTATGGAACCTAGATAGCACCCCATTCCCAATCTGTCTACTATCACTGAGGTCCTTATTCAAGAAAAGGGAGTTGAACTTAAAATCTGTGAGAAGTCTGAAAGTTTATTTTGTACATTTTTTATATCCTCAACCCTAGGAAGAGGGGCTAGCTCTCAGCAGGAGCCGTTTGGATGGATTATGGATGGGTGGATGGGCGGACAATACACAGAGGCTCAGATGAGCAGAAAAGGCTACCATGTAATGTGGTGTGTCAGCCCAAGGTCAGGGTCACCAACAGAGGGCGCTCTCTGCCTAAAAAAGCAAAGCTAGGTCCAGGGCCAGAGAAGTAGGTGATGAGGGGTGATAGAGATCTGGGCTTGTTGCAAACGCAGAGGCAGAGAGTGGGCTGTCCTAACCAAGAAGCTGGGGCCGCCAATGTCCACACACTTAGGGCAGGGAGGAGACAGACCAGTCCTCCTGTGTGGGCCTTTGCTCAGCATTAGGAAAAAAAAATGTAGCCCTCATGTAAGGGTAGCATCAATGTGAAGTTTTTCACCACTCTATCCCCAAGTGTCCAGCACAATGACTGGCACAGGTAAGGCACATAGTGCTTCTCAAATGGAATGAATGAATGAGTCTAGAAAAACTAGATCTGAGCTGGGCCATACTATTTTAGACTACAAATGCATGCATCCAATCCTAGGCTACATTTCTGGCCTGTATCTGGTCTGTGTCAGAAACAGGGTTACACATAAATTCCTGCAAACCACCTAGTGGTTTGTCCACCAGACACAGCTGAGTACTGACAATGGTGAGCCTAACTAGCTTCACACGGAGGAAGGCTTCTGGGAGATCCATCCCCACTCCCCAAATCATGTACACAAACACAGGACAACACAAAAAAAGGAACAGTATGGAAACTCAGAGCACAGCTCTCCACAGAGGCCAGCCTGCTAGGCCACAGTGAGAGTGTCCGTCTGACACTTGGAGAGTCAGATGGGTTGTTGGGCTAAGAGGGGAGTCCAGGAATGAGTGACATGGAGCTGGAGGATCTGCTATTGAGCGGCTCAGGAAACCAGCCAAGAAGAGGGCAGTGAGGACTGCATGGGAGGGTCAGCAAGAAGAGCTGCCCCCGGTGGCCAGAGGCTCAGCACAAGCCCACCTTTGGCCTCCCACTGTGGACAGCAGTCTTGAGTCCCAGGAGACAATCAAGACCAAAGGTAAAAAAAAAAAGTGAGTCTCTCATGCAGCCTATTCTGCCAAAGAGCTGGTAATCGCAGCCCGGGAATCAGTAAGGAAGAGAGTCTGGAAGGTTTCTTTTTTCCTTGTAGATTTGGAGTTCTCTGTAAGCTCGAGCTGTTGAAAGCACTTGTGGACTCCTTATTTCTTGTTTTAAATTCTTCTGGGACGAATTCCACAGAATCTCAGGATGTTAGAGGTAAAGAGGAAAAGGGTTAGGCCTTCAAAGTCTGTTCCTTTATTTAGAGTTAGAGACAGTGATGGCTGGTGACTAACTCCCACTCCAACACACACGTTCAATATTTTTCTCTCTCACTCTCTTTCACACACACACACACACACACACACACACACACACACGCAGTAAGGAAAACCTGCCCTATGTTAAACAGCAATTAAAAGACTTCCCTTTGGCGTCTCATTTATGGCTACTCCGCTCACAGCTGGAGGACCAGCGCTGACCCATGGTTGGAGACCACAGCGGAACCCTGTCAGCATTTTGCCCATCAGTGTGGACTCTCAACCATGAGATGGCTTTCTGACTCTTGGAGACTTGAAAATTGTTCTTAGAGTGAAACTAGGAAAATTCACACATAAAGGATGGGAGTAGCCATCTGTGGGAATTATTGGTCAAATGTGACCGAAGAACTTGGAATCATTAAAAACTGAAGGTGACTAGTGAGGTGATCACACATTAAGCAGGGTGCTGACCATGCTGTTGAGAGAACAGCAGTGGAATCCTGGTGACTGTGCAGCCAGAAGCCCTGTGGGGAGAGAGGAGATTGAGAAGCCAAGCTGGCTGTGCACCCCAGTGGAGCGAGGTGCTCTGAGATGTCCCAAGGCTGCCCAGCCTGGCTGCCCCCAGAGTTGGGCTAGGAGAAGGGTGTCCCTCTGTGCCTGAGCTGGCGACGTTTCGGAAGATGGGCCACCACCTGTATTACTTGGTCTGCCTATGCCCTGGGCCGGTGGTGTCTTCCCTTTCTTGGTTACACTTCTCATTGTGAATAGGTAACCTCTTACTCTGGGGGTGGCGACAACTGGAATGTAACTAGTAAGAGAGAAACACAGACAAGGAGCTGCAGCTCTTCCTCTCAGTTTCCCAGGGAAGCCTTCACAAAGCACCATAAACTTGGTGGTCTAAACAACAGGCGTATATTCTCTCACAGTTCTGGAAGCTACAAGTCCAAAACCAAGCTATTGGCAGGACCATGCCGCCTCTAAAGACTCTAGATGAGGATCCTTTGTCCTCTTCCAGTTTCTGGTGGCTCCAGTGTTCCATGGCGTGTGGCCACATCACTACAGTCTTTGTCTTCATCTTCACACGGCCACTTTCCCCTGCAAGTCTAGGTCTCAAACCTCCCTCTGCTTTTCTCATTAGGAACCTGTTGGTAGATTTAGAACCCACTCTAAATCCAAGATGATTTTATCTCATAAGCCTAAATTTAGTTATATCTGCAAAGACACTTTCCCAAAATCAGGTCACATTCACAAGTTCTGGGGTTAGGACTTGGGCATATCTTTTGGGGATCACAGTTGAACATACCACACCGATGCACATCAGGGTCCCGGGCCTGCCATGCGGTGCCAGCCTCTGGAAGGTGCAAACTTTCTCAGGGATAGCCAACCCACGGGACCTCCTGGGCAAACTGATTTCACCAAGGAATCCTCTGGCTGTCCCAACTTGCTCTTCTTTTAAACTGATTTTGCTGACCAGCTCAGTTCCGTCATTGTATCAGAAAAGCACCTGTGAGGGCCTAACTGACCCCAGCCTCTTCTCAACCTTGAGAACCACATCACCTAACAGATAGGTGCTACTTTAACAAACAGTGCTGGAAACTTCTCCCTCTGTAGTTACCACCTCAGCAATTACCTACACAGAAGGTTCTAGTGAAGGTTGGGTGTGGAATCAAAAAGGGCTATGTCGAAGCCATTCATAATAGCCACAATTTCCTCACCTTTTCCCCAAGGGAACCATCAGGAGGTTTTGGCCTGGCACTGCCAAACCTAGATTCACCTTCTTCTTTGGCCGGCAGCCTTGACAGTGTAGGCTGGCACCTCAGGAAATAAGAAATACCATTCTGCTGATGTGTGGCAAGTGCTGAAGGGGTTGAATGAAGTATAACTGTCTGGATCTCCTAGAAGGTCAGGTAAAATCTGAACTAAAATAAATGGTGGTAGAATTAGGAAAGAGAGTACCAAGATGTCTTTTAATTATGTAGTGTGCGTGAAATGGAATGTTGCTCAGGTGGGTTGGATTCTTGACGGGTTGTTAGATCCTGTTTTATAGAGAAATAGTAACGGCTTAATTACTAGGGCTGAGATGACAAATAGGAGGATAAAGTAAAAATAAAAGAATCTGGAGGGAGTGGCTTTATTACCTGATAGTCCCCTCAGATTCATTTGAGGAAGTTGGTACTGTTGCACTTCAGAAGGATGTTTGTCCCCATGGTAGAAAATACCCTCTGAACACTGTGGCATCATTGTGAGTAATAAAATGATTCCACTATTTCATGTTCCATAAAGGTAAAAGAACCATAGGATAAGCCATGTCCTGCATGAATAAACTAGCAGATACAAAATATAGATGCTCCATTGGTCTTTAAACAGAAAATAATTTATCCATAATTTATATCTCAGGTTACAATGAAAAGGCAGCTATTGTGTCTGATGTATATTCTATGTCTATGACTAGTCCTGTTAGAATTTTTAAAATTAAGCAGATTCCTAAGAAAGAGCCAAAAATTCATCATGGTGAGAGATAAGGTAGGGCAAAAGTAGTTTTACAGTTGTGAATATGTGAAACACAGTTTATTCTTATAATATTATTTATTAATTATTGTATTATTTTCCATATGAACAATTGGAAACTTACTGTATTTGATGAGGTTTATAAATCCATGAATTGTTGATGATTTGATTAGTGCGTGAGATTTTCAGATGTTGGTCATTAACGGTCTCATAGTTGAAATGGAATGATGATTTTTCATGTCATTGGTCATGGTTATTTTCCATGTGAGAATAACGACTTGTATTTAACTATTGTTTCTGAGATAGTTTTGTAGGTTTTTCTTCAAAACTTTCACCTATTTATGGCATTTCAGAGTTGATTGTAAGGGGTGGAATTGGTTGTGGTATTGCAATGAATTTTGGTGGATCTTTTTAGGTTTAATAGTTTTTAAGTTTACTGGGGGGGATGGTTATACAATGGCCATGGCTATTGAGTGATATCCTAAGAAACATCTTGAGGATGTTTCTTTTGGGATTGTTGGTGAAGGTTATAAAACTTTTATACATTTTCAAAATGATGAGTTAGAAAATGTGTTTAAGTTTAATGGATTAGGGGTTTGAATAATTTATGGTCTAGAAATTCTGGTGAGTTTTTTGTTTGTTTGTTTTGTTTGATTTTTAGTGAGGAGGTTATGGGCATCAATAACTACAGGACTTGTCTAGTTTATTATTATTTTATGGTTATACCATGACTGACTGGAAGTCAATTGTCCTATTTAATACTAGAAGAATAAGGTCATCTTTAATAGATAGAGACTTATAGCAATAGTCAAATTACATCTACAAAATATCAGTATTAGGTGCTAAATGATGGTTAGATGTAAAATGCAATTTTGGTTGATGGGGAAAGCAGACAATGAGAAAAGCGGTGCTAATTATTCTGCGCAATTCATGGGAGCCTGTGGCTATGGAGAATGTTGAACCATAGACTCCATCTGAAATTGTAAATGATGTTTCATAATATTCTGAGGCTTGAGGTAATGTGAAATAAATTCCTGAAGAAAGTGCAATGGATAGAGTTTGAAGTAGCTCTGATTTCCTTCCATTACTATGGTGAGCTCAGGTGCTAGAGACTCTGGAAGCTAACATACTGCAGTATTAAGGAGAGGCATTTCCAGGAGACTGTGAGGGTGAATGCTTAATGTGGGTATTGAGGCTAGGCTTGAATGGTAAAGAGCTCAAGTAAACTGGGGGAAATGAAGACTTCTGAAATAATAAATAGGAGTATCCTATCTCTGAGTCCTTGTTGGACAGTTGGTGTATTGTGACCTTAACATGTGCTTTCTCAATATGTGTCATCATTCTTGGTATATGTTTACTCCATTGATTAATAATAAGGGCTATAATTTAACTCAACAATAGGGATGTTGAGTTAAAATGGAATCATAGGGCCAAACCAGATGTCATGAGAAGGGCCTAGAGGCCTACTGCATGGAGAGGTCCAGCTTCTGGGGTGGCTGCCAGTCCCAGAGAACAGCCTTGAAGAACATGTGCTGGCTCCATGAATGCCTGGGAAGCCTGGAACAGACATGGGAAGGGCATGGCCACTTAGAGGCAGGGCACAGAGGTCCAGAACTTAGACACCAAAATCAGCAAGGGGTTGAATCCTGGATCTACCACTGACCAAGTGTGTGATCTTGGGCAAGTTTCTTAGCCTCTCTGCTCTTCATCTGAAAAGGGGGTGATTGTGACAATTATAAAGTTTTTAGGTAAACTACTTAACATTTTACTCTTTAACTGTATCACAGTGTGTGTTCAGTAAGTGCTGGTTTGGGTTATTATTCAGAGGAAGAAAAGTCACTAATCATACCCTTTTATCTGACCCCTCTAAGCTCAGGGTTTGATGGACTGAAAACAGAATTGTAAAACAGTCACCCTAACCCCATGAATTTCTCCTCTTTCCAGCCTATTTGTTGTTACAATTACTTTTTTTCGGTCACTTAGAGACACAGACTTTACCTTAATGATCTAATTTCTGTAAAATGCAAGGTTAAATTCTAAATATAAGGAGCCAGGTGAAGGAAGTTACTAGGAAATGCTGTGCCTTGTCTCCTAAAAATAGCCTTTGTTATTTGGAGGAATTTCTAACTATCGCCTTCTAAATCTGCAGCTCTCTCATTGCATCCTCTGAACAGGAACTAATTTTATCCCAACAAAACCAGTGTGGCATGTGGAACATCTGATAACCTACCTCTGCTCACCTACCACATGCTCCTGTGGGAATCAACTTGGCCTGCTCCCCAGTCTTCTGCTAGGAGGGCGAGATGTGACCTGTCCTGTGAAGCCACGTAAGCTGAAAAGTTCCCTGGGTGCAGAGGATAAAAGGCCGTGGGAGGGGGGAAGAGGCAGGAGAAATTTTATGGGCGTGGTGGACATCGTTTGGAGAGCAGTTACAGGGGATGCACCAGCAGAAACAGCTCCAAGGCCAGAGTGACAGTGCACATTTTTGTAAAGCACAGTAGGCTTATATTAGGACCCAACAAATGAAGCTTCACTGAACAATAACAATATAGAGTACAGCCGAGGGTTTGGATGGGAAAGATAGACAGGAATGCGCCTGGGAGGTTTTGGTGGAGCCCGGGCTAGGGAGCTGAAGCATGAAGACTCTATAGAGTCCCTGCTTCATGCTGGAGCCAGCCTGGGATCAGGAAATGAGTCACCAGAGGCACCTGGACTAGTGGGCAGGGCACTTATAAAGCGAGAGCCCTGGCTTTCACCGACTGAGATGGCTGATTCAGTAACTGGTTGCTGGGTGGGCCCATTGACTAGTCATCTGACAGGGTGAGCAAGCCCACCTCTGGCAGGGCTCTGTCCACCAGGAGCCAAGATGTCTGCAGCTCAGTGATGGGCTTCTCAGGGCCTTCTGTGAGATTAGGTTGAACTTCTCCCTTCCTCGTCTGTCTCCTAAGGAAACCAAGATTATCTGGTTCATCTTTCCAAAGCTTATTTGTAGGCCCTCAACAGAACACACTAGAGCAGTGTTGGCCAAACTTTTGAGCTTGGTGTGTCAAAATTCGCCAAAACACAGAGCATAACTCGTGTGGTGTGTCACTTCGAGAAACACACACACACAATTTCGCTATATTTATAGTTTAAAAACAAAAATGTGCAATTGTAATATAGAACTGTATTTAATAAACCAAAAACTAATTATTTAACTTACCTGCTTAGTGACTTCTTTGTTCATCTGTCAGTAGGTTTCTTTTGTTGGTTTTGATATTATTTAACTTGTGTGGGGTGCCATGAACTAAGATAAGTGAGGGGGAGGGGGAATTCTTTAACTAACCTGCCCATTAGTGACTTTTTGTTGCTGAATTTCATTGGCTAAACCTTCAACTGAGGTTGGTATTTTGTACACTTCAAGCCCAAGCAAGCGCTACTAACTTCACGTGTCAATCTGTTTCTTTTGTTGGTTTTGATATTATTTAACACTGAGAATAAGGTCTCACAAAAGTATGTAGAGGGAAAAATTGTGAGTAAAGCCATCGCTATATTTTTCAGGGTGCTAAAAGTGTCTGGTAATCGGTTCCAGCACTCCAAATTTCCTGTTTGTAGTGGCACTCCTCTTGATTCTCCAAGTGGCACCTTTCCAGATTCTCAAGCTTTGACCTCAAGTGGACAAACACCTGAGCCCAGATGCTGTCTTGCAATTCTGTAAGTTGTATCTCCAAATCATCAATTTGCATTCATTGAAAACCATTTAATTCCAAACTACTGTAGATTACTACATCACGATACTTAATTATTTTTACGGTCTGTTCTAGGCTTCTAAACTGATTAAATCTATCACTGAACTGGTCAAGTAACAAGGCTAAAACATGCTGGTACTTTATATGCAAGGGTTCCATTTCATTTTGTACAGCTGAACTGGCCTTCTCAAAATACTTTGTTACTTGAGGAAAATACTTATAAGTTTTAGTTTCTATATCTTGCTTGAAAATTTTAAGTTTACTTTCAAAAGCTTTTATGAATACAAACATAACGTCAATACTTTTGCCAAAACCTTGTAATTTTAAGTTCAGTTTATTAATATGAACAGAGAGATCTGTACAAAATATCAGGGTGTTGATCCATTTATCATCATTGAGCTGAGAAAAGTTTCCCAGATCTTTATCCTCAAGAAATACCTTAATTTCTTCAAAGCACTCCACAAAGCGCTCAAGAACTTTGCCTTGGCTCAGCCATCTTACATTATTGTACATCAGCAGTCCACTATAGGAGGAATCAACCTCCAGTAAAAGTGCAGAAAATTCTTGCTTGTGAGGGGGTGAGCAGCTATTAAATTAACTATTTTTATAACAACTGACATTAAGTTGTTTAAGTTGGTGAATCCTGCCTTGGTACATAAAACCTCCAGATGGATAATACAATGAAGGGGCACAATCAGATGTCCAATAGCTTCCATAAATAATTTGACAAATCCAACTTTTCCCCCCACCATGTTTGGTGCCCCATCTGTCGTCACTGACACAACTTTAGAGATATCAATGCTTAGGTCACAGAATGTTTGTATAACAGCCTTAAATGTTTCGCTTCCTGATGTACTTATTGGCACTGATACTAACTTTTCAACTCTTCTCTCATTGTGAGACCATTAGAATATTGATCAATAATGGCCAACTGCGCATGTGATGTGACATCAGTAGTTTCATAGAGATAGAAAAATATTTACAATTACTTATGTCTCTTTTTAATTGATGTTGTATGTTTGTGTTCAGTCTCATTATTGGTCTTTTATGATATTTCTACTGAGTGGAAAC
Organism: Antrozous pallidus; assembly: GCA_027563665.1. Taxonomy (NCBI): domain Eukaryota; kingdom Metazoa; phylum Chordata; class Mammalia; order Chiroptera; family Vespertilionidae; genus Antrozous; species Antrozous pallidus. Next base: position 16,251,659 of record CM050513.1, read on the forward strand.
TCAGATATTCTCTTAATAATTGCATCTTTATTCTGCATATTGTGAAATAGAACTGGTGCACATCTTAGGAGAGTTTCTGTAATAAATTCACCCTCACTGAGTGCTTTTCCATGCTGAGCTATGGAGTGAGCAATGCTCAAACTTGTAAATGTTAAATTTGTAATGCCTTTTATAAATTTAAGAATGGAATTAGATTGGCTCTTATAAAGGTGCAGCTGCCTGGAAATGTATTTCTTCCTTTCATCCTCACTTTTTTTTAAGAGCTGGGAATGATTAGTTGCAAAATATCTATTTATATTCCACGTTCTGCTTACTACCATTTCAGTACATAGAACGCAAAATGATCTGCCATTTTTTCTATAATGCCATGCATCTCGATCCATGTCTTTTGAAAGGGTCAGCTACTGCTACTACCATTTCCTTTACTTAACCTTGAATTTTTATTTTTTGGGTTCCCCATCAGGGTGGGCAGTGACAGAAGATAGAATTATAGATAGCCTGTTAGCCCTGCAGACAATTAGGAGTTAACTAGCCTAACTGACCACAAGATGGTACGTGTAACTGTCTTTTAGGAAAGGGCAGGGTTAATAAGCAGAAATAGGGGTTAATAAGGATGCACAACACTAATAGTGGTGAAATGAGTCTGCCCATGCTGCAAAATTACGTTCCTTATATAAATTAAGATGGCTGCCTCTATTTGTAATGGTGGGAAACGGCACATAGCACAGGCACTCTCCTCTTCCAGCCTCCCCCTCACTTATCTCAATAATGATGGTCAATTAGAAATCCATGACACCCCAAAACAGTAGATTGGATGATGGTTGCTATGGTTATGTGGTTCCTGGTAATGGCAATCACAAGGCCCCCAGAGATGTGTCCCCCGTGGTATTCCACTGCTCCCTGCTCCGCCGGCCAGAAGTGAGGTTACTGATCCCCTAATGGCCTAACCGCAAGTCCCAGAACTAGACGCTCTGTGCTGGAGTTCTGTTGTTTTGGCATACAGACCTCTGAGTGTCTACACTACATTACAGCAAATGTTTCATCCTCAGCTACTGCACCTGACTGTGCAGTAGCTGAGGATGAAACGTCCTTCTTGGCATGCGGCCCCATACTTGTCTGCATGCGACTGCATGCAGCTACCCGTCATTGAAAATGGCTACGCGTGTCCATGCTGACACGCGTGTCATCGGTTTGCTATCACGGCACTAGAGCTTACTGTACTAGTGATAGTGTATTTTGAACTTGCATGACTATTCTCTCTTGAAAACATTGGGCAGCCTTATAGATGGATGACGGAGAGGATTTTCTTACAGTATAGTTTAACTTTCATTTATTTGTCTCCAAAGACATATAATGTGAACTCTGCATGCAGGATCTTAATCACAATCACTTACTCACTGTGTTGTTAGTTTTATTATTGAGCTGCAGGAGTTCTTGATATGTTCTAAGTGTAAGTCCTTTGTTATTTACCCAATATATAGTTTACCTATTATCTTTTCCAATGGCATTTTTGATGAGTAGCACATTTTATAAAGTTCAATTTATCAATTGGCCTAGTGCTCTTTGTGTCTCATCTAAGTAATTTTTGCCTATTCTAAGGTTGAAAAGATATTCTCCAATGCATAATTCTTTCTTTATAATTAATTTTTTATTGGTCAAAGTATTTCAAATAGTAGCACATATGTCTCCTCCCCCCCCCCCCCCCCCCCGGCAAATGCATAATTCTACAAGCTTTATAGTGTCGGCTTTTTCATTTAGGTGTACAATTCATAATTAAATTGGGAGTATGGTATGAAGTAGTATCAACATTTATTTTGCTCCTCGGGCCTTTTCACTCATCGAACTCACTCACCCAGAGTATATAGCATTATCTCTCTTGCTTTAAGTGAACTGGTTCTGGACTTTGACCACAATTACAAAATTACTGACCAGCGAACTTTGTGTAGCCAGACAAGCCATCACAGTGTCATGCTGCTTCAGTAAGTGAATTGGAAAGCATTTCCTCTTTCTATATCTTTTTTAAAAATATAATTCATAGCCAGCTGTCATGGCTCAGTGGTTGAGCACTGATCTATGAACCAGGAGGTCATGGTTCAAGTCCCAATCAGGGCACATGCCAGGGTTGTGGGATCAATCCCCATTGGGGGGCATGCAGGAGGCAGACAATCAATGATTCTCTCTCATCATTGATGTTTCGATTTCTCTCTCCCTCTCTATTCTTCTCTGATACCAATAAAAATATTTAAAAAAATAACTCATATACCATAAAATACATAATTTTTAAATGTACAATTTTGTGGTTTACTAAAAATTTACACATAATTATATAACATCACCACTACCTAATTCCAGAACATTTTCCCCACCCCAAAAAGAAAGTATGCCTCCTCCATACTTCCTTCCCCACTGTGGGAGTGTTCCCTGCAGTAAAGGGACGATGGAAAAGTTCTGGGGTTGAGTGGTGGTATTGGCTACACAACAATTTGAATGGAGTTTAATGCCACTGGATTATACTCTTAAAGTGGTAAGTTTTAGGGTATGTATATTTTACCACAATAATAAAATAATAAATGCAATCAAGGTTTCTTTATTCCTTATTTTATAGATGAAGAACACAAGGTACAGATATCAAGGAACTTGCTCAGAGTTGCTCTAGGGAGAGGCAAAATTAGAATCTGCACACAGAGTGAGCTCAATTTGATATATTGTCTTTTTTCAAGACATTTTAATAGCATTCAGTTGTGGGAAAAACTTAAGTGCCTGGTGTGGTTCAATTGTAGATAACCCAGTCAGTATGATGTGAAGCCATTAAGATTACAATTCTCAAGACTTTTTAAAGGCATGGTTAAATTATTTTCAATTTATTTATACCTCATGTGGAAAATTAGCATATACAAAAATAAGTTTACATTAAGACCACAGTTTTATGTTTTAAAATTTCACGTATGTATAGTTTAAGTATGCTTAAGCATAAATATAAGGGACTATATCCAAATTATAATGGGGCTATTTGGGGATTATAAAACTTGTGATTTTTTTCATACTTTTCCTAGTTTCTGTATTAGTTACCTAATACAGTAACTTAAAAATTACACAATATTTATTCTCTCTCACAGTTTCTGGGAGAATCTGGTAGCAGCTTGACTGGATAGTTGTGGCTTATGATTTCTCGTTATGATGAGTCAGGTGTCGGCACAGGCTGCAGTCATTTGAAGGTTTAACTAGTTTGCAGGATCTGCTTCCAATGTGTCCCATTCACATGGTCAGTAAATAGGTTCCTCTCTACAATAATCCTTGTCTTTACAACATGGCAGCTGCTACCCCCTCCCCCCCAGACCAAGGGGGAAGCTACATTGCCTTTTATGACCTAGCCTCAGATGTTACACACAGTCACTTCCACAATACTCTGTTAGACACACAAAGGAATCCTGATGTATGAGAACAGACCACACAAGGAATGGATTCCTTGGAGGTTGGCTACCAGAGTTCATACTTTCTAAATAAACTATGAGGGAAAATGGAGCATTGTGATTAGAGGGGTAGATTCTGGGCCCAGACTGCCTATTTCAAATCCTACTTCATCCATATATAATGGTTTCATCAAGTATCAAAATGTATATAATCCTGAGTTGATACTTAACCAATATGTGTTACACCCTTTTCATTTATTAGTGATAATGAAAATAGTAACCAGCTCACAGAAATATTGTGAGCATTCAATGATCTGATATATGTGAGCATACCATCTGGTTCATAATAAGTGCTATAAAAGCCTTAGCTCTTATTATTTTTTATTTTAAAGTCATTAAACTGATTAAGTGGAATAGTTATTTAACAGTTAGTGATATATTGTGATTCCAATCACATAAAAATCTATATATGTATTTAAAAGGTTCATTATATATTTTTTAAAGAAGATGGCACCGAAAGCTAAGAAGGAAGCCCTCGCCCCCCCAAAGCTGAAGCCAAAGCAAAGGCTTTGAAGGCGAAGAAATCAGCGTTGAAAGACATCTACAGCCACACACACAAAAATAGAAGGTCGCATGTCACCCACCTTCCGACGGCCAAAGACACTAGGGCTCCGGGGGGAAGCCTAAATGTCCTCGGAAGACTGCACCCAGGAGAAACAAGTTTGACCATTATGCCATCATCTAATTCCCCCTGACTACCGAGTCAGTGATGAAGATAGGAGACAATAGGCCTCGACCTTTTGTTGGAGCCTCTTGAGAAGCCCTATAACTGTGGTTTTGAATTCCATGTCCAGTCAGTTTTTTTTCCTCCATTTCTTTCACATCTGATTTCTTTCCATGTCTCTGGATGGTGGCTGCTTCCCTGAGTTGGTCAATTAGCTTTGTGTAGTAGACTTCCTACTAGGGACAGTGGCTCAACCTTCCCAGTTACCTGAGGTGGATATAGGTTGCACAGTCTTGCTGAAGTTAAGCTCAGGTTAATCGTTGTTAGCACTTGGAGGGGTTGACCTCCAGGCCAATTGTCTGTGAAGCTCAGCTGTGCTCAGGTTGGATGGGCAGAGTCTCCGGGCCAAGCAGACAGCGTTAGCTCCGCCATATTCGGCCCCAGGGACTCTGTTCCAGGGGCAATGGCCACCAGCACCTCTGAGAGAGAGCCGCTGCCAGGCTCCACTGGCTGCCGGGGACTCTCCTCAAATGAGTCTGCATGCCCAATGTCTCACCCAGGGTTGTAAAACAAAGCAGTCTGATGGTTTTCTGAATGAGAGAGCGAGTCGCAGAGCACTCTCTGCGCGGTCACGCAGCTGAAAGGTCGAGGCCTATAAGGAAATAAGCAAGACTGCAAAGGAAATGATCAAGACCAACGTGGAAATGAATGAGTCCTACAAGGAAATGAAGGAGACCCTCAAGGATATAAAGGAGACTCTCAAGGATATGAAAAAGGACCAACCAGAAATTAAGCATACACTGACTGAAATAAAAAATATTATACAAAGACCTAAAAGTGCTCTGGAGCACCCCAAGAACCAAGTTAAAGATTTGAAATACAAAGAGGTAAAATCCACTCAGCTGAAAAAGCAAGAAACAAAAAGAACCCAAAAAATTGAAGATAGTGTAAGGGGCCTCTGGGACAACCTCAAGCATACCAACATCCGAATTATAGGGGTGCCAGAAAAAGAGAGAGAGCAAGACAATGAAAACCTATTTGAAGAAATAGTGACCGAAAACTTCCCACACCTGGTGAAAGAAATTGACTTAGGAGTCAAAGAAGCACACCGAACCCCAATATATAGGAACCCTAAGAGGACCACACCAAGGCACATCATAATTAAAATGCCAAGAGCAAAAGACAAAGAGAGAATATTAAAAGCAGCAAGAGAAAAACAGATGGTTACCTATAAGGGAGCACCCATACGATTGTCAGCAGATTTCTCAACAGAAATGATGCAGGCCAGTTGGGAGTGGCAAGAAATATTCAAAGTGATGAACAGCAAGAATCTACAACCAAGATTACTCTATCCAGCAAAGCTATCATGCAGAATTGAAGGTCAGATGAAGTGCTTCACAGATAAGAAAAAGCTAAAGGAGTTCATCACCACCAAACCAATATTATATGAAATGCTGATAGATATTCTTTAAGAAGAGGAAGAAGAAAAAGATAAAGGTGTAAATTAGGAACAACAAATACACATCTATCAACAAATGAATCTAAAAATCAAGTAAATTAATAAGCTGATGAACAGGATAAACTGGTGAATGTAACAGAATCACGGACATAGAGAGGGAATGGACTGACAACTCTTGGGGAAAAAGGGGGTGTGGGAAGTGCAGCAAGAGACTGGACAAAAATCATGCAACTCTGGGAGAGGACAGTGGAGGGGGGTGAGGGTGGAGGGTGGAATGGGTACCAGGTGGAGGGGAACTATAGGATGAAAAAAAAGGGAACAATGTAATTAATAAACTGAACAATAAAGATTAAAAAATGTTTAAAAAAATAAAAAATAAAATAAAATAAAAAAGGAGACAATAATATGCTGGTATTCATTGTGGATGTCAAGGCCAACAAGCACCAGATCAAACAGGCTGTGGAGAAACTCTATGTGGCCAAGGTCAACACCCTGATCAGGCCTGATGGTGAGCAGAAGGCATGTGTTTGACTGGCTTCTGACTATGATGCTTTGGATGTTGCCAACAAAACTGGAATCATCTAAACTGAGCCCACCTGCCTAATTCTAAATACAAAAATGTTACACTGTAAAAATAAAAAAAATAAAAAGTTCATTATTTTGTTAATGTCATTGGTCTCTGGGTCATGGTTTTATAGGGTGTGACATTTAATTTTTTATTTTTCTTTCTACTTTTATGGTATTCGTGTTTTTGGTTGAGAGCCTTATTTGTTTTATAGTCAGAAAAAAATGAATTACTTGATAAACACTGTGTAACAGCAAATACTCAACTGTTGCATTTGTTTACATCAGCGAACATGGAGACTAGCTACATTGAAAGTGATCTAGTCAAAACGTAAATACTAGTTCGCTTCATCTCAAACTTAAAAGGAAAACCTCAAAGCCAATATCAGGGAAAAAAGGCAAGCTTTATCTACATACTCCCCCACCCCCATCAAGGTGAGTGTGGGAAACCTTGAACTTGGTTATACTGCTGCAAAGTTCAGCAAACATTCAGGATACACAACAGTGTGTAGTACTGTGGCAGGCACTGGAAGGGAATAAGTCTTCATGTTTATATTAGAAGAAAGAGATTTGAAGCTGTGATGCTTGTGATTCTCCGTGCCCTTAATTTGCTGAATCAATCCAGAAGAAATTGTTGCACTTTCCCAAAGCTGCTTTTACACTGTAGCTAGTCACTCACCCACTCACCCATTCAGAAAAGCCACACATATGAACCAAGTTTAAAGAATTTCCTCACCGCAAACATGATAGAAACTATGTGGCCCAAAGGGTCTGGATCAGATCCCACCCAGCTCCTCAAACAAATGCTGATTCCAGCAAATATGGATTCCAGATTGGGGGTGGGGGGTCATTCTCACATATGCAATTTCCCTTTTAATTTTTTTATTTATTTTTAAGAAAGAGGAGAGGAGAGTGAGAGAGAGAAAGAGGAGAGAGAGAGAGAGAGAGAGAGAGAGAGAGAGAGAGAGAGAGAGAGGGAGAGAGAGAGAGAGATCGGTTGTATCTCATACACACCCCAACCAGGGATCAACCTCCAACCTGGATATGTGCCCTGATTGGGAATCGAACCTATAACCTTTTGGTGTGTGAGGTAATGCTCCAACCAGCTGAGCCACCTCATTAGGCCTGGCCCTTTTTATTTTTGACTTTATAATGATCAGGAACAAGATTCCTCCTTATTTCTAAAACAAATCCAGTTACCTTTACTTTTTCTCTTAGAGTTATGATAATTTTACAGAAAAATTCTAAATATGATACAGAGTTCCCATATGTACTGCAGGCAGTTTTTATTAATGCTAGCATCTTTAATTGCCACAGTACATTTGTCAAAACTAAGAAATTAATATTAGTCCAATCATCATCAACTGGACTCCAGACTTATTTGTGTAGTAGGCAGTTAGATAGACATAAGCAGAGTAGGAACTATCCATAGGTCAGGTAAAGAGGGTCACTGGGGTGGAGAGCAATAGGCAAAGCTGCAAGCCCTTGCATGACCACTCCCTTAAGTATTAACCCCTGAAGATGATATCCAGTCTATCTAGTCTTCAGCTGTATTTCTGCTCTGGGTCCAGAAAAACAGCACAACCAGATGGAGCAGCACCATGGCTGACATCATTACCAGCTTCAATGATTAATGACTTCCTGCCTTGGCACTGACCAATCAGTGGAGACCACAATCTAGAGGAGATACACCTAGAAATGAATATTCTATTGAGGTTCTCTCTTGAGACCTCCAGATAAAAGCCCTTAGGACAGAGAACCCAGTGAGCTCTCTCTATGGAGCACACACAAGCCTTTTCCCACCCCTTTCCTCACCCCTTTTGTCTCTCTCTTTCTCCTGTGCTCCAAAGGCCTTTCTTTTGCCTCTGTAACTAATTTCCTGAGTTCATTTCTTCCACAGTTCACTTCTTCTGCCTAGGTGACTTTCTAAATAAACTTTATCTTATAGTCTGAGTCTTGGCTCTGAATTCTTTCCTAGCCAGAACTCAAGTACCAATAGAGGTCTGGTCTGACTCTACCAGCCTAACACTTAGTGCCATTTCACCACCAACAACTGAATTTTACCATTTTTTTTCACTAATGTACTTTTTCTGTTCCAGGATCTTATTCGGGATCCCACATTGTACTTAGTCATCATGGCTCCTTAGTCTTCTCCAGTCTTTGACAGTTTCTCAGTCTTTCCTTGTTTAGCATGAACTTGACAGCTTTGAAGAGTGCTGTCCAGATATTTTATCAAATGCTTCTTAATTTGGGTTTGTCTGATGTTTTCTTTGATTAAACTATGCTATGAATTTGAAGAAGACCCAAAGGTAAAGTGCCTGAGAAGAAATTTATTTTTTAAATACATCTCAATGTCTTTAATGCTAATATATGAATTCTCAAGAGGAAAAGCTATTTCTTACAGAACAAATTTCAAGGAAAATATATCAAAAGTTAATTTTCTTATGTATCCTCTATTTCTCCTGTATGTTTCCACCCCATTATATTTGCTATCAGATATCTGAGTTTGTTCTCAACACTTTAAGTCTGTGCAGCAATAAATGGTCTTGGCTTTTTCTTTTTCAAAATATATATTTTATTGATTACTGAGAGGAAGGGAGACGGAGAAGCATCAATGATGAGGGTCACTGATTGTTTGCATCCTGCATGCCCCCTACTGGGCATCAAACCAGAAACCCCAGTATGTGCCCTCGACTGGAATGGGATCAGGGACCTTTCAGTCCACAGGCCACTGAGCCAAACCAGCTAGGGTCTGGCTTTTTCTTCTAACGGCCTTGTCAAACCCCAGGCTGGGCTCGCTGCAGTGAGAGCTGTCACAAAGTCGTTAACATAGGTCCCTGCTTTCAAACTCACGTTTAGTTGGAGAGACGGGGTGTTGCAAAATGCTCTAAACCAACTTGGTCTCATGGTCATTAGGTCCTTCTTGGCGGATGACAGCGGCTCCCAGTGGTTAGAGATGCATGGAGGAATTCAGATGCCTCCTGCCCAACCACCTCCCTGCCAGGTGGTATGTAATAATGACAGTAAGTCTTAGCCCACATTCTGAAATGTGAGTCTACTTTTGTTTGCAAGCAAGTACAAACACCATGCTCTCTGTTCTTTCAGACATTCCAACAAACACTTGCCTGAAAGTTTGACCAGAGGCAAATGTGACTGTGTTCTGACAATACAGCAACTCAATCACACCAAATGGTAGAAGACTCCAGTAAGTGAAAAACCCAGGAATGAGTAAGATTTAGACCTCAGGTTCTTTCTTTTCTGCCCAAGAGAGGACATGCATGGTTGTCTAAGTCTTTCTGGTCCATTGTACAAGTGTAGCTTAATCATTACTCATTCTTTAAATGGAAGCTGGCCTATATCTCTCACCCAAGGAACAAGTCCTCTGGTAGAGAATTAAGTAAAGATGTTTGAAGTAGTGCAGCCCCCTCTAGACTGGTGAGACTTGCCAGGGTTTTTAAAATGTTCACTAATCACTCTTAATGTATAGGTTCCTCATTAAGATATTTCAAATACTAATTAAAAGCTTCAGATTGTGGATTAAAATTAATTTACACACATATTATACTGTTAGAAACAAAAATTGAAGTAATTATAATACAGTGTGGTAAGAACAGATAAAGCTATGTATGAGGCACTCGGAGAGCCCACATATGGAGCTGGGCTGGGTAAGGGTGGAGTTCATAGTAAGGGGGTTAGAGAAGCTTCCAGAGAAGATGATCTTAACCAGAGATCCGAAAAATGACTGGATAGTCATCATGGATGCCAAGGTGAGGAAAAGATTCCAGGTGGAGGGAGGTGGCAGGAAAGAGCCCAGAGGGAGGAAGAGGCGTGGAATAGGCATGGCATGGGAATCGCAGAGGAGAGGGTGGCAGTAATGGAGATGGGAAAAGTAAGGGAATGCAAGTCTTAAAGTTCACCCCAGACTGAGAAGCGTGGATTTGATCCTATGGGTAACAGGAAACCACTAGAAGGGTTTATTATTTTTTTAATGCTCATCCTCCCTCCCTCACCCCTTTGGCAACTATCAGTTTGTCCTCTGTATCTATGGGTCTGTTTCTGTTTGTTTTGTTTGTTCATTTGTGTGCTTTTTAAAAATTCCACTGATGAGTAAAGTCTATGGCATTTGTCTTTCTGTCTGACTTATTTCACCTGGCATAATACTCTTAATGTCCATTCATGTTGTTACAAATGGGCAGGATTTCTTTCTTTTTATGCCTGTACAATATACCATTACGTATATGTATCGCATCTCTATTCAATCATGTATTGATGGACATCTAGGTTGTTTCTATATCTTGGCTATTGTAGATAATGCTGCAATAAGCATAGGAGTACATATATCTTTTCAAATTAGTATTTTTGCAGTAGGAAATTTTAAGAAGGATGTAAACTGATAGGTCCTCCCTCCCCCCAACTGGTGGGAAGAATTATGATGTAACTGGCATCTGACACAGAGACATTGAATCACCAATCGGTGCGTGCTGAGTGCCCTGTGTCCCACCCCTTCCTGTTCCGCCCTGGGCCCAATCCCCTCCTGTTCCTGCCCTTAAAAGTTGTCTTCAGTGTGCCACGTGGCACTGTTCTCCCAGACTGTTCTTCCAGTCTGTGAACTGTTCTCCAGGTCTGTAGGGCAGTCCAGGGGGGTGGTCTGGCTGGGTCCCTTCTCCTCCTCCCCCTCCCACCTGCTCTCTCTCCTTTAGGAAGTGAGCCGGCAGGGTCGTCTCTTCTCCTAATAAAGCCTGTGTCCTGGTACCCTGGTCTCCAGCCTTCTGGTTTATCTTTCATGTTGGTGCCGACCTCGGTAAGCGTGGACAACACTCAGAACCTAGCCTGGTTCTGAGTTGATTGGCCCACTCAGAACATGTCTCAAACCTTGCCGTACCAGGACACATGGGAATCTCTTCACTTCCTCCTAACCGGCAGGCCTCAGGGACCTTCCCTCCCTGCCCCCTCCTCCTGGTTCCCTTGACCTGGAAGGGCCTCAGAGTTTTCCCACCTACTCAGCTACACGTTCTACGTCCTATGTCCTACGTTCTACGAAAGCCCAGGTACCTGGCGGGAAACTCGGCTCTACTCCAAGAGAAAGGCCTCAGGGTGACGACATTGGAACCCTCTCTCATCCCTCTTTCTACAGGTTGGCTGAGGAAAAGAAGGACGCTTCTTATTCCTTTCCCAACTTTTCGGTGGCCCTTTTCCTCCGGTCATGGGAACCTCTCCAAACCACCTATGCACGTTTAGGGTGCTTTCTCACCAATTCCTCGCCACAATATAAACTTGATAATGGCCCTTTGTGGCATGAAAACGGCACTTTTGATTCCAATATCCTACGAGATCTAGATGATTCCTGCCACTGGACAGGAAAAGCTTCTGAGATTCCCTACGTACAGGTTGTCTCTTTCCTCCACTCCCTCCCCCTCCCTCTGCTCCTTCTGTTCCACATCCCAGGTTCTCCTAGCCCATGAGAAACCCCCTCAGACTGCCTCTCTCTGTCACTCTGTCACTGACTGTCTGACTCTTTTGAACCAGCTCTCTCTCTCTCTCTCTCTCTCTCTCTCTCTCTCTCTCTCTTCTCTCTCCCCCTAACTCTGCCTCCTTTTCATTCCTCCTTTGCCGCACCGCGCAGCATCATGCCCTTCCCATGGCTGCGGCTGCTGCGGGAAACAGAGACCAGAGGCTGACACTCCAAACAGCCGCAGCCGTTTCTCTCCTGGATGCCCCTCCCCCTCCGACCCTTTCCTGCGGCTGCAGCTGCTGCTGGAACCAGAGACCAAAGGCTGCTGCATAGCTCGAGAACCACCCACCACTCAAAACAGCTAAGGAGAATTTCTGTTTTGGCTTGCTCTTGTATCTTGTGAGCAGCCACCTCACCCTGACCACGTGGTCCACCATTCCCTTGGGGGGCCGCCATCTTGGCATGGCAAGTCCCACCTCCTCAGGCCCCGCCTGGTGTGGCCGCCCACACCATGCTTCTCCTCCCCCTCCCCTAATGCTTTCTTAGCTCAGACCCAGGTCTGAGATCTGAATATGGCATTTAAGTGTTAATGCCCATGGGAAGCAGGCAGAGTAAGCCCACCTTTGACAGAAAATGAATCTGCAAACTCAAGCCTTGGTAGCAGCCCTGAGGCCCACGGCAGCCATGCATGGTCCACAGGGGACTGTGCATGGTGGGGGTGCAATGAGTGCTGCCTGGAGGATGCTTCACATGCGGAAACAAGGCCATGAACAAAGCTTTGCCTCCGGCCCTGGCCTCCAACAAAGCCCTGCCAGGCGTGCCGTCAAAACTGCCCCTGGAAAAGTGACAGACTCTCCACGCACAGAGGGGCCAACCTTCCAGGTCACAACCAGCCGCGGGCCATGCTGGGACTGGCTGAAGACTGCAGATGCCTGAACTTGACAACCTCCCTCCATCACCTTCGCTGAGCCCAGGGTAATACTCCAGGTAGCGGGTGAGCAGGTCTCCTTTCTGGTCGACACAGGTGCTACCTCCTCTGTCCTGCCTCCTTTTTCTGGGCCACTCTTCCTTTCACAATCTCAGTCATGGGTATTGATGGCAAATCACCCTTTAGTTCTGAAAACTGCTCTGGCCTCAAAAGTCCTAAAGGTAACTGTTGGCAAGAATTGTAAAAGGACCCACTAAACCAGGCCACTAAAGACACACCAGGAGGCCTCCTCTCCTCACCATCCCTTGTTCACCAGGCTTTTTCTAACTCCAGGATACCCTATTGGCGTCTCTCTCTCTCTCTCTCTCTCTCTCTCTCTCTCTCTCTCTCTCTCTCTCTCTCCCGGACATCTCTAAGCCTTTCCAACTATTTACTAATGATAAAAGGGAATAGCTATGGGGTCCTCACCCAGCCCCTAGGGCCAGCCTTTACTCCCATAGCCCATCTGTCCAGACAGCTTGATCCCACTGTTTGAGGATGACAACCCTGCTTCCAGACTCTGGCTACAGCCGCTGTTCTCACCAAGGAGGCCCAGAAACTCCCTCCAGCAACCCTTACGGGTCTTCTCCACCCATCGATTACAGGATCTTCTGTCTCACCAATCCTTAACTCTCCTCTCCCTCTCAGTCCATAGCCCTGAACCCAACCACTCTCCTTCATGCTGCCTCCACCCAAACTATGGCAACGCACTCCTGCCCCAACCTTCACCGAGGTCGTCAGAGGCTCTTACTCAACCTTGGGCGGGACTCTCAGATCTTCCTCTCTCTGATCCTAACTAAACTAAACAGCATATACTCTACTGCCCACAATAATCGGGTAAAATCAAGAGGATCAACGCCTTCCTTAAAGACCATCTAACTAAACTCTCTCTAGAAATTCACAGCTCCTGGCTGGTCCTCCTGCCCATGGCCCTGACCGGAATCCGGGCTACACCAAGGAGCCCCACCTTCTTAAGCCCTTTTCAGACAACTGCTCTGGGAACACGCTGACAGGTTTCTACCCAGGCCAGGACCAGCCAACCACAACTCACCAGGAACAGTCCTCCAGCCCGGAGGACTCCGTCCTCCTCAAGAGCCTTACCCCCAAGTTGTATTTCAGCTCCAGGTCCAGAAAAGCAGCAAAACCAGACAAGTGATGCTGTGGCAGCCTCAGGACCAACTTTTACCTCCAAGTGACTCAACAGGACCGCTCTTGAGACTTCACCAACCAGTCTCTTGGGGAAACCATGCTGATGCACCCTTGTTAAGCACGGAAAACACCCCCTGTTTTTGCTCACTTACCCCATGCCTCCTCCCACTATTAGGCCCACTGGTATCTATACTCTTAATTTTGCTCTTTGGCCCATGTCTCATGCGTTGTTTCAATAGTTTTTTGCAGAACAGAATGCAGGCGTTCGCCAGCCAGAAGGTGGGAGAGATCTATCTGGCACTGAATTCAGAACCTAACACAAGAATCCTTGAGACTTCGGGTAGATGCCCCTAACGACGCCCCCTCTCAGCTGGAAGTAGCTATGGGAGATGGACCTTTATCCCCTCACCTGGACTCTCAATTTTTTTAAATAATATTACCAAAAGCCTGGAATGATAGGTCTTTCCTCCCTCCCCCCAAATGGTGGGCAGAGATATGATGTAACTGGCATCTGACACAGAGACATCGAACCACCAATCGGTGCGTGCTGAGTGCCCTGTGTCCCACCCCTTCCTGTTCCGCCCTGGGCCCAACCCCTTCCTGTTCCTGCCCTTAAAGGGTGTCTTCAGTGTGTCACGTGATACTGTTCTCCCTGTCTGGGTCTGTAAACTGTTCTCCAAGTCTGCAGGGCAGTCCAGGGGGGTAGTCTGGCTGGGTCCCTTCTTCTCTCCCCTTCTCCCCCTCCCCCCATTCGTCTCTTTCTCCCTTGGGAAGTGAGCCGGCAGGGTCATCTCTTCTCCTAATAAAGCCTGTGTCCTGGTACCCTGGTCTCCAGCCTTCTGGTTTATCTTTCATAAACTGCATGATCAGATTTTTTATTTTCCAGGGATATCTCTAGCAGCACACACAGGGAAGGTGGGAGGGAGAAGGACCTGGAATCAGAGTGGCCAATTAGAACTTAGAATAATGGTTCTGGCAAGAGACATGGACAACAGTGTTTGTGAAGGAGCTACTAGTATAATAAAATTACCTTATTGAACACTTACTCTGAGCCAGGTTCTATGCTAAGCAAATTCCATATATTAATTCATTTCATCCTCATAACCTTTCAAGGTTGGTACTGTTATCATCTCCATTTTAGAAATAAAGAGAGGCCCAGATAAGTTTGTCAAATACCAGACACCCAGTTATATTTGTGTTTCATATAAACAAGAAGTATTTTTAATATAAATGCCTTATACTTTGCACATACTTTTTTATATTTAGTATAAACATGCAAAACTTTTTGGAATTTGGCACCCTAGGCCCAGAAGCTGAAATGGATTGCTCAAGGTGTGTTAGCCGCCAAGTTGCTGCGCCAGAATTGGAATGGGGCGGGCTGCTGACTGAGAGCTGAGCTGGGCTCCATGGTGCCTCCACTGAACCACCTGCGCAGGTAAAGCAGGGCGACCTCCGCCCACCCATGGGAATCTTGCCCAAGCAGTTGGAGTTAATCACCACGGAGCCCTTCCTTTGCCCTTTAATCTTCCTGTTCTCTGAGGGCCTCTTTCTTAGAAGAGGTTGCAAAACTCCCCTAAGTCTTAAGTCTTAAAGCTTAGAACAAAACGGATGCCCTGTGACTAAGTAACTACCTCTCCTGACTTTCACTGCCTGAGGGATCTGAAGGCATGTAAGGATTTCCATTTCCCTCAACAAATGAGCACTATAATTAGGAACTTACTCAACTTGATCTTCACAAAATGTGCACTCACTGCTCTGTTTTCCTGTTGCTACCAGCCTGGGTTATAAAACATAATTAAACAGAAATGTTTAACAGATTTAATAAGGTTTCACCTGAGGCACAAAAGACAATTATATTTTTAACATTGGAATGTTTCACATATTCAGCAAATGAATCCCAGGTGTGGTCAGTACAATGTGGTCCAGGATGGGATTATTACCCTTAAGAGTTTTGTGAAGAAGACAGACGTGAGAACAGATCCAGAACAACGGATGTGGAGGGGGCTGCGTGCCCTGGAGGAAGGTGGGATCATTAGGGCCTGGCTCCTCAGACGTGCCCATGGGCATCACTCCAGAGTGTGTTAGCAATGCACACCCCCGCACCAGACCTACAGCATCAACTTGCATTTTAACAAGATCTAAGGATGACTTCCATGCACATTAAAATTTGAGAAGCATTACTTTGAAGAACGCCAGAGATGTCAGATGAAATGAATCAGGAAGGATGAATAGTTTTCCAGGTGGGGTCTAAAGGGATGGCTTGGAAGGGAGGAATAGCATAAGCAAAGGCATAGAGTTGTGAAGAGAAATTATAGTAGCCCTCCTCCCCTTTATCTATGGGATATATTCCAAGACGCCAGTGGATGCCTGAAACCCTATATATACTGGTTTTTTTATCCTATGCATACACATCTTTTCACTTTAAGAAAGTACTTTATGGTTTCTCCTGGGAAAATCTGAATTGCCAGCATCACTACTCTTACACTTTCGAGTCATTATTAAGTAATATAAGGGTTCCTTAAACATAAGCACTGTGAAACCACAACAAGATAGAGAAGGATAGTGTGAGAATTCATCACTCTATTCAGAACGAAGCACAATTTAAAACTTAAGAATTGTTTATTTCTGGAATTTTCCAATATTTTTGGATCAGGGTCAAAGTGCAGAAAACAAAACCACAGATATAGAAGGGACTCCTGTATTTAGGAAACCACACAAAGCTTTGGTCTGATGGTACATTGGGGAGTGATTGATGGGTAGGGGACTGGAAAGGCTGGCAAAGACAGTCTTAGAGGGGCAAGATCAAGGATAGCTTGAGGGGAGAAGCAGAGTTTGCTACCACAAAATATGCCTTTGGGGGGATATTGATTGTTTTAAGTTTGTTATTTTAAGAAATAAGAGTCAAGAAGAACCTTTGCCCTCCCTAACCACCTAAAAGAATTTAGATAGAGGACCTGCTCCAGTAAAGGAGCCATCTTCATAGATAACTATATTTTTATATAAACTAGGTGTGATAAAAGGGAGGGACCTAGCAAGGCCCCTTCCATCAAAGTCCTCACTATGTCCCACTGTTAAAGTTAGTTCAGGAAACATTTGCTTAGCAAACATTTGCTTTCCTTCTCCATATGAGTTGCCTTCCTGCCCTTTGAAGTGCCAAACCACAACAGCGCCCCCATCCCCCACATTCCCTTTCTCCTTAGCTCAAGATGGCAAGTAAGCCTTAACTGCCCCATTTGTCCTCTGGCCCCCTATCTTCTTATTGAACCCCTGTATATACATATGCAGCAAATTTGGTTATTTCTCCTGTAACCTGTATCATGATTAATTTGATTGCTATTTCAACCAGAAGAACTTAGGAGGGCAGAAGAAAATTATTTTTTTCTTCTTTACACTTTCTTGCTTCATCAGAAGGGTTTGATTTTTTTTTCAAGTAAAAAATATCAGCAGTTTGTGAGCCAAATACAGTCCCTGCTCTCTAGTACTTGGATCTCATTACCTTAAAGATGTCTGAGAAAGTGGTGCACCATGGAGAGGAGAAAGTGGAGACTTTTGCATTCCAGGCAGAAATTGCTGAAGTCAGATGACTTGGGAGACCTTTTGGCAGTCAAGCACTTCTCTGTAGAAGGTAAGTTGGAATTTGGGACATTGCTATTCATCCTCCATTGGACTCCTTTTGACTTCTTCCAGAATAAGAACAACATAAACTCTATGTCCATCATTTATATATCTATCTCTCTCTATATAAAAGCCAAGCTACCAGAATGTCAGAATGCCCGGAATGACCAGTTGCTTTGAAGCATACTATGGCCCCCAATCACCCCCGTCCCCAATCGGGGGTGGGACTGGTTGGCCAACCTCCCACATCCCACATCCCCTCCCCCAGCTGGCCCTGCCTCAATTGGCCCCAATCAGAATGGGCTGGCCAGACCCCACCTGTGCATGAATTCATGCACAAGGCCTCTAGTGTGTTCATAATGGACAGCTGTAATGAATTGATACCAGTGTACCTAAACTTCATCTGTGGTGTGGTTGACTCTAAGAACCTGCCTCTGAACATCTCCCAAGAAATGCTCCAGCAAAGTAAAATCTTGAAGGTCATTCGTAAAAATATTGTTAAGAAGTGCCTTGAGCTCTGTGCCTTGTCTCCTTGGCAGAAGACAAGGAGAACTATAAGAAAATCTATGAAACATTCTCTAATAACCTAAAGCTTGGACTCCATGAGGACTCGACTAGTTGGGGATGTCTTTCTGAGCTTTTGCACTATCACATCCCAGCCTGGAGGTGAAATGACTTCTGTTTCAGAATATGTCTTTCACATGAAGAAGACATAGAAGTCCATCTATTATATCAGTGAGGAGAGCAAGTTGCCAACTCTGCTTTTGTGGAGCAAATTGGAAATGGGGCTTTGAAATAGTATATATGAAGGAGCCTATTGATGAGTACTGAGTGCAGCAACTCAAGGTGTTTGAATAATAAGGCTTGTATAAATTACAAAGGAGGGAGGAACCAAGATGGCGGCATAGGTAAAACACCTATCTTGCCGTCATACTCAGCAATTTTAATACTACAACTTAACAAAAGAACAAACACCTTCCAGAACCACCAGAAAGCTGGCCGAGTGAAAATTCCACAAATAAAAGTGAAGATAAGACACTGTGACTCTGAGGAGCAGCGGCAGACAGCGTTGAAAGATTCGCGGGGAGAGAGGTTTGGAGCGCGCGCCACGGAGAGGGCGGGCGGCTGAATACTGGCCAGTTTCCTCGAACGGGGAGACGGGGAGACAAAGACGCCCCACTGGGCTGATTCTCCAGCTTTGGGCGAAGTCCAGGGAACACACTATCACACGGGGTGAAAACTGGACAGTGGGAGGGCACGCCGAAGCTCGGGTGCTGCAGTTGCTCTCCCGCTTGTGGAGAAGGCAGCTTGCGCAAACAGCTCCGCTGCGTGACCGTGTAGAGAGCGCTCTGCGACTCGCTCTCTCATTCAGAAAACTGTCAGTCTGCTTTGTTTTACGACCATGGGTGAGACATTGGGTGTACAGAGTCATTTTGGGAAAGTCTGAATTCCCCGGCAGCCAGTGGAGCTCGGCAGCAGCTTTCTCTCAGAGGTGCTGGCGGCCATTGCCCCCGGCCCAGGGTCTCTGGGCCCGCACAGGGCGGAGCTAATGCTGTCTGCTTGGCCCAGAGACTCCGCCCATCCAACCTAAGCACAGCTGAGCTTCACAGACAATTGGCCTGGAGGTCAACCCTCCAAGTGCTAACAACGATTAACCTGAGCTTAACTTCAGCAAGACTGTGCAACCCATATCCACCTCAGGTAACTGGGGAGGCTGAGCCACTGTCTCTAGTAGGAAGTCTACCACACAAAGCTAATTGACCAACTCAGGGAAGCAGCCACAATGCAGAGACATGGAAAGAAATCAGATGTGAAAGAAATGGAGGAAAAAAAACGACTGGACATGGAATTCAAAACCATGGTTATAGGGTTTTTCAAGAGGCTCCAACAAAAGGTCGAGGCCTATAAGGAAATGGTCAAGACCAACGTGGAAATGAATGAGACCCTCAAGGACATGAACGAGACCTGCAAGGAAATTATCAAGACCAACGTGGAGATGAATGAGTCCTACAAGGAAATGAAGGAGACCGTCAAGCATATAAAGGAGACTCTCAAGGATATGAAAAAGGACCAACCAGAAATTAAGCATACACTGACTGAAATAAAAAATATTATACAAAGACCTAAAAGTGCTCTGGAGCACCCCAAGAACCAAGTTAAAGATTTGAAATACAAAGAGGTAAAATCCACTCAGCTGAAAAAGCAAGAAACCAAAAGAATCCAAAAAATTGAAGATAGTGTAAGGGGCCTCTGGGACAACCTCAAACATACCAACTTCCGAATTATAGGGGTGCCAGAAAAAGGGAGAGAGCAAGACAATGAAAACCTATTTGAAGAAATAGTGACTGAAAACTTCCCACACCTGGTGAAAGAAATTGACTTAGGAGTCCAAGAAGTGCACCGAACCTCAATATATAGGAACCCTAAGAGGACCACACCAAGGCACATCATAATTAAAATGCCAAGAGCAAAAGACAAAGAGAGAATATTAAAAGCAGCAAGAGAAAAACAGATGGTTACCTATAAGGGAGCACCCATATGATTGTCAGCGGATTTCTCAACAGAAACGATGCAGGCCAGACGGGAGTGGCAAGAAATATTCAAAGTGATGAACAGCAAGAATCTACAACCAAGATTACTCTATCTAGCAAAGCTATCATGCAGAATTGAAGGTCAGATAAAGTGCTTCGCAGATAAGAAAAAGCTAAAGGAGTTCATCACCACCAAACCAATATTATATGAAATGCTGAAAGATATTCTTTAAGAAGAGGAAGAAGAAAAAGATAAAAGTGTAAATTAGGAACAACAAATACACATCTATCAACAAATGAATCTAAAAATCAAGTGAATTAATAAGCTGATGAACAGGATATACTGGTGAATGTAACAGAATCACGGACATAGAGAGGGAATGGACTGACAACTCTTGGGGAGAAAAGGGATGTGGGAAGTGCAGCAAGAGACTGGACAAAAATCATGCAACTATGGGAGAGGACAGTGGAGGGGGGTGAGGGCAGAGGGTGGGATGGGTACCAGGTGGAGGGAAACTATAGGGTGGAAAAAAAGGGAACAATGTAATTAATAAACTGAACAATAAAGATTAAAAAAATAAAAAATAAATAAAATAAAATAATCTGAAAAAAAATTACAAAGGAGTGCCTGGCACTACATCCAAGGAGGGCCTGAATATGAAAGTTGAGAAGGTGACAGTCTCTAATAGGCTTTCGTTTTCACCTCCTGCATTTTGAGTAGCACTTACGGCTGGACAGTTAACATGGAGTGTATCATGAAAGCCCAGACACTTTGGGATAACTTTATAATGGGCTACATGATGGCCAAAACACACCTGGAAATCAACCCTGACCAACCCATTGTGGAGACTCTGCACCAGAAGGTGGAGGCAGACAAGAATGACAAGGCTGTCAAGGACCTTATGGTATTACTGTTTGAAACTGTGCTGCTCTCTTCTGACTTTTCACTTGAGGATAATCAGGCCTACTCCAGCTGTATCTACTGCATGATCAAGTTAGGCTGAGGCATTAATGATGATGAAGTGACAGCAGAAGAACCTTGTGTTGCTATTCCTGATGAGATAACCCCTGAGGGTGATGAGAATATCTCTTAAATGGAAGCAGTAGATTAATGGTTTCTACTTGCAGACCTTGTATCCTCTATGTAGTGTCTTCAGGGCTCCCGTAGCCCTGCATGGCCCTAGTCCACTTGGTATCCTCTACCTGATGTTCAGTAGGTTTTTTTTCCCCTCCTGTCTTTGCCTAAGGCAGGTTACAATGGCCTCAAGCCTTCTCTTCTCATATTTGACATTAGGTTTGGATGTTGTGTATTGTTGGTTTTTAAATTTTTGTTCTGAAATTAAAGTATGCAAAATAAAGAAGCAGCTTTTAATTTTTTAAGCATACAAAAATATAAATAAAAAGTATAAAACAATGAAGGTAAATTACAAATTAAACATTACAGATACAGCCCTCTGTGTATTCCAACTCGCCTTCATTCTATTCACCTCCCTTATTCCTGTACCTAACTATTATTTTGAGTTTTTTGTTTCTCATGCATGCTTTTAGTTTTTATACAATATTTAGATATAGAAATAATATTGTTTTGCATGCTAGGTCACAATATGTATTTTACGGCAACTTTTCTTATTCAACATTATGTTTGACATCTATCTATGGCAATAGAAAATGAATAGTTAATTCATTTTTAACTATCATATAGTACAGAAGAATATATCACTGTTTATCTATCTAGTCTCCTAATGAAGGATATTTTGTTTCTGCTATAAACAATATTTAAATGAGAGTGTTATGGATCTCCTTGTACCATATTTGATTTTCTCTGAGGAACATTTCTAGGAATAGAGTTGCTAAGGCATAGAATGTATATCCCTTCAGTTCCACTAGACAGATTGTTTTCTAAAATGCTTATACTTACTTAAACTCCTACCAGGAAAGTATGAAAGTTCCTGTTTCTCCACAACCTACCACTTAAAATTTGTTGCCAATTTGATGATAGTGGAATGACATCTCATCTTCAGTTCCTCACTTACTAAGTAGAACATGTTATCAGGTCCCTCTTTTGTAAATTTCCAGTTAATATCAATCGCCTGCTTACCTATTGGGTTGGTTGACTCAAATTGCTATGGAGAGTTATTGATATTTTCTGCACGCAATTACTTTATTAGTTTTCTGTATTTACACTTTTTCTTTCAGATTTAGACTGGCTTTTTCATGTTGTTTTT
The DNA here is from genome assembly GCA_027563665.1 of Antrozous pallidus. Lineage (NCBI taxonomy): Eukaryota > Metazoa > Chordata > Mammalia > Chiroptera > Vespertilionidae > Antrozous > Antrozous pallidus. Next base: position 16,273,755 of record CM050513.1, read on the forward strand.
GGTACCTTTTCTAGTATGAAAGTTTTTCAATTTCAGTGCAATTGAATGAATCTGTTTTCCTTTTTATTTTGTGTGAATATCTTAGACTTTATTTCCTATGCAGAAGTCCTATATTTCTTCCCTCTAAGAGTTTTAAAGTTTTGTTTTCCACATTTGAGTCTAATTTTATTTTCTCATATTGACAATCAGTTGTTCCATGGCCACCTATTGACTAGTCTATCCTTGCCCTCTGAGTTGTAGTGTTACTACTGTCAGAGGCCAACATTACCTGGGTGCATGTTACATTGCTGTCCTGTCCCACCAGCCTGTGTATCTCTTCCTGCTCCTATGGCAAATAGTCCTATTAACAGAGCTTAATGATATAGAATGATATCTGAGAAGGTGACATTACCAATAGTCCTGCTGATTTTGACCCTTTGTTCTTGCACACACAGTTCAGAGTTGTCCTGTAAAGTTACACACAGTAGTCACTGAAGTAATTATTTTCATTTCACTGAACTTATATAATAATTTGAGAGAGATTTGGCGTTTTTAAGATGGTCATCCCATCCACAAACAAGGAATAGCTTTTCATTTATTAGGGCTTATGTCTTTCTATAAAATGTTATAATTTTCTAGTAAAGATCATGAAATTTTTAGATTATTTTCTTCAATACCTTACCTTATATTTTCTATTGCTGTTATAAATTACTAATTTTAAATTATACTTTAGGGTTTTTTATTTGTTTTGCAGATGGTTTGTGCTTTCAGAACAAGTAACTTACAAGTTGACCATTATTTTTTTTAGATAAATTTTTATTGATTTCGGAGAGGAAGGGAGAGGGAAAGAGAGATAGAAGCATTGGTGATGAGAGAGAATCATTGACAGGGGGATCAAGCCTGCAACTCAGGCATGTGCCCTAACTAGGAATTGAATAGTGACTTCTTGGGTCATAGATTGATGCTCAACCATTGAGCCACATTGATGGGTTTGACCATCTATAGTAGTGGTTCTCAACCTTTCTACTGCCTCAATCCTTTAATTCAGTTCCTCACGTTGTGGTGACCATCAACCATAAAATTATTTTTGTTGCTACTTCATAACTGTAATTTTGCTACTGTTAATACATCGTAATGTAAATATCTGTGTTTTCCAATGGTATTAGGCTCTAGAAAGGTTGAAACCACTGATCTATGTAATAAAAGGGCAATATGCAAATTGACTGTCACTCTGCAACAAAGATGGCAGTACCCATAGCCACAAAGATGGTGGCGCCCAAAGCCAAAAGATAGCAGCGCCAGCCGGAGTGGCGGAGCTGGCTGGAGCCGGCTGGAGCAGGCAGAACATTTGGCTTCCTTTGTCGCTCTGGCAATGAAGGAAGCCAAACCTTCTGCACACCCTGGCTGGTCAGTGAGGACTGGCCTCTGGGAGGCAGCCACAGAGCCAGCCAGAGTGGGCGGGATGCTTGGCTTCCTTCAGGCAGGACGCTTGGCTTTCTTTATCATCCCGACAAACCAAGTCTCCCACACACCCCAGCTGGCCGCCGAGGGAATGTCAGGTCCTGTCAGCCCCATCAGAGTACCCAGTCCTTTGAGGCCCACTGCTTGCTTCCTTTCCGTATCTTCTGGACTAGAAGCAGTAGCCAAGAGCATAGGGAGCACCAGGAATTATGGGAATCGTGGTTCTGGTGGCGGACACATTGCAAGATCTCCTAGATACTCCAGCAAAGTGAGCCTGGAGCAAGTTACTGTTGCAGATGGGGGATGGAAGGAAATCAAAGTTAAGAGATATAAGTCAGAGTGTTGAGGAAAAATTAAAAGGAAGATATCCTGCAACTTCTAGGAAATCTTCACCATTGGAGCAAAGAAAAAACACACAACTCTATTATTCTGTGAGCACCAAACCAGACTGGGCTGGGGTCTCACGCAGTTCCCTCAAATGATTGCAAAGACAAGTAGAAACTTCACTCTTTCATGTACCCAGGCAGATACAACGCACAACATACACATTTTCATGGAAGAGGACTTAACAGTACTATTTGCTGTACACTCTTTGGTAAATCACCTTTTTGGTGGCCATCTGTGTTAGTTAATTGCCATAAGCAAGAGTAAAAATTAAAACTTTTCTATCTCTATTATAAGCAGGTCCTTACAACTTGGAGTAAAGCAACTATCCATATAGTCATGCCACTTAAACAAATAGAAAGAAACCCCCCCCCCCCCAACACACACACACACACACTGACACTTTGATATTTATTTTGACTTTCCTAAGAAAAGAAAACACTAGAGTGAGGAAAAGTGTGATTTGTCTTGGGGCTGCAGCCCTATCCTAGGAGATAATCCGGACTCACTTCTCTCGAAAGAAATAATGTCACTACAATCAATTTAATGAATACAATTTCTTTTTTAAAAAGGGAAGGTCCCACAAGAATATCAAGTCCGCTCTTGTCCAGCCCTCCCCACACTGACACTACCTGCATTTTCTCCTCATCTCCTTCATGTATTAGTTTCTTATTGTTGCTGTAATATGTCACTAACAACTCTACAGCCTGAATAGCACACGTTTATTTTGTGATAGTTCTGCAAGTCAGAAGCCCTATGGATCTCACAGGCTAAAGTCAAGGTGTCAACAGGACTGCACGTTCTTGAGGAGCCTACAGGGGCGAATTTATTTCCTTGCTTTTCCACCTAGAGGAATGCATTCTGGCTCATGGACCCTTCCTCCTTCTCCAAATCAGGGGTGACCAACTGCTCTAACTTGCCTCCCTCGTCGCATCTTTCTCCTCCCTGATTACCTTGGACCACCAGGATATTCCAAGATAATCTCCCATCTCAAAATCCTTAATGCTATCAAACCTGCTAAATGCCATTTGCCATGTGAGGTCACATAGACCTAGGTTTCAGAGGTTAGGCTGTTGGCATCTTTGAGGGGCACTAATCTGCCTACCACACTCTTAGATCAATGTTTTTTAAATTAAGAGTTGTGACTCATTAGTGACTAACAGAGTAGTTTTAGTAGGTTGAAATCAACATTAAAAAAAATCAGAGTAGTTTGCCTCTAGTAAGGTTAAGTATTGTTTAATTAAGGCTTCGTATCATTCACTCATATATGGAATATAAAACTGAAACTTAAAAACACGAACAGCAGTGTGGTGGTTGCCAGCGGGAAGGGGGAAGAGTGAGAAAGGGGTTCTAATATGAGGTGACAGGAGATGATTTGACTTTAGGTGGTGGGCACATGATACTATATACAGATTGTGTAACTTAATAATGCACACATGAAACCTATATGTTCATGTTGACTAACGTCACCCCAATAAAGTTTAAATTATAAAAAAAGAAATGCCCCTAACTGGAGCTTTAGTCTCCAGAGAACAATATTCAATGCATTATTATAAATGCACAACTTTAACCGGCCTCTCCATTCAGTTTGTCATTTACAATTCAGAGTAATTATAGTGGCACAATTTGAATCAAGAAAGACATATAATAAGTGCATATATTTTTAGAAGGCTGCTTCAGTTTCATGGGGAAAAAACAGCTAAGAAATAAATCAGAGAAAAGGTAAAATTCATAGTCTAGGCCAGAAAATTTAATGTATTCTGATATAAATAAGAGTTCAATTCCAGGGCTGAAGATTTCTAGTGTACCTTGAGTGATTCATACACTGACTCATTTCAGTGTGTTGCTGGTTCCATCAGGGATGGCTTCTGAAGGGCTGCCATGTACAGAGTGAATAAAATTCACATCACACATTCTGTTATGAGGATTCCAGCCTCTATGGAGCTGTGTACGCAACCATGAGGGAGACACTGGGGCAATGAGTAGAAGAGGCAGCTTGTTTAGAATGAAACCTCATATGTCTGAAATAGAATATAATGGCCTCTAAAAATAGGTGCTGAGAAACCATTCTGTCAGTAAATAATAGATCACAAAGTGAAGCTTTCCACTTATGACCTTCAAACAAGCTTTTCTTTTTCTCTGCTGTGATCTAAAGTGGGAAAAAGCCCTTCAGCATGTGGAAGTGTGAGAACTCAGAATTTAGATATGGGGATTCTGTGCCATCTTTGTCTAGGTCATTTTTTAAAACGACATTGAACTATCAAGAGCAATGAGATCCTTTAGCTCAATCTAGAGTCTCTTATATTCTTGGGCCAGGGGACTGCAGACTGGGTTCCCAGAAAACCAGTACCTTCAGCAAAATACTTGCTGCCCATCCTCACCCCCACCTTCATCCAAGAAGTGCTGTAAAATTATTCTTTGGAGTGGAAGATGGTTCAAACATAGACTACTACTGATGGTGACTGAGAGGGAAGGAGCATAGGTGAAAGGATAGGGTAAGAGGAAGTGTTCCAGACTAAACTGTGTTCCCCCCACCCCCAAATTCCCATGTTGAGGCTCTAATCCTGCAATGTGACTATTTGGAGATACAGCCTAAAAAATTTAATTAATTAATTAAGGTTAAATGAGGTCATAAGGATGGGTCTTAATTCAATAGGACTGATGTACTTATAAAGAAAAGGAAAAGACACTAGGACACTCCGAGAAGAGGATATGTGAGGTCACAGCAAGAAGACAGGCACGTACTAGCCGAGGAGAGAGCTCTTGGGAGAACCCTATCTGCCCATACCCTAATCTCAGACTTCCAGCCTCCAGAACTGTGAGAAAATTAATCTGTGTAAGCCCCTAGTCTGTGGTATTTTGCTTTGATACCCCAGGAGAGTAGCACTGGAAGTGACATTTATTAATCATCCACTCGGTGACAAACTTAACACATGCCATTAAGTTTGTAAATATTTCTCTTTTTTCCACGTCAAGCTTGGATAGAGAGCTGGTCCAGTTTCTGAGTAGGGGCAGCCGGGCCTTGAGAAGTAATGAAAGAAAGAGACAAGACACAGGGATAGAAGCAAAAAGCTGGGAGCAGATGGGACCACTGCCCTCTTCTGATGGAGAGGCAGTGACCTAGAGCCAAAGCAGGGTGTTTATTTGTTTATTTTATACCTCCAAATACCAGGAGGTTTTTCTATTCGTTCCTGGTGCTTGGCTGGATTTACATAATAAAACCCACTCCTGGCACCTGGGCAGAAATGAAGGTCAAGCTGATAACACTTTGCCTTTTGGCAGAATGTGTTTCCAGAGCGGGGATTTGCCAACCACCCTGAATTCAGCTGACAATATAAAGAAATGCCCATGTGCCTCCCCAGGCACTCTCTACAGAGTTTATGCTCACAAAAGCCCTGGAATGTAGGGAAAAGCAAAGAAAACCAAGGTATAGAGAGAGCAGCTCTCTGGTCACAGAATGGGGGCCTCTGAACCTGAGCTTATGTCTATTTAATTTAAGAGACAATCTGTTTTCACTGTGTTCAAGTATTGTCAAGTATTGTTTCACAGCTATTTATGGAGTTTGCTAAAATTTTTGAGGCCTCTTTTCCACACCAGATCTTCAGAATGAGCTCAAGGCATAGGACCCTTGCCTCTGTGTTTTTCATAAGCTCCCAGGGGGTGCTCACTCGCTCCTCTGCCCCAGCTCCCAGTGCTGGAGGAAAGTTTCCTGTTGGTTGGTTTTTCAACATTGCGTGGTAAGGCTACTAAAGGTAATATAGCATCTTTTCTAACCTCTCACCTTTACTGGAACTCCAGGAGCTTTAATTTTCATTAGCTTGCTGTGGGCCAAGTTTCCAACAACACCAATTTAAAATACAAACATCAACTCTGATTTGGTACGTGATCTTCAATAATCATGGAACCCTGATAGCTCTCCGTTTCTGAGGGTCATCTTGCTCTGCCATCTGACATATTTGTATATGAGTCTCAGAATTTTACTATGGAAATCTCTGTAGTCTATGAGCCATTTATTGTCAGCTACACCCAATACAACAAATCTCAGTGGGATGAAATGCCAAATTATTTTTGGAAAGCTAATAACTACTCCTTAATTGTTAATGTTTTTTTAATCTAAGATTCTATTTATTGTATTCTCATAGATTATGTGCACCCAGAGTTACTTCTGACCAAGGTATTGTCATTTTGTGATGGGAACAAGACAAATCTAGATATTTTTTCCCTGACTATTTTCCTGACCTGTCTAATTAGTCTTAGGGAGAAAGATACTCACATTTTCTTAATATCAGAGAATATCTTTTCTCTGCATGTCATATTCCCAAGGTGTGGATCTGCTGGGCTGCTTCTGAATAAGATGGGAACGTAATTTGCTTCTACATGAGATTTTTGAGGCCCAGTCTTGATTTCTTCTTCACTCTTTGGGGAATGCAATAAATTCAGAAACTCAGTTTGGCTTCAAAAATTGTTGCTTATTCCCCCAACTGCTCCTCTAGGGAACAAGAGGGAATAAGAGGAAGTGAGAAGGCAAAAGTCAATGGAGACTGCCTATCTGGGCTCCATTCCTCCATCAGGTATGAATCTGAGCAAGTCCACTCTCAGCAGGTGGAGGCTGTGGGGCCTAGGTGGCCAGTTGACTGGCCAGGAGGGGGCTGCAATCAGCTCAGACAGAGGCAGCCACGGGGCACAGCAGACCTGCTCCTTGCAGCTCAGAGGAAAACAAGTACAGGAAGAATGCAGCTCTCCAAGAAAGCCCTGCAGAGGAGTGGCAGCAGTAGCTCTGCAAAAGGCATGTGCAGGCTCTGCTCTGATGTGGAGGAGGAGGGGTAAGGGGGGGATACACATGCTCAAGGAAGGACCTGGAAGCAGCAAAAGTAGAAAATAGCTGTTGTCTGAACACTGGGCACTTGGCTCCAAGTTCAGTTTACATAGTTTGTGATCACAGATCTGCCTTATGTTTGGTGATTCCTATAAATATTTCTCTCTTTCCTGAGTTCAGTGCAGCTAGAGAACAGTCCAGTTCCTGAGTAGGGATGGCTGGGGATTGAGAAAATGAAAGAAAGAGACAGACACACACAGAGAGAAGGAAAAAGCTGGGGCCGGGTGGGATAGCTGTCCTCTGATGGACAGTCAATGACCCAGAGCCCATACAGCATTTATTTTATACAGCAAAATACTAGGAAGTTTTACTAAAGCCCAAGGCAAAGGAGATTATGTGCATTTTTGTGGCTTCTTTGTAATTGTTACTTCTGGGTGGGCTCAGATAATCATGTTTGTTCCTGGTGTCTGGCTGGGTTTAGATAATGAAATCCATTCTCTGGCATCTGAGCTAAAGGTTAGACTGACAACACACCTGCCTTTGGAAAAGTATGTTTCCAGGACATGGCTCTGCCAGGTGCCACGGGATTCATTCGACAATCAGCTCAGGGGCCTTTCCCATGAGCTCTCTACAGATTCCTACTCTCAAGAGTAGAAAGAAGAGGAGCTTTTGTCCCAAAGCAGCCACAAAGTGGCAGAGCCCTGAAGAGTCCACACATAACTTCCACTACCACCATGGGATTAAGGGGACCTCTCTTTAGGTTGGACCACAGGGCAAGTTTAACAAGCCATGAGTCTCTTCAAACATTTCCCACTAAGATCACGGCTGTTCCTTTCACTCTTATCCCATCTAGCCCAGGACTTCAATTCTTTCCTCTTTTTTACTTTAAGCAATATATGCCTAGAAAAGATGCACAGGTAAAAACTGACCCCATATTTAGAAATACAGCATGTGAAAATGTGTACTTATTGATGTGGAAATGGTCTGGAAGGGTATCACTGAACCAGAGAGAGTGGGTACCTTTGGGGAAGGAAGTGAAGCTAGAGTAGGGGCCCCAGAGAGCCTGATGCTTCACCACTGCCATTTGTTTCTATGTATATCTTTATAATTTTAAAAATGCCAAGAAATGTTTGATGAGTTGAGAACATTTTAATTGAATAAAATAATTCTTGCCTGGGGCAAAAAATGGTATATAAAAAATAGCTTAAGAGATTAAATTAATTCCCAAATACCCTCATATTTGAGCCCACTTTTCTTAAATATAATATACTATGCAATAGTTAAGATCCAATTAAAAAAAAGGAATAACAAATAATGGGATGGCTCTGGCTGGGAGTCTCAGTTCGTTGGAGCACCATCCTATATAGCAAAGATGGTTGCAGATTCGATTCTCAGTCAGGGAACATACCTGGATTGTGGATTCAATCTCAGGTTGAAGTGTGTACAGAAGGCAGCTGATTGATGTTTCTCTTTTACATCAATATTTCTCTCTTTCTCTCTCTTCTTTCCTCTCTCTCTAAAAAACTAATCAATAAAAACATATCCTCAGATGAGGATTAAAAGGGGAAAAAATAAGAATACAATGGTGCCTATGTCCATTTCACCTAGCTTTGGAAATCAAACACTGCCACTACAGAGAAGGTGCCCCTCACACATACCTGTCACTTGTATGTGACCATTCTATGAGAAGTGAGAATTGATGTAGGAGTTGTCCTACGTTTTACAGATGGGAATTGCAGAAAATGCCTCTCAGGAAGCAAAGAGAAGGGGTTGTTAGAGGAAAGCCTTGGGTTGATTTTGTATTGTTTTGCATTACCTGCGATAATGCTTTCTACCTTTAGCTAGAAGGTATTAGTCAGAAGATGTCTGAGACAAAGGCAGCAGCATGCTGTGGGCAGCTGTCCCTCAGAGCTATGCTACCATTGGCCTACATCCTGGGAGCAAGTTCCCTGTCCTGTCCACTGTGCCTGTGGCAGTCATCCACTCATATGTGCATCAGCCAGGCCACCTAATTAGCATTCGCTTTGTGACCTTGATGTTAAATGACACTTGCTTCCTGCAAACTGTAATAACAGGGAATAGAAAGTGCTGGCAAATAAAATATTTTGTGTTTTTTTTTATTAGCACTTGAAATTGAGGGTTGTTTTTTTTCTAATATGTTTTTGCATTCTGCAAGCTCAATCAAATACAATGGATGTGTCTGTGGAAATTAATGATATAATTCAAGAATTTGTTCTCTCTCTGAATCATTTGCTGGTGGTTACAGATGTTTTCACTCCTTTTTCTCAGCAGAGTTGATGAAGTACAGGTTGGTTTTATGTAAATAAATGATGAAATGCTCACAAAGATAAGATATAAATAAGAACCACAAAGTAAACTTTTTCCCAATGGTAAAGACTCTGTTCCTGATTATTCTAAAACCCCATTTTTTTTGTGGGGGGGGGGGAGAAAGAAATAATTATATATTTGAGATTCTGTTGTTTATTTTCCTGGAAGAAATGACATTTAACTAATTCTGAGTATATTAACTTACCTATATGTTAGTGCCAAGTGATCAGGCTTGCAATGCTCCTCAGGTTTATAATTATACATAGGATGTGACAGTTTGTACCTTGTCTAAGAAAGTTCCCAGGACTCTGTCAGTAGGAAGCAATAGCTTTACATGTATGTCAGTTTGAGTAGTTGTCAAAGGACAGCAAACCCACACCAGAATAGTCCCTCTCATGTCCTCATAATTAGAGAGAGGACACAGTGGTCTTCCTCATCCATCCATCATGGAGCAAGGATGGGAAGGGAAATGTCTTACTGATCAAAATAGCAGGATTGGATCCATCTGGTTCAGAGCCCTCTCCTCAACACATCCAGAGAGTTCCTCTAACTGGGAAAATTAAAAAGACAAAAGGAAACCAAATGAGAACTAAAAGATGTTATCTGTCATTTACCTAAAATCACATTTTATGATATAAAGTCAGATAACAATATAATATAAAAGCCCAGAGACCATTACAGTGGAATGACCAGAATGGTCACTATGACGCACCCTGACCACCAGAGAACAGATACTCAAAGCAGGAGCTACCTCCTGGTGGTCAGTGTGCGCCCACAGCAGGTGCGCTGCTCAGCCAGAAGCCAGGCTCAGCCAGAGAGCAGCGGCGATGGCGGAAGTCTTTCCCACCTCCACAGCAGCACTAAGGAGCAGCGAGCCAAGTGGTAAGGAGTGAACAGTAGGCAGTTAGGAGTGAGGGATCCCAGATTGCGAGAGGGTGCAGGCCAGGCTGAGCGCCCCACCCTCTTGCACAAATTTTGTGCATCAGGCATCTAGCATATCATAATATCTAATATAATTTACTGACGGTTAACTAAAATATAACCAACTTTACGATTATTTCAAATAACAGCTACGTTTTCAAAATGGCTTTGCTGCCAGCCTCTTCTCCCTGACCCACACCTGTGGCCCCCAGCCAGGTGCAGGAGGGGCTGCCCTCCTGGTCTTGTCACTCTTCTTTCACCAGCCTAAGTTGCACCTCTCAGTCTCGGTCTCAACCAGATATCATGCCAATGTGGTCATGCCATTTGTTCTAACAAATCAAATAACAGAGGTGAGCCATAATTATTTTACCCTTGTTTAATAGGGAAAAAAATTAGGCCAGAGATGCTCCAACTTGCCCAAGATCCTGTTAGTGCTGAAGTCAGAGCTAGAATTCCAAATTCCAAGCCCCCAGTACCTTTCTTCACACCATATGCTTTTTATAAGAACAATTGAAAGAAGCTAATTCAGAAAATGCTAATTAACCAGTGCACCTTGGAAAAGCAACAGCACATACAGGAATGTCAAAAGGAAATGTATATTTGCATAGACATGATGTATATCTTCTTAGAGATTGTAAAACCATATTCTCAGGGTGTTTTTACTGAGGTTCTAGGAATGACACTTGCTTAAGATGACTGTTTCAAGGGCTCCCAGGAACCCTGAAGTCCTGTGGGTTGTACTGCCTTTGGATTTGCCATCTGTTTCCCAGCAGATGTGTTGCATTTCAAGGCAGCAGGAGAAAAGGCAGAGAATTGGCTAGAAGAATATAATGCCCTTATTTAATAGCTGCTTTCATGAAGTTAACATCAGGTTCTTTTTTTGACCAGCAATGACTAATTCTTGTAATGATTCAGTTTCCTTTTGCCACAGCTTGTTGAATACAGTTTTCTTACATAATCTTTTGTTAAAACTTTTCTGTTAAACACACACACACACACACACACACACACACACACACACACACAGAATTAACTAATATAAAGGAAAATTTTGTCCATTTCCACGGAATGAGGTTAAATTCAGGGCCTGGTTTCACCTTCACCTGGAACTGGACTACTGCCAACAAGGCCCAACTCTACCAGCAAAGCAGAGAAGTATTATTCTATCATAATGGAGCTGACTGTCCTTTCTCAGTTGAGAGAGGGCACTCTGGAGGCGGCTGTGTTTGCCCTGGCTCCAAGTTCATGAGTTGATTAATCCCCATAAACAGAGATTCGCAGCTCATACTCTGCTGAATTCCCTTAAAGCTGAACTTTGGAAGTAAATTCTGAGATGGAGACATTCTCTGCTTGAGCATGGTGATATTTTTGGTGGAGAGAGGGAGTTTGTTTCTCCTACCTCTAACTTTAGTCCAAATAGTATCTAGACTCCAGGAAGGGGTTAGGGCTAAGGCTGCTGCCACACTCTGCGCTGCATGGCCGCTTCCCTGAAATGCAATATAGTGTATGGTGTTGGCATTTTCCTTGGCATGGAAGCCATGCATACCTATATGCAGAAGAGGACTGAAGTCTGCTGCAGGAAAAGAGGCCTCGAGTTTACAAATTATTGTTCCCACTTGGAGTCCACCGTCCAAATGAAGAGGTTTAAATAAACATCTTGCATGAGATAGACAGATCACATCGTCCTGGAGATCAAAATAATCCACACATTTTTCACCCTCAAGATCTACTTCTCACTGCTGTTTTATGTGAATTAATGTTTGATTGCAGCTCTGCTGTACATGCTCTCCTTTTGGGACCACAGCTGCCACTGCATCCTCTGCTCAGGGCACTGTTGGCTACCACACCAAGGGGAGAGAGGACTGAGAAAACCATAGCAGTGGCTCTGATAACTGGAATCAGCTCTCTACGCTTCACTCATGTTTCATTGACCAAAGCCAGTCAGGTGACCACACTGGTTATCTGTTAAGTATAAGGCTCTTCCAGGCAAAGCTAGTTATATTTGTGAACAATAAAACTACCAGTGATGTTAATTAAATGTTAGACCCATAATTTACAACACTTTCAGTTCACAAGAGTTTTGCTAGGCCAAAGACCACACAGTTTGCTCACCCTCAGCTGTCACCAAACCACTATTTACTTGGGACTGGTGTCCTTTCAACTACATCTGTCTTGACTAATTTTTTCCTTTAATAACATAAATAATAAATAAAAATATATAATTCTTGTGAAATATGCAGACAATAAAAATATAACAAGAAAAGTCTGATAGTTCCTAAAATAATTAAAAATTGAACTACCGTATGAACTAGCCATCCCACTTCTAGATATATCTCCAAGAGAAAGAAAAGCAGAGTCAGGAAGAGATATTTTCACACCCATATTTATAGCAGTATATTCATGATAGCCAAAAGGTAGAAGCAACCCAAGTGTCCACCTACAGAAAAATGGATAAATAGAATGTGGTATTTACATACTAGTACAATGAAATATCATTCAGCCTTAAAAAGGAAGGAAATTCTGACACATGCTACAGCATAGATGAATATTGAAAACATTGATCTAAGGGAAATAAGTCAGTCACAAAAAGACAAATACTGTATGATTCCGCTTGATGAAGTAGTCAAATTCATGGAGACTGGAAGGAGAATGGTGGCTGCCAGGGGCTGAGTGAGGGGAGGGAGAGGAAATGGGGAGTCATAGAGTTTGTTTTGCAAGATGAGAGATCTGTTGTCCAACAATGTCGATGTACTTAGCACCTTTGAGCTCTGCACTTAAAATGGCTAAGATGGTAAATTTTATGTTTTATTTTTACTCCAATTAAAAGCTTTAAAATTGTTAAATTAAAATTAAAGCAAGAATCTTTTTGATGACCACTTTCCAATCTCATTTACTTCCCTAGAGTTAATACCTGATTATCAATTTGGAGTGTATCCTTACACATTTTGATGTACTTACACACATTCCATGATGGTTTTTATTTCTTCCTTGGTCTCTCTGGTAAACCAGTCATTGTTTAATAGCATGCTGTTTTGTCTCCATGTATTTAATTTTTTTGGATTATTTTTATTGTAGTTGATTTCCAGTTTTATGCCACTTTGATCTGAGAAGATGCTTGATATGATTTTTATCTTCTTGAATTTGAAGAGACTTTGCCTATGACCCAATGTATGGTCTATCTTTGAAAATGACTCGTGCACTTGAGAAGGATGTATATTCTGTGGCTTTGGGGTGAAATGTTCTGAAGATGTCAATTAATTCCATCTGGTTTGGTGAGTCATTTAGGATTGATGTTTCTTTGCTGATTTTTTGTTTAGAGGATTTTCCAATGGTGATAGTGGGGTATTAAAGTCCCCTACTATGACTATATTACTGTCAGTCTCTCCCTTGATATCCTCCAGGAGCTTTTTTATGTATTTGATTGCTCCTGTACTGGGTGTGTATATGTTTACCAGAGTTATTTCTTCTTGTTGGATTTCTCCCTTTAGTATTATGAAGTGGCCTTCCTAATCTCTTGTTATGTCTTTCACTTTGAGATCTAATTTGTCAGATATAAGTATTACTACCCCAGCTTTTCTTTCATTTCTATTCGCCTGAAAAACCCTTTTCCATTCCTTTACTCTCAGTCTTTGTGCCTCTTTTTTTCTGAGTTGAGATTCTTGTAGACAGCAGATATATGGCTCGTGTTTTCTTATCCAATCCATTACCCTATGTCTTTTGATTGGGGCATTTAATCCATTTACATTTAAAGTTATTATTGATAGATACTTATTTGTTCCCATTTTTATTCTTTACCTTTGTATTCCTTCTTTGTTTCCTATTCCTTTTTTAAAATTTTTTATAGCAGAACCTTTAGCATTTCTTGAATTGCTGGTTTGGTGATAATAAATTCCCTTAGTCCTTTTTTTGGTCTGTGAAGCTCCTGATTTTACCTTCAATTTTGATTGATAGCTTTGCTGGGTACAGTATTCTTGGATTCAGATCTTTGCATGACTTTGTATATTTCATTCCATTCCCTTCTGGCCTGATGAATTTCTGTTGAGTAATCAGTTGCTAGTCTGAGAGGGTTCCATTGTAGGTAACTTACTGTCTCTGTCTGGCCACTTTTAAGATTCTTACTTTGGAGGAGGAAAAGATGGCGGTGGGTCAGAAGGACGCGTAATCATTTGTGTCCCGGGGTAGACGGGGTGAGCAGATGAGGGTCGTGGGGGAGGGAGTGTTTGTTGGCGAGTGAGGGGACAGTAGGGCTTTGGGAGAAGGAGGGGGACTGCCAGATTAGCTGCCCTTAACGGAGCGGCTCCAGTGCGGCTCTGTTCTCTCCCGGAGCCTGGCTCAGAGGCGGCTGCGCCATCTTAAAGGGGAAGAGCCTGAAGATTTTACAGTTGCGGTACCCACTGGGCGTCTGAGACGCCCACCTCCCCCCCAACATCGGTTCCTAGTTGGTGAAGAAGCGGACTCCGAGGAAACCTGAGCTCAGCCGCGGAAAGGTCAGGTTTCTCCGGGGGTTGAGGGAGCTGGTAACACAGGGAGATTCGCGCCTGGCGAAAAAAGAGGAAAAGTCTGTGGCTGTTGGAGCCGGCAAACGTGGAAGAGGGTCCTCGGAGCTGGTGACAGGAGGGGGGATACATAGAGGGCGACACATTTGGACCTGAAGGAGAGGGCCAGCCTGGCAGTTTTGGGAGGGAGCGGGCTGCCAAACCCAAGGGGAGAAAGGGTTTCGCGCAAACATACCAGCAGGACGTGAGTTCGCGCGCCTGCGTTTGTCCTCTCTAAATCTGAATTTCTCAGCACTGAACGAGGAACGGGGGATCCCCTGGTGGGGGAGAACCTGGGAGACCACAGGGGCGAGCTGTTTTTCTGACGCTGGGGATCAAAACAGGTCCTCACCATTAGAGAGGCAGCTCTGGGGTAGCCTATTTCCACAAATCAGTAGTAAATACCATAGACATAGCGGGATTTTAGATCAGGCTAGAAAGGACCAATAGACCCGGAGGTCAGTTCAGAAACACTGCCACCTAGGGGCTGAATCATAAATTGCCTCTTGTGTAACACAAATTAAGGAATCAATTTTGTTCTACTACTATTTAAAATTTTTAAGTGCCATTTTATTCCATCTTTATTCTACTCAGACATTAGTGATATACAGTCTTTTTTCATCTACCCTTTAGTATCTCTTTAACCTACTTCAACTTCCCCCTTATGCCAGAACTCTCTTGCTAACCTTTCCTTAGTTAGTGTCTTATTCCCCTTACACTTTTTCTGGTTTAGATTTTCCTTATTCTCTCTTTTTAGCCCCTGTTAAAATTTCACCCCACTTTTATATCCAATCTCCAACCACCTGCTCCAAGTCCATACACACTAATGCTTCTCCGATTTCACTATCCTAAAATGTTTTTCTCTCGGTCCTGCTGATGTTGTTTATATTTTATGCATATTTGTGAGATTGGTTTGGTTATTCTTTCCTTTTAATTTGTTTTGTGGAGCGGGAGTTGGCATTGTTTTGTGTATTGGTGATGTTTATATTGTTTTTTGACAGATTTAAGCTTCTGTGTTCCCTAACCTCCCTTGATATTAGTTGTTGTATGTAGTTTCTATCAGTCTCAAGGTACTAGTTGCTGGCTTTTGCTGGGATTAGTGGTGGTCCTCTGGGAGGTTCCAACCCATATTTATAGTTTACTCCCTTTTCCTTTCTTTTTACTACTCCCCCTTTTCCCAACTTTATTTTGGCATTCCCTTTCTTTCTTTCTTTCTTTCTTTCTTTCTTTCTTTCTTCTTTCTTTTTCTTTCTTCCTTTCTTCCTTTCTTTCTTTCTTTTTTTCTTTCTGTATTTTGTGTGTGCGAGTGTGTTTTCTCTTACTCTCTCTTACCCCACCTATCACCTAATTTACCTTCCTCTGGCAATCACTTTTAATTTGGAGTTACCAATTCTGTGAATACATTCTTCTTCTGTGTCTGGTGTGCTGCACTTGGTTGTGTTGTAGTCTGAGCCTTTAAATCAACACAGGAGAGTGAGAACTACATAACAAGACACACAGAGAAGAAAGACTATGGGGAGACAAAGAAATAGCCCACCAATGAAAGAAAAGCAAGCCTCACCAGAAAAAGAGGTAACTGAAATGGAAGCAAACAACCTGTCAGAGAGAGAGTTCAGAGAAATGGTCATAGGGTGGATGAAGAGAACAGAAGCCAATACAAGTAAGAACCATGAGGAATTGAAGAGGAATCAAGAGGAAATGAAGAAGAGCCAGGAAGAAATGAATAAGAAATATGAAGAAATGAAGAAGAATTATGAAGAAATGAAGACAAATTATGAAGAAATGAAGAATTATGAAGAAATGAAGAAGACCCAAGAAGAAATGAAAAGTGACATTGCTGAGGTAAAGAACTCCATAGAAAGTATCAGGAGTAGACTAGATGAAGCAGAGGACCGCATCAGTGAGCTGGAAGACAAGGTAGGAAAAAACACCCAAGTAGAGCAGCTTCTAGAAAAAAAAAATTAAAAAGCAGGAGGAGAGCCTAAGGGAACTTTGGGACAACATGAAACAAAACAACATACGTATAATAGGGCTTCCAGAGGGACAGGAAACTGAGCAAGGAATAGAAAACCTGTTGGAAGAAATAATGACAGAAAACTTCCCTGATATAGGAAAGAAAAAGCCCACACAAATCCAAGAAGCTCACAGAGTTCCAAGCAAATTAAACCCCAAAAGACCTACACCAAGGCATGTTATAATTAAATTGGCAAACATCACCGACAAAGTGAGAATCCTAAAAGCTGCCAGAGACAGACAGAAAGTCACCTACAAAGGAACCCCCATCAGATTAGCAAGTGATTTCTCAACAGAAACTTATCAGGCCAGAAGGGATTGGAATGAAATATACAAAGTTATGCAAAGAAAGGGTCTGAATCGTAGAATACTGTACCCAGCAAGGTTATCAATAAAAATTGAAGGTCAAATCAGGAGCTTCACAGACAAAAAAGGTCTAAGGGAATGCATTACCACCAAACCAGCAATGCAAGAAATGCTAAAGGGTCTGCTGTGAAAAGCAATAGGAAGCCATAAAAGAACATAGGGGCAAAGAACAAAAATGGCTACAAATAACTATCTATCAATAATTACTTTAAATGTAAATGGTTTAAATGCTCCAATCAAAAGACATAGGGTAATAGACTGAATAAGAAAACACGACCCATATATCTGCTGTCTACAAGAAACCCACCTCCAAAAAAAAGATGCACACAGACTGAGGGTGAAAGGATGGGAAAAGGTTCTTCAGGCGAATGGAAATGGAAAAAAAGCTGGGGTAGCAATACTTATATCCGACAAATTAGATCTCAAAGTGAAGGATGTAACAAGAGATAAAGAAGGCCACTACATAATACTAAAGGGAGCAATCCAACAAGAAGAAATAACTCTGGTAAACATATATGCACCCAATATAGGAGCACCCAAATACATACTAAAACTCCTAGAGGATATCAAGGGAGAGATAGACAGCAATACTATCATAGTAGGAGACTTTAATACCCCACTATCACCATTGGACAAATCCTCTAAACAAAAAATTAGTAAAGAAACATCACTCCTCAATGAATCACTAGACCAGAAGGAATTAATTGACATCTTCAGATCATTTCACCCCAGAGCCACAGAATATACATTCTTTTCAAGTGCCCATGGGTCATTCTCAAAGATAGACCATGTGTTGGGTCATAGGCAAAGTCTCTCCAAATTCAAGAAGATAGAAATCATATCAAACACATTCTCAGATCACAATGGCATAAAGCTGGAAATCAACTACAATAGAAACAACCCAAAGAAATCAAACACATGGAGACTAGACAGCATGCTATTAAACTATGACTGGGTTACTATAGAGATCAAGGAAGAGATAGAAAACATAATGGAAACAAATGACAACGACAGCACAACAATCCAAAATCTATGGGACACAGTGAAAGCAGTTCTGAGAGGGAAGTTCATAGCTCTACAATCCTACTGCAAAAAACTAGAAACAGCGGCAATAAATTATCTAACACAACAACTCAAAGATTTAGAAAGAAAGCAACAAGAAAAGCCCAGTGTAAGCAGAAGGAAGGAAATAGTAAAGATCAGAGCAGAAATAAATGACATAGAGATCAAAGAAACAATAGAGAAGATCAACAAAACCAAAAGCTGGTTCTTTGAAAGATTAAACAAGATTGATGAACCTCTAGCCAGACTCACCAAGAAGCAAAGAGAGAGGACCCTAATAAATAAAATCAGAAATGAAAGAGGTGAAATAACAACAGACCCCATTGAAATACAAAGGATTGTTAAAAAATACTATGAACAACTCTACTCCAACAAACTAGACAATCTGGAGGAAATGGATATATTTCTGGAAAAATATAACCTCCCAAAACTCAATCAGGAAGAATCTAAACAACTCAATAGACCAATAACTATGGAAGAAATTGAAGCAGTCATCATAAAGCTTCCGGCAAACAAAAGCCCAGGGCCAGACGGCTTCACAGGGGAGTTTTACCAAACATTCAAGGAAGAACTAAAACCTATACTCCTCAGACTATTCCAGAAAATTCAATAGGATGGAACACTTCCAAACTCCTTCTATGAAGCTAACATCACCCTAATACCAAAACCAGATAAAGATGACACAATGAAAGAGAATTACAGGCCAATATCCCTCATGAATATAGATGCCAAAATCCTCAATAAAATTATAGCAAAGTGGATCCAGCAGTACATCAGAAAGATCATACACCATGACCAAGTAGGATTTATCCCAGGAATGCAAGGATGGTACAATATCCGCAAATCAATAAATGTGATACATCACATTAACAAATTGAGAGATAAAAATCACATAGTCATATCAATTGATGCTGAAAAAGCATTTGACAAAATCCAACACCCTTTCTTGATAAAAAACTCTCAACAAGGTAGGAATAGAAGGATCATACCACAACATAATAAAAGCTATATATGAGAAACCCACAGCAAACATCATACTCAATGGGCAAAAACTACAACCATTTCCCATAAGAACAGGAACAAGACAGGGCTGCCCACTCTCACCACTCCTATTCAACATAGTACTGGAAGTATTAGCCGTTGCAATTAGACAAGAAGAAGAAATAAAAGGCATCCAAATTGGAAAAGAAGAAGTAAAGCTATCCTTATTTGCAGATGACATGATATTGTACATAAAAAACCCAAAAGACTCCATAAAAAAGCTAATAGACTTAATAAATGAGTTCAGCAATGTAGCAGGCTACAAAATCAATGCAAAGAAATCTATGGCATTCCTATACACCAATAGTGAACTTACAGAAAGGGAGACTAAAAAAGCAATCCCATTTACCATCACACCAAAAAAATTAAGATACCTAGGAATAAACTTAACTAAGGAGGTAAAAGACCTATTCGCAGAAAACTACAGGACGCTAAAAAAAGAGATAGAGGAAGATGTAAACAGATGGTAGAACATACCATGTTCATGGATTGGGAGAATCAACATAATTAAAATGTCCATACTACCCAAAGCAATATATAAATTTAATGCACTCCCCATTAAAATACCAATGGCATACTTGACAGACCTAGAAAGAACTCTCCAAAAATTCATCTGGAATAAAAAAAAAAGGCCCCGGATAGCCACAGCAATCCTGAGAAAGAAGCACAAAGTCGGAGGGATTTCAATACCAGATTTCAAGCTGTATTACAAAGCTACTGTTCTCAAAACAGCCTGGTACTGGCACAAGAACAGACATATAGATCAATGGAATAGAATAGAGAATCCAGATGTCAACCCAAACCACTATGCTCAATTAATATTTGACAAAGGAGGTATGAACATAAAATGGCATCAAGATAGTCTCTTCAATAAATGGTGTTGGGAAAATTGGATAGATACATGCAAAAAAATGAAACTAGACCACCAACTTACACCATACACAAAAATAAACTCCAAATGGATACAGGACTTAAACGTAAGACAGGAAACCATAAAAACATTAGAGGAAGCTACAGGAAATAAAATCTCAGACATATGCCAAAAGAACTTCTTTGATGATACTGCTCCGAGGGCAATGGAAGCTAAAGAGAAAATAAACAAATGGGACTACATCAAAATCAAAAGCTTTTGCACAGCTAAAGAAACCATCAACAAAACAACAAGAAAACCCACTGTATGGGAGAACATATTTGCAAATGTTATCAGTGATAAAGGTTTAATCTCAAGCATCTACAGTCAACTCACACAACTCAATAAAAGGAAGACAAATGATCCAATAAAAAAATGGGCAACAGACCTAAATAGAACCTTTTCTAAAGAAGACAAAAGGAAGGCCCAGAGACATATGAAAACTTGCTCAAAGTCACTAATTATCTGAGAGATGCAAATCAAAACGACTATGCGGTACCATCTCACACCTGTCAGAATGGCTTACATCAACCAATCTACAAATGACAAGTGCTGGCGAGGATGCGGAGAAAAAGGAACTCTCCTGCACTGTTGGTGGGATTGTAGACTGGTGCAGCCACTGTGGAGAACAGTATGGAGTTTCCTCAAAAAACTAAAAATGGAGCTCCCATTCAGCCCAGTGATCCCACTTCTAGGAATATACCCCAAGAAACTAGAAAGGCGAATTAGAAAGGATATATGTACCCCTATGTTCATAGCAGCACAATTTATCATAGCTAAGACTTGGAAACAGCCTAAGTGCCCATCAGCAGATAGGTGGATTAAAAACTGTGGTACATCTACACAATGGAATACTACGCTGCGATAAAAAAGAAAGAGCTCCTACCATTTGTAACAACATGGACGGAATTAGAGAGCATTATGCTAAGTGAAATTAGCCAGGCAGAGAAAGACAAATATCACATGATCTCACTCATTTGAGGAATATAATGAATGACACAGACTGATGAACAAGAATGGATCCAAAGACTGAGAAAAGTCCATCAAAATGTCAAACCTCAGGGTAAGTGGCAGGTGGTGGGAGTAAGGGGGAAAGTCAATATATTTGAATGCTTGAACTAAGGTAAGTGATTTGTGTTTTTATATCCCTGACAAAGTTTATATAAAGTTATAAAAAAATTGGCAGCTAGTTTGAGATTGAATTAACATGGCCTAGAGCATGACATCTCTTATGGACACCATTTCTTAGGCTAGGCCCTCCTTAACCTCCCGTGACACCACAATACCCTTACATGATATTATTCTACAATGTCATTATAATATTTGATATTTGACAACAGCATATTATACAATTATCCCAAATAAACTTACAAACTAATTCTTTGAATGTTGGGCAGCAACTTAAAAAAAGGATAGGACAGGAATTAATCCCTTTCAGAAGGGATGAAGGCACTGGGAAGGCATCCGAGCATTCTATATTGGCCCCTCTGGCCCTTTTGCCAAGAGGGAACCTCTTCTCATTATCCAACTACACACAGCTGATGCGTGAACTTTCAGTTCAAGCTGTGGCCGAAGTCTCTGGGCAGTTGGCACCATGGATCAGTCTCTCGACCAGTGGCGTGAGCTGGGCCCTCTCTGGAGAAGAAACCTGGGTCACCCGAGATATGTGATCAGTACCGGGACCCCGCCAGCAGGCGAGAGGACCCCATGGCAGGTGCTGGACGTGGAGGCCACGGGGGCATAGACTACAAAGGAGACAGGACGGAACCTCACATCACCCTGTTTGGCCCCGGAGGATGGCTGGTTAGCCAGAGACGGGTAAGATTCCTCAGGGAAGGAACAACCTAAGACAGGCACAGTCGCAGAGGGGCCAACAGGAGAGAACTAAAAGATCAACAGAGGTGGGGCACAGACCCTCATCCACAAACCTTACAGGGGCTTAAAGTCTCACCCCTCCTGAGGAAGGTCTCCTACCCCCACGGCTGCTACACCTCCCACGCACAACTCACACCGGGACCCAGGTGGTAGACAGAGACTCGGCCAGCAATAGCTGCCCTATTTCTAAATTTAATTTATTACAAGGAATTCTGAGACCTACTCAAAAATGCAAATATTCCTTTTCACAAGTATTTACTGGGTAAACTATGATTTCTGCTTGAGTATTAAAATTGACAGTAAAATAGTAATCAAGTTTTCAGATTAATTTAAATTGGCCAAGTGAAATAAGTGAATACTCAAGAAAATCTAACTGTACTGGACAAAAAGCTTTTCCTAAAACATTAACTAAATTATCTATTAGTAGTTCATCTCACTGCAAAATTGCCTAACATCCAAAGAACCTAAAGTAGTAATATTTGTATGCAAAAATTAAAATTTAAAATTACCAAGACTGCAAGATAAAATTTCCAAAAGCCCCTATTAACCAAAAAAAGGGGGGAGGGGGACAATGAGGTAATATCATGTAAGGAAAAATATCCTATAAGTAAAATACATGTAGAAAATTCTTACTCCAGAAAAGAAAGTTCCATTTGTAAAACCAGCTGCAGGACACCCCCCAAAAAAACACACATGGTGTCAAAATAAGCCAAAGGAATATCATTTAGGCAAAAAATTAAAAAGAATCCCAAGTCTATTTTGCAGAGAGGATCCCTTTGTTAACCTTTGGTCGAGAATGTGTTTGTGTGTTTGCAGAGAACAACTCCAAGACCATGTGGGTTCCTGCGACAATAAGGAACTGACGGGCCTGTTCCATCCACGAGGATGGTCCAGAGATGGCGGATGCTGACGACACCTTGCCATGCTAGCAGTCGGCAGCTGTGTGGGGCTGCAGGCGGCCCAGGAACATACCAGAGAGGATGGATCTTGCATTGCCATGATGTGTCCACCATCTGGATACCATTGCTGACATGTACACATGAAGAACTATTTGACATTGAAACTGGGACTCAGAACAGTTGGACATCGAAACTGACACTCAAACTTTTTTTGCTCTTATACGTTTGTTTTCAGTATGCAGAGGCAAGGTATTTTTGAAGAAAAGAAACAGAGGAGAGTGCTTAATATAGAGGCAGGGTGGCCTCGAACAGACTGTCAAGCTACAGGGGGAAGGCTGGAGTGGAGGGGAGGCAGATGCTGGGGGAGATCAACCGAAAGACTTGTAAGCATACATATGAGCATAACCAATGAATGAAAGACTCTGGGGTGGGGAGGGAGGCAGGTGGGGACATGTGCGGGGGGCTAGGGGAGGCTGGGGGGAGGATATTGGGGGGGAGGAAAACATATGTACTACTATTAAATATAAGTTATATTGTAAATAAAATTTAAAAAAATTTAAAAAAGAAAAAAAAATAATAATAAAAAAAAAGAAAAAAAAAGATTCTTACTTTGTTGTTGGTGTTTGTTAATTGAATTATAATGTGCCTTGGCATCAGTCTTTTGGGGTTCATTTTGCTTAGGACTCTGTGAGCTTCTTGGATTTGTGTGGATTTTTCAGGGAAGTATTCTGCATTTTTTCTTCACACAGGTTTTCTATTTATTGCTCAGTTTCCTTTCCTTCTGGAACCCCTATTACATGGATACTGTTTTGTTTTGTGTTATCCCAAAGTTCCTTTAGGCTTTCCTTCCGCTTTTTAATTTTTTTCCTATACTCTACTTGGGTATTTTTTCCTACCTTGTCTCCTAGTTCACTGATGTGGTTTTCTGCTTCTTCTAGTCTATTCTTTATGCTTTCTGTTGAGTTCTTTACAGCAGTGATGTCACTTTTTATTTCTTCTTGGTTCTTCTTCATTTCGTCTTGGTTCTTATTCATATTATCAAATTTGTCTTTCATTCTTTTTAGCCACCTTATGACCATTTCTCTGAATTCTTTCTCTGACAGGTTGCTTGCCTCCATTTCATTTACTTTCTTTTTCTAGTGGTGCCTGCTTTTCTTTTATATGAGGGCTGTTTCTTTGTTTCCCAATGGTCTCTCTTCTCTGGGTGTCTGGTTATGTAGTTCTCTCTTTCTTTTCTGTGATGGAGTGTAGAGCTCCTCTGAATCCATGTGTTTGCGCCAATTGGGGATCAGTGCTCTGGGGTTCACAGCTTTCGGTGAGTTCCACAGTTGTAGATTTTTCAGGCTTTCGATAACATCCACTTTCCCCTTCAAGACGGCACAGTCTCTGCATTCCAGCTAGTCACACATTCTTATATAGATAAAAAGATTGTTTGTTCACACAAACAGCTGTTTTCTATTTACATATATTACAAAGTATTGCATATATTTCAACAGAATGTTTTTGCATCTGATAGTACAGAGTGGGGCAAAAGTAGGTTTGCATTTGCTCTTAAGAAAAATAATACAATAATTAGTAAACAATAATCCTAATATATAAAAAGCCAGGGGCCATCACGACCTAAACGACCAGACAGACAACTAAACAGCAGGCTGTGTGGGAAGACCAGGTTGATGGGGGATGATTAGGGGGAGTTAAGGGTGATGAGGCCAGCATGGAGGGGGGAGTTGGAAGCAATCAGGCGACCAGGGAGGGCAGTTGGGGGCGACCAGGCTGGCAGGGAGTCAGTTAGGGGCAATTAGGTCAGCAGGAAGAGGCAGTTTGGGGTGATCAGGCAGGCAGGCAGGTGAGCAGTTAGGGGCCAGCAGTCCCAGATTGTGAGAGGCATGTCTGACTGCTGGTTTAGGCACCTCCCTCCCATGGTGCATGTATTTTGTGCACCGGGCCTCTAATATAGGAATAAAGTGTGTGTTTCACATACAACTGTAAAGATATATTTTAATGCTGATTTATATGGATCTAGCTTTTTAAAAATTGCTATAGTGATAAGTAGCATGAAAGTATAATAAAATATTTAACCGTTTTAATGGATATTGAAGTTGGTTTACAATTTTTCTCTTTGAGCCTATGTGAAAGTATTTCTCTATACTAGATAACTAAAAATGAGCTTTTGGATCATCAGGTATGTGTATTTCGTTTTTTAATTTGTACTGCCATGTTACCCTCTAAAAGAGCTGAATCACCCACAGGGCAGGACAATGCCATTCTCCACTTTCTGAATACTTGCTACTATCAATCTCTTCAATCTTTCTTCTTCTTATTATTATTATTATTTTTTTGCCAAACGAATGTTTGGAAATGATATTTCATCCCTGTTTAATTTTCATTTCCTTTGTTGCTATTGTAATTGAGGATCTTTTCATTCAGTTGCTGGTTAAATGTGTGCTTTCCTCCTGCTTGTTTTCTTTGTCCACTGCTCACATTTCTTTTTTTTTTTAATTCTCACCTGAGGATATGTTTTATTGATTTGTAGAGAGAGGAAGGGGGAAAGAGAGAGACAGAGAAAAACAAACATCAGTATGAGAGAGAAACATGAATCAGTTGCCTCCTGTACTTGCTCAAACTGGTGATCGAACCAGCAACCATTTTAATGTACAGGCCTATGTTCTAACCAACTGAGCTACGCAGCCAGAGCCCACTTTTCTTTTTCACTCTTTCTTTACAAATTTGTAAGAGTTATTTATATATTCTGTTTGTTCATTCCTTGTCTTTTATTAGATAAGTTGCAAATACCTTTTTGTACCATTTATTTTTGACAGCATTTTTTTTTAGTTTTCCATTTACTGCTTCAAAGTACAGCCTTTACAATTTACTAAATTCCAATACATACATAAGTCTGTTTCTGCACTAATTATTGTGTTCCACTGATCTGTTATTCCTTCCTTTTATGTCACCCTTTCTTAATTACTATAACTTACCATGCACTTTGATACACTCATTAGTCTCCCGTTCCAAAGTCCACCTGCTGTCCAGGTGCAGACTCTCCCAACTGAATTTCTGATAACATTTGACATGAATTTTAAGATTTTGGTTGGGAAAGTGAGTTTTGACTGGTGTTGCAAAAAAAGAATGTATAGATTAATTAGGGGACAACTGATATTTTTAAAATATTGACTCATCCAAACTAGGAATGTGGTTTAACTCTCCATTTACTCAGATGCTTTTTTTTTTTTTTTTGTCCTTTTATAAGGTTTCACTAGAATCCCGAATCACAAAATTCATGCAAGAATAGATCTTCTTTCTTCTGGCTGTTGGCACTGGCTTCCCTCTGTCACCTGGGACCCGGGCTTCCCTTACAGCCCCAGCTTCATCCAAAAGGTCATCTGGAAGGACATCCTGTCTAATTAGCATATTTGGACTTTTATTATCATAGATACTTGTCTTTACAAGTATTACCTTTTGCTTGTTGAGCTTATTCCTCAGGATTTTAGAGGTTAGTTGGTGTTGTGAATGGCATTTTTTTTCAATTACATTTTCAATAAAATTGCTTTTGGTGCACATATAGGAAAGCTAACACTTATCCATCCATACTGAAGCACTCTTATTGGTTAAACAGGTTATAAGTTATTCTTTTGGATTTTATGGGTGAATAACCATATAGTTCTAAATCAAATATGCATTTGTCTTTGCTTCACAATATTCATGTCTTATTTCTTTTTCTTATCATATGGTCTAAAAATTTCTAGCACAACAAATGGTACTGCAGTCCTTCTTGCTCTTTTAATGGTAATGCTTCTGATTTTTATGATTCAATATATTTGCAGATTACTTTTTTCTTTTTTAAAATTTATTTTATTGTTTAAAATATTACATATAGTAGTACATATATCTCCTTTTTCCCCCCATTGACTTTCCCTCAGCCTCCCATACCCCTGTTGCATGGCCTCATCCCACCCCCAGTATCTTGTGTCCATTGGTTGTGCTTATATGCATGCATACAAGTTCTTCAGTTGATCTCTTTTCCACTTTCCCCAAAACCCCCAGACTTCCCGCTGTAATTTGACTGTCTGTTCAATGTTTTACTGCCTCTGTATCTATCTTTTTGCTCATTAGGTTATAAGGTTCTTTATTTTCCGTAAATGAGTGAGATCACGTGGTATTTTTCGTTCATTGCCTGGCTTATTTCACTTAGCGTAATGCTCTCCAGTTGCATCCATGATGCTGCAAATGGTAGGAATTCCTTCTTTTTTATAGCAGTGTAGTATTCCATTATGTAGATGTGCCATAGTTTTCTAATCCACTCATCTGCTGATGGGCATTTAGGCTGTTTTGAAATCTTAGCTATGGTGAATTGTGCTGCTATGAACATAGGGGTGCATATATCATTTCTAATTGATGTTTCTAGTTTCTTGAGATATATTCCTAGAAGTGGGATTACTGGGTCAAATGGGAGTTCCATTTTTAGTTTTTTGAGGAAACTCCATACTGTTCTCCACAGTGGCTGAACCAGTCTGCATTCCCACCAGCAGTGCACGAGGGTTCCTTTTTCTCCATATCCTCGCCAGCACTTGTTGTTTGTTGATTTTTTGATGATAGCCATTGTGACAGGTTTGAGATGGTACTGCATTGTCATTTTTATTTGCATCCCTTGGATAATTAGCGACTTTGATCATGTTTTCACATGTCTCTTGGTCTTCCTTCTGTCTTCTTTTGAAAAGATTCTATTTAAGTCCGTTCCCATTTTTTGATTGTATAATTTATCTTCCTTTTGTTGAGTTCCCTGTAAATGTTGGAGATTAAACCTTTATCAGTGATAACATTTGAAAATATGACTTTATTGTTTTGTTGATGGTTTCTTTTGCTGTGCAAAAGCTTTTTATATTGATATAGTCCCATTTGTTTGTTTTTTCTTTAGTTTCCATTGTCCTAGGAGCAGTATCAGTGAATAAATTTCTTCAGCATATTTCTAAGATTTCTCTGCCTGTGGATTCCTCTAGCATTTTTATAGTTTCCTGGCTTATGTTTAAGTCCTTTATCTATTTTGAGTTTATTTTTGTGTATGGTGTAAGTTGGTGGTATAGTTTCTTTTTTTTTTTTTTGCATCTATCTGTCAAATTTTCCCAACACCATTTATTGAAGAGACTATCTTGACTCCATTGTATGTTCATGCCTCCTTTGTCGAATATCAATTGAGCATAGCAGCTTGGGTCGATTTCTGGGTTCTCTATTCAATTCGATTGGTCTATATGCCTGTTTTTGTGCCAATACCAGGCTGTTTTGGGAACAGTGGCTTTGTAATACAGCTTGAAATCTGGTATGGAGATCCCACCTACTTTGTTCTTCTTTCTCAGGATTGGTGTAGCTATTTGGGGTCTTTTTTATTCCAGATGAATTTTTGGAGAGTTCTTTCTAGGTCTGTGAAATATGCAATTGGTATTTTAATGGGGATTGCATTGAATCTATAGATTGCTTTGGGTAGTATGGACATTTTAATGATGTTGATTCTACCAATCCATGAACATGGTTCTTCCATCTGTCTCTTCTACCTGTCTTCCTCTATCTCTTTTTCCAGTGTTCTGTAGTTTTCCCGTATATGTCTTTCACCTCCTCAGTTAAGGTTATTCCTAGGTATCTTAATTTATTTGGTGTGAACGTAAATGGAATTGCTTTTTTAGTCTCTCTTTTCACCATTGGTGTATAGAAATGCCATAGATTTCTTGGCATTAATTTTGTATCCTGCTACATTGCCAAATTCATTAATTAAGCCTAATAATTTTATGGACTCTTTAAGGTTTGTTGTGTATAATATTATGTCATCTGTGAATAAGGAGAGTTTTACTTATTCTTTTCCAATTTGAATGCCTTTTATTTCTACTTCTTATCTAATTGCAATGGTTAATACCCCCCATACTATGTCGATCAGGAGTGATGAGAATGGGCATCTCTGTCTCATTCCTGTTCTTAGGGGAAATGGTTTTAGTTTTTTCCCATTGAGTATGATGTTTGCTGTGGATTTGTCATATATGGCTTTTATTATGTTGAGGTATGATCCTTCTATTCCCACTTTGCTGAGAGTTTTTTTTTATCAAAAATGGGTGCTGGATTTTGTCAAATGCTTTTTCTGTATCAATTGATATGACTATGTGGTTTTTATCTCTCAATTTGTTTATGTGAACCATCATGTTTATTGACTAGGGAATATTGTACCATCTTTGCATCCCTGGGATAAATCCTACTTGGTCATGGTGTATGATCTTTCTGATGTACTGCTGAATCAGATTTGCTAGAATTTTGTTGAGGATTTTGGCATCTATGTTCATGAGGGATACTGTAATTCTCTTTCATTGTGTTGTCTTTATCTGGTTTTGGTATTAGGGTGATGCTAGCTCCATAGAAGGAGCTTGGAAATATTCCATCCTCTTGAATTTTTTGTAATAGTCTGAGGAGGATAGGTTTGAGTTTTTCCTTGAAAGTTTGGTAAAACTCCCCTGTGAAGCCATCTGGCCCCGGGCTTTTGTTTCCTGGAAGCTTGTTGATGACTGCTTCAATTTCTTCCATATTTATTGGCATATTGAGATGTTTAGATTCTTCCTGATTCAGTTTTGGAAGATTGTATTTTTCTAGGAATATGTCCATTTCCTCCGGGTTGTCCAGTTTGTTGGAATAGAGTTGTTCAAAGTATTTTTTAAACAATCCTTTGTATTTCTGTGGGACCTATTTTTATTTCTCCTCTTTCATTTCTGATTTTGTCTATTTGGGTCCTCTCTCTTTGCTTCTTCATAAGCCTGGCTAGAGGTTCATTAATCTTGTTTATTCTTTCAAAGAACCAGCTCTTGGCTTCATTGATCTTTTGTATTTTTTTTGTCTCTATGTCATTTATCACAGCTCTGATATTTATTATATTTTCTTCTTTCTGCTTACACTGGGCTTCTCTTGTTGCTCTCTAACTCTTTGAGTTGTAGGGTTAGGTAATTTATTACCATTCTTTCTTGTTTTTTGTTGTTGTTGTTTTTGCAGTAGGCTTATAAAGCTATGAACTTCCCTCTCAAGACTGCTTTTGTTATGTCCATAGATTTTGGATTGTTGTGTTTTCATTGTTGTTTGTTTGCCATGATGTTTTTATTTCTTCTTTGATCTCTCTGGTAATCCACTACTGTTTAATAGCATGTTATTTAGCTCCATGTGTTTGATTTTTTTATTGTTTTTATTGTAGTTGATTTCCAGTATTATGCCATTGTGATTTGAGAAGATGCTTGATATAATTTCTATCATCTTGAATTTAAAGAGACTTTTCCTATGACCCAATATATGGCCTATCTTTGAAAATGACCCATGTGCACTTGAGAAGAATGTATACTCTGTGGCTTTGGTGTGAAATGTTCTGAAGATGTCAATTAATTCCATCTAATCTAGTGAGTCATTTAGGATTGATGTTTCCTTGCTAATTTTTCACTTAGACTATTTTCCCAAAGGTCAAATAGTGGGGCATTAATATCCCCTACCATGATTGTATTGCTGTCAATTTCTCCCTTGATATCCTCCAGGAGTTTTTTTTTAATGTATTTGGTTGCTCCTGTATTGGGTGTGTATATGTTTACCAGAGTTATTTCTTCTTGTTGGATTTCTCCCTTTAGTACTATGAAGTGGTCTCTTTTATCTCATTTTATATCCTTTACCTTGAGATGTAATTTGTCAGATGTAAGTATTGATACTCCAGTTTTGCTTTTTTTAAATTTCTATTCTCCTAAAATACATTTTTCCATTCCTTTACCCTCAGTCTATTAGTGTGTTTTTTTTCCCCTGAGGCGAGTTTCTTGTAGACAATAGATATATGGGTCATGTTTTCTTATCCAATTCGTTACTCTATGTCTTTTCATTGGGACATTTAATCCATTTACATTTAAAGGTATTATTGATACGTACTTGTCACCATTTTTATTCTTCACCCATGTGTTTCTTCTTCCCTTCCTATTTCTTTTTAATTTTTTTATAGCAGACCCTTTAGCATTTTTTGCATTGCTGGTTTGGTGGTAAAAAAAAAAAAACTCCCTTAATCATTTTTGTCTGTGAAGCTCCTGATTCCACCTTCAATTTTGAATGATTACCTTGCTGGATATAGTATTCTTGGATTTAGTCCTTGCTTTGCATCACTTTGTATATTTCATTTCATTCACTTCTGGCTTGGTGTGTTTCTGTTGAGAAATCAGTTGATATTCTAATAGGAGACCACTTGTAGGTAACTTTTTGTTTCTCTCTGACAGCCTTTAAGATTCTTACTTTGTCGGTGTTCACCAATTTAATTATGATGTGTCTTGATGTCGATCTTTTGGGGTTCAACTTGTTTGGGACTATGTACTTCTTGGACTTGCATAGTTTTTTCTTGCCAATATCAGGGAAGTTTTCTGTCATAATTTCTTCAAATAGGTTTTCTATTCCTTGCTTCTCTTCCTCTTCTTCTGGTACCCCCATTATGCAAATATTGTTTGTTTTGTGTTGTCCCAAAGCTCCCTTAGGCTCTCCTCTTGCTTTTTAAGTCTTTTTTCCAATTGCTGCTGTGTTTGTGTGTTTTTTCCTACCTTGTCTTCTAATTTGCTGATGCGGTCTTCAGCCTCTTCTAGTCTACTGTTTAATCCTTCCATTGTGTTCTTTATTGCAGCTATGTTGTTCTCCATCTCTTGATTCCTTTTCATGTTGGTGACATTCTCATTCAGCTCTTCATAATTCTCAGAGTTGTGTGTATTTGTCATTGAGTTGTGTGTGTCATCCAGCCATTTAAACATCCTTATAACCATTACTCTGAATTCTTTCTTTAATATGCTGCTAGCCTCAATTTCATTTAATTCCCTCTCTGGTGATTCCTCTTTTTCTTTCCTTTGAGGATTGCTTTTTTGTCTTCCCATGTTTTGCGGTAACATTTAATTGTAGGCCCAATTGGTTTGATACTCAGGTTCTTTTGGTGATGGTGCTACTGGTGTGTTCTCTCAGGTCTCCTGGACTTGGTAATTTAGTGTTGCTCCCTACTTGAGCTATTTTGGGTTCTCTTGATATAGGCGTGGAAAGGTGTAACTGCGGTATCTAGAAGTCAGCAACCATGGAGTATTCCAGTTTTTGCTATTTTGTGATTGAAATCGCACGTGTCCAGCTGGGACTCATAGTGGAACCGTCTGTTGGGGTGATGGGTCTCAGGAGATCTGAGTTCTGGAAAGGCATGACTGTGGTGTCCAGAGTTCTGTAGTTGTGGGGTGGGCTGACTCAGCTTTTGTTGCTGCACCTGTGGTGGATATGTGCACACTCCCAATGGAGGTTCACAGGGGCAGCCACGGTGCATTTGCCAGTGAGGTACGCTGAAGTACTCTGAAAGGCCCTGGCACTGAAGCTGCATAATTGAGGTGTCTATGTGCAGTAACTAGGATGAGTGAATTCAGATTTCTACTGCCAGAAGGAGTGTGTGGTGGTTTGTCCAAGATCCCTCAAGTGTCCTGTGGATAGATGGGCTTAGGGTGCCTGCCTGTTGGAAATGCACATGCAGATTGGAGGTGCATTTGGCACAGAGCTCTGATGCACTTTGAGGGCCCCTCGTGCTGAAGTTAAGAAGCTGGGGTGTATGTGGCCAGTTATTCAGGTAGAGGAAATTCAGAATTTCTACTGTGGGGCAGCATGTCCTTGTCTGTACAGAATCACACCATTGGGGGCTCAAAGCAGCTCCTCAGAAGACCCTGTGGATATATGGGCTAAGAGTTTCTGCCCTTAGGAAATGTGCATGTCTGTGGCGGTGAGTTTGCTGGCACAGAGCTCTGATGCACTTTGAGGGGCCCTAGTGCTGAAGTTACACAGCTGGGGTGTCTGCTGGCAGTTGTTCAGGCAGATGAAATTCAGAATTCCTACTGCAGGACAGCACGCCCTTGTCTGTACAGAATCATACCCAACTGGGGCTCCCCGTGGCTCCCAGGAGCTGCCTATGGAGTGGTATGCCCTGGATGCCTGCGTGGAGCTGGAAACATGAGAAAGTAGTGTCTGGAGATCTGCTGCTGGGGAAGGGGGAGATGCACTTACTGCTGCCAGAACAGTGCACCTTTGGAGGTGGAGTTCCCAGGGTCTGCAGCTGGAGTAGCAGGATTTTGGCTGGAGTGGCTGCTGGGTTGCAGGGAGTGTCAAAGTCCTGTCTGGGTGGTGGTGCTGATGAGTTCCTAGAAAAGGCCACTGTCCCCTTCAAGATAGTGTGGGCTCCGTGCCCAAGTCCTTCAGCCCAGGGAGTGCTCACAGTGGTGGTAATCTCTCCTGTCCAAGAGCGCCTGGTCTGGCAGCTCCTGCTGTTCCTGCCAGATTTAACTATCTCTTACTAACCCACACACACCACACACATCCACACACTCTCCTTTCATACCCTCACTCACTTTCTCTCCCTCACCTCTGTCCTGCCAGCCACCATCTTTTTCTGCTTCGACATTTGCAGATTTCTGACAAAGACATCTATAAAATCAGACTCTCAGTAAGAAACCAATGGCAATTTTAAATAGCATAGTAACTTGATTTAATGATTATTATTTCAGAATTTAAAATAGCATGTATAAAGGGACTAACAGTCAATGCTCATTGTCCAGTATTGCATATTTACAAATTTCAATCTTAAAATAAATACTGTGTTGTCTACAGTTATTCACAGACATGTAGAGTGGTGAAAACTTGTCACTGCCGAGCAGCTTCCTAGCTGCTGAGGTTGAGCAAGGTGGCATGGCCTTCTGCTCAGGCCCTCTTACTACAAACAAGTGTCCTTTTCACAGTCTACTTACTGACAAGTTTTTCATAATTTTGTGCCTTGCTTGGCAATTTTGATATTTAAAATGGCCCTCAAGCATAATGCTGAAGTGCTATCCAGTGTTTCTCAGAGCAAAAGGGCTGCTATGTGCCTTACAGAGAAAAATCTGTGTGTTAGATCACCTTCATTCAGGTGTGAGTTATAGTGCTGCTGGCTGTGAATTCAATGTTCATGAGTTAACAGTACATGTTATATGAAGTGTCTTTAAACATAAACATATGTAAAACAAAGTTCTGCATTCATCATTGACAAAAATGTGAGCAGAGGCTAACAGGAACCTCACCCTGTATTTCTCCTAGGAGCAATGGTTCAGTGTTCCCTGATTCAGGTTCTCTATGACTTTATAGAACAGAAAAACTGTGACTAATATGGATCTGTATTAATGAAAACTTAAGTGCAGGGTTCCCGAAAGGGTAGTGCAGCACCCTATAGCTTAGGAGCAGCTGCCCTTTCCTGCCTCTAAGGCAAAGGGATAACAGAGTGAGCAATGCTCAGGGCCCAGAGGGTGAGAGTTCATGGAGTCAGCTGCCCTAAGAGCTACACTGATAACCCAGGTCACCTTGCAGTGAGGGAGACAAAGAAGCAAATTCCCTGGCCTTGCTCTCCCCTTTCCTCAAAGTTTTTGCCAAGGTTCCTATTGGTCCCAGCAGAAGAGGAGAGCATTTGACACATCTCTGCAGATGAGTGAAGATTGGAATTTAGGAACATAGGGAATATAGTGACATGGCATATCAATTGAACATATGGTCCCTGCATTCCTAATTTACTAAAGAGTTTTTTGAAGATGTATTTAGAATTATTGTTGAATTTCACCAAATTATTTTTTAGGATTTATAGTTTCCTCCATTAATCTGTGGAGGTTGTGAATTACAGGAATTAATGTTCTAAGCATTATGGGGGTCATCCAACTTACTGGAGTTTTCAACCTGGTGTTGCATGGTTTCCAAAGGCCTTCAAGTGCATCTAGTAGGTAGTGGGAGAGGAAGACTTCACCCCCAGCGCCTTCCTTTTCCATGGGTCTGAATAGGCCAACAATTGCACCAGAAAAACATCCAGAGAAAGTTTTTGAAGAGAAAAATTATAGTAACTTTATCCTTACTCGAAGGGAATAAGAACAAAAACACCACAAGAGACACCATATGTGTCTCCTTCAACAAGAGCCTGGCTGTTAAAAGTCTCTAGTATATTATGTTTCTCTCTCCCAAACACAAATTTATTCCAGTGTAGCTGGGCTGAACTCAGTACACACTCTTAGAATTCCTTTATGAAGCAAATCCAGGAAGACGGCACTGGTTTTGCCTGGGTTTCAAGAATATTTTACACAAATAGCATGTTTGCAGTGCAACTTTCTAAGGCAAGTCTTCTTCAAATTAAAGTCATATTACTATCACACTTGAGTTCAAGAAATATACATTTTTTCCCTCTAATGCTATTCACTCTCTTCTATAGCAAAAATTAAACCCTAGGATCTGCTACAGAAACTAAAATAATAGAGAGAAAAAGATCCAATTGTTTTTGCTGAGACCGGTTTAGCTCAGTGGATAGAGCGTCGACCTGCGGACTGAAAGATACCGGGTTCATTTCCAGTCAAGGGCATGTACCTTGGCTGTGGGCACATCCCCAGTAGGGGTTATGCAAGAGGCAGCTGATCGATGTTTCTGACTTTCTATCCATCTCCCTTCCTCTCTGTGAAAAATCAATAATATACATATATATATATTTTTTTAAAGTATCTTCAGATCAGAACCCATTCCTAAAATTAAAAAAAAATGTGTTGTTTTTTTTAAAAAAAAAAGATCCAATTGTTTTGAAGAGTCATTCATTATCAATCGCATTCGCTGTGACACATGTGGCCTGTGGACATGACTAAAAGAACATGTTTCTAACTGAAGAAAATCATTCTGGTTTTAACAGAACTACAATCACTGATACAGTTTAGGGGTACCCACCTAAAAATGAGAACACTGTCCATTTGGTGTGATATTTATTCAGTACCTTCTCCATGCTCTCTGTCTGGACCCAACTTTTGTTTCCCTTCTCACTGACAGCCAATTTAACAGTTTCTATTTTTTCCCACTCTCTCAACCCTGTTTCTCTCCTCCATTGTAGTAAGGAGAACACCGTCCATTATAGCACATCCCATCTCAGCTCTCCCAGGACATCAAAGCATCCATTTCCCACATCCTTTACCAACCTGGCAATCATCCACATTTACCCAATCTTGCAAACACTTCCTTTTATTCATTCTGAGCTTTATTGGCATATGTTTATTCATTTTTTAAATTTCAAGTTTGTAAAATTATCAAAAATAACTGAAACATATATGTCAAAAACCCTCCATTCCATCCCCGTAGTCTCCACGTGGTGGCCACTGTTGACAGTTGAGTGTATATTTTTTATCAGACATTTATAATATATAAACAAATGTACAGCTATTTTGTAGGGTTTTTTTAGTCTCATGTTCATGGGAACATATTACACATATTTGTAGTTTGTCTTTTGCTTTTCTATTGCTTTTAAAATCACGTTAGACATGTAAAAAATATAAAAGTCTAGGTTATAAACATAAAAGTCCTTCTTGGGGTGTATTTACCCATGAAGTTGAGCTGTCCTGTCATTACTCTGGGTCAACAAGAAAAAAAAGTGAAAGAAAAGTAATTCATCATCCTATATAATAAAAAGGTAATATACAAATTGATCATCATGCCTTCACACAAGATGGCTGCCCCCATGTGGTAACAAGATGGCCAACACAAGATGACCAGCAGAGGGAGGGCAGTTAGGGGCGATCGGGCCAGCAGGGGAGCAGTTAGGCATTGATCAGGCTGGTAGGGGAGCAGTTAGGCATCAATCAGACTGGCAGGGGAGCAGTTAGGGGGTAATCAGGCTGGCAGGCAGAAGCATTTAGGGACAATCAGGCAGGCAGGCAGGCAGGCAAGCAGTTAGGAGCAGCAATCCTGGATTTTGAGAAGGATATTCCGAGGGGTCCCAGATTGAAGCGGTTGCAGGCTGGGGTGAGGGTCACCCCCACACCTCCAGTGCATGAATTTCATGCACCAGGCCTGTAGTCCAAAATAATTGCAAAGCAATTTTAATCATTATTATAGTCTCTTTTACTCTCTGTAACTACTTTTCTCCTTTTACACACACACACACATACACACACACACACACACACACACACACACACACACACGAGTACTGATGGACAATCAGTCCTCGTCTTTGACTATCATAAGTAGTGTTGCATCCTTCACAGACACCTTTGCCCATTAGTGAATATTCTACAGCACAGATTGCTAGAAGTGCAAATGCTTTATTAGAATGACATTCATTAAAATTTTTGTTAGATCCTGCCAAAATCCTCCCAAAACTACCTGCATGCTCAGTGACAGGGAAGGAGAGTATAACTGGCTCTTCCCATCCACATTCACATGGAGCATGATCAACCTCTTATTCTCTTTACTTTGTCAATCTAATGGGTTAAAAGTTGGATTCCATATTTAACTTTTCTTTTGCTGTCTCATATTTTATAAGAACTTTTTATCTGCCCATTGTTTGCCTTTGACTTTATTTGTGATGGCCTTCACCATGAGACACTGTTTAACTTTCATATGGTTAAATTTGTCAGATTTGCCTCTGTGTATTCTGCTGGACACTCTGTTGTCTCAGCACCATTTATGAAAAATACTCTTCTTTCTGATTCCACTGCAGTGTCATTTTGTTCTTACCAAGTATCCATATATAACTAGGACTTGACTGAGCATCATGTTTTTTCCATTGTTTGATTTTGTCCATGCTGATGGTGATACCATGCTGTCATTGACTATGGTACATTTTTAACATCTGGTATATCATATACTGTTGCATTTTTTCTCCTTAGAGAATGTCTTGGTTATTTTTCATCTATAATAGTCCATATTTATTATAGTATCAGCTTGTCAAGTTACACAAAGTGATGTTGCTATTTTTCATTGGGATTATACAACTCTACCACACCACTTTGGGAAGAATTGATATCTTTACAATTTCAAGAACTATGAAGGGTCTGAGAGTTTATCTTGTGTGAAGCTAACATAGCAGCGCTTTCCAGCCATAAGCCTGGCTCAGGGCTTCTGGCTGAGCAGCGCTCCCCTGTCAGAGTGCACTGACCACCAGGGGGCAGCTGCTGTGTTGAGCATCTGCCTGCTGGTGGTCAGCACGCATGGAAGCGAACATCGTTCTGCTGTTCAGTTTATTTGCATATTAGACTTTTATTACATAGGATATATTTAGTTGATGTTGTTGTTGTTAATCCTCACTTGAGGATATCTTCCCATTGATTTTTAGGGAGAGTGGAAGAGAGAGGAAAAGACTGAGAGAAACATCAATGTGACAGAAACACGTGGATTGGTTGCCTCCTGCATAAGCCCCAATGAGGGCCAGGCCAGGGAGAAGCCTGTAACCAATGAATGTAT
This sequence comes from Antrozous pallidus, assembly GCA_027563665.1. NCBI lineage: Eukaryota > Metazoa > Chordata > Mammalia > Chiroptera > Vespertilionidae > Antrozous > Antrozous pallidus. The sequence continues at coordinate 16,311,618 of CM050513.1, forward strand.
CCTTGGCCAGAATCAAACCCAGGACCCTTTGATCCACAGTCTGATGCTCTATTCACTGAGCCAAACTATCTAGGGCCGAGGTATTTTATATTTTTAAAAATTATTAGTGGCGGGAGAACCAAGATGGCGGCATAGGTAAAACACCTATCTTGCCGTCATACTCAGCAATTTTAATATTACAACTTAATGAAGGAACAAACACCTTCCAGAATCACCAGAAAGCTGGCCGAGTGAAAATTCCACAAATAAAAGTGAAGATAAGACACTGTGACTCGGAGGAGCAGAGGCAGACAGTGTTGAAAGATTCACACGGAGAGAGGTTTGGAGCACGTGCCAGCGGAGAGGGCGGGCGGCTGAAAACCGGCCAGCTTTCTCGAACGAGGAGACAAAGACGCCCCACTGGGCTGATTCTCCAGCTTTGGGTGAAGTCCAGGGAACCAACTATCATACGGGGTGAAAACTGGACAGTGGGAGGGCACACTGAAGCTCAGGTGCTGCAGGGGTCTGCCGGCTTGTGGAGAGGCAGCTTGCACGAACAGCTCAGCTGCGTGACCGCGCAGAGAGTGCTCTGCGACTTGCTCTCTCATTCAGAAAACCGTCAGACTGCTTTGTTTTATGACCCTGGGTGAGACATTGGGCGTGCAGACTCATTTGGGGAGAGTCTGAATTCCCTGGCAGCCAGTGGAGCTCGGCAGCGGCTCTCTCTCAGAGGTGCTGGTGGCCATTGCCACCGACACAGACTCCCTGGGGCCGTATAGGGCGGAGCTAATGCTGTCTGCTTGGCCCAGAGACTCCGCCCATCCAACCTGAGCACAGCTGAACTTCACAGACAATTGGCCTGGAGGTCAACCCCTCCAAGTGCTAACAACGATTAACCTGAGCTCAACTTCAGCAAGACTGTGCAACCCATATCCACCTCAGGTAACTGGGGAGGCTGAGTCACTGTCCCTAGTAGGAAGTCTACCACACAAAGCTAATTGACCAACTCAGGGAAGCAGCCACCATGCAGAGTCATGGAAAGAAATCAGATGTGAAATAAATGGAGGAAAAAAAACGACTGGACATGGAATTCAAAACCACGGTTATAGGGCTTCTCAAGAGGCTCCAACAAAAGGTCAAGGCCTATAAGGAAATAAGCAAGACCTACAAGGAAATGAATGAGTCCTACAAGGAAATGATCAAGACCAACGTGGAAATGAATGAGTCCTACAAGGAAATGAAGGAGACCCTCAAGGATATAAAGCAGACTCTCAAGGATATGAAAAAGGACCAACCAGAAATTAAGCATACACTGACTGAAATAAAAAATATTATACAAAGACCTAAAAGTGCTCTGGAGCACCCCAAGAACCAAGTTAAAGATTTGAAATACAAAGAGGTAAAATCCACTCAGCTGAAAAAGCAAGAATCCAAAAGAATCCAAAAAGTTGAAGATAGTGTAAGGGGCCTCTGGGACAACCTCAAGCATACCAACATCCGAATTATAGGGGTGCCAGAAAAAAAGAGAGAGTAAGACAATGAAAACCTATTTGAAGATATAGTGACCGAAAACTTCCCCCACTTGGTGAAAGAAATTGACTTAGGAGTCCAAGAAGCGCACCGAACCCCAATATATAGGAACCCTAAAAGGACCACACCAAGGCACATCATAATTAAAATGCCAAGAGCAAAAGACAAAGAGAGAATATTAAAAGCATCAAGAGAAAAACAGATGGTTACCTATAAGGGAGCACCCATACGATTGTCAGTGGATTTCTCAACAGAAATGATGCAGGCCAGATGGGAGTGGCAAGAAATATTCAAAGTGATGAATAGCAAGAATTCTTTAAGAAGAGGAAGAAGAAAAAGATAAAAGTGTAAATTAGGAACAACAAATACACATCTATCAACAAATGAATCTAAAAATCAAGTGAATTAATAAGCTGATGAACAGAATAAACTGGTGAATGTAACAGAATCATGGACATAGACAGGGAATGGACTGACAACTCTTGGGGAGAAAGGGGGTGTGGGAAGTGCAGCAAGAGACTGGACAAAAATCATGCAACTATGGGAGAGGACAGTGGAAGGGGGTTGAGGGCAGAGGGTGGGATGGGTACCAGGTGGAGGGAAACTATAGGGTGAAAAAAAAGGGAACAATGTAATTAATAAACTGAACAATAAAGATAAAAAAATTATTAGTGGCTTAATATTTTTAATCTCATTTTAAAAAACTCATTTATCTATACACAGAAATGCAAGTGATTTTTATTAATTGATGTTGCACCTAGCAACCTTGCTACATTAGCTAATTCTAATATTATTTATTGGTAATTTAAAATTTTCATGGATACAATTATGCCATTTGTGAATAATGGTAGTTTTATTTTTTTCTAATATATACAGAGAGAGAGAGTTTATTTTTATTGCTTTACTGTTCTGGCTAGATTATCCAGTATAATTTTTAATAGAAGTGGTGATGATGGGCATCCTATAAGTTCTGATCTCAGAAGAAACGCTTTTAATACTTGACCAATAAGGATGATGTTGACTGTAGGTTTATCAGTTCTTTTCTATTCCTCATTTGTTGAGTTTTTTTCCTTTATCATGAAATGTTGACTTTTATCAAATGTCTTCTCTAAGTTTATTGAGTTCATTATCTCATTTACCCCCTTTACTCTATTAATTTATGAATTACACTAGAGCCCAAGTGCACAATATTTGTGCACTCAGAGGGAAGGGAGGATCCCTCAGCCTGGCATATGACTTCTTATAGTCCAGAACCCCTTGGGGGATCTCCACCTGCCAGCTTAGGCCCACTTCCTAGGGAAGCAGGCTTAATCTATCAGTCAGACATCCTTAGTGCTAACGTGGAGGAGGAAGAGGCTTCCGCCATTGCTTCTGTGCTCACCAGCCATGAGTGCAGCCCAGGGCTTCTGGCTGAGAAGTGCTCCCCCTGTGGCAGTGCTGCTCCCTGGTGGTCAGTGTGTGTGATAGTGACCACTCTTTCTGCCCTTCGGTCAATTTGTATATTAGCCTTTTATTATATAGGATAGTTTTTACAATCTTTAAATTAAACTTCTGGAATAAACCTAACTTAGTCATGCTGTATTATTCTTTCATATAATATCCTATCATGTTTTGGTATCAATTTTATGCTGGATCATAAACCTATTAGATGGACCACTATAAAATTGATGATACTCGATCAATTTTTTACCTACACAAACAGGCATTTCATAAGGTTTATCCTAATAATATTGAGTACTCCTACTTTGTGTTTTTTTTAATTTATAAGATATTGTAATAAATTAGCACTATTATTTCCTTAAATGTCTGGAAGAAAATATTGACAGGTTTATGTAGGTTTTTAATTATAAATCAAACTCTTTAATATTTACATAACATTCAAAATTTCTATTTTTGCTGAATAGTATTTTGGTAAGCTGTAATTTTATTTAGCAAATTGAACATTTCTCTAAATTTTTAAAATTGTTATTATAAAAGTATTTATAGAATTTATGGTGTTTTAATGTCTATGGGTCTGTGGCATTCCATTTCTTTATTACTTTCTTGGTTACTTGTGTATTTTCTCTTTTTTTCTTAATCAGTGTTGCCATGAGTATATAAATTTATTAATCTTTTCAAAGAATCATATCTTGATTTTGTTGCTCTTCTCTTTTACTCTTTTGCTTTCTATATTATTTGGTTATATGTTAATAGTATTTGTTATTTTTTTAGAACAGAGTTTTTATTTATTAATAAAAACCATTTTCTTTATGAAAACAAATGCCCTTTGATTCTAGTGTTTCTTGGATTATGTAATGTAGATGTTTTTATGGTGAATCTGGAAGTTATAAGAAATGAGAATATATTCATGACTTTTTTCTCTACTTACTTGGATTTAATTTATATTCTTTTTCTATTTGCTCATGATAGTTACTTAAATAATCAAATTATCCTATCTTTTTTATTTCTTAAATATTCATGTAAGCTTACAAATTACTTTCTAAGCACATTTTAATTGCATTCTACAAATGTTGATATGTAATATTTTTATTATTTTTTAGTTTAAAATATTTGAAAATTGCTATTTTTCACAGATGGGTTATTTAGAGTTTATTTCATAATTTCCAACTACGTAGGTATTTTCTAAGCACCACTTTATCATTTATTTCTAGATGTTGTTTTTGTTAATCCTCATTGAATGATATTTTTCCATTGATTTTTAGAGAGAGTAGGAGAGAGAGGGAAAGACAGAGAGAAACATTGATTGATTGCCTCCTGCAGGAGCCTGGACCAGGGCCTGGGCCAGGGAGGTGCCTGCAACCTAGGTACGTGCCTTTGACTGCAATTGAACCCCCAGGCTGATGCTCTATCCATGAGCTAAACAAGCTAGGGACATTTCTAGTTTTAATGAGGATAATGAAAGAAAATATCTGTATGATTTCACTTCTTTGACATTTTCTATAGCAATTTTTATAAATATTTTTGTGCAGTTGAAAATAATAGATATTCTGCTATTTGACTGGATAAATTTAGAAAAGATATAGAGCACAAGTATTCTATATTTGAAAATTAAATCAGCTTAGTTAACTATGTTCTTCAGATTTGTGTATCCTGAATAAATTTTTCTTTGCTTGTTCTACATTTACACCTAGGAGAGGTATGCAAAGTTGAATTGAATTTTTCATTTCTGGAACTTCCTACTGTAGTTGTAAACTTCCCCTCCTAGGACCTGTCAGCTTTTAATTTACATATTTGAAGCTATGTTATTAGGTAAACACAGATTTAGAATTGTTATATCTTCTTGGTGAAATATTAGACCATTTATCATTATGAATTTCTCTCTATACCCATAGTACTGCTTTTTTTATTTTTGTCAAAGTCTGTTTTAATAGTAATATAGTGAATAGTTCTTTGACAGATTACATAATATAATTTTTCCATCTTTTTACTTTTTAACTTATTTTTTATGTTTCTATTATACAAACAATAAATGGGAGTTGTTTTTATTTAATGCAATTTGGCAATCTTATATTTTAGTTAGATAATTTAATCTTTTCTATTTATTACAATTACTGATATATTTTGGTATAGATGTTTCATCTAATTATCTGACAATTTTTTTATCCTCTTCCAAAAGGACTTTAGAATATATTAACTTCATTTATTCCCCACTCTGACTTCTATGCCACTATTATTATATACTAGTGGCCCAGTGCACGGATTCATGTACATTGAGAGGAAATTAATTAAAAGGTGGCTGGTAGGTCGGTACCGGGCAAGATGGGCTGGACATGCTCTGGAGCCAACCTCCCGTGGCCCCTCCCCAGCCAGCTGAACCTGGGACAGCGCCAAGGCTCAAAGGGCATCTGTGAAATGAGCAAGGTCCCTCAAGCAGGTGAGGTTCCCTCAACATGTCCTGCAGGGATTGGGCCAAAACCAACAGTTCAGTATCCCCCAGACACTGCAAAGTTGTTGTCACTCCGCAGCTCCTGTGTTGAGCTTCTGCCCATTGGTGGTCAGTGTGCATCATACCTGCTGGCTACTTACACTTTTATATATATAGACTAGAGGCCCAGTGCAGGAAATTTGTGCACAGGGGGCAGGGGGTGTCCCTCTGCCCAGCCTGCACTCTCTCTAATCTGGGAGCCTTTGAGGGATGTCTGACTTCCCGTGTAGGCCCAATCCTAGTAGGATCGGGCCTAAACGAGCAGTTGGACACTCTTCTCACAGTCCAGGACTGCTGGCATCAAACTGCTCACCTGCCTGCCTCCCTGATTGCCCCTAACTGCTTCTGCCTGCCAGCCTGATCACCCGCTAACCACTACCCTGCCAGCCTAATTGATGTCTAGCTGCTCCCCTGCCAGCTTGTTTGCCCCCAACATCCCTTCTCTGTTGTTCTGGTTACCCCTAACTGCCTACTCATCCTATCTAATAAAAGAGGAACATGCAAATGTGACTGTACCTTGGCTCCTGATTGGCTATGCTACCAGCCAATCAGGAGCGGGGGAGAGGGGCCCACAGTGTGCAATCCTGCCTCTCTTGCCGCCTCCGCACGGCCTAGGGAATAAGTGCCATGGGCCTGGGGAGCAGACGCTGCGCTGGTGGTCCCAGCAAGCCCGTGGTGCCAGTTCCCCAGGCCGTGCAGAGGCACAGTGGGAAGGCTGGCCACTGCCATGCTTTGCCATGGGCGCCTGGGGTCTGAGATCATGAAGGGCGTGAGCGCGGGGGTCCCAGATCACTGGTGCACATGCCAGGGGGGAAGACTGGCTACTGCCATGCTTCGCTGAGGGTGCCGGGGGTCCCAGATCATGAAGGGAGTGTGCCTAGGGGGGGTCCCAGATCGCCATGGTGGAGGGGTCACGGCAGAGGCTGTTAGGGGTGATCAGGCCAGGAGGGGTGGGCAGTTGAGGGTGATCAGGCTGATGGTGGGGGGCAGTTGGGGCCGAGCAGGTCGGCAGAGGGGACCAGTTGCAGAGTGGTTAGCAAGTAGAGTGGTTAGGGGTGATCAAGAAGTCAGGCAGGTAAGCAGTTAGGAGCGAATTGCGAAGAGGATGTCAATGTGCCAGTTTAGACCCGATCCCACAGGGATCTCAGATTGGAGAGGATGCAGGCTGGACTGAGAGACGACGAATTTTGTGCATCGGGCCACTAGTTGTTTAATATCATGGTATTTAGCCTCCAAGTGTTTTATTTTTTTCATTGTTTTTATTGTAGTTGATTTCTAGTTTTATGCCATTGTGGTCTGAGAAGATGCTTGATATGATTTCAATCTTCTTAAATTTGGAGAGACTTTGAAAATGTCCTGTGTGCACTTGAGAAGAATGTATATTATGTGTCTTTGGATTGAAGTGTTCTGGAGCTATCAATTAAATCCATCTAATCTAGTGAGTCATTTAGGATTGATGTTTCTTTGCTGATTCTTTGTTTAGAGGATTTATTCAGTGTTGTCAAGGGGGTATTAAAGGCTCCTACTATGACTGTAATTGCTGTTGATCTCTCCCTTGATATCTTCCAGGCAGTTTTTTTTTTTAATGTATTTAGATGCTCCTGTATTGGGTACATATATGTTTACCAGAGTTATATCCTCTTGTTGAATTGCTCCCTTTAGTATTATGAAGTGGCCTTCCTTATCTCTTCTCATGTCCTTCACTTTGAAGTCTATTTTGTCAGATGTAAGTATTGCTACTCCCATTTTCATTTTTCATTTCCATTCACTTGAAATATTTTATTCCACCCCTTCACTATCAGTCTGTGTGAGTCCTTTGTTCTGATGTGGGTCTCTTGTATCCAGGAGATATATGGGTTGTGTTTTTTTTTTATCCATTCAGCTACTCTGTGTCTTTTGATTAGAGAATTTAATCCATTTATATTTAAGTTATTATTGATAGGTAATTGTCACCATTTTCATTTTTAATTTAATTTTTATTTTTAAATTAAATTTCTTATTGATTAAGCTATTACGTATGTGTTCTAAATAGATATGCAACAGCTTATCTGTTACATTTCCTCATTACCCTGCCTATACCCCGCACTCATGCCCTCATCTCCCTGTTGTCTGTGTCCATTGATTAGACTTATATGCATGCATACAAGTACTTTTGTTGATCTCTCCATCTTACCCCACCCTTCCCTACCTTCCCTCTGAGGTTTAATGGTCTGATTAGTGTTGCTCTCTCTCTGGATTTATTTTTGTTTGTCAGTTTATGTTGTTCATTATATTCAAAAAATGAGTGACATCATGTGATATTTATCTTTCTCTGACTGGCCTAATTTCATTTAGCATAATGCTCTCCAGTTCCCTCCATGTTGTTGCAAATGATAAGAACTCCTTTTTTTTTTTTTTTTTTTACCGCAGAACAGCATTCCATTGTGTAGATGTACCACATTTTTAAAATCTATTCATCTGCTGATGGGCACTTAGGCTATTTCTAAATCTTAGCTATTGTAAATTGTGCTGCAGTGAACATAGGGTGTATATATCCTTTCTACTTGGTATTTCTAATTTCTTGGGATATATTCCTAGAAGTGGCGTTGTTGGGTCAAATGGGAGTTCTATTTTTAGTGTTTTGAGGAAACTCCATTCTGTTCTCCACAGTGGCTGCACCAGTCTGCATTCCCACCAGCAATGCACAGGGTTCCCTTTTATCTGCATCCTCGCCAGCACTTGTTGTTTGTTGATTTGTTGATGATAGCCATTCTGAGCAGTGTGCGAAGGTACCTTATTGTCGTTTTGATTTGCTGTCTCTCGGATGATTAGTGACTTTGAGCATGTTTTCATATGTCTTTTGGTCTTCCTTCAGTCTTCTTTCAAAAAGTATCTATTTAGGTACATTGCCCATTTTTTGATTGGGTTGTTTATATCTTCCTTTTATCAAGTTGTATGAGTACCCTGTAAATAGAGATTAAGCCCTTATTTGGTGATAACATTTACAAATGTGTTGTTCATGCAGTGGGCTTTCATGTTTTGTTGATGGTTCCTTTTGCTGTGCAAAAGCTTTCTATTTTGATGTTTATTTTTTTATTTGTTTATTTTCTCTTTACTTTCCATTACACTAGGAGCAGCATCAGTGAAGAAATTACTTCAGCATATGTCTGAGATTTCGCTGCCTATGGATTCCTCTATTATTTTCATGTTTTCCTGTCTTATGTTTAAGTCCTTTATCCATTTTTAGTTTATTTTTGTGTATGGTGTAAGTTGGTGGTCTAAGTTTCATTTTTTTGCATGTATCTGTCCAATTTTCCCAACACCATTTATTGAAAAGACTGTCTTGACTTCATTGTATGGTCATGCCTCCTTTGTCGAATATCAATTGAGCATAATGGCTTGGCTCAATTTCTGGATTCTCCTTTCTATTCCATAGTTGTATATGTCTGTTCTTGTGCCAGTACCAGACTATTTTGAGAATACTGGCTTTGTAATACAACTTGATATCTGGTATGGAGATCCCACCTACTTTGTTCTTCTTTCTTAGGACTGCTGCAGCTATTTCGGGTCTTTTTAGTGGGCTAGAGGCTCATCAATCTTGTTTATCTTTTCAAAGATCCAGCTCTTGGTTTCATTGATCTTTTGTATTTTGTTTTTGGTCTCTATGTCATTTATTTCTGCTCTTATTATTATTTTCTTCCTTTTGTTTACTCTGGGCTCTTCTTGTTGCTCTCTTTCTAATTCTTTGAATTGTAGAGCTAAGTGATTTATTACCATTTTTCCTTTTTCTTTTTCTTTTCCTTTTTTTTTATTATTATTATTTTTTTATTATTTTTATTTTTTATTTTTGGTAAGCCTGTAGCATGCTATAAACTTCCCTCTCAGGACTGCTTTCATTGTGTCCCATAGATTTTGGATTGCTGTGTTTTTATTGTCATTAGTTTTTAGGATGTTTTTAATTTTTTCTTTGATTTCTTTGGTAACCCAATCACTGTTTAATAGCATGCTCTTCAGCTTCCAACTGTTTGCATTTGGGGGGCTGTTTTTATTGTAGATTATTTCTAATATTATGCCATTGTGGTCTGAGAAAATGCTTGATGTGATTTCAATCGTCTTGAATTTGGGGTGACTTTGTTTGTGACCCAATTTGCGGTCTATTTTTGAAAATGTCCCATGTGAACTTGAGAACATAAATTCCATGGCTTTGGGGTGAAATGTTCTAAAGATGTCAATTAAGTCCATCTGATCTTGTGAGTCATTTAGGATTGCTGTTTATTTGGTGATTTTTTTGTCTAGAGGATTTATCCAGTGCTGTCAGTGGTGTATTCAAGCCCCCTACTATAATTGTATTGTTTTCAGTCTCTCCCTTGATATCCTCCAGGAGATTTTTATGTATTTGGGTGTTTCCACATTGGGTGCGTATTTGCTTATCAGGGTTATATCCTCTTGTTTTATCAATCCTTTAGTGTTATGAAATGGCTTTCCATATCTCTTGTTATGACCTTCACTTTGAAGTCTGTTTTGTCAGATATAAGTGTTGCTACCCCATTTTTTCTTTCATTTCTATTTGCCAGAAAGATATTTTTCCATTCCTTCACTTTCAGTATGTGTGAGTTCCTTGTTCTCAGGTGAGTCTCTTGTGGACACCATATATATGGGTCATGTATTTTTATCCATTCACTCATTTGATGTCTTTTGATTGGTGCATTTAGTCTGTTTACATTTAAAGTTATTATTGAAAGTTAATTATCTTTAGCCATTTTTACTTTTTTAATCTGTGTTCTTTCTTACCTTTTTGTTTTTACTTTTTACCCCAGTCCCTTTAGCATTTCTTGCATTGCTGGCTTGGTAGTGATAAATTCCCTTAACTTTTTTTTTTCTTATTTCCTCTTCAATTTTTAATGATAGCCTTGCTGGATAGAGTGTTCTTGGATTCAGTCCCTTGCTTTGCATCACTTTGTTAATTTCTTTCTATTCTTTTCTGGCCTGATGTGTTTCTGTTGAGAAATCATTTGATAATCAAATGGCAGTTCCCTTATATATAACTTTCTGTCTCTCTCTTGCAGCCTTTAAGATTCTCTCTTTCTTCTGAACATTTGCCATTGTAATTATGATGTGTCTTGGTGTGGATCTTTTTGGGTTCATCTTTTTTGGGACTCTCTGTGCATGTGTGACTTTTTTCTTCCCACACCAGGAAAGTTTTCTGACATTCTTTCTTCAAATTGGTTTTCTATCCCTTGTTCCTCTTCCTGGTTTTCTGGCACCCTTATTATTTGTATGTTGCTTTGTTTCATGTTGTCCCATAGCTCCCTTAGGCTCTCCTCCTTTATTTTAATTTTTTTCTCCAATTGCAGTTCAGTTTAGGTGTGTTATGCTTCCCTGTCTTCTAATTCACTAATTCATTCATCTGCTTCTCCTAGTCTATTGTTGAAAATTTCCATAGTGTTTTTTATTGCAATTATATCACTCTTCATTTTTTTATTCTTACATAAGTTATTGACTTTTTCATCCATTTCTTCTTGATTCTTACATAAGTTATTGATTTTTTTCCTCCATCTAGTTTTTGAAGTTGATGACCCTTATGCTGAAATTTTTTTCTGACATATTTCTTCCCACTGTTTCACTTAGCTGCTTTTCTGGCAATTTCTTTTCTTGCCTTTGGGGGTTTCTTTGTCTACCCATTTTTGGTCTCACCGACTGATCTAGATATTGTGTCATGTAGGGGCTGCTCCTGGGATAGCAGTGGCTCCTCGGGCTGCATTTGCTCCTCAGGTGGTTGTTGAAGTTACTGCTTTTCAGTTGGCAGTGTCTCTTCTGATGGGTGCGGTTCACAGCAGCAGTGTTTCCTCTGGCTTGGGCGGGGGGAGGGTGCTCACATAGCTGCTGTTCTTTGGACAGGGGTGGGCTGCTCATATGCTTGCTACTCTTCAGACAGGGGCAGACTGTTCATGTAACTGACTGCTGTTCTTTAGGTGGGGAATGGGCTGCTTGTGTGACTGCTGCTCATCAGACAGGTTCAGGCTGCATGTGGCTGCTGCTTCTTGGACCAGTGCAGGCTGCAAAGGACTGCCATTCCTCGGACCAGTGTGGGCTGCACAGGACTGCCGCTACTATGATGTGGGCCATCTGCTCATGTGGCTCCTGCTCCTTGGATGGGTCATGGGCTGCTTGCATGGCTGCTACTCCTCAGGCAGGAGTGAGCTACATGTGCGGCTGCTGCTCCTTGGATGGGGGTGAGCCACTCACCCTGGTGCTGCTCATACATTAGGTGCAGGCTTCATGTGAATGCTGCTCCTAGGACTAGTGTGGGGTGTGCAGGGCTGCCACTCCTTGGATGTGGACGGTCTGCTCGTGTGGCTGCTGCTCCTCATTCCAGGTGGGCTGCTCGGGTGGCTGGTGTTCCTCAAACGGGGGCGGACTGCTGCTCCTTGGACAGGAAAGAGCTGGTTATGTGGCTGCTGCTCCTCGTACCAGTGCGGGCTGTCCAGGGCTGCTGCTCCTCAGACGTGGGCTATCTGCTTGTGTGGCTGCTGCTCCTCTGTCTGGGGCTGGCTGCTGGAGTGGCTGCTGCTCCTCAAATAGGGGCAGGCTGCTTGTGGCACTGTTGTTCCTCATATGGGTATGGGTTGCTCATAAACTGCTGCTCCTCAGATGGGGACATATTGCTCATGCAGCTGCTGCTCCTCAGAGAGGTGTCGGTATGGGCTGCATGTAGCTGCTGCTCCTCGGATGGGGTGGGCTGTGCAGAGCTGTCACTCCTCAATCATGGGCGTGCTGTTCTTGCAGCTGCTGCTCCTCGGATGGGGCAGGCCATTTGTGTCATTGCTGCTCTTCGGATGGGGGAGTGTGCTACTTAATACAGCTGCTATTCCTTGGACAGGGACAGGCCACATGAGGCTGCTGCTCTTAGGCTTGGGGTGGGTTGTTCACAGAGCTGCTGCTTCTTGGACAGGGGCAGGATGCTCACATGTCTGCTGCTCATGTGGTTACAGTGCCCTGGGCTAACGTGTTGGGCCAGTCAGAGGGGAGCATGCTTCAGAACTCAGAGGAGCCTTTGCCCAAGGTGGTTGGATACTCATTGACTGTGGGACCACAGCTGAGGTAGCAGGTCCCTGGAAGGGGTGGCTGTAAATTCTCAGGTGTTCTCTGAGGGCACCCTGGGTAAAGGTGAGTGTGGGCTCCCAGTTATAGCAGTTCTCCCCTTCAAAATGACTACGCCTCTGAGGACAAGCCGGACTCCTGGTACTGTTTGTAATGGTAGCAGAGGCTGCCTAGTTAGGCAAACCCAGCTAGCCTGCCCCTGAAGGTCCTATGGGATCTAACTGTGCCTTACTCTCTCTCACACACACACACCCACATGACCACACACTCCTATTTTGCTCCCTCACTCATTCACGCTTTCTCCATCACTGCCACTTTCTTCCTGCCTCTGTAGTTGGGTCTGTGGTGTTATTTACCTGTTCATGGATGGAGTTTCCTCTCCAGGTGTCTGGTTAATGTGGTTTTCTCTCAAGCATCTGACCAGACAGGATAAAATTCACCTCAACAAGACACAACACAAAGGGAACAAAGCATGACACCAATAATTCCACTATAAGTAACCACCTCAATAAATAGAATTAAGGGAGAGAAAAAAGAGACAAATTATACCGAAGACAGAGAAAAAGATAAGAGAGAAAAGAAAAAAGAAGAAAAATGAGAATATATATACAGATAGATAGGTAGGTAGATAGATACATAGGTACATAGATACATAGATACTTAGATAGACATAGACATACAGATAGATAAATAGATAGATATGGAAAACATCACAGAACCAATAGATAAACCAAAAAAAAAAAAATACAAACACCCAGCAAAGAGGATGGGGGCAGAATTGTAGAGGCTGAATTTATATACAGAAAATAAGGTTAAGAATTGGATGAATATGGGAAGGTCCTCAGTCAGTGTAGAGGAAGTAGAAAGGGGATTTGTGGATAAGAAGAAAGAGAATGAGAATAAAATAATAATAATAACAATAAATTTACAAAAATCTATTTCAAAAATGGCATAAAAATAAAAAGGAACAAATAAAATAAAATGATGGAAAAATAATGTGAAATGAAATATAAAATAAAACAACAAATAAAAATGGAAACAAAGAAAAAAGAAGAAAAAAGGGAGATAAAATAATAATAATAAACAAAATAAAAATGAAAAAGTGAAGTGTCATTCCTTTGGCTGGGTTAAGATCCCAGTCTTCTGTACTGTCTTTAGGCCAGTCCCTTTGGACTCTCAGGGACTATTTAGATTTTTTTTCAAATCCTTTGTACTATTCGGGGCTCAGGCCACAGAGAGAGGAAGGACTGGGCCTCTGTACACTCCTCTCCTGACAGTGTTGTGCGGTCTGGCCAGCCCTGCAGGCTGCACCCTCTGGGTTCAGCCTTTTGTGACTGTGGACCCAGTTCTAGAATCCTCTGCAGTCCAACAATCCTGTGGCCCTTCTTTCCACAGTCAGATACTGTGCCTGCCCCAGAGACAAAGATTGGTTCTGTACTGGCTCCTTCTGACCCTGTGGGCACAGACGTCTGGCAGACACTCATGTCCAGATCTTTGATTTTACCTTTTTTCAGGGATCCCATGCCCTTCTGGGCTACAAACTGTCTCACTCGCTGAGTCTCCTTCAGCAATTCAGGTTGGATTTTATTTGTTTCAGCTGTTCTTTCTATCTGCTCTGGGACAAGGCTCAGGACACATTTATCTATTCTGCTGCCATTTTGTCTCCCTCCCTGGGATTTTCTCTATTATCCCATTTTTATTATTTATGCTTGTGTTCTTTCTTCTCTTTCCATTTCTTCTTTTTACAGTAGTCCCTTTAGCATTTCTTGCATTGCTGGTTTGGTGGTAATAAACTCCCTTAGCTTTTTTGTCTGTGAACCTCCTGATTTCCTCTTAAATTTTGAATGGTAGCCTTTCGGGGTATAGTATCCTTGGATTCAGTCCCATGCTTTGCATCACTTGGTATATTTCATTCCATTCCCTTCTGGCCTGGTGTGTTTCTGTTGAGAAGTCAGTTGATAGCCAAATGGTAGATCCCTTGTAGGTAACATTCTGTCTCTCTCCATTAGCCTTTAAGATTCTTACTTTGTTGTTGATGTTTACTAATTTAATTATGATGTATCTTGGTGTTGTTCTTTTGGGGTTCATCTTTTTTGGAGCTCTGTGAGCTCCTTGGCCTGTGCAAGTTTTTCTTCCCAATATTAGGGAAGATTTCTGTCATTATTTCTTCATACAGGTTTTCTATTCTTTGATCAGTCTCCTCTCCTTATGGCATTCCTATTATGCAGATGTTGTTTCATTTTGTGTTCTCCCAAATTTTCCTTAGGTTCTCCTTCTATTTTTTAAGGTTTTTTTTTCCAATTGCTGCTTGGGTGTTTTTTTTCTATCTTGTCTTCTAGATCACTGTTGCAGTCCTCAGCTTCTTCTAGTCTACTATTGATGCTTTCTATTGTGTTCTTTATTGCAGTTATGTCATTCTTTCATTTCCTCTGGGTTCTTCTTCATTTCCTTTTGATTCTTACACATATTGTTGAATTTGTCTTTCATCTTTTTCAGTGTCCTTATGACCATTGCTATGAATTCTTTCTCTGACAAATTGATTGCCTCCATTTCATTTACTTTCTTTTCTAGTGATTTCTCCTTTTCTTTCGTATTGGGCTGTTTCTTTATCTCCCCATTTTTACTCCCCTCAAGGTGTCTGGTTTTGTGGCTCACTCTCTACCATGTTGACCAAAAGGCACAAAATACAACTCAACAAGACACGGGAATAAAGCATTAATGTATTCATGACACCAATAACCCCAAATAAAAGTGACTATCAGAGAAAAGAGAATTAGGGGAGAGAAAAGAGTGCAAAAATGATATTGAGAAAAGGATAAAAGGTAAGAGGGAAAAAAAAGAAGGGGAAAGAAAAAGAAAACTCCACAAAACCAATAATTAAACCCAAAAATGCAAACAACAAACCCCCAGATAAAAAGGCGGGGCACTGAACCTGCAGATGCAGAAATTATTTCCAGAAGGTAAGGTAAAGGAATATTATGAATAAGGCAATTGCCACAATTCAATATAGAAGACATAAAGAGAGAATGGGTGTCTAAGGAGAAAAGTAAAAAACAAAATACTCAAATAATAATAATAAATAATAATTTTAAAATAATAGTAATATGTATCAAAAATATATATTAAATTTATATACATATATATATAATTTTCTCCTTGCTTTAATCTATCTATATATTCATCTATTTTTTTGAAAAGGAGAATAGAGTAGGCAGCAGATAGGTCTGAGTTTGGTGAGTGAAACTAAGCTATTAGCAGAAGAAAAGAGCAAACAAGGAGAGGAAGAACAAAAGCATAAAAAACACTAAGAAGCTATCAAACAAGCAACAACAACAAGAAAAAAACTGTCTCTCAAAGAAAGAGAAAAGAGAAGGGTGCATGGACTAGGAACAGGGGAGAGGAAATTAGATATGTGAGTAAGCCAAAAGAGACTACAGCAATAGTAATGTGTCAATAAGGCAGATAAAAAAGATCAATTTTTAGCAAGGTGTAAAAAAGAAAGGAGAGAAAAACTACAGCAGGAACATGAGAAGAAAAATAGGATGAAAAAGGAAGAAGTGAGGAAAAAAGGAAAAATGAGGTAATGATAAAAATAAAATAAAAATTGACTGTAGAACACTAATCCAAAAAAGGTTAATAATAATAATAATAATAATAATAAAAATAAAAATAAAAAATTTGTTTCATAAGTAAAAGATTAAAAAAATGAAGTGTGAAGTCCATACACTTCAACTGAATATTTAATGTCCCATGGGGGCTGATCTAAGATTCCTCTCCACTGTTCTGTCTGCCATATCTCAGCTTCCTATATAGTCAGCACTGTGTTGAGGCTTCCAGCAATCTACCACTCCTCTGTGTCAGACCCCACAGCCTTGGTGTCAGCCAGGTGGGACCACTCTGCCGGCTTTGTTTGCCTGCTTCCAGTCATATTTATAAAAACATCTATTTCTGACACTGCCTTTAGGTGGCGGTGTTTCAGTATTAATTTCTTGGACCAAATGGCCCCACAACCCAGTCCCCAAGGGCTCTTTGGGGTATTTTGAATCTTTGTTATCCTGCCAAGCTTAAGACTGTGTGCAACTGTGCTGCTAGGAGGGGTCTGTCCTTCAGGAGAAAAATGTCTGTTCAGGGTTGGAGGGCTCTGACTGTCCCAGAGCTAGCTTTGATTGCCTCTACCTAATTTGTTCCCCAGCTTCCACAAAACCACCTTCCCTGCACAGCAGCCATAGTGAGTGCTTGTAATTGAAAGATTTTTGGTTTATCAAGTAAAAGCAAAGAGATTATAAAGACACCACTGTGCTGCTGGTGCAGAACTTCAAGCTGCCTTTCTGGGTGCAGCCTTTCATGCCTATGGGCTTAGATCTAGAGTCCCCCATTGCAAGTAGTCTACTGTGGACACCCTTCCATAGTCAAGCACTACAATTGTAGCCAAAGGATGAGATGTCAATTCAGTGCAGTCCAGGGTGTGTGCATTTCTCCCTCCAACCCAGATCCCTGATCCTGCAGTTTCCCAGTTATGTCTGACCTTCCTGTCCATAGATTGTGTCTACAGCTGTGCTTTATTCACCAATTCTGGGTGGATGTTATTTAATTCAGCTGCTTCTTCTATCTACTCCATGGAAAGGCACCAAACCTGTCCTCCTATTCGGTCACCATTTTCCCATACTTAATCTTATCAGTCTGCCAGTAGAGGTGGTCTCTGGAGGCTTTGAGTTTTTGCCTGATCTAATTAGTCAGAAGCAGCATTTGACACTGTCCTGCACTAGAGATTGAGAGGCATAGAGCATCTACTTAATACATAGTCACAAACCCAAACAGGCACCTAAAGAAGCCACATCCAAATGAAAAAAAAAGAGAGAGAACTCTCCAGAATAAGAGATAAATGAAGCATAGCTAAGAAACTTATGTGATAGAATTTAGAATATGATGGTAAAGATGCTCAACAGCATGAAAACAAAAATAAAGAATGACATAGCACTAATAAAGAACACATTGGAAGCAGCACATATCATATTAGGAAAAGATGAGGATTGAATCAGTGAGTCAGTAGACAAGATTGAAAAAAAAAATCACTCAATTAGTGAACAACAACAACAAAAAAAACCACAGGAGGACAGCTTAAGGGAGCTGTAAGATAACACGAAATTTAACAATATTAGAATAGCAGGTGCCCCAGAAGAGGCATAAAGAGAGAAAGAGATAGAGAATGTATTTGAAGAAATAATGGCAAAGAAAAAAGTCACACAAGAGTCCTAAGCAAGAAGAACTCAGACAAGTACATGCCCAGCCTCATCATTATTGCCAAAAATTAAAGACAAAAGGAGAGTCTTAATGTCAGCAAAATAAAAGCAAACTGTTATCTAAAAAGGAGCTCCCATAAGACTGGCACCTGATTACTCATCAGAAACTCTACAGGCCAGAAGGGGAAACCAAGATTACTATATCCAGCAAGACTATCATTTAAAGTAGTCAAATAAAGAGCTTTCCAGACAAAAAGAGGCTAAAGGAGTATATAAACATCAAGCCAACATTACAATAAATTTTAAAGGGAATGTAATAATGAGAAGAAGAAATAGAGAGAAACCTAGGCAGAATTACAGTGGCAATAATTAAGTACCTATCAATAATAACCTCAAATGTAAATGTATTAAAGGCTCCAATCAAAAGACATAGGATAGGTGAATGGATACAGAAACATGACCCAATTATATGCTCTTTACAAGAGACCAACCTCTTAACAAAAGCCTTACACAAGATGAGAGTGAGAGAAAGAAAAAAATTGTCCATGCAATGGAAAAGAAAAAAAGTTGGAGTAGCAATATGCATATCTGAAAAAATAGATTTCAAAATGAAGGCCATCAGAAGAGACAACAAAGGTCACTACATAATACTAAAGGGATCGATCCAACAAGAAGCTATAATGCTGATAAACATATATGCACCCAGCATAGGAGCACCTAAATATATTCTTAAAAAGACGATGTTAAGGGAGAGATCAACCACAACACAGTAATAGTAGAGGACTTTAACATCCCACTCACTTCATTGGGTGACAGTAAAAAAATTAACAAGGAGGCAGTGATTCTAAAGGACACAGTGGATCATACGGATTTAATTGACTTTTACAGATCATTTCACCCCAAAGTTGCAGAATATTACATTCTTCTCAAGTGCACATGGATCATTCACAAAGATAGACCACATTTTAGGACACAACATAAATCTCTACAAGTTCAAGAAGATTGAAATCACATCAAGTATCTTCTCTGATGACAGTGGAATGAAATTAGAAATCAGCTACAGTTAAAACACTCCAAAACATCCAAACATGTGGGGGCTAACTTGTATGTTATGAAATAACTAGAGGCCCATTGCACGAAGAAATCTGTGCAATAAGCCTTCCTTCCCCTGGCTGCCAGAACCTGTTTTCCTCAGACACCTGGGACCCAGGCCTTTGCTCTGTCTGCCACCTTCAGTCTTTGCTCCAGGGGGAGCGTTATTCCTGTAGCTCGTCAGCCCCCCACCTGGCTACTCTGTGCCTGTGACTGTGCTGCCCAGTTGACCAGAGTGGCTGGGTGGTGGTGCTGCCTCCATCTTCATTGGGTTAATTTGCATACTCACTCGTGGTTGGCTAGTGGGCATAGCAAAGTGACAGTCAATTTGCATGTTTCTCTTTTATTAGTGTAGATGAATGGGTTACCAATGAGATCAAGAAAGAAATAAAAAACTTCCTGGAAACAAATGAAAATGAACACACAATAACCCAAAATCTCTAGAACACAATAGCAGTCCTGAGAGGGAAGTTCATAGCACTACAGGTCTACCTCTAAAAACAAGAAAAATTAATAATAAACTATGTAACCCTACATTTTAAATAACTAGAAAGAGAACAAAAAGAAAACCCAGAATAAGTAGTAAGAAAATAATAAAAATTAGAGCAGAAATAAATGACACACACACACACACACACACACACACACACACAAATAAATAAAACCAAGAGCTGGTTCTTTGAAAGGATAAACAATCCTTTAAAAGGATTGATGAACCAGTAGCCAAACTCATCAAGAAACAAAGAGAGAGGACCAAAATAAATAAAATCAGATGCACAAGTGGAGAAGTACCCACTGACACAACAGAAATACAAAGGATTGTAAGAAAATACTATGAACAATATGCCAACAAGCTGGACAATGTGGATGAAATGGACAAATTACTAAAAAAAATACAATCTCCCAACAGTGAATCAGGAAAAATCAGAAAACCTGAATAGGCCAATAACAACTAACAAAATAGAAGCAGTAACCAAAAAACTCCCAGCAAACAGAAGCCTAGCTCTGGTGGCTTCACAGGAAAATTTTACCAAGCATTCAAAGAAGAACTAACACCTATATTCCTCAAATTATTTCAAAAAATCCAAGAGGAAGGAATACTTCCAAGCTTTTTTATAATGGGGCCAGAATTATCCTAATTCCAAAACCAGATAAAGACACTATAAATAAAGAGAATTACAGGCCAATATGCATGATGAACATACTATTAGGAGGTGCTAAAATCCTCAATAAAATATTAGCAAATGTGAACCAGCAATGTATTAAAAAGATCACATGCCATGACCAAGTGGGATTTATTCCAGGATGCCAGAGTGGTACAATGTGGTACATCACATAAACAAATTAAAAGACAAAAAATCACATGATCATATTAATAAATGCAGAAAAAGCATTTGACAAAATGTAGCAACAGCCCTGACTGGTTTGGCTCAGTGGATAGAACATCGGCCTGCAAACCGAAAGGTCCCAGATTCGAATCTGGTCAAGGGCATGTACCTTTTGCCTGGAAAGTACATTTTAGCAGTTTCTTTTTTTTAAAAAAATATTTATCTATTTTTTTATTTTTATTTTTTAGCATTTTCTCTAGTGCAGAACTTCTTATGATGAATTATCTCACTTTGTATTCATAGGTTTCGTTTTTATTTCACATTTCTTCTTGAGGGATATTTTCACAAATTTCTAAGATACATGTTATTTTCTTTTATGACTTTAATGATATTTCATTGTCATTGGTTATTTCATTCTATTAAAAATATGATGCCAGTCTAATTATTGCTCCTTTGAATTGAATTGTTTTTCCTATGACTACTTTTAAGGTTGCTATATTTTCTTTGGTTTGGAACAATTTTACTATGCTTTGCCTCAGTGTAGTTTCTATTTTATTTATCTTAGTTTGAGTTTGTGTAGATTTTTCAAACTGCAATTGATGTTTTTCATTAGTTTTGAAAATTTCTTGGCTCTTATCTTTTCAAATATTTTTACTTTATTATAGAACCTATTTCCTTTTAGAAATTCAATTAATTATCCTCACTCTATTTTCTTTATCTGTCATTCCTTTTTCTGAATTTTCTATCATTTGGGCTATATATGCATCATTCTAGATATTTTCTTCTGACTTATCTTCCAATTCACTAATTCTCTCTTTAGTTCTTAAAATTTCTGTCAATCTTCCCATTGAGTTCCAAAATATAGTCATTGAATTTTTCAGTTCTGGGACTTCCATTTGGTTATTTTTAAAAATAATTTATAATCCTTTGTTAAAAATCTCCATCTTATTCTTGATTATTTGATTATGGTAAATTTGGTTATTTTAAAGTTGGTGTCTTATATTACCAGTATTTAGTATTGGTAGGATATTTCCATTTGTATGCTGTTTCTGCTGATTTTAAGTCATATTTCATTTCTTTCTATTCTAAAAATACTAAGGGCCCAGTGCACAAACTTGTGAATCTTGAAAGGAACTGTGGGTGCCAAAACGGCTTTGGCTCAGTGGATCAAGCGTTGGCCTGCAGACTGAAAGGTCCCGGGTTTGATTTTGGTCAAGGACATGTACCTTGGCTGCGGGCACATCCCCAGTAGTGAGTGTGCAAGAGGCAGCAAATCAATGTTTCTCACTTTCTATCCTCTCCCTCTCTGTAAAAAATCAGTAAAATATATTTTTAAAAAAGAAAGAAAGGAACTGTGGGCCATGAGGCTGCATTAGGCACAGGGGCGGGTCTCAGCCCATCCTCTGTGCTCCTGCCTGGCCCCTCCCACCCTGTCCCTTGGTCTCCTGTCTGCTAGCAGCCCCGCTCCCTCTGCCACCACTCCCATACACTGACAGTGCCGGCCCCACTTGAAACCGCTGACAGCAGGGAGCGATTGTGGCCAGCACCATCAGCAGTTGCAAGTGGTGGCTACTGCCCCAATTGCCCCTCAGGAGCAGGGGAAGGTGGGGAAGCCCTCATGGGCGATCAGGGTCAACAGCCCCTGCTGACACCCACTGATGGCTCCGAGTGATTGGGTCTGGCACCATGCATCAGCAGTGGGTGCAATGGTGGCTCTTGTGCCAGCTGTGGGTGTGAACAGGGCCAGCACTGGCAACAGGTGTGAGTGCCAGGTGGACTGTGGCATACGGGAGCATAGAATTTTCAGTAACCATCTTAAGCTCATCCTGATGACAGTGACTGGTACCTTGCTTTAGTATGGTGCCCCGCTCACCTGCTCCTCCATCCCACCTTGGCCAATGCCCACCATGTTCAGCACATGCCTCCTGGTGGTCAGCACAAATTATATCAATCAGTTGTTCCACCATTCGGTCCATACAGGATTTGCTGAGTGCTGGAACTTGTATTTGTGAACTATTTTGTAGAATAATTTGAGGTTCACTTCTGCCAGGTGCCTGAGGTCAATAATAATCTGGAAACATTTTAATGTAGTTTCAGAAGTTGACATAATTCAGAGGAATTCATAAGGGACTCTCTACTTATATTTCACCCTTATTCTTAGGATTTAGCCCTCAAGGTTGCAGCTCAAAGCAGGAGAAGGTCCCTAAAACCCTTTCAACTTTCTTAGTACCTGGGCCCCAATTCTTGTTTAATCACTCTCTGATGCTGTGAAAATACCCTCTCAACCTCAGTGACCCCACTATAAAACTAGAAAATGTCCCCAAGGGAAAATCAGCCTAAAATTCAAAAGAGAAAACAGGCTTACTTCTCTGGGTTTCCCTTATCTACTCACAAATGACCTAGTACTCTTCACTATCTCTTGCATGTGTTCAAGCAGAGACTTTTAATTTTGTCTACCTTATTATGATCAGATGAACAGGGCTGAATAATCTACTACTATCAGACGCTTAAATTAAGGTTTTAAAAATTAATTCGTTTATTTACTTTAAAATTGTGATGAAGTATATGTAACATAAAATTTACCATTTTTTTTAGCATTTTTAAGTGTATGCTTTAGTGGCATTAAGTATATTCACATTATTATACAATCCTCGCCACAAGCCATCTCCATAACTCTTTTCATTTTTCCAAACGAAAATTCCATACCCATTGAAAAAGACCCCATTGCCAGCTTCTCCGAACCTCTGGCAACTACCATTCTACTTTCTGTTTCTATGAATTTGACTACTCTGGGCACCACAATTGAGTGGAATCATACAGTATTTGTCTTTTTATGATGGCTTATTTCATTTAGCATAATGTCTTCAAAGTTCAAACATGTTGTAGCAAGTGTCAGACTTCCCCTCCTTTTTAAGGCTGAATAACATTCCATTGTGTTATACTATACCACATTTTATTTATTCATTCATCCATTGATGGACACTTGGGATGCTTCCTTCCATCTTTTGGTTGTTGTGAATAATGTTGCTATGAATATGAGTTAATCTATGTGAGTCCCTGTGTTCCATTCATTTGGATATATATATCCAGAAGTAGAATTTCTAGATTGTATGGTAGTTCAGTTTCATATTTTGATTTTCTATAGCTGCACAATTTGATGTTTCCACCAAGAGTACAGCAGGATTCCAATTCTTCTCCATCTTTGGAAACAAAATGTTTCAGTGATTATATTTTTAGAGTTTCATTCAATTTTTCAACTTCTATTGATTTTATTTAATAACTAGAGGCCTGGTGCACAAATTCGTGCACCAATGGGGGCTCTTGGTCTGGCTTGTGAAATTGGGCCAAAAGAGGCTCTCTGATATCCCTGAGGGTTCCTGGCTTGCAAGAGGGGACAAGCCAGGCCTAGGGACCCCACTAGTGCACAATTGGAACTGGGGACAGATGTGGGAGGTTGCCAGCCAGGAAGGAACCACAGGAGGGCTCCAGGGTGTGTCCAGCCCATCTCACTCAATACCAATTGGCCAGACCCCAGCAGCCAACTAACCTACTGGTGGAAGCATTTGGCTCCTGGTGGTCAGTGTACATCATAGCAAGGGGTTGAGTGGCCTTAACATATTGTTAGCATATTACAGTTTGATTGGTTGAATGGCTAACCAGATAACTAGACACTTAGCATATTAGGCTTTTATTACATAGGGTTTTAAATATGGTTATTTGTTATCTTAGGTGTGATATTTCTCTATCTCAAGTTTTTTGCGTATCTTTTTCATTTGTCCCTTTTATGCCTACTTCACTAATGGTGCATCATTTTTCTTCTGTGTTTAGTTGTTTTATTTTTTTATTCTTATAAGTCACTCATTTTCCTTCAACATTTTTTCTATGGAAATTTGAGATTTCAGTTGATAAATTTCTCCAGGAAGAACTCATGTTTGCTTTTCTCAGTTCCTGGAAGGCACTGGTGTAGATTTAATCCTGGTTTGATGGCACTCAGAACCACAGTAGTATGAACTTAAACCAACATGTACGTGGAGGTCAGTTTAGATTACGAATTCTTAGAGAGGCTCTCACCCTCTAATGAACATCAGTTCAAGTCAGGCAGGTCCCCATTATTCCCTCTGCATATGGGCTCATATTTCTTTTTCACTCCAAGTATTGTTCTTGGGGCCTCAACTGAATGCAGACGGAGTGTTTTCTATTTGATTTATTAATATAAGAAGGCTCTCAGCTTTATTTCCTTGCTTGAAACTTAATTAAGGTGGAAGATGTTTTACATTCCTTGTGGTAAAATGGACCACAGCAGAGGTATAATTCCCTCTCAAATTAACTTGCAGATCAAAAGAAATCCCATTCCGCATTCCAGAGCTATGCATGAGGCAGGAAGAAAATTTGATAAAATGATTCTAAGAATGAAGCGGTGTGAAGAGAAAGAATTTGAGAAAAATGGGAAGAGGAAAGAATGTACCTACTTGGTACTGAACTCCATCATAAAGCTGTCCGAGGAAAATGGTATAATACATAATTAGCAATAGATTAGTGGGCGAGCCTATGTGCTCAGAGGCAGACCCTATAGATGTAAACTTAACAAATAATAAAGGACTTACCATAAGTCAATAGAAAATGGATGAATTATTCAACAATTGATGTTGATAAACTGGCTATGTGGTGGGGAGATTTATATTCTCACTTCATTGCACTCATTAGAATAAATTTGGGATAAATTCAACAATTAAATATAAAAGAAGCTGTAAAATCATGTTATATGAGTGACTCACTTATCTCTAGTCAAGAAAAGCTTTCTAAGGACAGAGGAAACTACAGAAATAAAGCAAGGAAAGATGACTAGATAAAAATAGATACAAGAATGTTTGTATAGAAAAATAGCAACATTTAAAAACTATGGTCTAGGAAAAATCTTAAACAGTACAAAAAAGAAAAAATCAATTCCCCTATCCTTATGACATCACTTCATTATTTTAAAATATTTTAGTTTCTCCTTTTTCCCCAAGCTGTCTTGTTCGCCACTCAAAATGCTACTTATAAACCCAGAATTACTTCCTGTAGATCCAAGTCTCAATGTTACAACTTCCCCTCAGCCTGAAGAAGTTTTTGGCCTAAAGAAACGCTGGTATAGGTCTGATGGCAACAAATTCTCTCATTTTTTGGAAAATGTCTTTATTTCACTCTTAGGATAATTTTGCCAAATGCAGAAGTCTGGGTTGACCACATGCCTTTTGGTTTTTGTTTGTTTTTTAAAAAGTCCTCCACTATGCCTGCTGAGCATACAGGTTTTCCTGATTGTGATGTGTCTTTTTTGCCTCTGGCCTCCCTAAATAATTACTCTTTTGGAAGGAATGCCTGACCTACCAGCAAGGAACACGCTGAGACCAGGTCGCTGTGAAGCTGGAAGAACTTCCTCCAAGTACGAACTCAGGATGCTAGAAGAACACTTATTATGATGCCAACCACTGTCTAATGTGCTTTATAAATATTAGTCGCTTGTTATATTTTACTAGAGGCCCAGTGCACGAATTCATGCACTAGTGGGGTCCTTTGGCCTGGCCTGTGGGATCAAGCTGTAACTTACTCTCTGATATCCCCTGAGGGGTCCCGAATTGTGAGGGAGGACAGGACAGGCTCAGGGACCCTACCAGTGCATGATCGAGGCTGGGGAGGGATGCAGGAGGTTGGCTAGCTGATGAGGGATTGCAGGAGGGCTCTGGAGTGTTTCTGGCCCCTCTGGCTCAGTCCCAATTGGCTGGACCCCAGCAGCAAGCTAGGGTGGAGCATCTGCCCCTACCCCTACCCCATGTCAATGCATGTCATAGCAAGCAGTTGAGTGGCCTTAGCATATAATTAGCATATTATGCTTTGATTGGTTAAATGGCTGGCAGATCTACCAGGCACTTAGCATATTATGCTTTTATTGTATAGGATTATAACGTTTTACCAAGCTAGCAGCATGTTGCAGTATAAGTTGGTAGCCCTATCTAATAAAAGAGTAATATGTAAATTGGTCATACCTCTGCCACAACCCCAAGCCACGCCCACCAACCAATCAGGAGCAAGTATGCAAATTAACCCCAACCAAGATGGCTACAGCTACGGAGAGAGCAGGAGGGAGCCTTGGATTTCCCTGGCAATGGAGGAAGCCAAGCTTTTCACACACCATGGCTGGCCCAGGTATCCACTCAAAGCTACAACATTTCAATTATAAAAGATAATTCCCAATGAAAATGGTGGCAGCCATAGAGCTGGAGAGAGCAGGAGGCTTGGGTTGCTCCTGGAGATGGAGGAAACCAAGCTTTCCGCAGCTCTGGCCTGTTTTGGCCTCCACTTAAGGCTACAAAGTTTCAATTATAGAACATAAATAAATACCAAAAGAAATGGCTGTAGCCATGAAGCAATCAGAAGACAGTTAAAGGCAATCAGGATAGAAGGGGAGCAGTAAGACATCAATCAGGCTGGTAGGGAAGTGGTTAGGGGGTGACCAGGCTGGTAGGCAGAAGTGGTTAGGGGCAATCAGGAAAGCAGGCAGGTGAGCAGTTGGGGAGCCAGCACTTCTGGATTGTGAGAGGGATATCTGACTACCCGTTTAGGCTCAATGCTACCGAGATTGGGCCTAAATGGGATGTTGGACATCCCTCGAGGGGTCCCAGATTAGACAGGGTGCAGGCTAGGTTGAGGGACACCCTACACTTTCTGTGCATGAATTTCGTGCACCAGGCTTCTAGTGTAATTATAAGCATATCACGTCCAGTGGATGACAATGAGCTCTCTTTACTGATCAAGGACATTTGGCTGGCAGAAGGTGTGGAAAGGATTCAAATGCCATGGACACTGACTGACCTATAAGTTTTGGTTTTCCTACAAAGTCAGGAGGAGACTGTCAGAATGAGTCTGAGGTTTGCTCATCTCCCCCACGTCACAGATTGCTGGATCTCTATAGATTGTGCTCCTTCCCCCCCCCCCCCCATTTTTTTTTTTTTAGCAATGAGAAACAGGTGAGTAGTGTGGGATTTGTGTTCAAATTTCTGTCATCTCTGGGACAGTGACTCTGGAGGAAAGTTGCTTGACTAGCTCTCTGGCCAGGTATGCTGGTCCTTCCCTCCAGGGGTACAGGCAGTTGCTGGCTTTGGGGCCTTTCCTGGCAAAGGGCAAGGATAAGTTATTTATAAAAAGCAAGGGCACAACAATAACATAAATGAAAGGCATTTGTATAATATTTTAAAACCCATTTCAGTGCCTCCCATACCTTTTACTCTTTTTTTATTGTTTATAGTATTACAAATAGTAGTAATTTCTTTTTTTCCCCTCCTTGACCTCCCCCCCCCCCCCCCCCAGCACATGCCCTCACTTGCCCCACCCCAACTCCCAGTGTCTTGTGTCCTATGGTTATGCTTTTATGCATTCATACAAGTCCTTTGGTTGATCTCTTGCAACACCCCCCCTCCCCCGCACCCCCTCAACCTCCCCTGCCTTCCGGATATACTCTGACAGTCTATTCCATGCTTCTTTGCCTCTGTATCTATTTTTACTTCCCCAGTTTCTTTTCTTTACCTTTCACTTTTGGAAAAAGAAAACTGGTGTTGGCTTGCTGGGCTCGCTGGTCAGGGATGAGCAAGGTCCTCCTTGCCCATGCCTGCAGGGTCTGGGCAGCAGGGGACCTCAGGACGGGGTCGGCTGCCTGAAGAGGAATGACAACAAAGGGGGAGACAGTGACAGTCCCTGGAGGCCCTGGGAGGGAAACCCAGATGGCACCACCGCCTACAGCGTATCCTCCCGCCCCGCCCGCCCGCGCGCTCGCTCTCGCGCTCTCATTGGTGCATTGGTCATGTGACCCCGCGGGCTAGGTCACATCTTTTGCGCGGCTGATGAAATCGGCCGCTTCATTCATCCACGCAGGTGTGAGCGGTCCCCGCGGCCGCCGGCTCCAGGAACGGCATCACTGCTCCGGCTCCCGCGCCTGCCTTCCCCGCCTCAGCCACCTGCGCCCCGCGTCCGCCCGCTCGGTGAGTGCCCGGCCCGCCATCCCGGGCAGCCCCGGGACGGGTCACCTTGGGCCCCGGGCGCGTGGGGGCCGTGGGAGGGCAGCCTGGGCCTCACGCTGGGCGCTGGCATCTCCGCGTGGCCAGGGCAGGGCGGTGCGCGCCATTTTAGTCCATTTTGTGTCCCTCGGGCGCGGCGTGGCGCATGATGCAACCGCGCGTTAGGAGCGCGTACCGGTCGCGCGGAACGGCTCAGGCCGGCGGAGCTTCCGGCGACACTCCGGTGCGTGGCGCGGGCACAGCACTGCGACCCGCCAAGAGGTCCGCGACGTGACATCCGCCACGGGCGCCAGCCCCCCGCGCCCCCTGGGTGGTCCCGCGGCAGGTGGCCGGCAGGGGGAGCACGCACCGCGAAACCCCGGTCCTCTGCCCCGAAACTCCGGAGGCGCCCTGGTCGGTTTGCACCCCTTACTTGGGGTCCCGGGTTTTTCCGGGGAAGCCCCCTCTGGGGCGGGCTTCCTTGTGACGGGACTTGGCCTGGAAAGGCCGAGTTCTTCTAGCATCCTGAGTTCGGAGCTGGAGGAAGCTCTTCCGGCTTCTCGGCCACCTGGTCTCAGCGTGTTCCTTGCTGGTAGGTCAGGCATTCCTTCCAAAACTTGCGTGTACACAGCGCAGTTGTCTGCGGCGCCACGCGGAGTGCGTCCAGCTCCTTCGCCTTCTCAGTGCGTGTGGGGACCAGACGGGGGTCGTGTTTGACTTGTGTGAGCAGGACAGCCAGATCTGGGCCTCCGGGAAGAAAACTCTGCTTCTCAGTATGCAGACTCAGGCTCTCTCATGTGGAAGTCACCTGGAGTTGAATTTATTCCAGATTTAGTTCCAGGAGGAGATGGTTGGGGGTTCAGCCCGAGGTATAGCCCCTAAAATGTGCTCTTAAAACATTTAACCAGTAGGACTGCATATATTAGCCTCCGGCCAAATCTCCAAATCTTCTAATTGTGTTTAGTGTGAATTGTAAGTCATGATTTGTCTTAACATTTCTTGTCTTTTATGTTTGGTTCAGCTATAAAGAAACCGTGGTAGGCTTATCGCCCTGATACTTCTGGTTGGTTTCAGGGGAAATTATTACTTTCATAGGAACACATCCTTCTGTATTTAAAACAAAAGGTCTCATGTAAGCCACACAATCAGAAATTTAGGGGATAAAGTCAACAATGGAATAAAATAGTTTTTAAAGGTTTAGCATATGAGGGTTATGTTTAATCATTGTACATAAAATGTTAAGGCTATCACAGGAGTTTGATTAAACAAACAGGACAAAATTGAATAAGATCAGAAATGTCCTCACGTGTTTGAATCTGGATTTGAGCCACATGGTGCTCTTGGGTGTTATAATTATTTGCTTTAGAAAGAAAAAGCTTGAAGGACAAGATTGCTGACCTCAGGAGCTTGAACTCTAATTAAATTTGGTAGAAGGTTGTATTCCTTGATAGGATTAAATGCATGTTTTACTGTTTTTTTTTCTAGTCTAGTGTCTTTCTATTAAGGCAGTGGTTCTCAACCTTTCTAATGCCTCGACCCTGTTCCTCATGTTGTGGTGGCCCACAGCCATAAAATTATTTTTGTTGCTACTTCATGACTGTGATTTTGCTACTGTTAATGAATCGTTATGTAAATATCTGTGTTTTCCAGTGGTCTGGTCTTAGGTTCTACAGCAGCAGTTCTCAACCTGTGGGTCGCGACCCTTTAATGCAGAGTGGTGTGCTGAGGGAAGAGGCCTGCCCAGCTTCAGTGTGCTGAGATGAGCTGCCATGGGACAAGGACGCTTCTGGGAGCCACGGGCAGGCGGTACCTCTGCTGGGGATAGTGCAGCATTAGGCTTCGCGGCTGTGTCTGTGTGCAGCCTTCAGAAAGTCCTTGAGACTAGATTGGGGAGGATTCTGTGTAAGAAAAAAGGGTCCAGACTACCCTCTTTCCCTGAAAGTAAGACAGACATCCCCCGAAAATAAGACCTACTCACTGTACTATAAGGCATTCCCCCCGAAAATAAGATCTAGTGCATCTTTGGGAGCAAAAATTAATATAAGACACTGTCTTATTTTCGGGGAAACAGGGTAAGTCAGTACATTTGGATTCCTTTCATGAAATATGTTCTTTCATGAAATAAGCCTACTGTTCGGATGACGGCAATTTAGAAGTCCGGCGCACGGAAACCTTTAAAGGCTAAGGTGAGAGGGACTTACGTGGAGATAGGAGGAAGAGCCTTTATGCGTCACCTCTTCCTCCTTCCTGGATGGACCTTTCTCTCTTGTGTTTTTGTATGGAGAGGGCATGGCAGTTTTGGTTCCTTAACATTCTGTATTCCTCCTATAGTTCTTTCTTAATAGAAGATTCCACTCGTTCTTAACTGTGAGAACAATCAAAAATGTTTCCCTGTTTCCACTTGTTTAAGAGCGGATCCTACACTGCCTGCGTGCTCCCAGCGGGCTCTGCAATGTGGAGGACAGCAGTGCTGGTCTGAGCTGCGGGGGAGTAGCCTGGCTCGGTGTGGCCGGCCTGAGCGGCTCACAGGGCCGTGCATGATGCGGGCGGAGGAGATGGCGGAGGCCTTCCCCCGAAAATGCTGGCTCTCAAACTGGGCTCCACTTATAGGAGGAGTGCCTGTTCTAAGGTCTCTCTCAGAGCCACGTTTAACTTTTCCATATTACTTTCCATAATAATTGACTTCTGGTGTTTTCTGTATAGGAGTGAGGTAATCCAGTTGCATACTTAATACAGCTTCTGGCACAGATTAAGTGTGATATAAACGTTAGCTATTGTACTGGAAAGAGCTCAGTTCTTTGATTTAG
Organism: Antrozous pallidus; assembly: GCA_027563665.1. Classification (NCBI taxonomy): domain Eukaryota; kingdom Metazoa; phylum Chordata; class Mammalia; order Chiroptera; family Vespertilionidae; genus Antrozous; species Antrozous pallidus. The sequence goes on from CM050513.1 coordinate 16,342,626, forward strand.
ATGTGGAGAGAAATCATATTTATAGCAGCTTTATCTTGCTAGTCCGTTTTGCCAAGGTGCTAACATGTAGTCCCATTACCTTGTTGTGTGTGTATTGCAGGGGTGGTGTAGTGCCGGGCTGTTGTGGGGACATCGATCCTCTGCTTATCTTGGTCCGGGATCTCTGGGATATGGCCCCATCTTGTACATTGTCCCCTGTAGGCCTGGAGGGCTCTCTTTACCCCTGACCTTTCACAGTTGAGATCATGGAGGGCTTTCTGTGGCCTTTTTGCCACGGTGGGGGAGGGGGACAAGAGAGGGGGAGAGCACAGTCTCTGGGGCTTTGTTGGCTTTGCCTGCCCTGATGACCTTGAAGCTATTCTCTCTTTGGAACCAGATTCCCTCCTGAGTGTGGGGTTTGGGTTCCCTGAGGCCTCAGATCCACATATCTTGGGTTGGGTCTCTTGAACCTCTGGAAAGGAGATCTCTCAGCTCCATTCTTAGTGCTTGCCTGTGCGTGTGTGGGAAAGTGTGTGTTTGTGTATTTTTGGGGGGGTGTTTGCCCTTGTCATAGTCATCCTGACCCCCAGCTATTTTGTCCAAATTACCCTGCTGAGGGTTTAAAAATCAAAGCCCCATACCTAAGGCCATCTCTGTTTTCCACCTGATTCCTCCTTCTGGGAGGTGGTAACGTGCAATCCTCTAATACCTTGAGATGGGGGTGCATTCCTGGGGGCAGCAGGGAGAAGGGAGGGCAGCAAAACATTGTCTCACCATATTTCTCCATACTGTTCTGTTACCTTCCTACCTTCGATGAAGACGTTGGAATTGATCTTGTAATGTTGGCATGCAGATGTGTTCTGTTTCTCATATCTCCTGATCTGCCTACCAAGCACCATTAACCAGAGTCTTATACACACCTGGGAAGGAAGGGAGCGCCCTGGGCTGGTGGAGATGAGGAATCACAAGCGCAAGCTTAGGACTCATTGTGTACTCAGCATTCTGTTTCCATTTAGTCCTCGCCACCTCTGAGGAGGTTGGGGCTGCTGTTTTGACTGACGGGGAAACTGAGGCACTGAAGTGATGTAAGCCGCCTGCAGGCACACAGGTAGGTAGTGAGGAGCAAGGAGTTGAACCTGGGGACCTGGCCTGCGTCCTACCCGCCAAGTGTGCCGTAGGGCCATGGGCATCGGCCTCACTGGGGGCCTCGGCCTCCTTGGGACCGTGTTCTGCACACCATGTGCACGGGGCAGGGCTGGGCACCCGGGTTTCAGCGCAGGAACCTGAAGGCCCTTGCTCCCACCCTCCTCCTCCTCACTGAGTGAGTCTGGGAAGTGCGGGGGCCTGCTGCTCTGCCACTGGACAGCACCCTGCTTTTTCCCTCTGTCCAGTTCTCTGTGGTCTTTGAATGCCTGTCTTTCCTCCCTGAGCCCCAGCAGCAGAGCTCAGGTACAGCTGGCACCATGTCCCTGGGACAGTGGTGCTGGGCCGTGGCCGGAACCCAGAGCTGCATGTGTGAGAGAGGATGCACGGCATTCTTTCTGGGTCAGTAGTTTGGCATTCGCATTTCCAGAGTCCAGCTGGATGGGGGACTTCCTGCCCAGGCCCCAGAGAGCCCAGTTCCACTTGTCTACACCTGGTCATCTCCACGTGGGACGGCCCTGTGCAAGGATCCTGTGGGAGCTGGACTCCGTAGGGAAAAGTGGCTTCCAGACTGCACTCCGTCCTTTGCAGGCCAGTGCCAGAGGAGTGGCCTGTCCTCAGACCACTGCCTGGCTGACCGTCGTCGTGTGTGGAGCTGGGAAGTTCCTCCTTCCTCGGAAAACATTTCTTTGACCTCCTCACAACACATGGCCATCTCTGCTGGGGCGACTCCCCAGCAGGTCCCCCCTTCCTGCCTTCCACCCTAATTTCTGCCCCCTTTTTTACTTTTATTAACGTTCGTTTTATGTGAGTTCACTCCTGAGCCATTCGTTTTGTTTCTTCAGTGTTTCTCCTCCCCCTCTGGTTTAGAGACCATGTGCTCTTTCTCAGTGGGGTCGTCTCCACGGCAGGCAGAGCTGTGTGAGCTCGAGCTCTGTAAGTTCTGTGTCGCCTCTTGGGAGCTTTGTTCCCCTGGATGAGCTCAGTGAACCTGCAGTCTACATCTAAACCCTGCAGTTCAGCATTGCTCTCTGCGTTTTTAACCATGTGTAGAAAAATTCAGCATTCTTTTTATTTTTTTTTATTTTATTTAAAAAAAATTTTATTGTTTAAAGTATCACAAATAGTAGTGCATATGTTTCCCTCCCCCCGGCCTCCCCTACCCCCCAGCACATGCCCTCACCCGCTTCCACCCCCCAGTGTCTTGTATCCATTGGTTATGCTTATATGTTGCATACAAGTCCTTCGGTTGATCTCTTACAGCCCCTGCCCCTCACCCTCCACTACCTTCCCACTGTAGTTTGACAGTCTGTTCAATGCTTCTTTGCCTCTGTATCTGTCCCCCCCCCCATTTCTTTTCTTTAAAAAAATCTTGCCTCTGCATACTAGAAATAAACATATAAGAACAAAAAATGTTTGAGTCTCAGTTTCAGTGTCCAACAGTTCTGAGTCCCAGTTTCAATGTCAAATAGTTCCTTATGTGTGCATGTCAGCAATGATATCTGGATGGTGGACATATGGTGGCAATGCAGGTTCCACCCTCTCTGGTTTGGTCCTGGGCCACCTGCAGTGACGCACAGCTGCTGACTGCTAGCATGGCAAGGTGTCGTCAGCGTCTTCCATCTCTGGGCTGTCTTCCTGGTTGGAACAAACCTGTCAGTTCCTCTCTGTTGCAGGAATCCAGTCTAGCACCAGAATGCTCAGGGCCTACTCAAGAATGCAAATAATCCTTCCCACTAATATTTACAGGGTAAACTAAGATTATTGTTTGAATATTAAATTTGTCAGTAAAATAGTAATCAGCATTCTTTTTAAAAAATCTTGATTGTTCAGAGAGCATTCCAGATGTGCTTTCTCCCCACCCCACCCCAGATCCCTATTACTTTTCTCTACCCGATCTTGCCCTACCCCAGGCCTATTGTCTGTGTCCATGAGTTTTGCATATTCTATATTATAAAACTCTAATATGCAAATTGACCAAATGCTATGACACGCACTGACCACCAAGGGGCACATGTGGTCAGTGTGCAGCAGCAGCGGGGGGTTGGGGGGGTGGGTCTCTCCCACCTCCACTGCAGGTGGGTGGTAAGGAGCGAGGAGTCCCGGACTGTGAGAGGGTGCAGGCCGGGCTGAGAGACCCTCCTCTCCCAGTGTCTTGTATCCATTGGTTATGCTTATATGTATGCATACAAGTCCTTCGGTTGATCTCTTATAGCCCCTGCCCCTCACCCTCCACTACCTTCCCACTGTAGTTTGACAGTCTGTTCAATGCTTCTTGTGCACCGGGCCTCTAGTATGTATATAAGTTCTTTGGTTAATTTCTTCCTGTCCCACTTTCCCCCTTCCCTTTGAGATGCATCAGCCTGTATAATGACTCTGGTTCTGTTTTATTCATCAGTTTATATATATATATATATATATATATATATATATATATATTCTAGATTCCTTTGTTTAATTTGAATTTTAAATTCAATTGTTGATATGTATTTATTGTCACCTTATTGTTCATATTTTTTATCTTTTTTTCTTCTTCTTAAAGAAGACCTTTTAACATTTTATGTAATACTGCTTTGGTAATGATGAACTCTTTTACCTTTTCCTTGTCTGGAAAGCTCTTTATCTGACCTTCAATTTTAAATGATAGCTTTGCTGGGTAGAGTAATCTTGGTTGTCAGAATTGCTTTCATCACTTTGAATAATTCTTTTCATTTCCTTCTGGCCTGCAAAGTGCCACGAACCGTGTCCAGCCCTACTGTTTGACCTGGGTACACCTATTTCTCCCCCCCTGCCCCCCCCCCCCCCCCCACACACCCACACACACACCACCCATTGTAACAATGGAATGGCACACATTGCTTCTGTAAAGTGACATCCTTCAGATACCTGGTGGCTTTTGGATATGCATAGCCTTGATGGCCTGTGAGGTTTCATGGGTGTTCTTAAAGTGAATACGAAGCATTGAACCTCTTAATTTGCATGATTTTTGAGGTTTTTCTAGGTCAAGTGAATAGCAAATCATTTTCAGAGATCACCTCAGGCAGCTTATGGGAAGAGCTCTCTCAACTTTCTTTTGGATAACATTTCAGACTTAAACACTGCAGGTGTGTAGTACAAGGAATTCCTATGGACCCTTTTCTCAAATTCACCAGTTTTTCATTCTTTCTTTCTATTGATCGATCTGTCTCCACACATAGATTTGTTTTTCCTAAACTGTAGTACAGAATCAGGAAATTTAACATTAGGTCAGCATTGTTATCTTGCCCACAGTCCATATTCAACTTTCAGTTTACTACCACATATATATTTGGAATGAACTATGGTCTATTCTATCTCAAAAACCTTAAGAAAAAAAAATTCTAAAACTTAGAATTCTCGATGTGAAAAATTTGTACAGGAAAAGTAAAAGAAGAAGAAAAGCACTCACAATTCCAACACAAAAGCTTAGTGCTGTGCCAGGTGGAGAGCTCGTGACAGGTGCTGGAAGACCCAGCTCAGGGTGATCTGGTCACTGTAATCTGCACTCACAGAGGCAGCAGCCCAGAGCCAGCACGGGGCTGTGGGGAAGAGAGGGCTCCTGATTGGAGCCAGCCCAACTTCATGCCCCTGCCCACCACTTGGGCGGCTGCCTACGTCTGCAAGTGAACTGAATGACCACAGCGTGGGGCAGGGTGTAGGTCATTAAATACCCAGAACTTGTTCAAGACCTGGGAAGTGTTGCAGGTCCTCTGTTGTCTGGGGCAAAGCCCTTGCTCCTGAGACTTACAAAGGGCAAGGATGGGCATGGGTTCTTGGTGGGAGAAACACAGCTGGCTTTTGGCAAACGTCTCATAATTATTTAACACTACCTTTGTTACCCTCTTGGCCCCCTACCAGTGGGCCAGTGGAGAAAGAAGAGGTGAAATTCTAAGTTGCGTTTTGTTTTTTGTTAGTGACTGCTCCATTTCCTAGGGGAAGGTTTAAGAACTGTGTTTGAAGTGTGGCTTTTCCTCTGTCTGTCATGTGTGAAGGCCAGCCTTTTTGCCATCATCACCTGCAATAACTGAGTGGGACTCCACTTCTTCCTGGCCAGAAAAGGATCTTGGCTGAGTGAGTCTTGTTTCGGGAACGATTTTTTCTTCGAAGCTGCTGTTGCGTTGTCCATGGCTCCTAGTCATCTGTATCTCAGTTTCCCTGAGCTGGTAATGCACATTGTGTATGAAAAGAGACCTCTGAAGGTCGTGATCAAAAGCTTCAAATATTTTTCCAGGTGTTTGTTTTTTCTCCGCCTGCACCAGACCCTCCCCTTGAAGAGCTGGCCTTGGGAGTGACTGGCGGACAGCAGGTGGGCTGTGGACACCCCGCTGGGGCACGGAAGGCCGAACCTGGTCGGGCCAGGATGGCAGGGCTCTTCTTCAAAGAAACCCTTTGAAGTGCAGACATTTCCTTTCCTGAAAAGAAGGGAAATTGAAATTGTTCTGTGCAGACAATGTTCCCTGGGATCAAAGAGGGAGTGGGGCTTATAAAGGGAGACTCTCAGTGAACCTCCTGTGGCATGGTGGATGAAGATGCGACTGTGTTGATGTCAGTGTCCACTGCCCAGAGTGTGAGTTGGTGAGTTGATATTTTCCTTTTTTTTTTATTGAGGTCCTAAATCTAGACCTGACAATGTTATATTTTACTATGTCTCTCTGTTGTGTTTTCTTTATACTGTGTTAAGCATTTAGAAAGACCTGTCGGGAAGTTATGACACCTCCATGATGGAAAATTTGGTAGCTAATGGAAATGGCATTTTCAAAGAACATTTGATCTAATAGGAAAATCTTTACTGTTCAAAGTGAAAAATATCTGGATGGAATTTTTCCTATTGAGTGTTATCTTAATGTGATACATGTATTTACCCAGAAAGAAGTGTTTGAACGGCTTTTTCTCTTGCTTAGAAAACAAATATTATTTAACAAAGTTATGTGTATAATTCTGAAAATAATTGTAAATAAAGGGAATTGATTCTACAGAACAAGGGTACTGGGGCATAACAACTAGAATCAGATAACCTGCCTTCTTTATTAAAACCTACAAATCTCTGTCCTTGTTTCTCATAAATCTCTTCTATTTACTGTACTTCTCAATGAAAATAAAGTTAGTGTAAGAATTCAGGATACTTAATTTACAGTCTTCTAAAAATTTATCTCTAAGTTATAAATATCATCACCACTATTAGTATTTGAGACGATTCCTCCAAAACTTGATTTTATACTGTTGTTATGCTAATATTCTGTGAAATAAGGGGTACTTTGTCATTATATAATATGTCCCCTTGAACCTACAAACAATGTTTTAGCAGCTAGTTGTTGGTTTTTTTGTTTTGTTTTGTTTTTTAAAGAAAACAACTTTTATTGGAAGACATGACTTTTTCCCTAAATGCCAATGTTGGGAGGCATTAGGCAAAAACATCCCTTAATTTTTTGAGTAATCTGTACTGAACTGGGAAGAATGTCTCCCTAGTCTGAGTTTGATACGATCAGAATTTGGGACAATTATCAGATAATTTCCCCTAGGATTTTGGCCTAGTTACTCAAAGACTCTCTTGGATCTGTGGTCTGGTGAGATGAGTGCATAGCTTCCTTGGGCGATTTTGAGTGGGGACAGAGTCTGGGCATGGGGGCCGTGGCTGGAACATATTCCATACAAGTTCGGGTACTTTCCTGTTGCTCTGGCTGCAGGCCTGTTAACATCTTGCCTGAGGATCTGCAGGGGAGTTCTTGTGGAATCACCCTGGAGAGCCTTTGAGCTGGTGGAAGATGAATGTGGAACGTCCTGGGTTGGCTGGCTCTGACACCCCAGCTGGCCCCTAAAAACCCCAGCAGGGGTCTCTCCCACTAGGTGTGTGGCTGTGTAGTAAGGAAACACCATTTGCCCCCGAAGAGAAAGAGGAGGCCCTCCCTGGGAGCCATGAGAGAGGGAGTGGAGCTTCCCTCCACACTTGCAGCCCCGCCCAATTTAAATGAGTGGATGACTTAGACATTGTAGTCCTCTTCCCTTCTTCTGTAATTGCTGCTAGACTGTCTGGAGTTTACAGGACTTTATTACTTGTCCGGGCATGGGAAAGACTCCTTGAAAACTGTGCCCTGAGGGCCACATACCTTCTAGGTCTAGACCTCATGAAAGGCCTGGACCTGCACATGCAAACTGTACACTGGTAAAAGCAAAGTATGTAAGCCCAGGGACAAGACTAACCATGTTGTATTTTGTTTCTGGAGATTTAGCACACAAAACAGGAGACATTTTCTCCTTACAGTGCATCTTGGGCAACTTTTGTGGTTTGCCCTTCTTTATTGATATCTCTCCATCTGTAGCTAAAAAGCATATAGGTAGGTATACATATGGATTGGACAGACATGGAAATACAGGCAGGTGTTAAGGATAGAGAAAATACATTTTAGTGAGTCTATAAAGTTCAGTGATTTACATAATGTAATAGGGTCTTTAAAATAAAGTCAAATTTCAGATGTCTTTGAACAACCAAAGTTCAGATGCCAGACATGCATACACACAACCCCCTTAAGCCAGCATACGGTTTATTTACTAGTACATTGGATTCTGGATAATAGGGATAAATGGCTAAAGGTAAAAAGGCAGGCCCACCTGGGTTCCAGAAGTGCTGGACTCTGCCAATAGGGGAGACCTACTTTTGAATAGTCACGGAAGAACTCGGCTTCATTTGTCTGTTATTCAATTAAAAGTTTTGTGCCTCGTGTGTATATTTGCACTGGGAAATCTGAGATAAGAGAAGTCTGAAAAGCAGACAGACAGTGGTCCTGCTTCCCCAAGTGCTTTACTGAAAATGTTCGGAAAGTGTCAGGAAGTCTCCCGGAATTCTGTGATCTAAATGGAATTCTGGTGCTTTCTCACAGGGGCAGAAGTGGGGAGTAGTAATGGGAACGGAGTGTTACTACGTTCAGTTGTATATGATTTTTGTTTTTACTGGGTTGTCTGGTTCATTAATTCGTATGCTCATTAGAAGGCTTTCTGTTAAGTGACATGGAAACATCATTGACATCGTTCTTCAAAATGTGGGACTTTTGACCCTTCTGTGAAGGGTGGAGAGCAGCACTAGAGCTTCTGGGGAGAGCTTTGGGTGGCGGCGTGGCGTCCGGGTGCGGTCGGCTGGACGGGACGGATCTGGCTTCACTCTGCGCCTGGTGGTGGCTTTCGCACTTCGCGTTCTGTATGCAGCACCTTATGAAGTCCCGCTGTCGCATTGTTTCTTTGGGAAAATCAGGTTTAATTGATGGCACCTCATGTGGAAATGCAGAGGGTAGCTTATAATCACCTTGTTTATACCTTTCAGTCTCTAGGAAGTTGCACATTTTTAATTTGTCCCACCAGGTGTTGAGATGAGCAAGCAGTGTGCTGCGTGGACCAAACTTTGCAGTCGGGCCTGTGAATAATTGTGCTGCATATGCCACTCACCTTCGCAGAGAGGGAACTGCCATCAGCCAAGGGACTGTGTCTTGATAATTCAGCAAAGCAGCCAGGGGAGGAAATGACACATTTTAAGGTGTGAGAAAAGCCTGTAAAGGACAAGGCTGTGCTGCCAAGCGCAAGGAACCCCCTGCCTCCATGTGTGTTCCTGGGCTGTCTGAGCAGGGCCAGGGGTGACCCACAGAGCAGGGAGGTTTCGTGAATGTGCTGGGAAGCGGATATGGTGAACGTGGCTTGATGAAAGGTGCTTAGAGCCTGCAGTCCTCTGTCCCCTGCTGCCTGCCCCTGAGGTCCTTCTGGAAAAATCTCCTCTCTGAGTGCCCCCTGGCTTGCCTCCTCCTCACGTAGGCTCAGGCCAGGAGCCCAGAGACCTCTACGCCACCAGGCTGTCCATGGACCAATGTGATCCTAGGCCAGACCTGGTAGGCAGTTTTTGCTTTTAGATTTCGAAGACATTGCCTTAATATATTATTTCCTCTGGGGTTTCCAGCCCAAAGCAGGAAATTGGTGACATTCCATGATTTTGTTTCCACTAAAGAGCTTTGGGTGGTTTGGTGTCCACACTATAAAAATGGACGCTGGGTGGGGAACAGCACTAATCTGATGTAGTAGAAACGGAAGGTCTGGTGTTAGGATGATGTCAAAGAATTTTGCCTATATTAGCCCGGAAATGTTGAGCAGGGCTACTACAAAAAGAAAAGGCCCCGGGCCCAGTGTCCAGATCCTCTCCCTTCCTTGGAATACTCCACAAGAGCCATGCTGGCCAGAGCTGTACATTTCCTCCTGCCTCTCTGGCAGTGAGCAGCGTTGGGTCAGCTCATCCCTGGCTGCTTGCAGACAGGCGGGGTCAGGAACTTCCTCCCTGGGCAGCTGGTGGCTGCCACAGCCCCTTGACAACAGTAGCCTTTTGTGTGGGGCATCTCCTGCTGAGGTTTTGGGAAACTGGGATAGGCCCCGAGAAGGTTCAGCCCCACATTCTCTCACCAGGAAGGGAGCTTGAGGGAGGCTGCTTTTCAAAAGGATCAGACAGCCACGCACAAATATATATACGGGCCCCACCAAAGGGAAGAGAAGGCAAGCTGGCCCGTGTTCACCCCTGTTGGGATTTAGGATGAAGCCCTTCTGTGGCAGTGCTTCGAGACGGAGTCCATCTTCTGCCAGAAACGTTTCTTTTGGAAAATCCTCCAGTGTTTCTGCCTTTGCTTCTCCCTTCCTCCTCGGAGACACACACTCTGCCTGCCTAGTGGGATAGAGACACAAGTGATGTGAAAGGCGTGAGAGAGAAGGGGAGGGGCCTTGCCTGCTATCAGGGTCACATGCAGAAATAAGAGCAAACATGACCCTGTGAACTAGACTGCTTTTGATGGGCTGAGACTGGAGCCCGTCCGAGGGGGTGCTGAAGGACCGCTGCTGTCTGTATTCTGGGCTAGACCAGCCTGGTGTTGACAGGGGACACCTGTTAAGGGGACTCTGCCCAAGCCCTTTAGATTTGCCTTATCAGACCTGACCCCTTGTTGGGAGAGAGAGCCTTCTTACTTGGATAGGAAGATGCGCGTGTGTAAAAATAACACGCCCTTGCGTTGAGTTCACAGAAGGTTCAAAGGAAGACAAAGGATGGCAAGTAGTCAGGTTTGCAAAAAAGGCTTCAATTGTCAGCCAAAGTTCAGATGCTTTAAATACCTGCTCTATGGACAGAAATCCGATAAGGGTTATATTACAGAGTTGGGGAACATTCTGATCTTCCAGCCCCAAGGAAACCTTTGCTTTTGTTTCGGGGTGGAAGAGAGTTCATCTGAGGGGTGATGAAGATTTGGGACTTACCAGTCTGGCAATACCGAGAGAAGAAGTGACCATAGTGTAAGGCTTGGAGGCTATGGCAGGTCAAACCACAGATTTATCACCCAGATTCGGAAGTCAGAGCTTGTCCCTTGTCTAGACTCAAACGTTTTCAGAATAAATAGAAAGCAAACAGAGAACTGGAGACCCAAGAAACAATGACATAATGCCAATGACACCAATTTTAAGGCCAGGTTAAGGGCATTGATTAACTCCTTGCTGTTGGAGGATTGGCCTACCTCATCTGAGAGAGTGGTGTGGTTTTTCTGCCTGCAGAAAGCATCCTGCTTCTTGCCTGCCAGTACCAGTCAAGAAACAGGAGCATTAGGCAGCATTCATGGAGCATTAGGCAGCATCCAGCATTAATGATGTTCGGTGAGAATTCATAAGAAGTATATCTTCAGCTCTCAAGGGGGATAGGTCCTTCTTAGAAAGGTGCAAGGCACCAGTGTCCCCATGAGGACAAACTTTAGGCCAAGTTTGAAAAATTAGTACTAAGAACATGGACTCCATTTGGAATTTAAACTTTTCAGGCACCAGTAGGAAAAACCTTTGGTTAAATTTGTATATATAGCAGATCCAAAAGCTTAATACAGCTTTTATGGTGGCTACCCTTGATCTGTCTGCAGATTCTAAATTTGGGGACTTTTAGCAGCATGAAAAGTTCACATTTTCAAAGCAAATCTAATTGTCTTTGTAAAAATTTAAAATATACTGAGGATTTATGCTAAGTTAGAGGCAGAATACAGTGCTATATTTTTGAAAATATAGGTCATCGTCTTTTTTTATTTATTTTTTTACTGTTTTGATAAGGTGTCCCTGGGATTTCTTCCAGCACAGATCAAGGGAAATTGGCGCAGGGTTGAATAATACTTTTATGTATAAATAAGAATATCGTGGTATTCTTAGATGTTTGTTTAAGTGATCCCATAACTAAACAACAGTTGCAACTGTTACACAAAGGGGCTTGGAAAAATGTATCTGAACTGTCTTGGCTTCAGTTTGGGAGGTGGTAGCCTTCTCAAACTGCATCAGGCCATGTGCTTCACTGGGAGTAATCGGCCGTGTGCTTCACTGGGAGGGATGGCAGATGTTTTTGTTCACATGCTTGCTGGAGGCCCCACACAGATACAGGTGACTCCTGCTGCAAATAAGCAGCGGGCAAACCTGCAAACGGCAGACAGCTTTTGTGATTGTGGTGAGAGCTGTGGAATGTGAGGATACACCTGAGACAGTATCATTATGTAAGATTTCAAAGCAAAGCTCTCCAGGAAGTATAGCATTTGTTCTTGTATTCGTTCATTCAGCAGATACTGGTTGGGTGCATGAGGTGCTAGTACCGAGTTACCCAAGTGCTGCTTTCTGGGGGATCCTCTGTAGATACTGTGAAGGTGCAGGCAATTGGCTGAGGACCCCATTCCTCTATTACCGTGATGGCGAACCTATGTCACGCGTGTCAGCACTGCAACACGTAACCATTTTCGATGACACGTGGCCACATGTGGTCGCATACTGGGAAGTATGGGGCCGCATGCCGAGAAGGATGTTTCATCCTCGGCTACTGCACGGCCAGGTGCAGTAGCCGAGGATGAAACATTTGCTGTAGTTTAGTGTAGACACTCTGTTCTGGAGGTCTGTAGGCCAAAACAACAGAACTCTAGCACAGAGCGTCTAGTTCTGGGACTTCTGGTTAGGCCATTAGGGGACCTTTGACCTCACTTCCGGCCGACAGAGCAGGGAGCAGTGGAATGCTGTGGGGGATGCATCTCTGGGGGCCCTGTGATCGCCATTACCAGCAACCACATAACCACAGCAACCATCATCCAATCTACTGTTCTGGGGTGTCGTGGATTTCTAATTGACCATCATTACTGAGATAAGTGAGGGGAAGACTGTAAGAGGCGAGGGCCTGTGCTATGGGTGACGTTTCCCACCATTAGAAATAGCAGCAGCCATCTTAATTCATATAAGGAACATCATTTTGCAGCATAGTGCAGACTCCATTTCACCACTATTACTGTTGTGCGTCCTTATTAACCCCTATTTCTGCTTATTAACACTGCCCTTTCCTAAAAGACAGTTACATGTGCCATCTTGTGGTCAATTAGGCTAGTTAATCCTTAATTGCCTGGAGGACTAACAGGCTATCTATAATTCTGTCTTCTGTCACTGATGGAGAACACAAAAAATAAAAAACCAAGGTTAAATAAAGGAAATGCTAGTAGCAGTAGCCAACCCTTTCAAGAGACATGGACTGAGATATATGGCATTATAGAAAAAAATGGCAGATCATTTTGCGTTCTATGTACCGAAATGGTAGTAAGCAGAACATGGAATATAAATAGACAGTTTGCAACTAATCATTCCCAGCTCTTGAAAAAAGTGAGGATGAAAGGAAGGAATACATTTCCAGGCAGCTACACCTTTATAAGAGCCAATCTAATTCCTCCTTAAATTTATAAAAGGCTCTACAAATTTAACATCTGCAAGTTTGAGCGTTGCTCATTCCATAGCTCAGCATGGAAAAGCACTCAGTGAGGGAGAATTTATTAAAAAACTCTCCTAAGATGTGCACCAGTTCTATTTCACGATATGCAGAATAAAGATGCAATTATTAAGAGAATATCTGAGAGAGGAACCAAGATGGCAGCATAGGTAAACACCTATCTTAGGTACACACAACAGTTTCAAAACTACAACTTAACAACAAAATGAACATCATCCACAACACTGAAAAGCTGACTGAGTGGAAATTCCACAAATAAAAGTAAAGATAGGACACTGTGACTCAGTGGGGCGGTGGAGGGCAGCGTTGAGGATACACGCAGAGTCAGAGGTTTGGAGCAGTGCGCACGCGAGCGAATAGGGCGGGCGGCTGGATATCCGCTGGTTTTCTAGAATGGGGAGGGAGACAAAGGCGTCCCACTGCACTGATTCCCCAGTTCCGGGAGAGGTCCCGGGAACCCACACTCATACTGGGTGAAACTGGACAGTAAGGAGGAAACACGCTGAAACTCGGGTACTGCAGGGGTTAGGGTTAGGGTTAAGGTTAGATAAAGTGCTTCACAGATAAGAAAAAGCTGAAGGAGTTCGTCACTGCCAAACCAATATTATATGAAATACTGAAAGGTATTCTGTAAGAAGAGGAAGAAGAAAAAGGTAAAAATAAAAATTACGAACAACAAATACACATCTATCAACAAATGAATCTAAAAATCAAGTGAATTAAAAATCTGATGAACAGGATAAACTGGTGAATGTAACAGAATCATGGGCATAGAGAGGGAATGGACTGACAACTCTTGGGGAGAAAAGGAGTGTGGGAGGTGCAGCAAGAGACTGGACAAAAATCATACACCTATGGGAGAGGACAGTGGCGGGGAGGTAAGGGCAGAGGGTGGGATGGGTACCGGGTGGAGGGGAGCTATAGGGGGAAAAAAAGGAACAATGTAATTAATAAACTGAACAATAAAGATTAAAATATTTAAAAAAAAGAATATCTGAGTTTCCACTCAGTAGAAATATCATAAAAGACCGAATAATGAGATTGAACACAAACGTCCAACATCAATTAAAGAGAGACATAAGTAATTGTAAATATTTTTTGATCTCTCTTGATGAAACTACTGATATCACATCACATACTCAGTTGGCCATTATTGATCGATATTCTGATGGTCTCACAATGAGAGAAGAGTTGATAAAGTTAGTGTCAGTGCCAACAAATACATCAGGAAGCGAAATCTGTAAGGTTGTTATACAAACATTCCGTCACCTACGCACTGATATCTCTAAAGTTGTGTCGGTGACGACAGATGGGGCACCAAATTTGGTGGGGGAAAAAGTCGGATTTGTCAAATTGTTTATGGAAGCTATTAGACATCCAATTGTGCCTTTTCATTGTATTATCCATCTGGAGGTTTTATGTGCCAAGGCAGGATTCACTGACTTAAATGACTTAATGTCAGTTGTAACAAAAATAGTTAATTTGATAGCTGCTCTCCCTCTTCACAAGCGAGAATTTTCTGCACTTTTACTGGAGGTTGATTCCACCTACAGTGGACTGCTGATGTACAATAATGTAAGAGGGATGAGCCGAGGCAAAGTTCTTGAGCGCTTTGTGGAGTGCTTTGAAGAGATTAAGGTATTTCTTGAGGATAAGGATCTGGGAAACTTTTCTCAGCTCAATGATGATAAGTGGGTCAACACCCTGATATTTTTTACAGGTCTCTCTGTTCACATTAATGAACTGAACTTAAAGTTACAAGGTTTTGGCAAAAGTGTTGATGTTATGTTTGGATACATAAAAGCTTTTGAAAGTAAACTTAAAATTTTCAAGCGAGATGTAAAAACTAAAACTTGTAAGTATCTTCCTTGAGTAACAAAGTATTTTGAGAAGGCCAATGCAGCTGTACAAAATGAAATGGAACCCTTGAATATAAAGTACCAGCATGTTTTAGACTTGTTACTTGACCAGTTCAGTGATTTGATCAATTTAGAAGCCTATAACAGACCATAAAAATAATTAAGTATCCTGATGTAGTAGTCTACAGTAGTTTGAATTCAATGGTTTCCAATGATGCAAATTGATGATTTGGAGATGGGACTGGCCGAATTTCAAGTCAGCATCTGTGCTCAGGTGTTTGTCGACTTGAGTTCAAAGCTTGAGAATCTGGAAAGGTGCCACTTGGAGAATCAAGAGGAGTGCCACTACTAACAGGAAATTTGGAGTGTCTGGAACCGATTACCAGACACTTTTAGCACCCTGAAAAATATAGCAATGGCTTTACTCACAATTTTTCCCTCTACATACTTTTGTGAGACCTTATTCTCAGCGTTAAATAATATAAAAACCAACAAAAGAAACAGATTGACAGATGAAGTTAGTAGCGCTCACTTGGGCTTGAAGTGTACAAAATACCGACCTTCCATTGAAGGTTTAGCCAATGAAATTCAGCAACAAAAAAGTCACTAATAGGCAGGTTAGTTAAAGAATTCGCCCTCCCCCTCACTTATCTTAGTTCACGGCACCGCACACAAGTTAAATAATATCAAGACCAACAAAAGAAAATGACTGACAGATGAACAAAGAAGTCACTAAGCAGGTAAGTTAAATAATTAGTTTTGGATTTATTAAATACAGTTCTGTATTACAAGTATACATTTTTGTTATTTAAACTATAAATATTGGGAAATTATGTTTTTTTCTCGAAGTGACACACCACCTGAGTTATGCTCGTTTTTTTGGTGAGTTTTGATACACCAAGCTCAAAAGCTTGCCCATCACTGCTCTATGATGAAGCCAACTAGAAAGAGTGCCAATCTCTGCCCACCTGCTTTCATCCCCCTGAAAACTAAGGTCCTACAGTTAGGCTAAACCTGCTCACAATTGCCTCTTGGTTTATGTAGGCAATCTTACAGTCTGTCATCAGTCCTCTCCTCATCCTCTCTGAAATATTTCATCTCTGTTGGCCATATTCTCTACTTATATTTACAGGTCCCCAAACCTCTGTCTATATGAAGTTCTTCATGTTTGGAAATGCCCGTTTTTGTTATTGCTCATGTTCTTTCTCCCCTATTTTTGTATACTTTTCTACGTTTTTGTGCCTGTCTTTTCTCTCATGTTAAAGGGCAAGCCCCTGTGGGGCAGGGACCACCTCGCTTTTTCTGTCGCCTGCAGTGTGTGTGCAGTGGACGCTCAGTACACAGCCCTTGGATGGGGGATCCTGGGGTCTCCGGTAGATTGGGCATCTCTGGGTGGGGGTGTGATCAGCATTGGGTCAGGTGGTCCAGCTCTGGTGCCTTTCCCACCTACCTCTGGTGTTTGTGCCACGCACTTTGACCTTCCCTTTGAAGAAGGGTTTTGAAGCAACATTATACATGTAAAGATCAACAACAAAGAGTGGATGATTCCCAGGCAAAAATTCGAGTTAAAAGGCAGGAAGTGAGGATACTTAGTAAATAGGTTTGGAGGGGATGAGTGGAAAGAAATGTCCTTGAAATTCTTTTTTTAATCATTTGTTTTTAGAGACAGAAAGTGGGACATGGAAAACAAACATTTTTATTCAATGTACACAAAGTTTGGCAAAACAAATGGTTGGGCTTTGTGAGTGGCCAGGTGGCTGGGCAGTCTTTTTATGTTGAGTTCAGAGTAGAATAAGTGGGAGAAGCTGGCCCTGTGACGAAATGCAAGGGAAAATTCCACATTTGGGATGGAGAGTCAACATAGGCCAAGGCCTCTGGGTGGGGTGCTGTCGCCCAGGGGAGTGACCCACAGCCCGCGGTGCCTGACCGGCTTCTTTTTAAAGGAGGCACATCAGTGAGCAGTCCCTGGCTCGAAAGGAAAAGCTGTGATCCAGGGCTGCGGGCCCTGCCAGGCCTCGACACCCCCCTCAGAGGACTGTGGTGGTTAGCGCTACAGAAACAGGGATAGTTAAATATTCACAAATAAAAACCTGGTTAAAAACTCGGTCATTATTAATTTTGTTTATATTGATTACTCATATTTATTACTCATATTTCTATTTCTTAATCGTTTTAACTTAGTGTAAGCATTTCTAGGCAATTGCCCTCAAATCGTCCATCTGAGTTAGTATAGATGGACATCAAGCAATAAGCTTATTTTTATATTTTAAGCTCTATATTTGTATAGTCATTTGTCAGTTACAGAACACCATCATATAATCATATAATATAAAAACATACTTATTTAGAGTTCCTGCTTAATCTCCATAGCACTGTATGAGTTGGTTATTAACCAGATTTCTTAGAGATGAACAAACGGGCATTAATAATAAGAGCAGCAAGCATACAGCACTTACTGTGTGCCACGTATTCTGTGTGCATTGCATATGTTTATTCATTTGAACCTTCCCAAACTCTGAAGTAGCTATTACTACCATTATCTTATTGAGGGGAAAAAGGAAGCTCATTAAGTAACTTGCTGACCATATTTTGAATTGTTTTACCTGGGATTTTAGCCTCTATCTTGATCTTCACCATGGGGAACAGATAGGAATGGGGTGGAGAGGTGTGCATGAGGTAAATACCAGTATTCACCTTCAGATGGTCAGACTGAAACAGAACTAGAGTGACTTGCCCAAGATGGCTCAGCCAGGGGCAGGCAAGCCTCCTGACTCCTCCTCAGACCAGCGAGCAGATGCAAAATGAGCCACATGGAAAAAATGTTTCACTCAGGGAGTGCTTATTCAACGCTCAACAACGTAGCTTGAGCCGAGTGCCCAGGCCCTCCCACCCAGAGGCCCCGAACCGTGGCATTCCTTCTCCATGAAGAGAAAGGTCAGAAGACTTTTATCTCGTTTAACTGAATTTGTGAGATGTGACTGCGATGTCTGTGGACAGATTAGCTGGAGGCCTTGCTGTGTCCCCGGTTGGGCTCAGTCAGCCACAGAGGTGGATTGTGGGGGCGCCTGGCCCGGGGAAGCGGCTTTGGGATGAGGCCGCACCAGCCACTTAGAGCCCTGATGCGCATCGTGGAAGTTCTTCTCTGAGGCTCAGCCTTCTCATTTATAAAGTGGGGGTTGATGTTGGTTTTCTGTGCATGTGGAAAACATAACAGTGTCTGCAACATATCAGCTGTGCAGATTTCACTGTGTTACTTTGAGGATTGTGTTTTTATAATGCAGTGTGTTCTTGTAACTGGTCACTAGAATCTGTCCGGGCATTTTTTTTATTCTAGGGGAGGTCTGTGTAACTCACTGTAGAGAGAGGAGGGCGAGCCACTAGATGGCGGAAGGCCCCATCCAGCTGCGTGAGGATAGAAGAGAGGCATAGTACTTGGCGGTGGCCTGGACTTCAGCATTCCTCAGGTGACATCAGCGTCATGGACATGCAGAGCTCACTGCCCACAGGCTTTGCCATTAGGGCCCCTGCAGGGAACAGACGGCGTTCTCAGAGTAGGTGAGTTCTCAGAGTCTGAGGTGAGTTAATAAAGCTGCTGTTCACGAAGCCTGTGGGTGTGAGAGCGGACCCTGAGCAGCCCTAGAACCGTAGGCCTGGAGGGTGCAGAAGAGAGTTGGTGACCACAGCTTCCACGCCCCAAGGAGGCCACCCCGCCCCTCCCTTGCCAGTGCCCAAATTGCTCAGAGCTCTAGCGGAAAGGGGTGGAGAGTGGAGGCCACCCCGCCCCTCCCCTGCCAGTGCCCAAATTGCTCAGAGCTCTAGCGGAAAGGGGTGGAGAGTGGCCCTGGGCAAATGGGATGTCACTGCAGGCCTCGCAGGACAAAAACCAGCTACAGGGGTTTTGCAGCCCCATGTTTTAGGTTATTTCAGATAAGCCTCAGTTCTTAATGTGTAGTCAAAATGATTGGACAAGGTCTGTTTTGAAAGCATTTAAGCTGGTGGCTCCTTTGGTAAAATTTCTTCAATTATTTGGAGCAAGTTTGTCTAAGTCATACAGAGTATTTGGAGAGTAATACAAGGTTTTCTAAAAGAAAATTTAAATCATTGAAAGGCGGCGGGTGCCTTTAAGGAACAGCATTAGGAATAACTGAATGCATGCTGCCCGGATACAACAAAAACTGACGCAGTATGCAAATAGGCTGGTTTGGAAGGTACTAGTTCATCTTGTAATCAATACCTTCTTACCAGCTTCTTGATTGTTTCATATTTCACACTAGAGGCCCAGTGCGTGAATTTGGGCATGGGTCACTCAGGGTGGCCTGCAGAGATTAGGCCCCAGCTCGCGCCTCACAGCCCTGCAGCCCCGCAGCCCCGCAGCCCCACCTGGCACCTCGCCTTCACCTGACACCACCCCCTCACCTGCTCCACTGTCCCGCCTGTGGGTGATCGATCAGGGCCGAACCCCCCCCCCCCCCCCCCCCGCCTCTGCTGCTGGTCGCTGTCTACAGGGGGATTGGTGGGACGATAGGGCCCGACCCACACCCACCTTAGCCTGGTACTGCCTGCTCACCTGCCCCACTGTCCCACCACAGTCCTGCTTTCCTAGGGGCCCATGGGCCAGCAGCACCTCCACTGCAGCCCACTGCCAGCACCATATTGCTGATGCCAGGCACATTCTACATCTCCCCCTGGTGACAGGTGCATGTCATAGCGAGCATTCGAACTCAGGCTCACAGTCAAAGGACTGCCCAAGGGGACAATTTGCATATTAGGCTTTTATAGAATGTAGCCTGTTGGGACCATTTCATGTAGTTGAAAATGTTCTCAAGAAGAAATCTTGTGTGAGTTTGGCAGAAAAAATGGGAGGACAGAGTCATCTTTAAATTAGGGCCCTCCTGCTAACTGGCAGGTGTGTGTGGCTCCCTGCCGCCTGTGCCTCCTTCCCTGGGGGAGAACGGTCTCCTGGGGGGAACCCTTTGCATCATAACTCACTCCCTGCACATTGCATTTCCCTGACTGTGTGCAATGACACAGCCAAGTGATGTAGCCCCAGGAGAACAGATTAAGGCTATCAAAGCACAGAAACTCAGAACCCAAAGCTTGCAAGTGCTTGCTTAATTCCATTTAGTAATCCTTGGGCTGGTGCAGGCAGGCTCCTCTGAACCTGGCTGCCATCGGCAGCTCCTGGCCACATCTAAGGCTGCTTCAGAGCAGCCGCATCCTGGGACACGGCCATCGAGGGGAGGAAGGGGCAGGCTGACACCTGCCTGCAGGAAGTTGTACGAGAGCTTGTCAGCGCCCAGGAGAGTAGCATGAGCTCACCTGTCGGATGTGCCTGGGCGGACAGAGGGTTGCCTCCAAAGCTCCTGAGCATTCCAGACCTCCAGTGCAGGGAGCATTCCCAGTGTGTCTCCTGCACATCCTGTTTCCCAAGCGGGGCGCGTTGTCCCCGTCTCCCTGTCTGTGTTCCTCGCTGGTCTGAGAAAATTCTGTGTTGAAGCTAAAATACTTTGTTAAGTTTCTTACTGCCTATGATCCTTTGCCTTCTGATTAATTATGAGAGCTGTCCCTTTTTTTCTCTGAGACCCTGGACCATGTGTACTCAGAGTGAGAGGGGTCCCCTCTGCCCGTCCTGTGTTTGTCATCTAAACCAGCCCGTGCCGCAGTCTTCCTCAATCTCATTATTCCATGTCCTGCTGCCATGGAATATTTAAGCTGTGAATTAAAACTGGGGTTTATGTTCTCACTGGAGCTGGAGGTACGGCAGCATCAGGAGCCAGTTTCATGTTCCTGAAACTCAGCTCGAAATGGGGCTTCCGCAGAACAGCTGCTGTGCAGCTGGAGTGGGCACCTTCTTACCCCTGCACCAGGGCTCTACTGGTTGGCTCTGGGGCAGGCGGTGGAGTTGTGACTTGAAGCAGAATTAAAGTATGTGAGACAAAGTGCTACTCAAGCAACTGAACTTGTGTAGAAATTATTGTGTCTCCCTGGCATCTAATAGAAAAACTAACTTTGATCCCTTATGAATTGAGCACTTTTCTCCCCTCCCCTCCCTTCCCCTCTCCTTCATTAATGATAATTTACATACTGTAAAGATCGTCTGTCTAAAGTATAAATTCAGTGGTTTTCATCAGGGATCAGAACCAAAGTTGTCTTCAGGACCTGTTTTTTTAAGTGGGAGGTTGGTCCTTGTGTCTAATTCAAGTTTTACTGTAATGACATAATGGCCCATTGCCCCCGGGGATTGATTGTAGGTGTATGGACTCTCAGTCCTCCTAAAGATTACAGAGCATAAGGCTGGGTCTCGAGTTAGTCATGCCATGGTCTGAATCAAGATTCCACTTCAAACAGCTGGTTTTTCATATGTGGGCAGGTATAAAAACTGCATAAGCTTCAAGGGGTCCGATTGAGTGTTCAAAGACATAACACTCAGTGCTTTACAAGAGGGCCCTGGTACATAGTAGGCACTTAATATAAATGTTAGCCATCATCTTCATTGTTATTGTTATTACTAGAGGCCTGATGCACGGAACTTGTGCATGGGTGCAGTCCCCAGGCCTGGCTGGTGATTGAAGCGTAACAATCTGGCGTGCAGGAGCAGGTCCCAGCTGCCCTCTGGGCCCCAGCAGCCCCTGGGCCCTGGGCCCTGGGCCCTGCACACTCCCCTCCACCTGAGTCACGGCACCCAGTTCCCGCACAGAGGTGTGGTGAGCGAGCGGGATGCCACGGGGCTGGGGCACAGTGTGGGCCTCTGGGCTGCCCAGTGGTGCCTCACAGACGCCGGGCGGGCAGTGCACTTTCTCCCAGCCGGCCTCGCAGGCTGACTCCTGCCCGAACCCACAGGGTGCTTAATCGGCCCCCTTAGTCCTGGCCGCTGAGGCCCTGAAGAGGCCTTGCTCCTCACAGGCACCTGGCACCTGAGTGTGGGGGCTTCCACAGAGCATGAGCCCTGCTACTCCAGGGGGCGGGTAGCAGGCAGAGTGAGAGCGAGCTCCGCGGCCAGCCTGCATCTCACTGCACCTCTGTCCCCATCACCCCTGCCCTCAGGTAGCCTGTGAGAGGTCGCAGCTCCCCACCTGGGCACTGTGGGAGGTTGTTCGTAGCTTCCCACTCCCAGTTCCCCATTCCAGCCTGGGGTCTGGGCCCAATCAGAGATCAGGGGCTCAGGGCTGCCGGCTGCTGGTCACTGTGGGGTGATTGATCAGAGCCGGGCCCCCAGCCTGGCTCCCTCAGCACCTGCAGGGTGAGCAGGTCCCTGCTGGCACCTGCCTTGGCCTGGCTCTGCCCACTCACCTGCTCCACCATTCCCCCTCCCCCCCTTGGTCCTGCTCTAGTTGGCACGACTCCACTGCAGCTGCTGTCAGCACTGTGTCAATGCCCGCCATATTCCGCACTGCACCCTGGTGGTCAGTGCACGTCATAGTGAGCAGTCGGACACCTGGTCTCTGAGTCCAGCGACCCCCAAGGGGACAATTTGCATATTAGACTTTTATTATAAAGGATAGAATTATTATTGTTATTGGGAACGTGTCTGGCTTAGGCACGTATTTATTATGGCAGGACCAGAGTCAGAATTCCGAGGATAGTTGGTGACGGCGTTTAAAGAGTTGGGCGGCAAGGATGGAATGGAAAAGCAGCCTGTTCCTCCATACCTCCCCTCCCCCAGCACCAGTCCTGCCTTCCTCTTTCTCCACTGTTCTTCTGCCCTGATCATTTTTGCCTTTCACAGTCAGAGAGGATCTCTGTTTTCGATGACTTGTCAGTCCCTCCCAACTCTTAGATCCTGTGATTTAAGTTTTCAAATTCTCAGGCTTTGAAACCGAGATTCACGCCCACGGGCAGAGCCTTTCTGGGAAGGGAGCCATCCTTCTGGCCCCAGGAAGCGCGCTGCCCCATCTTCGCGCTCCTTCAGAGCCGCCGCGCAGAGATGTCCCTCACTCATAAACACCACACGGTGGGCTTCCATAACAAGGGGAGCTTTTTAGAAGATGGCAATGGAGCCCTTAATATCGAGTCGAGTTGCTTGCCTGCTCTGAGCTCCCTCACCTCATCTGTGAGCTGGGGGAGAGGGGTCCTCTGGAGGCTCAGCGCAGCACAGGCACTCGGCACCGTTAGCTCTTCGGCCTCAGCGGAAGCCCTCCTGGCAGTCGCCTCTCTAAACGTGTCATCATCCTCGAGTTACGTGCAGAGGAGTGAATCTCACGCAGTTCAGCAAGCTGCCCACGTCACTCAGAAATGAGAATCCAGATGAGTAGGTGAAGCTTGTTGTCCACACTGCATTTTTTAACCTCTTACTTTTTCATCTGCTTGCCTCTTAGTTGTGCTCAGTCCTGGTGTGGGGACATCGAGGGTTCTCTGGGGATGTAGTAACACGGTTTTTTATGATGAATACATACTCATTAGCAAACATTGTTTGTGGTATTGGGTTTTTAAAATAAAACATTATTTAACACTAATTTTTAAACCAGTTCCCTTAAAAACAAATTAGCAGAGCACTTTGCAGCCCAGACAGCTTCCTACAGAAGCAGGCTTCCTCCACCTCGGTGGCCGTCATTTCCGGTGTGAGGCTGTGCCCTGCCCTGACCTCGACACGCTCGATGCCAATACCACCAGCTCCGCTGTGACCACCAAATGTGTCTCTAGACATTGCTAACTTACTTAGGGCCAAGTCATCCCCAGCTAAAAGCCTCTGTCCTGCAGCCTCTGACTTGGCTTGGCCCTTCCCAGCCTCTTGCTGCCCCCTCCCCTAGGGGGCCTTCCCCCCGGAGAGCTGTGCCAGTGGGAGGAATGGCCTGCTCTGGCCTGTTGCAGTACACAGCCAGCGATCCCGGGGCCTTCAGAGGAGCATTTCACATCCCAGAGGAAGGATGCGTCACCAAATTGTGAGGCCAGTGGTCCCCTTCCTTGGTAGTGGAGTTATTTTTCTTTTTAGTAAAAAAATTTATATCCTTGTTTTTGGAGAGAGTAGAAGGGAAGGAAGGGAGACGGAAGAAGGGAGGGGGGCTTCAGAGAGAGAGAGAGAGAGAGAGAGAGAGAGAGAGAGAGAGAGAGAGAGAGAGAGAGAGAAACATGATGTAAGAGAGACAAATTGATTGGTTGCCTCCTGAACATGCCCCCAGCTGAGGCCAGGCATCAAACCTGTGACCCAGCTCTGTGCCTTTGATTGGGGATCAGATCTGAGGCTCTTTGGTGTATGGGCAGATGCTCTAATCGTTGAGAAATACTGGCCAGGGCTGGGCTGGAGTAATTTTAATTATTGAAGAGTTGGGGATAGAAAGAGCACATTTCCTGTTGAGTTTGTAATTTTTTCTCCCTGATAAGCATTCTAGAACCACAATGTCTGTCTAGATTATGCGACCTTTCAAACAGCTTTTCTGTTTAAATGCTATTGCTGCCTTAAGGAGTAGACAGAAACCGGTGTGGGTCCCAGTACAGGTGGAATCAGGGTGGGCATTGGCAACTGAGCAGACCCTGGACTCCATTTGTGAGTTTGCCTGGGGACCATTAGCACCAGCTGTAGAAACCACTGTCATCAGGCAAAGACACATATAACAGAGACTGGTAAGTGGGAATGTATTGTGCGGTCATAGAGCTATGGAAGTCAGGAAGTGTGGGTAAGGTGGAAGTGAGTGGAATGTGATATGTAAAAGTATTTTGGTTTCTGGTGCCATCCAAGCCTGCCCCTTGCTAGTTAACAAGAGTCTGGTGGTTTTTTGTATAAATCCAAAGTTCAGAGTTTCAAGGCTGGTAGGCTAAGGAACAGGGGAGATCACTCCTCAGAAAACCATTTTTGGAGTCACCATCCTCACAGTGCTCATGTTGCAGGCTCATGAAAAGAGGGGGGGAAGGAGTGTCTGAGCACAGTCTCGATCTTTTGGTGACTGATTCCTGGAGGCCTCATGGCTCAGGGGACATTGTGGGCTCCAGTCTGGTCTTTGTCTGGACTGTCACCTGCCTCTTTCCTTGAAGAGGAAGCCATGCAGACAACTCCGCACGGTGCTTTCCAGCCTCTCAGCCCATGTTCCCTTTTAACAAACGGGCTCAGGCTGCAACGGCAAAACTGCAAAACTGTTTATGCCAGAGAAAAATTTTAATGGTGCTTTGCTTTTACAAACTACAAATGCCCTCCTTTCAGAATTCTGACACCTTGCTTAATTATCCCTTTGGCCATCCCAAAGGAGCTCTGTTCTTGCCACAGTTCTTGGTTGGAGTCAGTGAACTTAGAAATCCCCTGACTGCCTTGAACTATGCTTCCTATTGTGACCAGAAGTGTGCTACCGACACTTAATAATTCATCTATTCTTATTTTTTGAAACAGTATTCCCAGTAATAGAGTGCAAACACCAGGAAGACAGGTATTTTGGTCTTGTCAGTTCACTGCTGCATCCCTGGTTTCTGGAACTGTGTGTGGCAGGCACTCAGACACGCGGAACGAAGAACAGGATAAACCTCATGGGCAAAGCACCTATTTAAATTGGGAAAATGTTTGGGCATTAATTACTTTTATTAAAATAAAAAAAATTGCTTTTGCCTGAATGGAAAGGTCTGGCTCCTCTGACTTACACATTGTTTAGTGGGAGTACATTTGTGGATGCTTTCCCGTTATTTTAGGTACAGGTCTCTGCCTGTGTGACGGTGCCACATGGTGTCCGGGTCACACCCTGACGGTTCCCGTGTGCTCCTGGAAACCCATCACGGCTGGTGTTGGAATGCCGCTTGCTGTATTTATGAAATAAATGACATTGAATTCTTTAGGCATGAGGTGTATGTAGCATTCTCGTTACTGTCTTTAGCAAGTGAATTTTCAGATCTAAAAAAAATGTAATTAATCGGTTGAACATTGTTGGATTAAAGCAAGGCAGTGCTAATGAGTTCATTTGCCAGGTGTTTGGTCCCGTTGATCCTGATGAATTCACCCAGATTAACACCCAGATTAACGCGCAACCTCTCTTTCTTTAAGATTTGTAAATTGAGGGTGAAATGCTCCCAGGACAGGACTGTGAGCAGAGCCGGGATCACCACCGGCTGCTGCAGGGAGCCTGAAGGAATCCCTGCTGCTCTCCCGACGAGTGGGAGCTGGGCTCGGCTCGGCTCACATCACTGCGCAGCCCAGCAGGCAGCAGTTCTCAAGCTGCTGGGCCTCGAAGCCTCCTCACTCCTGTGGACTCCTGCGGGCTGCCCAGAGCTTTGGCTCAGATGAGTTACATGCATCGGCATTTATCACATCACAAATATTCATGTATTAATCCACTCAGAAACGACATCAATAAAACCTTTTATCGTAACATAAATAACATGTAATGAAAATAACTATTTTCCAAAACAAAAGGATTTAAAAGGAGTGTTGTCTTACATATTTACACATTTCTTTACTGTTTAGCTCAATAGAAGGCAGCTGGGTTCTTATGTCTGCTATGCATCAGTCAGTGTTGAGGTGTGACTTTAGATGACATGTGTAAAGATGGCCTCAGGGAATTCTTGGGAAGGAGGAGTACTTCCAGGTAATTGTGGTTATTCTCCCTTAATACTACATGAAAACTCACAAGCGTGGGTAGGGTCCTTAGGCCTGGCTGGCAGCCAGGGCACATCTGTGGGGTAACTGGCGGGTGACTGGGCTTCCACTCGCACCCACCTTAGCCTGGTGCTGCCTGCTCAGTCACACCCCTTGTCACTGCTGCTGGTTACCTCTCTCTGCATGGTGACCAGCGGGATGATCGGGGGGCAGGGGGGGTCCCCAGTCTGACCTGTCCTGGCTGGCGTGGTGCCATCTGCTCGGTGGCACCACCACCGTCGGTCAGGGCCTGTGGGCTGAGGGCAACTCCTTCATTGAGCGTCTGCCCTCTGGTGGTCAGTGCACGTCATAGCAACTGGTCATTTTGCTTTTTAGTCCATTTGCATATTAGGGTTTTATACTAATAGACGTAAAAGCCTAAGTGACCAACCAAACAAACGACTGGTCACTGTGATGCACGCTGACCCCCAGGGGGCAGACGCTCAACACAGAAGCTGGTCCCTAGTGGTAAGTGCACTCCCACACCCACTTTGCACCCACTTAGCTAACTAACAGGTGCCAGGTGCAGGGCTTATGGCTGGCAAGCACCACTGCAGTGGCATGAGCCTCTCCCGACCTGGACTGACTGGGCACAAGTCCCTGGCCAGCGCAACAGGGCCAGGATGAGCAGGAGTGGCAGGCAGAAGCAGGCAGCATTGAACTGCCGGTTTTGGCCCAATCCCCGCACGCCACGCCAAGAGACACCACTGGTGTATGAATTCATGCACCGGGCCTCTAGTTTAAAATATGATCTTCCATTTATACAGGTAATGTGGTAGCATGCCTGGGTTCGAGGTCATCCTATCAGTTTCCTGTCTTCTAAATTCCCCCATTGATGCCACTGCCTGGTGGTGCTTCACCCTATGTCTGCCTACTCCCTGTGACGTGACCCCTGCCTCTCCACTTTCATCCGACCTTCAGTTTGTGTTACAGCTGGGAGTCCTTCCTGGTGCTGAGCCAAATGGAATCATTCCTCTTGTAACAGCCACTGACATGGAAGTTCTGGGGCCAGAAAGATTGTGTCTAATGTCTCCTATTTGCCTCTCAGGAGCCGGAAGCCCCTAGCTCATCCCTATTGAGACATCCTTGCTCCAGGACCCAGGCGATTGTCGGTGGCAAGGTGACAAGGCCTCACATCATATTCCAGGTACGGTCTGCCCATCAGCATCCCAGCAGGACGGTCGTCACTTATGTGCTAGAATATGTTAACTTAGACCTTGAGTCGGTTGTTGGCTTTTTAAGTGAACTGACAGCTAAAACCCTCCATTGTTGCTCTTTCGAAATCTAGAGCTGCTGTGCTTTTTCAAAATCACCTAGTACTGCCGTCATCTCAGAAAACAGGTTTGCCGTTTCACAGTGGTGGGTTTCTTAAATCCCTACATTCGAACAGAACTCTTTCTTTAAAAGAGGTTTTTAAAAATTGGTATTTTCTTTAGAAAGGAAGGGGGAGGGAGAGAGAGAAACATCGATCAGCTGCTTCCTGCATGCCCCCTACGCAGGATGGAGCCCGAAACCTGGGCATGTGCCCTGACCTGCAATTGAACTATGACTTCCTGGTTCGTGGATTGATGCTCAACCACCGAGCAACACTGGCCAGGACAAACCGAATTCCTAATATCTACAGATGGTAAGGCCGCTGCACAAAGGCCTCATCCACAGAGTGTGCTCCTGGTGCAGACGGCGAGTGCCTTGTGGCCAGCAGCATGTGGAGAGGCCTATGCCCCGTGCGGTGGCTGCTGGCTGCTCCATGATGGGGCGCCCAGTGTGCCAATGACACATTGGGCTGTGTTTCTGCCTTCGATGCTGAAAGACTTTGCATTTCTCAAGGTAACAGGCAGGCTCCGATTTTTTTCTTACTCCTAAACTTTTACTCTTGCTCCTATTTCTCTGTGTCTTCTATTTTTCACTCTTTTACGTAAGAATTCTTTTGCAGCTTGTTCTGGGGTTTAGGTGCCATAAGATCTGCTATAGATCAGTGTGTTTCATGCAGGTTCTGGGGTTCCTAGAGTGCCGAGGGGGCATTGGAACCAGGAGAGGGTGGCGGGGTTTGGGGAGGTCAGGACTAGCTAGCTAGTGGGTCTTGGCATGCCGTTGCTCTTTGACTTCGAATTGCTCCTGTTTTATCTGACTCTTGTATTTGGTTTTGGCATGGGATGTAGTGAGGGGGAAAAGTTTTCCTATTAAAATATTTGGAAGCCCTAGTCTGTTTGGCTCAGTGGGTAGAGGATCTGCCTACAGACTGGAGGGTCTCAAGTTCGATTCCGGTCAAGGGCACATACTTCAGTCGCAGGCCCCTCCCTGGCCCGGGCCCTGGTAGGGCTTGTGCAGGAGGCAACCGAGTGATGTGTTTCTCTCACATCAATGTTTCTGTCTGTCTTTCTCTCTCTTCTACTCTCCCTAAAAATCAATGGAAAAGTATCCTCGAGTGAAGCTAAAAAAATATTTGAAAGCTCTTTTTTCAGTTATTCTTCGATTAAGAAAAATGATTTAGCACAGGGACTTCATCATTGTCACTTTTATTTACCACAAAAAACGGAGGCTGTTTTTCAGGGGTGTGTGTGTGTGTGTGTGTGTGTGTGTGTGTGTGTAAAGAATGTCACCTGACTTTTATCCTGCTTTAACATTCTTACATTCCTCGGAAGCCATTCTTGGCCTTCCTCCCAAGTGTGCAGCTAAATTAAGAATGCTCACGTAATCAGGGATCACCACCTTTTATCAGAGGAACTTTGTGGGGGGTCTAGCCAGTGCCCTTTGCCACATGTCAGCATCTCCAAGCAGCTGCCTGCAGTAGAAGGAAGGAGGAGGGGATCCCAGAGCCCCTAGTTCCTGGGGGTTTTTAGCTATAAGTAAGCACTTTATTTTTGAGGCTGTTGCAACTTTGTAAATGTCAGAAGCAAATGTGCAGAGTTACCGGGTGAAGCAGGGGCCTGCTTGCACCCCTATATCCTCATTGGACAGCAGGAGTCCATCTGCCTCGGGAGAAATGTATTGTGAGAACCTGGACTCTTTAAAAGCCCACTCAACCCGCTTGGGGTCTACATTTGTCTGGACCCAAGCAATGAGGGACAAATCTACTCATCTTACACCTGTGCTTGGCAGAGCCAGTGTTGAAGGAAATGGAACCACAGTGTCTCAGGACCTGGAGGCAGTGCCAGGGCGGGGAGGCACAGCACTGTGGGAAAACATGCGTCGGGGTAACTGAGGCTTCTGACTAAATGCAGAGGTGTCCCCAGGTGGATTTTCAGACTTTCTGCCTCTGTCCTCGCTTCACGAAATTGACTGCTTCCCCCATGAAAGTAGTAGCCTCTGTGACAGACAAGTCAGACCACTTCCTGGTCCCACACTCCTTCCATGGAGCCCCATCGCTCAGCCTCCCGCCCTGACACTGCTTTAGTTCCTTAAACACTGTGGGTTCCCGTTCCTTCAACACCGGCTGTGTCAAGCACAGGGTGTGAGATGAGTGCATTTGCCCCTCGCTGCTTGGGTTCAGACAAACATAGACCCTGGGGGGCTTTTAAAGGGCCCAGGTTCCCACATCACATTTCTCTCAAGGCAAATGGACTCCTGCTGCCCAGTGAGGACATGGAAGTGTGAGCAGGTCCCTGCTTCACCTCTAAACATAGACCTTTTTTTTTTTTTTTTGTAGTTTCAGTCTCCCCTGCTGACCCCACACTTTTGGTTCAGTTCTGCCATGTGGGTTTCCCCTACTTCCAGTTTCTGCCTGCACAGGGTTTCTCCTGCAAACTGCAAGAACTGTGGGTGCTCAGAGAGCCAAACTGTGGTACAGTCAGCTGCTGCGCTGGCCGGGGGTGTACGCTCAGGTCAGGCTCAGGCAGGAGGGCCGAGACGGTGTTCCAGTCGGGAAATCCTGAGACTGAAAATGTTTTAGCCATAAATCATAATAAGGGACCTGGTCGCTGTCCGCGTTGCGATTAGAGGGGGTGAAAGGGGTGGCAGTGATGACACACCCTGTTCCTTCTCTCTGCAGGTTTAATCAGCAGGATGGGATGCAAGGTGCTGTTCAGCCTCGGTCAGCAGATGCTGAGGCGGAAGGTGGTGGACTGCAGCCGCGAGGACAGCCGGCTGTCCCGCTGCCTGAACACCTTTGACCTGGTGGCGCTGGGGGTGGGCAGCACACTGGGAGCCGGCGTGTATGTCCTGGCCGGGGCTGTGGCCCGTGAGAACTCCGGCCCTGCCATTGTCATCTCCTTCCTGATCGCCGCGCTGGCCTCTGTGCTGGCTGGCCTTTGTTACGGCGAGTTCGGGGCCCGCGTCCCCAAGACCGGCTCGGCGTATCTCTACAGCTACGTCACCGTCGGGGAGCTCTGGGCTTTCATCACCGGGTGGAACCTCATCCTCTCCTACATCATCGGTGAGTCGCCCACTTCCATCGTTCCCACTTCCCTACTCTGCTCCAAACAGATCACGTCTGGCTTCTGAGGAGACCCCTCCTTGCCTGACCATTGTCCATCCTCCTTTTTCCTTTTTCCTTTTATGGAAGGCAGAGGCACCCCTGGCCGTCCAGCAGCTCTCGGTGCTCGTGGTCAGGTGTGCTGGGGTGGAGAGGGGACCAGCCCGGCCAACAAGGAGGCTGTTCCTGTTAACATGGGAGACACAGAACCATGGGATGTTTCCAGTTAATTAAAAAGGTTTTAGTCTCTTAGTGAACTTTTCTTGACTACTAGAGTAAAGTCATCGTGGACATAGAAAGATGGAGGAATATAGAAAAGCATGAAGAAGAAAGTAGAAATTACCCAACCTGAGAACAGGGAGGTAGTAATTCTCTCATTCATTCATTTATCAGCAAATATATACTGAGCACTTGCTCTGTGCAAGGCATTTTGCTAGATACTAGGGATGCAATGAAGAAAAAAGACAGTCTCTGTTCATGAGAATTTACTGTCTAGGGATTTAACCATTGTTCATATTTTTGTGAATTTAAGTGCATATTTTTGGCACAGTGTCTCTCTTTATGTATAGAACAATGGATAGTAAATATTCCTCATAGTGTTAACTGTTTTTCCATAGTAACATTCCTAATGGTTGTATACCATTGTATTGAAACAAACACCTGAATAAAAGAATAACCAAAGGATTTGTATGGCCAGTTCACAGAAGCAGAAATGCAAATAGCCATGAAACATTCCACTTATATTTTATCAGGCTTTTTTGTAGTATTATCAAAAGACTGGAAGATGTGGTAAGTTGAGCCCGTGAGTCCTGGGAATATCGTGTGCGGTACTGTGTGTGGCCCCTGTGTGGGGTGCCACTGTCACACACCCAGACTACTTTCCCTTTCATGCTGTGCTGTCTGCTCAGATCCAACCTGGCTTACTCTTCCAGCCTCCTGAATAAAATCATAACAATGAAACTCATAAGCGCAAACGCTCACACAAGCTGAGGTCTCTCGGTGGGAATGCAGCTATTTCGGATGGGCTGTTGTTTTCCAGAAGGGTTTCCAGGACGTGACACAGGAGAGAGCATGAGGCCTGATACTTCTGAAGTTCAGATGATAATGCTTTGCCAGAGCACCATTGGCATATGTGGGGTCATGCATGTGTCATGTGTCACTGTAGGAACTTCTCACCCTTAGCTGCTGGCGAGGGCAGTTTTTCTAGTCAACATGGGGTTTTAAAGCCCTGACTCAGAGCTGAGGGTGGGTGGGGAGGCCAGGCAGACCCCCATCAGCAGTGAGCTGGCCTCAGGGGGAGATGGGAGACCATGTTTCTTCACTGGGTTGTGATCTTGATGGACAGATTTTATAATAATAGGTGAGCTGCTCAGCACAAAGAAATGTGGTTTAATTTTTGAGTTGTTGGGAAACTATTTACCATAAAACCAGATAGCAAAATTGAATCTGCAGATCACCCTGACAAATTCTTCCAGACTGCAATCACCTGCAAGGCCCCCTTCGAGAAAGTAAAGGAACATGCTATGTGACTATTGGAGTTTTAGCAGCATTTCCTGAGGAACAGCAGGAACTTTATTCAGATTGAGAGAGAGGGAGAGGGAGAGCGCACAGTCAGCTGTTATTGGCATTGAGAGTGCTGTCTCCATTTGTGTTCCTCGTGACTGGGTTGCAGGGAGAGAACTTTGTCTGCTGGCAGGTGCTGGGGACCTGTGGGTGTGAGCCCAGGGTCAGGCACAAGAGTGGCAGAGATGAGAGTCAGCCATGTGTGATACTCCTGGTCTCCTCTTGCTGGGAGAGCAGTGTTCTTCAGGTGCGTCTGGAGAAGGAGCTTCTGAGCAAGGTGCACATTGCTCACTGCGCCCTTGGAGTACCTTGTGCCATTAGAGTTACATGGCTTTCCACTAGTGTTTCTTTTTTTATGAAAGAAAACTAGGGGTCTGGTGCATGAAATTCGTGCATGGGGAGTCCCCTCAGCCCAGCCTGCACCCTCTTCAATCCGGGACTCCTCAGGGGATGTCGGACATCCCTTTCACAGTCCAGGACCACTGACTCCAAACTGCTCACCTTCCTGCCTGCCTGATCGTCCTTAACTGCCCCTCCTGTCACTCCCAACCAACTGCTCCCTCCCCCTACTGGCCTGGTTGCCAGCAACTGCCCCCCACCCCCCGCCAGCCTGGTCAGCCCTAACTGCCGCCCTCTTCTGGCCTGGTCTCCCCACACAGTCTCTTCAGTTGTCCGTTTGGTTGTTTCGGTCGTGACGGTCGCTTAGGCTTTTATATATGTAGAAAGGTAGAATTGAATAAGCACTGTCGAGAGTGCCTTTCAGGTGGCAAGGGGTAACATTGTCTTGTAAATTCTTTATTAATAATTTGGTTATACTAGTATATATTTTGACAGGGGTAACGTGTCCTGTGAAACTTTTATTAATAATGTAGTTATTTATTTGAGACACATGTATACATGTGTGTATTGGGCAGCGGTGGAAAATGCATTTTTTCCTCAGGCCCTAGAAGCTTCCTTGAACTTTTCACTTCACCGTGAACACCGGTTGACCCTCTTCTGAGTGTGCATGCCGAGGTCTGCCTGCTGCAGAGTCCTGTGCGCCATCTGAGGTCCCGCACGAATGCATAAACGTCCAGCTTAATGACAAATACTTTGTTAATTACTTTCTTTCACGTTCCTCTGATGTGTGTCATTTGGTGACAGGTACTTCAAGTGTGGCAAGAGCCTGGAGTGCAACATTTGATGAGCTGATTGGCAAACCCATTGGGGAGTTCTCTCGGACACACATGACTCTGAACGCCCCTGGAGTGCTGGCCACAAACCCAGACATCTTTGCTGTGATCATAATTCTCATCTTAACAGGTACACCCACACAGTGAGAGAGCCACCAGGGTGAGGGCAGGGGTCCAAGAAGGCAGGTTCCTACTGGGCGTTTCTGGAAAGATGAGGTTTTCTTCCTTTTCTCTTTCTCCACCCCCTCCGTGTCCCCATTTTCTTTTTGTAATTAATATAGACATCTTTTTTGTCTTAATGGCTTATGATAGATTCACAGTAGGGCTGGCTTATTTAATAGCTGCTGAGTTCTGTGTCATTTAGCTAACAGAGAACCTCAGGCATTTATGTGACTATTGAGGATCATTTTTTTAGTACTTCCGGCTTTTTGTGTGAGTGACTCCGGAATGCACTGATGACCATTTGGGAAGGAAAGTTGGTGTTCATCAGCCAGGTTGAGGTGCAGGGACGAGATCTGTCTGGAACACTAACAAGTGTCTGGGGTGTCAGAGACGTCTAAGTTGGTTTTACACCTACTGGCGGTCAGAACACCTTTGAAGTAAATAAGTTTTATGACAAAGTTGTGGATACAGAATTTAAAAATGCCTGATAGTGCTTGCCCACAGCTGATAGCAACCTCTTCTTATATGCATCTGTGTTTCAGCCACTGGGGTGGGAGTTTTGCTGACATAAACATTAAGCTGATGAAATGCAGATAAATTATTTTTTGCAGTTAGAAAACCGTGCATGGGTTTTTAAAACAACCCATCTAATTTTGCCCACTATGTAATTGAAATCATTTTGCACAGGCCAGACTCAGCAGTATTTCTGGTCCAGTGATAGGAACATGTATCAGAAAATTGAGTTTGCACTACTCAGATTTTCATAAACACAAGATGGGGGGACACAAAAGGAAAGATACAGCAGAGTGTGGTGTGTTCCCTATGATGATTCACTCTGTTCTCTCCTAATATCTGCATTTCAGAATTCAGTCTGTTACATGGGCCTCTTTTATTGTAGAACTAGAGGCCCGGTGCAAGAAATTTGTGGACTTGTGGGGGGAGGGGGTCCCTCAGCCTGGCCTGCACCCTCTCGCAGTCCGGGAGCCGTCAGTCGGACATCCTTAGTGCTGCTTCGTAGGCGGGAGAGGCTCCTGCCACCACTGCTGCGCTTGCCAGCCACGAACCTGGCTTCTGGCTGAGCTGCGCTCCCTCTGTGGGAGCACACTGACCACCAGGGGGCACTCCTGCATTGAGCATCTGCCCCGGTGTTCGGTGTGCATCCTAGCGACCAGTCATTCTGCAGTTTGGTCGATTTGCCTGTTAGCCTTTTATTATATAGGATGTATAAAAGGTGCACTGCAGAGCAGCGATCTCAAATCATGAGTTGTGTTGTGTGTTCACCGGGTACCTCTTCATGCCTCTTTTTTTGCTGACAGTTTTCACACATCTCACCAGGTGGCATCTTTACCCCAAAGTGATCGTGCGTTGTCATGTGGTTCCTGGACATTTTTAATCACCTGGTGTGTTTTCTAATGTGGGTTTACCAGCTAGAGCTACTCTGGCCTACTGCTTATGGGGTGGCAGTTCCATAACTGCAGACACTGTCATTGCTGATATTGCTGACATCTACAAGACAATGTGAATTTCCGGATCTGAAAACCTCACTCTACCAAGAAAATGAGTATAAAGTGTCTCCTTGGAGAAACTAAAATCCTGCTCCTGAGACTGGTTTTCAGTAAAATATTTTAATGAGGGGAGGGTGCAGGGAGAGGTGCTCACTTCATCTCCTGGGGGGGCTTGATGTTCCCAACTCTGCAGCCCTGGTGCCCCTGGATGGCCTCCTCATAGCATTGCTGAACGTCTTGATCACTGTCTCCGGAAAGACCACGAATTCAGCCCCACCCCCAGAGGCTCACAGAAATCTTTAGAATTTGATGCCATGTGGGTTCTTCCCATCCCCATCCCCATCCCCATCCCCATCCCCGGAAGGATTTGCCTGGTATGAGGTTAATGCTCCATGTTTCCTGTGAATGCACATTTCTAGGACTTTTAACTGTTGGGGTGAAAGAGTCAGCCATGGTCAACAAAATATTCACTTGTGTCAACGTTCTGGTCCTGGGCTTCATCGTGGTGTCCGGCTTTGTGAAAGGCTCGCTTAAAAACTGGCAGTTCACGGAGGAGTATCTGCACAACAACTCCGGGCACCTGTGCTCCAACAAGTGAGTTCTCGGCTCCCTCTGCCCGTTCCCCGGCCCGCGGCAGTGGTGTCTGTGGGGGTGGAACTGGCTGGAACCATGCGAGTCTTTCTTTCCGTCATGTGATTTGAATATAAACGTTTTATTAATTTTTTGTAGTGACTTAGCTGAGGGTGTTTTATTGGTTTAAAATAAGTCTTATTCCCCTTAACTAGATAGAACATGGTATGGCAGGGATACTTATGGTTAAACCAAAGTCTTCATTCTAATCCCATCTAGTACATAGTGGAGGATCACTGTCAGATTCACTAAGTAATCCAGTATTTCATGACCTTCTTCTCAGTTTTGTGATGAGAAGATTTTCCTCTATAATACCATGGTGATACCATTATTTCAAAATGTTTAATAACCCAGAAAAAGAAATATGTGGAACTTTTGGCAAAGTTTTTCAGAAATATCTATTAAAGCATCAAAATGCGATTCTAATAATCTCTTGCTCCCACACTGGACTTGGGTTGTATCAGTCCTGAAAAGCAGTGGCCCCATCCCCCTGACCTGTCCCTGGCTCAGGTCGCTCAGGGTTCGAGGCAGGTGATAGGCGGGCTCTCAACCCACTGCCTTTTCAGGCCTTGGAGTGAACCCTCGTCTACTGATTCATATTATCTGGGACACAAAACCCAAATGATCATAATGTATCTTTTTTGTCAGATTTGCAGGTGAAACTTAGGGTCCTGGGATGGAGAACAGGGAGTGTGATTTTGCCTCTGAGTCTATTTTAATTCCTGCTAAAGGTTAAACTGCTCAGATAGAGATTCTTCTAAATTGTGGCAGCTTTAAAACGATGTCTCACGTCCCAGAATGAGCAGTTGAGTTGGCTGGAGATAGGCCTGCAGGGACCCAGGTCGTGCTGCACCTGTTGTTCTGTCATCTCTGAAGATGCTGTTCTGACCTGCCTGGTTGGCGCTGGGCTGTGGGTGCAGGCATGATCCAGCTGTCCCGGAAAGGGAGCAAGTGTGGAGCAGAGTGTTCCCAGTGCTTTAAAGACAGCACCAGGAGAGACATGCCTCTTCTGCCCCCGTTCCCTGCAGAATCCAGTAGCCAGCCATACGTAGCTGCAAGGGAGGCTGAGACACTGAGTGGTCACATGCCAACTTGGTTGCTGGTTGTTAAGGGCCAGGTGCCCAGTTGCCTGATTAATCGGCAGGCATTGATGTGTGACTAGTTCACGACCAGACACCACTAGGAAACTTTTGAATTAAATGCACGAAACTTCACTAACTCTAATATTATATGGTTAATAGTTCAAATAAAAAGAGCCTTTTAGTCTTTTGCGGACTAAACGCAATTACAGAGAAATGGGGACTTTTAATATATATTCCCAAGCATTCCTGAATCACATTTATGCCAAATTTCTTAGTGCCCATTCCCTTAGGGTGGAGGAAAGCCAATTCAAAAATCTTTGCAGAAACAGTCAACTTTGAAAATCTTGGGTGCCTGTCTTACTGGTTGCTGTTTACAGGTCAGGGATAAATGTTTCCTAGATGTCAGTCAAGATTCAATTTTACAGTTTTTCTGAAGAGGTTGTCCATGCCAGCAGATGGTGTTTACTTCCATCAGTTATCCTTACACTGACTATCCTACCGATGATGAACTCTGCTGGCCTCCCAAAGTGGCGTTTGTGGCCCAGCCCTTGGTCCTGTGTGAGCCCTCCTCAGCTACATCTGCCTCCAGCCCTGGGACTCGCCATGGAGGGCAGCGAGTCAGCCACTGTAAGACGTGGAGTGCAGTGGGTGAGACAGGGACATGGCTTGCTTGCTTATTCTATGAAAATCAGGATGATTTCTTCCTTTTTCTTTTTTTAACCAGCTGTAGATTTGTGTTTCAGACAATGGCTACACAGTCTTCCATGAAATAGTTTGTCTCTCTGAAGTTCTAAAGCATTACCCAAAGAGACATACATCATGGAGGA
Source organism: Antrozous pallidus (assembly GCA_027563665.1). Taxonomy (NCBI): domain Eukaryota; kingdom Metazoa; phylum Chordata; class Mammalia; order Chiroptera; family Vespertilionidae; genus Antrozous; species Antrozous pallidus. Next base: position 16,380,313 of record CM050513.1, read on the forward strand.
GCTTCATCATGTGTGGGTCAGGAGGCAGTTCCCGCCACACTGTGCCGACTGCAGAAGTCCACTCACCATGGTGTCCACGTTCTTTGTGACTCTCAGAGCCCAGGGGGTGGCTGCCTTGTGGGCTGTGGACCGCGCTTTGCTGACTCACCTGTCCTGGGCTGGCTTTTTTGTACTGGGGTTGATGGTTCATTTCAGTAGATGACAAGCTTCCGTTTCAGTCTGGTGACAATTTTCCCCTCATTTAATTTCCCCACTTGTGTATTTCTTGGGGTTTTCCCCCAGGTTCCTACTGAACCACTGTAATTTCCACAATTAGGGTCTTCATGCTTCAAGTCCAGTGGTTCCATGGGAGCTTCTGGAACTGAGAAATGTAATTATTCCAGAGGAATCAGTAAAAGGCTTAACCCCATTAGAAAATAATTGGGTCCAAATTGTCTGTTTATTTCATTAGCTCGTTGATAAATCCAATTGAAGACAAATCTGCCAGAATGAGTTGCTCACTCAACCTCAATGCATCAGTGCTTTATTGTGTTGGAATATTCTCCATTCCTGTTCTCATGTGGGGAGGCAAGCAGTCTGGCAGCAGGGGCGGAGGGCGGTGTGACCATCCTCTCCCTGGGGGCTCTGTGGTGACGGGAAGCCTGCGGCCGCAGAAACTGTGGCCACCGGGGAGGCTGGAGCTGCACTGCTCAGACAGAAGGAGGGGGCTGCTCTTCAGGTGGCCGAGGCTTACGAGTAGCTGGTGAGAGGCAGGGCCTGTGGCAGACTGATGTCAGAGGCTGCCGCCCAGACCAGTCCCGGCAAGAGCTGAGCACTACTGTTCAAGCTTAGATGTCACCGGTTTTGAACCATTGGGACTGTTTTCTGGACCTTTAAGGCCTTTAGGGTTCACAAAACGTGCTTGACTTTGTTCATTCCTTCAGCACACAACTGATCCCACCCATGAGCCTGGCTGTGCTAGGCACCAGTCTCCCCTGAAGCATCCCACCTGCTCACTTTGTGTGCACGGGTGCTTAGGAAACATGGTTTTGCTGACTGAAACTGAGCAGTTTTCACACTTCAGTGTCTTTGGATATGCTTGCTTGGAGACCTGAGTTACTGGCAAATACGAAGACTTTTGCCATTCATTCCTACCTCCGGGGCCCCTGCACTGCCTGGCTCCATTTCTTTCTCCAGGATTCTGTGGGAGAGGCTGCATTTGTTGGCCTCTCCCTCTCCCTCTCCCTCCTCTCCCTCTCCCTCTCCCTCCTCTCCCTCTCCCTCCTCCCTCTCCCTCTCCCTCTCCCTCTCCCTCCCCCTCTCCCTCTCCCTCCTCCCTCTCCCTCTCCCTCCTCCCTCTCCCTGTCCCTTCTCCCTCTCCCTCCTCCCCCTCCCCCTCCCTCCTCCCCCTCTCCTCCTCCCTCCTTCCTCTCCCTGTCCCTTCTCCCTCTCCCTCCTCCCTCTCCCTCCTCCCCCTCTCCCTCTCCTCCTCCCTCCTCCCTCCTCCCTCTCCCTCTCCTCCTCCCTCTCTCCCTCCTCCCCCTCTCCCTCCTCCCTCTCCCTCTCCCTGCCCTTTCCCTCTCCCTCCTCCCCCTCCCTCCTCCCTCCTCCCCCTCCCTCCTCCCCCTCTCCTCCTCCCTCCTCCCCCTCTCCTTCTCCCTCCTCCCTCTCCCTGTCCCTTCTCCCTCTCCCTCCTCCCTCTCCCTCCCCCTCTCCTCCCTCCTCCCTCCTCCCTCTCCCTCTCCCTCCTCTCCCTCTCCCTCCTCTTCTTCTCCCTCCTCCCTCTCCCTGTCCCTTCTCCCTCTCCCTCCTCCCTCTCCATCTCCCTCTCCCTCCCCCTCTCCTCCCTCCTCCTTTTCCCTCTCCCTCTCCCTCTCCCTCCTCTCCCTTTCCCTCTCCCTCCTCTCCCTCCTCTCCCTCCTCTCCCTCTCCCTCTCCCTCTCCCTCTCCCTCTCCCTCTCCCTTCTCTCCCTCTCCCTCTCCCTCTCCCTTCTCTCCCTCTCCCTCTCCCTCTCCCTCTTTCCTGAGGATACCCTGTCACAGTCCCTATAGTCTGTCCCCACCCCACATCTGTATTTAGAAGAGGCTTCTAGAAAGGGCATACATAGTGTGACCATTGTGGTCCGGGCCGCACCAAGTGAAGGTCTGTTGTCCACAGAGTCAGCCGCAGTGGCTGGTGACAGCTGCCAAGGGTCATGGCCTGAGGCTCCGTTTACAATGGCTTCTCTTTGGGACCATGAAGCTAGTGTTGTGATCTTTGCTGTGGCTCTTTTTTCCCCTAGTGAAACGAAAGAAGGGGATCCCGGTATCGGTGGGTTCATGCCCTTCGGATTCCCCGGTGTCCTCTCAGGAGCCGCGACCTGCTTCTATGCCTTCGTGGGCTTTGACTGCATCGCCACCACAGGTACGCCCGCCTGCTGTCGGGAGCCCGTGCCCCCCCTCCAGCTTCAGACAGGCCAGCCTAATTTTCCCACCGGTCACTACTTTCCTTCCAATGGGCTTGTGCCAGTCAAGCTCCCACACTGTGTAATGTGTAGGTTGTGGCTTCCTACTGATCTTTCCTGCCCTTATCACTTCCCCAAGTCGCAGTTCCCGGCAGGAAACTACATCCTGAACATGACTAACCCTTCTACCAGAATGGGATAATGGCAGACGGTTACAACCCGACTTCCTATCTGTGCCTCATCCGGGAGGAATGAAGCCATTAAAAATATTGTCATCCTGGCGAATTGAATAGTCTAGGCTCCATTGGACCTCACAAATCTCCCTGCCAAAGGAAACAAGTATTTTCCTTGTCGGAGCCATGATGTAAAGGCCGAGAACACCATCTAGGACCTTGGGGGTCATCTGGTCTGTGTTGCAGAGGGCCACCTGGTGTTTCCAGACCCCAGGGAGGCATTTCCGGTGGCACAGACTCCCTGGACACTGAAAGGCCTAGGGCCTCATGGTTTCCCTCCTGCTGCTTCTAGGTGAAGAAGTCAAGAACCCCCAGAAGGCCATCCCTGTGGGCATCGTCGCCTCCCTCCTGATTTGCTTCGTCGCCTATTTTGGGGTGTCGGCTGCCCTCACACTCATGATGCCATACTTCTGCCTGGATAAGGATAGCCCCCTGCCCGAGGCCTTCAAGCATGTGGGTTGGGATGGCGCCAAGTACGCGGTGGCCATTGGCTCTCTCTGTGCCTTGTCTACTAGGTGAGGATTCTCGGATTCTTGGGTTGATATCAGGTGTGGTGGGCCAGGTAAAGCTGGACACGCAGATAAAGTTAAAGTTACTCTTTTCCTGGGAAATGGAGCCGGTGCCCCAACCCTGATTCTCTGGGTTTTCCTTGTTGCTATTAATCACTCAAGAGTCATTTGCATTACTGATCTTCATGAAGAACTTTTTAACATCATCTGCTCAGCAAGGGCCTGTCTTTCTGTCCCCGACTTTGGTCACTGGGCCAGGCCGGCTCTTCAAACACTGCATTTTGGCCTCAGTTTGGCAATAACGTGGAGGTAAGCTTCAAAAAGGGAGCGAGTGCCTTTTTTTTTTTTTTTAATATATTTTATTGATTTTTTTACAGAGCAGAAGGGAGAGGGATAGAAAGTCAGAAACATCGATGAGAGAGAGACATCAATCAGCTGCCTCTTGCACGCCCCCTACTGGGGATGTGCCCGCAGCCAAGGTACATGCCCTTGCCGGAATCGAACCCGGACCCTTCAGTTCGAAGTCCAACACTCTATCCACTGAGCCAAACCGGTCTCGGCGGAGTGAGTGCCTTTTAATGAGGCATTTTGCCCCTTGTATTTCCCATTAGCCCATATGAACATTTGCTAGTGCTATTTGTAAATGTCCATTTACTATAGAGACATCCTCATGGATGCTGGGGTGCTTTTCTTTTTCTGTGTGAATCCGCTGGAATGAATTGTGGGAACAAATGTAAAGTTTCACTTCCAGAAAAAAGATGACTAGTTTGTGCCGGTTGGTTAGGCTTTTCCTATACATAGGCTTATGCATACCCAGAGTGGTGCGTTTTCTGGGGTTGGAGAATGGAATTCCGAGGTGATGCGGCCTGGTGGCGGCAGTCCTACTGAGAGTCCAGGGCTCCTGCTCCTCAGGTCAACCGGGCCGGTCAGATCCTGGTGCCTTGGTTCCTAAGTGATGCCTTTTCTTCCGTCCAGCCTTTTGGGTTCCATGTTTCCCATGCCTCGCGTTATCTATGCCATGGCGGAAGATGGACTGCTGTTTAAATTTTTGGCCAAAATCAACACTAGGACCAAAACACCGATAATCGCCACGATAACCTCAGGTGCCATTGCTGGTAAGAACTGGGACTAATTCCACACACTAATATTTCAACAGTTGAGCCACTATTATTCCCTAGGGAAATATCCTGAATTGTACTGCAGTCTGTGAGGAATTTTAACTTTTGTTTTCTAGCCTTAGACCTGGTTTATTGGAAGGTAACTGCCTTTCTAACAAAAGGCAGAGGCCAGTGCTCCAGAGGGTGTGATGGAATTCCCAATAAGTTTGAATTCTTCTGCTATTATTAATCCTCTCATTGGCCTGAGCTTAGGATACACATGGTTTCTCAAAGCCATTAGTCTTCTCCTTCCTGAGTGTCCCTGAGTAGATTTTGGTAAGATGACATCTTGCATTTACAAGCCAAGTGAGAGTTTGTGTTGTTACTAGAAATTTAGTGTCCTTGTATCTTGGCCTGTGAACCGAGGATCCCTTATGATTGCTGTTGTATAAAATGCACCACTTTGCTTTGGCCCGTGTGGCTCAGTTGGTTGGTGCTGTGTTCCATGCACCAAGGGGTGGTGGGTTCAATTCTTGGTCAGGGCACGTTAGCTGGGTTGCCGGTTCAACCCCCGGCACTTTGAGCCTGTGTGATGATCCAGAGGCCTGAGATTAAGGAATGGCGGGGGGTGGGGGGGTGGGGCGGAGGATGGGGGGGCAGGGGCTGAAATTTATCTGTACTGCATGCTGTTTGTTGTATACCTTTCCTCCTTTAATAACTCCATCTCAACAGGAAAGGCAGTGATTCCATTGTGCAGAGGTGGAGGTGGGGGCACAGAGAGATGAGGGCAGAATGCAGATCCACAGTGTAGATCTGGCTCTTGGTTCCTGGTTTGTTTTTATGCCAAGGAAGCTGGCTCCTTCCAGGGTGTGAGAAGAGCATCAGGTCATTTGGTAAATTAGTACACGCGACACCAGCCAGTTTGTGCCACAGGGACTTGTCAACTGGCCATTGGGAGGACATCTGGTCATCTTAAATGAATGAGTTGTTATTAGTAGGATTTATGCCTTAGCAAAGAGTGCTTCATTTTGTGGATTAGCATTATGTAATGGAAGAAAGCTAGCTTTTTATTATTTACTAAATTTGTCCTGTAATTCTACATTCTTTTCTTATTTGTTTTGTTTTTTGTTAATCCTCACCCAAGGATATTTTTTTCCATTGATTTTTAGAGAGAGTGGAAGGGAGAGGAGCAGGTTGGGGGAGAAAGGCAAGAGAGAGAGAGAGAGACTGACTTCGATGTGAGAGAGACACATCAATTGTTGCCTCCCGCACTCACCCCAACTGAGGCTGGGGATTGAATCTGCAAACCAGGTACACGCCCTTGACCCTTCAGTGTAATGTTCCAACCATTGAGACACACTGGCCGGGGCTGTGATGTGTTTTTAGAGTGATTGCAGTGGTCAGGTTAAGGAGCACCGCATATCAGAATGCAATCACTATGTTTAAGGGATTAAGGCACTGGAAACCGTGAAGATTTTTTCCGTATTTACATGTAATTTGATTATATTAAAGACTGGCCTTAATTTCCTTCCTGTGCTGATTAGGGGAGATTAGACTCTCATCATTAAAGTGACTACAAAGTACATTCACTAAACTTTTTTTTTTTTTTGGTGGGAGTAAATAAGTGTTAGGTTTTCTAAAACCAACTCACATTAAAGAAGCTTGTTTCGATTTCTCTGAGTGGGAATGCAGGTGCTTGTGGCGTGCATAGTAAATCACTTTCTACTTATCTAGAAGTCCTCTTTGCTCCTAAATCTTAGTATTTATTCACAGTTTTAATTTGTTTTAACTAGAGTGATTTATAGGAGCTTGAGAAGTATTTCTGGGAAAGCAGTGGCTTTGTGTTTATGTTTTAACTTGTCTTGATTGTGAATGATTTGAAAATACCTCAAAATAGACCTAGCCAACTTACTGTTTAAATGGGACACAACCCCTATATGCATGTGAATACACATATACATTCTCACAGAAAATACAAAGGATTTTCAAATAATCATGCATGTGTCATTTTTTTATGTGTGGTCATGGTAAAAGGCTTGAAATTGTTTGGGAATAACACTGCTTTCCATGCTCAACTGTCTGGGTCAGGATCCTCATCCATCTTCTCATCATTGTTGCTGACAGATGCATATGTATTGGATGATATACCGGTAACTGTTCTTCCGTGTTCAATGAGTGCTGGGTGGATGATGGATGAATAGATGCATGGATGGTAAGATAGATTGGATGGCTGATGGATGGATGATAGGTGGATGGATGGATGCATGCATGGATGAATGAATGATGAATGGGTAGGTGGATAGATGTACATGATTTTCTATGAGTCAGCATAATATAGAAGAATAAACACTGGACATGGAGTCACAAGAACCTAGTTCAAATTCTGACTTTTGCATCTAGCTTTGTGACCTTAGGTAACTCTCCCAACCTTGTCTGCATTTCAGTTTCTCTATCTGTAGTGTAGGGGTAGCTTGCAAAATTACCATCTGTTGAGGACTGTGTACATGATTTAATCCTGAGCTTTTCTTCCTTTAAGCATCTTTCCATGGAAGGGCCTGGGGTTTGGGGGCAAGAAAAAGAAGCACCTCTGTATGCTCTGGATTACAGATGGGTGGTGGGTCTGGACGTCAGTGTGTATAGAGGGGCCATCCATGGATCTCGATGTTTGTCTCTTCCCCAGCTGTGATGGCCTTTCTCTTTGACCTGAAGGACTTGGTGGATCTCATGTCCATCGGCACTCTCCTGGCTTACTCTTTAGTGGCTGCCTGTGTGTTGGTCTTACGGTATGTATGGCTTCTCTGGGTCCCATGACAGAAATACACACGAACCCTCTTAGCCTCTTAGCAGTTCAAACTATTGGTTTATACAGTGCAAATTTTAGGTTGTTGATAACTCCTTTGGGAACTTCCCAGGAGAGGGTGGGAATATGGTGGTTGACACCCTATTTATAGAGAATATCCATGAAAAGATTCAGGGGCGACCCAACCTCCTTCTATAATGTGCCCTCATTTTTCTGGCTGGATTTTGGGGAGAATAGAGATAGGTTCTAGCCAAGCTGCTGGGCCTAGATCTTGGGATCAGCTTTTTTGAAGGCTTTGGTGGTGATTTCAGTGTGGTCCAGATTCTCGGGACAGAGTAGATTAGGGACTAGCCCTGATGGGAGTTGGGAGAATCCCGTGAAACTCAGGTCCCTGTGATGACCTTCAAAACGCAGGTTACTGCAATGCTTCATTGCGCGTTGCTGGGGAAAGGAGTCCCATTATATGGTGTGGGATGGCTGAGGTTGATGTTCAAGAAGACATTCCAGGTTCTGGTGATAATGAAGCAGCCTTGGCTTAGGCTTGGTGACTTGGCTACTCCAGGACACCCCTTCAAAGCATACCTCCTGGTGCCAATTTTTCTTTGTTCTGGAAGGACAGGGCTCTGCTTCCCAAGTCTCAGAAATGGCCCAAGGTAGCATTCATCATGAGAACATGTACTCATGAAGACTCAGTGTTGGTCACCTGGCAAGAGCCTCTGTCTTTCTTTCTAGGCATTCATACTTACAGGCCACTGATCCTGTTTCTCATGTGCTCAGCAGCTAATGTATGTAAAACCTGGCTTGAGTCTTGGTAGTGATTGTATAGAATCAGCTAAAACTAGTTTACGACCATTTATTGCTTCGCAAGGGCTCAATGCTGGAATCTTCTCCAAGGTCCTACCACCTTCTTAATTGACCTCATGGTGTTACAGTAAGTGAGTCAGTGAAAATACAGGGAACATCTTTATGCTTACTCTTAGACTATCTGCAAAGTAATTTATAAGGCACTCTGTTTTCCAAGACTGGTGGAAAAGATTTGAACTTCGTTCATTTTGAGTAAGAGGATAAGGAGCCTCATTTAAAATGACTGGTAGCTTGTATCTTGAAAATCATGCCACTGAACTCTATATATTTATTTATGCCAAGGCATGGGCGTTTTAAAATAAATTGATCCAATTAAGTCTCACAAACAGTATCTCAAAGCCATCAGCCTGCAGACACATCTCTCCAGCTCGCTGTACCAGATAGGATCCTGATGTTATTGCTTTCTTTTTCTGTCTGCATTTAGTTCCCTACAGCCTGGTTTTGTTGGAAGTGGCCTAATATCTTAAGTTTCCAAGGGCTAGTGCTACTCTCAGAGCCAGAGAAATCGTCTCAAGACATTTCTCTGGGCTAGCTGATGGTGGAGGTCAAGTTGTCTCAGAACAGAGACACCAAAGAAGGCAGTTGCCAGAGGCAAGACCCAGGGCTCCTGTTTCCGCTTTCCCAAGAAGACGGCATTCTGACCATCTTCTTCCCGTTTGATACCTCGTGTCCTGGGAAACTTACCTTTGAAGGCTTACTAAGAACTTGGGTTATTGCTTCTTCTTTTGCGTAATGAAAACATACCACGTCGGTCACATTTGTCTGCAGGTATCAGCCAGAGCAACCTAACATGGTATACCAGATGGCCAGAACTACCGATGACCTGGGTCAAGCAGACCAGAATGAATTAGTGAGCGCCAGCGATTCCCAAACAGGCTTTTTACCAGAAGCAGAAAAGTTTTCTTTGAAGACTATATTTTCACCCCCAAATATGGATCCCTCCAAATTCTCTGGGCTAATCGTGAACATTTCAACCAGCTTCATAGGTAAGAGCCTGTCCTTCCTTGGAATGTTTCTGGGGTCCTGCTTGTTGGCACTGCATGGTTTCTTGTCGCTGGCTATGGGGGTGGGTGTCAGAAGTCCTGCTGCTGGATGGACTGTGCTTTCGGTTATTCTATCCAAATTGCAGGTGATGCCTACAGAAATAGAGCCTCCCTCTCCATAGGTTTTGGGGAGAGCTGAGGATATCATGAGAACTTGAGAAATGGTTAAGATGCATCTGTCTTCCTCTCTTTCTCTCTGTCTTTAGCAATTCTTATCATCATCTTCTGCATCATGGCTGTGGTTGGAAAGAAGGCTCTGGCAAATGTGGAATTGTGGGCCATCTTTATGCTCATTGTCTCTGCCATCCTCTGCTCAGCATTCACGGTTATCATCTGGAGACAGCCTGAGAGCAGGACCAAGCTCTCGTTTAAGGTGAGCAGCTCTGCCCTGAGGGTCTGCAGGGAGCTTCCTGATGGGACAGAGCCTGCATGGGAATCCTAGGTGTGGGTGTTTGCGGGAGGTGCTTCCTGGCCAGCCTCAGGGAACATGGGCCCATGGGCGCAGACAGTGCCTGGTGGGGACCTGACTCTAGCTCTCAGTGGTGTAGCTTCACCTCACCCACAGGGGCTTCCCACAAATGCCATCCAGGTGGATTGTGTATCATCACCAAGCCTTGGAGGTTCACTTTCAAATGTTACAAATAATAGGATAGTTCAACCTGAGAGGTAAAGTGGATTCCTTCTTCTAGCCCCTGCTTTTAATGGGAACATAGCAGGAGTGGAAAATAAGAATAGAGCTTTCTTTGGCAATTAGTTGCTTAGACCTAAGCTCCCTCCTGTTAGGGTTTGCCTGAATGGGGGTGTACTTATATTGGAGGAGTTGGGGGTGCAGGGGTAGGATCGGCACTCACTTCCTCTTCCCGATGTAAAGATGGTTGCCTGTATAAATCTCAGAGGTCCATGTAAGTGTCTGGTGGAGGATGTTTTCTAGGTAGTTTTGTTAAATGATGCAGACAGGTGCCATCTCATCTCCCTGCTGCAGGGCTGACCTGCCACCTTGTGTCTCCGCAGGTGCCCTTCCTGCCAGTCCTTCCCGTCCTGAGCATCTTCGTGAATGTCTATCTCATGATGCAGCTGGACCAAGGCACCTGGGTCCGGTTTGCGGTGTGGATGTTGATAGGTATGTCCCAGACTCCATTGTCTCCTGAGGCCTCCCACCCCTACTGCTCACTCATGTCCCTGCTGCCTACCTGGCAGATGGCTAATGTTTTTGAACCTCCTCAGTTCAGATTTCAGAACACAGTAGAAACACAGGTAGTCAACAGTTTTCCTTCAGATAACAAGGAGCTCCCGCCAGGTTGTGGGTCCTCCCCTCCTTTTCAGATACTTTTCATTTTAATAGCCTCTTGCCTGCAGTAGTTACGTTACTGGGCAAGAGCTTGAGGTTAACAAGAGCAAGGCTATGGAGCATGAGCCTGCTGTCAATAAGGCACCAGTGCTTCTCGCCCCCAGTGGGAAAGGCAGGACCTCCCCTCTTTTTGTGGGCCGTGGGCGCTGGCAGGGCCTGCAGGGGCTTGGGAGTCACCTTGTGGGTGCTGGTCCTGTCTGGGACTGATGGTGGCCTGGCCTCTGGGCCTCTGCCTTTGGGGATAGCAGGAGATGGATCGGGTTTCTTCCTCAGTGTCCAGTCTGAGTGCTGACGAAGGGCGACTGGCCTTGACCTATATCCCTCCGTGTCCCTGACAAGAGCAGAAATCTCAGAACCAGGTTCAGCTAAACCTCTCCGTCCTGGGGCATGCCTTTGGGGAGAAGGCTGCTGCTGTGCCATCTCCAGGGTGGAACTGTGCTACCCCATTCTCTGCATGCCTCTCACTTCCCTCAGAGTCTAGCCTGTGTTTAGCTGAACAGGCATCTCCATAGCGTCGTTCTGTGAGAGCTGGCTCAGTCTGCGCTCAGCCCGCTGTGCCCATTCCTTGAGACTGCAGAGCCAGGCGCTTACTTCCAGCCAGAGATGCAGGGACTGCTTCTGAGCATCCCTATGTAAGCACCTGGCTTCTGGGCATTACCTACTTCCTGTAATTTCAGTAGCTGAGTCGAGTCCTTCCTTTGAGGACCACTCTCCTGTGTCACCAGCAGAAAGGTGGCCTCAGGGCCACCTGGGTCACAGTCTGGACAGAAGTTAGAATCACAGCTCTCTGGACCGGACTGATTCGTATGGAACACACTTTCCCAGGTGACCCGAATGCCTCCTGCAGTGAAAACGAGCAGCTGGGACTGTGCAGGCAGCACAGATACACCCGGGCAGGCAGAAGCACAGCTTCCGCAGTGTCTGTCTGGTCCCCTCTGGTGGCCACAAGCCCCCAACCAGGTGGTCAGTGGATGAAACTGGAGGGATTAATAATGCCCCTCCCAGGGGCCCCCAGCTGAGCAGTTGCCCCTGCTCAGGAGCTTCCCGGGTATGAGGCTCTCCACAGGGTCACCACTGCTGTCTGTTTGAAGAGTCGTGCTGTTTCTTTAAGTGTAAAAGTGTAGAGAGTGGGGGCTCAGTTCGGAGCAGGCAGCGTGGCGAGGCTTTGCTCGGCCCCAGGCTGTGCTGACTGCTTCTTTGGGCCCCATCTGCTCTGCTCACTGCTCTCTGCTCTTGGCCTGCAGGCTTTGCCATCTACTTTGGCTATGGGCTGTGGCACAGCGAGGAGGCGGCCCTGGTCACTAATCAAGCAAAGACTGCTGATGGCAGTTTGAACCACTGCAAATGACGCACAGCCTCGTCCACCGGAGGTGACCGCAGCCCTGAGGGGTGCCCGCAGAGCACCCAGAAGCACCTCACTGTCTCCGGCAATGCAACAGGACCCACCACGACCACAAGGCCCCTGAGCAGCAGAAGGTGCACTGCCTGGACTGCATCCTCAGCCCACATCTCGAAGGGCCCGCCCCGTCTTGCTCTAGGGAAGGCTCACCGGGCCGGTTGCTTCTGACAGCTCCCTTCCAGGGCCACTTGGCTGTGGCTGCCATTGCATCTCCTGACCTCCCTCCGAACGAAGAAGGCAGCTCCTCCCCGTGCTGCTGTGGCCCCGGGCAGGAAGGAGAGCTCCTTCTCATTACTGGACGCCAGGGCCCTGTCCCCGGGCGCCGTTCTGGTATTGAAAATGTGGTTACTCCAGACTCATGGCAGCCGTCTCCCGACTCGGCCTGGAACAGCCGGCCTCATACGAGCTGAGGGCCATAAAACAGTCTGCCTCCACAGGCCCGTCCCTGAGCCAAAGGACAGCTTACTCCAAAAGAAAAACAAAGACTGGTTTTCTTTCCCGCCCTGTCCTCCGAGTTGCTTCCAGAAGGGTCTTAGGACTGTGACCCCTTCTCCATTCTGCCGCCTTGACGGAACTCGGTCCACTCTGCCCTGGACCCAGGGCAGGTGGTTGTGGGAAGACACGTAGAAGGGAGCCCCGCTGGGAAGGAGGCAGGGCTGGGAGGCCAGCGGCACTCCAGGACGCGTATGCAGGGGGGACCTCCTTCAGCCACCGGGCCCAGCCTGTCCTTGCTGCTCTGGCGTCTCACTGCTGCTCTGTGTCCTGAGCAACTGGAGCATGACAGTTTATGGAGGATTGGCCTCAGATTAGCAGCACTCAAAACACCTTTTCCGTGGGTCTCTGCTGTTCACTGAACCCCGTCCTCTGATGTTTACAGGCTGGTGTTTGGGGTCTTGTAAGGTTCCCAGGACAGGTGCCCGCTCATTCTGAGGTAAGACCGTTCCTCCCCACACTTGTGGCCCCTGCCACCATCTTGTTGGCCCCCCTCTCAAGTACAATCAAATCGAGGCCTCCTGTTAGTTGCTGTGAATCATTGCACCAAATAAGTTGGTCCTTAACATTAACTTGGAAAATGGCCAAATGATTAGCCTGTGCCATCAGTGTGTTGTTGAGAGTGTGGGGCTGAACACCAGACAGTTGGGGTATATTGCTGTCTCTGGTGTTGCTGTCGTCCACATGCCCTGGGTTTGTGTAGAGGTTTGGAACCCGGCCCGACCCCCTGCTCCATGTGTCTCCACGGTGAGCTGCTCTGCGGCACTCACAGGCAGAAGCTGGAGAAAACAGACACCGTCCCACTGTCCCCGTCAGAGAGTAGTCCGGGAGACAGCAGGCCCTTTTTCATGGAGACAGAGGGAGACAGACGTTTCACACAACAGAACATGTAAATGCTGCTTTCAAAGATGATTTTCCCGTTTCTTCCCCTATGGCCTTGGGCACAGATCTGATAGAAGCTGGTAAGTCGATAGCACTTGTCTTCTGTCCTGCCCCAGGAGATTCTTGGACAAAAGTTTAAGAGTTTGTGAAGCAGCCAGATGGCTAGGCGGCCACGGAGGACGGCTGGGCAGTCACCTGCCCGGGGCCGGCCAGTGGTCAGGCTTCAGGTGTGTGATCCCGAGTTCAAAGCTTAGATTTCCAAAGAAAGGTGTTTAAGTTTATGTGGGTTGGTGCTGTAAACTATTTTGATAAATATTAACTTATTTTGTTTGGGTTTGGTTGCTGCTGTTGTCTTGGGGCCTGTTCGCTGTTTGCTCCATGTGGCTGATATTTTCCCATGTGAGGACCTGGAGGGAAGGTGTGTCTAAAAGATAATTTTTTTTTTTATATATATTTCTCTTTCTGACTGAAATTTCCATGAAAGACAGCGCCCAACAGACTGTGATTACAGTTGACTTTTTCACTAGCAACATCCATCATTCTGCCGACTGGAGAGGTGTGTTTCCTGCACTGCCTCACGGATGAGAACCTCCCGTCAGGGCTTCCCCTCCTCCCGCAGCCCAGAGCCAGGCCTGCTCAGAGGCTCAGGGCGCAGGGTCAGGAGAAGCCCCGCACCCTCCCATCAGGCAGAGCCCCAGTGTAGGGCAGGGCCTCCGAGGGCGACTCAGACACAGTGTATGTGGTCCCTCTTCTGTGTCTGAGGGCCATGATGAGGGATGGTATTGGGGCTAACCTCTCAGTGTGAATAGACTTATCACACCCCTCATCCTGCCCCTGAAATAAACACACACACACACACACACACACACACACGGGCAAAAAGAAAATCCACCAAAAGTGCCCCGCCCACCAAACAAGAATAGGATTGTCAGTTTTGCAGCTCAGCCAGAATTTTCCTACATAGAAATTTCACACATCTAGGGACAACCTTTGGGGATGTTGTGTTGACTCATCTGTGCCCCAGCCCCAAATGCTGAGGAGAGAAAGACTCTTAATGAGGAGTCAGTGCCCCTTCCTGCCTCTGCATTCCCATTAGCATGTTTCCATGGCCTGACAACTCACAAAGGAGCAAATCGGAGCCCAGGACCTTTGCTGAAGAGGGAGGGTGGAGGGGTTTCCAAGGAAACAGCTGGGCCTCTGGGACCTTCCAGGAGGGGGACCCTTGGCCTCTGCACATGCCTCACCTGCCCAACAGCTCTCACTCCCTCACCCCAACTCTGAGCTGGATTGGTTTTTCCAAATCAAGGAGGAGCAGAGCCATTTTTCCCCGGCTGTTTTGGAAGGACTGTTGCCAGAACCGCTCACGTCTTTCCCACCCTTAGTTTTATTCCATTGAGTTACCAGGCAGTCAGCCGCCTGGTCCCATGTGCTGATGTGTGTGTTTTGGACACCACAGGTCTGCCTCCTGCTGTGTGTGCCCGCCCCAGCTCCCGAGGCCTTGACACACTGCCCTCGCACCTGTGACCTGGCCTGAATGAGGCATCTGGCCCTGCCTGATCCTTGACCACTGCATTGGTTCTGCATGCGTGAGAAGGGGAAGGTGGATTCTGCCAGGTATCCTGTCCACCCCCACCACTGAGGCCATCTGAATTGACTAGATTTTGCTATCCTGACAGGATGGCCTCTAGCCTAACATTGGAGACAGATCTTAGAGGTCAGGGTGGGAGGCTGGGTGAGTGTGGACACACCTCATGGAGGCCCTACCCAGTAGGTAAGCTCACTGGCATTTTGGGGACCTCTGCTTTGCTTTGTACCAGAACCTGTCCTTTCCAGTTTGAATGCCCCACTATTACACATCTAATACAAGACGTCACCATGGAGACAGGCCCCATGACCAGTGTGTTCCAGGATGGATGGAGCGGGAGTGTGGGCGCATCCACACTGCTGAGCAAAGGTGTGTGATGCGTATGTGTGGAACTGGTTAGTTCCCTTCCAATGGAGCTAAATATGTTATGTACAGTCTAAACTATCTGTTTGCCATCATAAGGAGAGTATTGTACTTCAGGTTCCTTGGGGAGAGGAGATGGAGATTTTGTCAGACTCCCCTGGACTTTTTGGTAATGGAATGCTATATTACCACCCAGTGACGTAAGAAGCTACTCTCTGTATTTCGTCATCGTCATTATGAGGCCTGAAAATTAGGCCAAAAAATGTCAACTGATTTTCTTCTTCATTACTATAATCCGGAGTCTTTGTGCCCATTGCTTCGCTGAAGTAGCGCTGTTTCAAGGGGGCATGGACTGACCAAGGATCTCAGGCGGAGTGATCAAGGAGCCGTCCCGGATCATCCTCCAGATGTTGAGCTTGAGCTGGAGGACAGCTTTGGCCGTGAAGCCCCCGCGGTTTCTCGGGGGTGAGTGTCCTCAGGCTCAGGAAGCAGGGCTAGCAAGATGCACTCAGGCTCTGCTAATGTAGTAACGAAGTATGATTTGTGTTTCCTGATGACAAACTTTTTAATTTGAGAACTTATTCTCCCACTTGAGAAGTTATAATATATATTTAAAATAAGTTTCCTGTTTAAGTTGTGCCTTTCAGCATCACCGGTGCAAGGAGCACCCAGGGTGATGACCCCCCAGGAGGGCTGGCTTCTCACCAAACCTGAGGAGCTAAGGTTTCTCCAGTAAATGTTTTCTCCTATTGAACATGGAGCCATTATTAAATGAGTTTTGTTTTTCATTATGTAAATTGTAAAATATTTTTTGTTTGATGCTCTATTTTTCTAATAGTTTTCTTACACTTATGATACTGGAGTTAGATTTTAACGCTAACTGCAAATCAGGTTGGTCCCTCCTGTTTTCACGTTAAGAACCAAGCAAAGATGTCCATCATTTTTTTAAAATGTGAAACTCTGTATCCCGTTTTTGCTGACTACATTGTGCATCGACGATCACTTACTGTACTTTGTTGTAAAATCGAACTGTTGTGTGGTGCATTATCTCATGCTTCTACAAATTCTAATAAATTCTGTCTATAGCTTCAGTGTGCACGGTGTCCATCTCAAGAATTCTAGCAGCTTTTGGCCAGGTCCCCAAGAGTGGCAGAGTGGCAGTGCCCCACGGAAAGTTCCAGATCCCGCACTTTGCTTCTTTAGTATCTTCCTGCTTCCCCATAGGCAGGGGTTCTATCGCCTCCTTCAACCATTTGGTAGAAATCCTTATTCCAACAATTAGCTGGAAAACCCAGAGCCAGGAACCCTTAGAGTCCTCATTTATGATGCTCTGTCCCTGTCTCCTCACCTCCCACTCTCCAGACTTAGCTTGGGTTTGGGCCCCAGAGGTGTCATTTGCTGAAGGACTTGGGTGTCGGGTGCAGCTAAACCCCTCACACCAGGATATCCCTCCACTCTCGCCGTGCCTTAGGGAGGATGGGTGCATGTAGGGCAGGGAGAGAGTGGGGAGGATTGTAACTGCTCTAATACTTGATGTTGACCGCATTCCCCCTTAAGAAAGGATCATTTTCTTGCAAGGGAGGCAAATTCAGTCAAATTGACCTTAACTCTCAGACACTGACATGTAGTGATCCATTGATCACATGGGAAAATCTGCGGGAAAGACAAGGCCTAACCTATGTGTCATCTCAACTGATGACACCCGGGAGAGCAGAGAGAAGGGCAGGGAGCTGCTGTTGGGCCTGGTGCTGGCGGCTTGTCATGGGGAATAAAATACTGACGACCAGGCACATTACCTCTGCTTGTCAGCCATATGGTAAACTGGAACACAAACCTGATGGTGTGGAGGTCTCTCCAACATGTCCCCAGGGTGTGCAGTGTCTGGGGACATGGGCAGGCAGGAGTCCATTGCATCCCTCAAGGCAACTTTTCAGAGGTCTCCAGTGTGCCTAGTCCCTGGCCTTTAGGACCAGTGGTGTCTGCCCCAGAGAGCCCAGAACTGGGACAGGACCAGGGTGGCAGGGGGTGCGGGGTGCGTGTGTCTGCTAAGCACTGGCCTCAGCTGAGCGCATGGTGAAGCCTCTTCCAGCAGTGCCACACTGCCACCTAGTGGCCAGCCCAGGGTTCCCAGCCTTTTCTTAGGGAAACCTTGAGCCCCAGAAAGTATCCAGTTTACAGGCCTGAGGGAGTCACCTGAAGCACCTTATTCCTGCACAGTTTGGTTATGACACACTTCTGGTGAATCCAGAGCTGCGCCAACAGCTTGGCATTCATAGTAACAAGGAATCCTGTAAAGGCTCTTCACCAGGTGACAGCCAGGAATTTGGCCACCTTGCTCACCGACCACTCTAGTCCAGCCTGGCTCAGCCCTAAGAGCAAGGCAGGGTTGAAATACCTACTGGCTGGCGGTCACCGCTGGCCTGTCTTCAAAGGGAACAGGTTTTTTTGTTGTTGTTGTTTGTTTTTGTTTTAAAAATATATTTTATTGATTCTTTACAGAGAGAAAGGGAGAGGGATAGAAAGTCAGAAACATCGATGAGAGAGAAACATCGATCAGCTGCCTCTTGCACACCCCATACTGGGGATGTGCCCACAGCCAAGGTACATGCCCTTTGACCAGAATCGAACCCGGGACCTTCCAGTCCACAGGCTGATATTCTATCCACTGAGCCAAACCCGTTCCGGCTCAAAGGAAACAGTTTTGTTTGGGCAAATCAAGCCTGTCCACCAAACCATTAAAACAGTCATTGAAAAATGCACTGTGAGAAAAGGCTCAGGGACCAAACTGGCAGCACCTTTGCTAATGAGCCGAACTCTTTGGCCTGCTTTTCAGCATAGCCAGCACCTAATCCTAGATATCAGGCTGAGTAGGGGAATGGAGAAGCTGTGTGGGTTACACTTTCCCATGGATATGTTAACATGTTACTTCACAAAACAATGAAGTTGGCCCTGGGGGAGTAGCTCAGTTTGAATGTCGTTCCAGTACACGAAGGGTGCCGGTTTGATCCCGGAACAGGGCACATCCGAGAAGCAACCAATGAGGGCATACATAAATGGAACAACAAATCGATGTTTCTCTCAAATCATTAAATAAAAGACAACTTTTAAAAAACACAATGAAGCCGAAACCAGTTTGGCTCAGTGGGTAGAGCGTCGGCCTGTGGACTGAAAAGTCCCATGTTCGATTTTGGTCTGGGCATATACCTTGGTTGTGGGCACATCCCCATTAGGGGGTGTGTAAGAGGCAGCTGATCGATGTCTCTCTCTCATCGATGTTTCTGACTTCCTATCCCTCTCCCTTCCTCTCTGTAAAAAAATCAATAAAATATATTTTTAAAAAAACATAAAAACAATGAAGTCACTTTTGAGTGCCTGCCGGTGTTCTGTAGTCACTGGAGAGGGGATGCAATATACCCCCTGCTACATTAACCTGGGTGCAGGAAAGACGGAAACCACCACCCAGACAGCAGCAGCTGTGCACGGTGGCTTCCTGGTTGTGCGGGGGTACCTTAACATGCCGCACCCAGGCAGGGTTCCTGGGTCACTTGCAGCAGAGTGACCCCAGCTTAAGAGCTGTGTAGCATCCCATCCCCCATGTCTTCGCTAGAAGAGCCTTGGAGAGTTGGTGAGCAAGGTGAGGAGAACAGAGCTGGGCTGGCTGAATCCAGGGAGCCTGTTGTTTTGTTTTGTTTTTAAGAGGTTTGAGAGAAGCAGAGTGGTTACAAAAGATATTTAGCAAACTTAAGTGATTTCATTGCCTTTGTCTTAACAACTTTGGGTGTTTCTTGTGTATATTTAAGCATTTGATCCAAACACTCCAGTGGGCAGAGCACTGATTCTTGATAACACTGTGCAGTCCCAGAGATCTGGTTTGATGCCTATACTCTGAGGCAGCACCAGCTGTGCAAACAGGTGAGACACCTTGTTTCATTGTCCTTTGATTTATTGCACCTCACAGATGTTGCATTTTTTACGAATTGAAGACAAAGTCCTCCACTAGTTAAAAGATTACAACTTGCTTTATTGCAATATTTGCTTTATTGTAGTCTGGAACTGAACCCGAATATCTCCTTGGTATGCCTGTCCCCACTTCTGGGTTTCTGTCTAAGCATTGCTCCTTCCCGTTGAGATGAGTGACCCAAGTCCCATGCAGGGAGAGCACGCTTTGCAAGGCTCCTTGCTCAGAGGAGGTGACCAAGTGGTTGACTTTAGAGGTCTCTTCTTTCTGCTGCAAATCAGCTGAGAGGGGACAGTTCTCTGGAGGAAGCGGCTCTATCGTCACTTCCTGCACATGCCAGTGGCTGAGTCCCCCACCTGCTCAGTAGAGGTGAGACCTCACGTGTGGAGGAAAGAAAATGAAGGTGGTTGTTATAAAAGTGGAGGACACAAGACACACTAAAAGTCACAGGCTGGGACAGGTTGACAAGTGAATCAATAAATAGGTAGTCACTATCAATAATCTAGAAGCTGGGTGACTTAGAAGGGGATTCTGTTGTCCTTGCAGGTCTGGAAGTGACTCAAGGGACTTTATCATCCGTGAAAGCTCTCTTGTTCCAGCAGCTGTTCAGGATGGCAGACTTGCTATAGTCTCACTCAAGGCCCCACCACTCCTTATGGCCTGCAAAAGCGCCACAGGGAACTGGACAACTAGGGGTCTTCCTTGCAACCCTAAGCAGGGGCAGGCTGGCAAGCTGGCTGCAACCCATCCAGAGGTCAGGACTGGGGAGCAAGAGCTTTCAGGTTGAGACAAATGTGCCGGCTGCACAGAGTATTATAGCAGGAGCCACAGAGCTGTCCAGGCTCCTGTGTCCCCTGTGGGCACGAGAAAGCCTGATGGGTCGTCTGTGTGCGATAAGGAACTGCTGACTGTGACCATCCCCTGAGGAGGGCTCCTTGCTGCTCACGAGAGAGCTCTATGGCCATCCAGGCATGAACTGACAGGATTTAGGACACATCAAACTTTCGTCGGGGGTAGAATCACAACCTCATCTAGGGCTGGATTTGAAAGATGGTAAAGGGATTGCACTCAATCTTTTGTGTCCCTTTCCCACTGACTTCAGTCCACCCAGCCTACTGAAGACAGCCGGACTGAGCAGAGTCACTGAGTCCCTCAAAGCCAGGGCCAGGCTGCTGGAGATCTGGCCTGCAATTATGGGTGTGGGGGCCTCAGACCTGCTGAATCAGGGCAAAAGGTCTGGAGACTCAGTGGCTGACCCTGGCAAAACACAGAAAAAAAAAAAAAAAATCCAGCCTGCCAAACATCTCCTTGGCTACTACAGATCCAGCCCGAATTTTCTCAGGCCAAGACTTATATCAAGTGTGTGTCACAGGAGCTCCCTCAAATTAACTTTAATATGCTTCAAACACAAATATGCAATACAAAAAGTGTAGGGGCCAGGTAAGAAATGTGTGACCCCGTTCAAGCAATCACACCCAGTGTGCCAGTCCATCGACCCCTTCCCCTCTCCGACGCCCAGCCAGAATCCTGCCCTTGCTTAGGGGCCTGGCAGTAGGGAAGGACACACACTCAGCTCCCAAATACCAATAAAAGGCCGGTGAGGTTTGGTGGGTTTGTCTGAAGCAGGCAGGGCTGCAGCATCTGTAAGTGGAAACAGCTCCAGCCTGGGACGTTGATGACGGGACTTCCATGTTGAGAGAGGTCCAAGTCCTAAAGCATGCAGAAGCGGTAAAAGGGAGCACAATGGCTGCTACCCCTCATGTTCCAGGGCAACAGCAGATGTGATAGGAGTCCGTGAAGAAGGATGAGGCCAGGGCAACATAGGAACTAGCTCAAGTGCCCAAGGCGAGGGCTGGTCAGGACAGAGCTCCAGTCCACTTGGTGGGGGGTTATTTAGTGCTAACATCACACACCTTGGCCACAACAGGCTAACACGCTGTAGCACGTCCTAACAGAACACTGGAATTGGGATTGCTGTATAACTGTGTTTAGCAGGTGTCTCTATGGATACAGTTCCTAATTTGGGGAGCTGAACCACCACTGAAACTGTGTTTGCAGGTGGCGCCACTAAAAGAAGACATAACTAAACCGTATACTTTGTGAATGTGGCCTAATCTACTCTCACGGAATGCCCAACTCAATATCACAGCATCATGCAGAGCCATGGAAGGAGAAATGTTTCTTTGGTGGGCATCTACTGTGTACATCCCCAGGATGGGCCAATAGCATTAAAGGTTTGCTAGGTGGACCGTAAGCCAGGAAGCCCAACCTGACTCAGGCAGGGAGCACAGAGCAGGTGTTTCTTCATGCAAGCGAAGCAGGCAGGCCTTTGGGCAAGCTGACCCCTTCTTTCTGTGGGCCATCTCTTCCCCACCACAGATGTCCCTGTGTGCATCCACTTGCCTTGGTCATACTCAAAGACTGCCCTGTGCTCAGGACAATTTCCAGGGGCCTTAGGGAGGAAAGTACAGGGTCTCTGTCACAAACAGGAAACAAAGACATCATTATCATTATATCAATGGTTAAAACTACTTCCCTGTTGGGTGTCATGCTCCTAACCTTCCACAGCACTACGGGAATACCTCTCACATTCTAACTCTACCGTTTCAAAGACAGATGCCAGTGCAGTAGCCAGTGACCACTGGCTGGCAGTTCCAGTGGGCTCCTCTGTGTGGAAGGATCTTTTGGGTCTAAGATGGGAGGAGCCCTGTCAGCTGTGGCATTGCTCGATGATCCTGCAGAAAATACACCTGGCTTCTTGGAGGGTCGTGTGATGGTCTAGCTCAGCATGGAATTGGTCCTCCCGGGATGAAAGAATTGGTTTTCTGGAAGCCCCTGCTAGAAACCCTGAGCCATTTCAATGAATAGTGATGGGACTGCGTTGCTGAACCGAATTGAAGGGGAGGTTGCTGTGAATGGGGGCCTGAAGGTCATCTCGGTGGGTTGGCCACTTGCAGCATCAGATCAGAGCAAACCACATAGAATGCCAGAGCATCCCCACTCTGGGCTTAGTCAGGGCATAGGTCCTGTCAGCAGTTTTCCTTCTTGAGGCCGCAGGGCGAATGGTCTTGGTCAACTCCAAGGTCATCCTCACCCTCCCTCCAGAAGGGCAGGCTCTTCCGTATTTTCCCCGAGGGTGTCATAGCTGAATGGCAGATTTCAAGATGCCGGTTAGGAAAAAAAGCAAAACTTGTGTTTACAAGACTATAGACGATTCACCGTCATGTGGAAACATCCAAAATGCTGCTAAACTCCGCAGGGCTTCCCACGGCGCTCCCGTATCCACTCCTGACAGGAGCACTAATAATTAAAACCTGCAAATTATTAATGTTGACTTAAGAAGCTGATTGTTCCAAAGGCCATTACCATTAGCAAGTCGCTGGTGTTTGTGTTAAATACAGTACCAGTTGGTGGCAGGTCGAAAGGTGCTTCTTCTCAGTATTTTTTTCTTTTCTATTTTGGGTAGAAATATTCCTGGGAAGCTAGATAGAAATGCATTTTCATCTCCCAAGTATTCTTAGGCACAAGTTAGAAAACTGCTGACCTTCACCAAAATATGTCAGCACTTCGTGTTATAAAAAATGCAGTTTAGAACCACCTCGTGTGCGGATACGTACCTTGACCTGTAGACACACACCGGTCTAATACACAATGATCATTCAGTACAGATTCCAAATCGAACCGTCGCTAACCCGAAATTCTGCGGTGAAAATTCATCGCTCAAAAGCAATGGGCATGTCTTTCTTTGGCTCTAACTACGGCCAAACGTTTGCACATCAGACACTACCGTGAACACTTGCCTCAGTGCCTAATGCCCGGGGAGAGCAGCGGACGCCCGAGGGGGCCGCTGTGCAGCTACTGAGCATTCGCGGGGGGCTGGCGGCAGTCCGGGCCCTTCCGGGTGGAAGCGCAGGTGCGTGAGGGGCCGCAGCTCCGAGGGCCGCGGGGCGTTGTCATCTGGGTGTGGTGCCCACTTTGGCCGGCGAGGAAGGTCCAGAGGAGGAGCCTCGGCAAACAGGGGGCGTGGGGGTGAGTTTAACGGGGCTCGTCGGGTCCCCCGTTTGGAGCTTCCAGAGCAGCTCTTCATTCGTACGGCTCAGCCTCTTCTTCTCCTGGGCCTCCTTCTCAGC
Source organism: Antrozous pallidus (assembly GCA_027563665.1). Classification (NCBI taxonomy): domain Eukaryota; kingdom Metazoa; phylum Chordata; class Mammalia; order Chiroptera; family Vespertilionidae; genus Antrozous; species Antrozous pallidus. The sequence continues at coordinate 16,403,439 of CM050513.1, forward strand.
GAACTCCTGCAGGTTGGCGTTCTCCTCCGACAGCTGTCTGCACGGGGGAGAAGACAGTCATGCCACAGGGCCTTGGCTCGAGGCACGCCAGGCCAAGGATGCCTGCGGGGACAACGGGGATAAGTCGGACCCTCACCCACAGTCTTGGTGGAACCACTAAGGCTGCTTGTCCCACTGCCACGTGGGTTCTCCGAGCCTCCCTGCCAATAGCGAATCTGCTCACATCCCTTTGCCCCAATCCCAGGCAAGGTGGCAGTGAGCCCTGCAGGCAGGGGCGGGAGATGGCTTCACATCCCCCTGCATCCAGCCTGATGCCGGCACAGATCTCGGGAGATGGGGCTCGGCCCTCATGGACAAAAGTAGCCTCCCACTGGCTGTTGGAGCCCCAAAGGATGTTTCACTGCACGCTGACCACAGAGGGGTTTATCTCCATCCACATCCTTCCCTGGAAATTGGGGACATCAGAGCAGCGGACCAAGATGGAGACGATGTCACCAGCTGCATTTGACTACACGGCTTCTGTCTGGCATGTTCCATCTCTGCTGTGCTCTGCCAGGGCCAGCCCTTCACTGCCAGGGCAAGGCTGGCCCACGGCGGCAGCTCAGCAGCCAAGGGAGACGTGGGTCTACGCTGCTGAGCCGGCTGAGCGCAGGGTGGCACACATGGTGATTCCCTTTTCCCTGGGGACGCCCAGCTGGTCCCTCTCCAAAACGCGCTCTGGGAACAAACCCGAGCAACACCCAGCCGCATCCGGGCGCCTGCCATATGGCCGGGGAAGCCTCACAGCTCAGAGGAGTGAGGTAAATTGGATGTTGGGACAAAAACAGGACCCTCAAGCTCAGCAGCAAAGCCACTTTGAGGGTGACACATGGTTTGTGAGGTTAGACACCTGGTCTACCTACCTTGTGACAACAGTATTCTGGTCAATCCTTGCTCTGAGATCTTCATTCTGCTGCTGGAGAACTTGGATTTTCTCCTCCAGGATAATGTTCTTTTCCGCCTGGAAAGGGTGCAGTGTTAGCAGGTCTGTGGCAGGGCCATCATACAGGAAGGAGACTAGTGCCCTTGAAGGATTATCAAGAAGCGTGTTTTGCAAACTATAGTGTGTAGTGCACTGTTGGGTTGTAAAATAAGGTTAGAGGGATGTGGTCAGCATTTGTTGAAAACAAAGCAGAAGAGAAAATACCAGAATGTGCTGTATATAGTAAAAGTAGGTGTGTGTGTGTATATATATATATATATATATATATATATATATATAGTTTTATTTCATATATATTATGCACATGTGTGTATGTATATACTGGAATCCTGTGTAGAAATATTTTTTTTATAGTGAGTGTCTCCAAGCTGTTGTCATTGTTAGAGATACGCCATGATCAACACCAGGACCTAGTCTGGCTAACAGGTCCCATGGTCCTCACCTGTACTTCATTACTATCCCTTGCTGAGTGCACTCTATGACATTCTAAATGAATGGAGAGATGGAAACACGGACACATTTTCCCTTCTGAGGCTGTGGGCAGCCAGGAATGCAAATCACAAGACCATCTTGGCACATTATCAGAAAAATCACAGCATCCAGGGCTGTTACTGCTCTACTATTCATACCATTCTCTCTGTCAGAGGGTCTCACAGGGCCTGAGACCTAGCTGAAGTACAGTTTCATTCTAATATGAAGTTTAAAATAAATTATTTTTGAAAAGAATATGACAAATTCTAATCTTTAAAGAAAACTTTCACCTCTCCAAGAATAAGGGTTAGGAGTCAGAGCCAAAGAATGGACCTCTATCCCTGCTCTTTATCAAAGACACTTTGACACTTTCCCCCAGCCCCCCTACAGCCCCCCTACAGCCCCCCCACACACACACTTCTCGCTGCTTCTGGAGCGAGAAGTCATGAATGCCTGCAGAATGACTGAAACATGGCCAAAAACAGCCTCATCAATCTCTAGGCTTCTCAGTGATTGAACAACTGGATGCGGATGGCCCAGCCTGGAGGAGAGGGGTTGCTATCCTCATGTTGGTTGAACTACAGGCAGGACCAGGAGGGCAGGGCTCTGTCCCTGAGCCTCCCAATGGTCTTAGTTGTGGTCTTTCTGGGAAGCTCTGGGCTGCTGAGGGCTGCTGAATGGTGCCATGTGGACAACGTTAGCCAGGATGCTGGTAACAGACACATCCAGGGCTTCCCCTCCTTACTGATGAGCACCAGTGCAGAAAGAGATGTCTGCGAAAGGGGGCGATGCTAGATAAGAAAGGGACATGACAACTGAATGTGAAACTGAAGTCTCCACCAGCTCCTGATAAGGATAACCAGCTCCAAGGATATTTCAGAACAATGGAGAACTTCAACCAGTTAGGCCAGATGATCGGTTACTGAGATGTTAAGTTAAAGATTTGCTCACTGAACCTGTGCAGATGTCTCCATTATGTACACGTGTATAGATAAAAAGCTCTGGAAAATGTTAATAGTAGTAGAAATATATTTTAATTTTATTTCTGTTTATCTTATCATTTCTTTAAAAAATATATATATTTTTATTGATTTCAGAGAAGGAGAGAGAGATAGAAGCATCAATGATGAGACAATCATTGATTGGCTGCCTCCTGTGTGCCCCCTACTGGGGATCGAGCTCACAGCCCAGGCATGTGCTCCAACCAGGACTCGAACTGTGACCTCCAGGTTCTAGGTCGACGCTCAGCCACTGATGGCCAGGGCTGCTATTCATTTTCTATAACACACATATTTTCCTGGTATAGTATCAAAAATTTGTTTTACATATAACCATTTGTAAAAAGGGATAAAACAACAATTTATCTGAGAGCCTTGGGCCAAGTTCCACTTCAGGATGGTATCTCCTTGGAAACTGGCTTCTCTGCTACTAACTTTGGACAACTATCTCCTCAAGCCCTGGCATGGCCCTTGTGCCTAAAGGTAGAGAATGAACTCTGGGGTGCTCTGTCCTCCAAAAGGGGTGCTCTTTGCTGGTTCTGTGGGAGCCAGGCTGAAAGGTGAGGCAGAGAGTGGTGAGAGCGCTGGGCTGGGACTCCCTCCCGCCTGGGTTTGGCCACTGATTGATTGGTTTCCTGAGATGCCCTGTTCCAGGCCCCCATCTCTAACTTATGAAAGGAGGCTCCCAGCACCCCCTTCACAGCCCTGCTGTCGGAACAAAGGTGTGGAGATTGCTCTGCGTGGTACCTGGCACCCATCAGTGATGCTCATCTGTGCTGGCTCATCACACGTCCCCCAGGGAGGAGTGAGGAAACCATTTCAGAGCCGTCGTGGTGGTGGTGGTGGGGTGGGGGGGATGGAGGCTGCAGAGTTGTACAAAATGAGTCCACCTCTGAGATCCCTGGCTACCTAAGAAAGGCCTTGAGACTCAAGGATAGAATTTTCCACTCAGGTGGGAGCAGTGGGTTGAGGGCTCGAGTCCTGACGGTGTCAGTGTTGACACCAACGATGACAGTAAGGTCATTAGGCTCTGCCCCAGGAAACAGACCGACTCACCAGCTTTTCCAGCTCAATAATCTTCTTCTCCTGCTGGTGTATTTGCTGATTCTTCATCTCTAACACCTGCTTCAAACTCTTCATGTCTTCTTCCAAGTGTTGATAGGGAGCCAGCGCAGCCTATAGGGGCAGAGAGCAGCAAGCTATTTTCCTGGGTCCTGGCAAAAAGGCCACTTGCTCACCAAAGGCATGGATTTCACTAACGCTAGTTTTCTTTAACCGGTTGCCCTGTAGGCACTGGAGCGTGAGGGAGAGAGAGAACATGAGCTCACACTGCTCTCCCTGGTCAAGATGCCCACTGGTATCCCACCGGGCATGCTACTAAAAGTCCAGCTCCCTGGAACAAAAAGAGAGAAAGGCGTCACCACTGGAGAGTGTGGGGGTTACAATGGCTGGATGCTACCAGCCCATCCCCAGAGGGAGCTCCTGCAGTGAAAGGAGTCAGTTCAACATTGGCTCTGGACAGTCTCTCACACCACTTGGTTCAGCAGGTAGCGGGGATTCCAGGTGCCACCTGTGCCCCTGGAGAGCTCCAGCCCAGCACAGGAACAGAGCAACGTGGTTTTAAAAGAAGAAAAGGCATTTTAGAAAAAGAAGTGTTAGAGTGAGGTTTGGGTTAAGCTTGAGTTTCAAATAAACATTCTATTTACTGTCAGTGTTGAAAGGGACATCCCTATACTAACCAAGTTCACTTCTCTATGATGCAGATTTAACTGGGTGTGATGTGCTTTATATGGCAACTGTACACCAGAGGGGAGGATCTGTGCCAGCTCTTCTGGCAAAAACTCGCTCAACCTGCTAACTGGGGCCTCAGTGGAGCCTTCCCGTACCAGCCTAAGGGAGCTGGAGCGCACAATGGGAGGTGGTCCTGGCCGGGCCATGCTTGTCCCAGGAGCTCAGGCACAGTGGCGGAACTGTGTGCAGTGTGGCAGGAATAACATTTGGATGGAGAAACCCCGGCTGTCCTGTCTCTGAGGAGAAGTGCTGACAGGCGTATGTGTAAGGTCCCGGGAGGGCCTGACCAGCTGTCACTTTGGTAGCAGATTACCGCAGAGGCCCTGTCACTGGGGAGACTGTGGAGGAGCCACAGGGCTTCCGGGGGGAAGGGGGAGGGAGTCCACAGAGCCCTGCGGAGCCCCACAGTGCTGGAGGCCTGGGAAACTCCACACCTCCAGTTGCTCTTCAGTGTTTTTCCGCAAAGCCTCCTCGAAGCGTCTGGCTCGGTCCCGCAGAGACTGGCTCTGGAAGGTCAGCGTGTCCACCTGGTCCTGCAATAATGACACAAGGAGTCCCGCTCGAGCCGCTGCGGACACTGCATCCTGGGGAGCCGCGATGAGACGGCCTGTGCACACGCCATGGGCATCACGAGGCAGATACTCAACATGGTGTGACAGGCCTCCCACATCAGCCTTGCTCATGTTCCAGCTGGGGTTCTCCCTGTCTCTCCCCCCCCCCCCCCCAGCCGCCTCCATTTTACACCCAGCTCCCCCACCGGCTCCATCGGCAGCTCCCTCTCATTCCAGGATCACTTCTAGCTCCTCTTGGCCCCCCTGGGCCTCAGGGCTGGGGTGCACATTCCCGATGTGAGCTGAGGCTGCCCTGCCTTTCCAGACCGTATGTCCCCTCAGTTTAGGCCTTCTGCTTAGGTCTGCTCCTGGCCTCCAGCACACACCAGCCACAAGGCAGCCCTCCCTGTGCCAGCGGAGGCGAGGTGTGTCTGAGGGGGCACACACCCCTTCCCTGGCTCACCGCTCCCTGGCAACCCTAGCAAGGACTGATCGTCCAAGTTCTCTGCCCAATGACCCCATTTCTGTAAAACGAGAACCTACGGAATCCCAACGAACTCTTCTCTCAAAAGAAATGGCCTCACCCCAGCCGACACGGGAGCGAGGTATTGTAAATTCTGGAATATTCCACATAGCAGCACTGTAGGGTAGGAAGTGCCTCGCTGCTTTCTTCATCATGGCAGACAACCCTGTTTGGCAAACCAGCTTTGGTTTCTTCTTGTCCTCTTTTTTTTTGTTTCTTCGTTTCCAGTTACTTCTATTTCATTTTAAGAAGCAAAAGCCCCGCCGAGACCGGTTTGGCTCAGTGGATAGAGCGTCGGACTGCGGACTGAAGGGTCCCGGGTTCGATTCCGGTCAAGGGCATGTACCTTGGCTGCGGGCACATCCCCAGTAGGGGGCGTGCAAGAGGCAGCTGATCGATGTTTCTCTCTCATCGATGTTTCTGACTTTCTATCCCTCTCCCTTCCGCTCTGTAAAAAATCAATAAAATTAATAAAAAAAAAGAAACAAACAAAAGCCCCAAAGTGCCATTAAAAGCAAAGGCTAGTGTTTTAGGGCAATGAAGTAGTCAATGGGTATCTGTACCCACAGGCCCTGGCAAACGTAGGTAGTGGTGCTCTGGACCGTGACCACCACGCCACCGGGGCCTCCCCGGCCGAGGCTCCAGCCACCTCAGCACCGTCAGAGGTCACGTTTCTTTCAAGCCTCTCTTCCTCCGTCAAAAAGCAGAACAGCAGAAGAGCATCAGACCTCGAATATCAAACTGGTGTTTCTGCCATATTCACCATGACTCCGTACCAATCCACAGGCCCACACAGTGCGCAACAATCGGATGCACAGGTGTTTCCAAGTTGGATTGGCTCCCGTATGTCACGGATGAGGCACAGAGGTCCCACGGGTGACCTGGCCCAGCACCGGCCCCTTAGGAGCTCACCAACGGCATGATAATAATAGTGAGGATGATAAAAATAAATATAAAAGAACAATAATGATATAAGTCACTATCAGAACAGCAAGAGCTGGTACTTATTAGCATTTGCCAGGAGCCAACCTGGTGCTGCACTTTATTCACGTCACTCCTCGAGGAAGATACTGTCAGCACCATTTCACAGATGAGTAACCGCAGCTCTCGGAGCTCACATAGTGTCCAAGGTTTCAAAGCCAGTAAGGGGGGGGCCCAGAGTTCAAATCTCTTACCACAAGCCTCTTCTCTAGCTGCCAGTCACTGGAGGAAGTTGGCTCTAGCAACCCCACCATCCTTGTACCAAATAACCTCCAACCCAAGTGGGTTCTGCTACGGGGCGTTGCCCGTGCGATGGCAGGGGCAGAATGAAGACCCACTCGTGGGTGCAACAAAAGTCCACCTCGCTGCGGTTTGGGGCTGGCGGGTTTCTGTTTCATCACGGTCTGGCTTTCCCTTTCCGGGTGTGCGTTCCTAAGGACAGCGCACCTGATGTTATGAGAGGTGGGTGCATGAGGAGGGCATTTGGGGTAGATTTGCCGAGGATGAGCCCCATGAGGACTGCGTGTTGCCGACCCATCGATGGTGGGTGGTGGGCTCACTGCAGACTGTTTGCTGTTTAGAAAATGTGGAGTAGTCCACTCTGTAGTGTGACATTGGGTCACACAGTCCTGGATGCTTGCCCAGGCAGGGCCGCCTCTGTGTGAGGCATTCTGCCAAGGGAGAGTCAGCTGTCAGAGAGGCAGCACTCCTGGCTTTATATTAGTTATGGTAATCAATGGACATTCATGTTATTGTCCTCACAATGTCCAGGTGTAAGGGTCCCCAGTATTTAAAAAATAACCTTGCTCTCTGGTTGAGAAGCCCACAGCTGGGAACGGAAGCAGCCTCGCTCTCCCGGCAGCTCCTGCCTGGGGCTGTAGGTGGCCATTATCTTTTCACAGAGCAGCTGGCCAAGGTCTCTGGAAGGAGCTGGGAGATGCAGGTGATCTGGGACTCCTTCAGAAGGAAGCCAGGCTGCTCCCTGGCATGAAACCCACATGTTGTGTAGGTTGGCAGTGGAGGCGGGGAAGATTCCTTCCATCTCACCCACCTCCGGATGATGAAAGTCCTCTGTTTTAATCCCAGACATGTCTCATGGCTTCTTCCCTTCACAGGCCTCCTTACGCCATTCCCTGCCTAGCATGCGCTTCTCCCAAGTCCCCCCATTTCCTCACACACAGCACGTGTGGCTCAACCTTGGGTCTCCGTGGCACTCACTGAGGGCGTTATACACTTGGTGCGAGGATGGGCTACCTCTCGTGGTTGTCTCTCACTTTTTGCCATGACCCTCTGAGTCGACAATGAATTCCTTAGGGCAGGAGAACGCCTTATATCCCTCTATATTCCAAATGTTTGTAGACAGGAATAATGATGCTGCCATTCACTTGACTTCAGGGTTACAGAGATATTAACCTGTAATGACAGCCGCAGCTTTTCAAAATCGTCTTCCAATTCTTTCTTTTCAAGCTCATGGGTAGACATCAGTTCTGGAGAGAAGACATCAAATTGTTACGTTAGCCTTTCTTCTGAAAAGGATCAAACAAGACTCTTGCCAGACTAAACGAGAAACTTGGGTGGATAGGGACACTGGTATACAGCAGATTTGAGCCTAAAGAGACTTCTCATTACTTTGGAGCTGTACGTGGTGTTATTTAGAAGAGAAACAAAGAGGGAGGGAATAGGAGAAAGGAAGGGGAAAAGAGGGAGAAGTCAATAGAGCACGCACAACACTCATTTCTCTACCCCGCTCTTCCACCACTCTGGACAAGTCAGTCCTTCCATCCACGGTCCTCATTGATTCTCCAATCAATTTTCTAATGGGAAAGACCTGGGTGATCAATGTTCAGTCTCCATTGCCTTCCCCTCCCAGGGGCACTCTTTCTTTCCACCACAAGGCAGCCATCCGGGCAGCAGGAGGGGGCTCTCAGAGAGCTGAGCTGTGAGCAGCCCTCATGCTGCCTGGGCTCGCTGGAGAACAACGTGTGAACGGGGCCAGCGCTGTGATTGTGAGGCCTTTGAGCCACACTCTGAAAATCACACATCTCTAGGATTTGCTTGAGCAAAGAGTCGATACGAAGACATTCAGACAAAAGAAAGGACTAATTGGATTGGTTCCTCTTGGAGAGTTTGGAACCGTTCTATTCTAAGCAAAGTGTCATTCCAGTAATAATTTGCAAGTGAGGCAGAAAGAGATGTCATGTAAGGCTTATTAAGCAAATGGATTCCCTTTTCCTCCAGATGGGAACAATCTTATTAATGAGTGAAGCCCATCTTATTCTGGCTACACAAGCAATTTGTTTGCATGTTACAACTGGAGGGAGGAGAGGTCTCATTAATCAGCCTGGGTCACACATGCTTTGGACAGGAGAGTGCTAGAGACCAGTGATTATCATTCTGGCTCTCCACAGCTGCAATTAGGAAAAGCTTTTGGTTTCCGTTGATCCAAATCTTTGAACTAATGATGGAGAAGGTCTCTAACGAATCTAGTTGTTATAGCTAAAATTTACATTTGGAAAAATTTAATTTGTGCTGATTTAGTTAAGATAAAGTCATGTGGCTTTCTAAATTATTGGTTTTAATAGCCATTGAGCACATTGTCCTGACCATAATAATGAATGTTTTTACTACTATTATATGTATTACATATAATGCAAAGGCCTTTGATGTGGTGTCTAAGCAAGGGTTTGCTAGTGAGAAAAGTCTACCAGGTCTGTTTTATGAAAATCCAGGAACAAAAGGCAGCAACGTGGCTCCCTGCATCGTTTCCACTCACATTCGCATTCAGAGACTATTTGTCTACAGCCCAGTGATGGGCGTCAGGGCATTTCCAGATGATCCCAACAGCCCAGAAAGAGGCAGGGAGTATCCATTCTGGACATGGTATGCACCATGGCTGACAACTAGGTACCCGTAACATATTTAATTATTTTGAGGTCATAACACTCAGCCCACACCCAACACTGTGCTCTAAGGCAGTGGTTCTCAAAATGTGCTGCATATTAGAATCACCTGTGGAGCTTCAAAAAGTCCTGGTGCCTGGGCTGCACCCCAGAGCAATTAGAGTGTAATTTCTGAAATGGGATTCGCTCATCAGTGTTGTGTTTTTTTTAAACTCCCAGGTGGCCCCAATGGGCAGCCAGGGTGGGAGCTGGCACATGTGCTGTTTCTGCCCCAGGCGTCTTTGCTGGCTGCCAACATTTTTCCTGTACAGCTAATTGGCTCTAAGGCTTCTTTTCTGTAAACAGATAAAATAACTGGTTGACAGTTTGGGGTTCAGGGTGTTTTTGTTCAGTTTCATTTCTCCATTGATGATTCTCACTGTTACTCCCATCTTTATATGCTATGTAAACGTTAGCGAGCGCTCATAATGGTCTATGAAGGAGCAAGCAGACACGTGGTGGTCCTCTTAAAACAGTTAGCATTTCTTCCAGATGAGGTGACCTGTCCAAGAGTCGGTTTATTATTTTGAAACAGTGCATTGGGAGGAGAAAGGGAGGCCGGGTGCCCTCTTGAATTGGCCGAAAAGGAGACAGGTGCCTACATTACATCTACAAAATAAAATCAGTTATTTGAGCAGCATTGCTATGACTCTACACATATCTTAAATGAAGGCTTACTTTTGTTACTTCTTTTTTATATTTCATTATATCATTTTTAATGTCCCTCTATGTGTTGTGATTTTATCTTTTTTATGGCAAAATTGCCCGATAGCCAGTTAGGTATGAGGTGCAAATGTGTAAGGCAAGAGTGCTGGCAGGAAAGATGTCTAAGGCAAAGATATGAAAATGCCTACAACAGGGGCCTGCTGCACCCTGAGTGGCACCTCCAGCTGGTTCTCAGGAAACACCTCACTTGCTCCTTGCTCGGGCTTCTTCCTGTACTAACAGCACCCAGAGGTGTTGTGGCTGGTGCTTCAGGGAGTGTGACATGATACTGGCTATGGCAGCAAGCTCAGGGTCACAAAGCACATTTAAGAATAGTAAAACATGCCCTGGCCAGGTGGCTCAGCTGGTGGGTGTGTCCTCCCCACACAGAAAGGTTGTGGGTTCGATACCCAGTATGGGTGAGTACAGGAGGCAACTGATCTCTCTCTCTCTCTCTCTCTCTCTCTCTCTCTCTCTCTCTCCCTTTCTCTCTAAAATCAATAAAACATATTTGGGCATGGATTAAAACAAACAAAGAAATAAAACATGATGCTAATTCTTAAAATTTATTAATTTTTAATTTATTGATCTATGGATAAATGTCTGACTGGGAAAAAATGAGGGGGAAAAACTGAAAAATAAGTTGCATGTTAGTATAAATGCATGTTACAAGTATAAAAACTTCTTTCACAAAGTTAAAATCTTAATAGTATTTAGTAAATGTGGCTGCTGTTGTGATAATCTACATAGAACCCTAAGTACCCAAAGATAATCCTAAATTACCACAAAAATAAAAGGATGGGTCCAGAGACTCTACGACACCCCCGGTGAACGTGGTTTATGTGCTCAAGGTGTGAGCTCAGATCCCATCCACTGCTGCTGTGGCCCTGAGAGTGCCCGAGCACGGGGAAGGTGCGTCCACGGGGACCCCCGTGTAAGGCCACGACAGACCTTAGGGGTTTCCACGCCCAAGTGAGATGGGTGGTTCTTAAGCACGACTCCCCATCGTACTCATCCCAGGAGCTTTATAAAATATTGATGCCCAGCTGCACCCCAGACCAGCTGCCTGGGGCCCGGCGTGGACCTAGGTGGGCACCAGCCTCCAGTCACAGCGCCCAGGGATTCCAACACCCAGGCCAGGTTGAGAGTAACTGCAGCAGAGGAAAGAAGTGCTACCTGGGTCCTGGTTTTCCATCTTTTCTTTCCACAGCAAGCAACGCCAAGAACACGCCAGGAATGGAAAGAAGGGAGACAGGCAAGTGGGACAAGCAAGCAGGAGGTGCTCCTTGTGTCTGCAGCAGGAGGGTGGGCTCCCAGGGCCCACCCTGCCGGCCACACGCATCGAGGATAGACGCTACCTTGGACTTTGTGGTCGTGGTCATCCCGCAGGATCGCGATGGCCACCGCGTGGTCATTGTCCATCTGTAGGAGAGCAGCCTCGTGGCTGGCGGTGATGTCTTCCACCTGCGGGAGAAGCACAGTGACGGCCACGCGGGACAGACGGGGGGCAGTGATGTCCTCTCTGCCCGGAGAACAGAGATGGAGCTCACTGAGTAGAAAGGTCAATGGTCTGAAACTCAAGGACAAGTCAGTCATTCTGCTGCGGTGACAGCCACCCTCCTCCTGTGTGGAGGCCAGAGAGCCAGGATTTGGTGGGGAGATGGCAGCCCCTGGAGTAGGCTCTCGGCAGGAGGGTAGAGGTTCCTGTGGGAATGGCTGCTTGAGCCCCCTTTTTACCATCCTGGGCCTGGCTTGGACCATCCACCTCCCACTCGCATTCCTTCCCCTCACACCAATCACTCTGGTGATGATGACTAAGGAAAAGAAGAGGGACCCGCCTTCTCGATGCTCTGCCCTGTGTTCCAGGGCAGGTGGGAGCCACAATGCGCAAGGTACGTGGAGGGAACTAACATTTGCTAAGCTACCTGCTACCAGCTACTCGGCTTACCCCTCCTAGCACATTATAAAGTAAATGCTGTGCCCATCTTATAGGAAACTGAGGCTTAGAGAGGTTGAAATGTTTTGCCCAAGACACAGTAAGGGGCAGGGCCAGCAGTCAGCCTGGGTCTGTCTGCCTGCACAGGCGAAGCTCCCTCAAACACACCCCTGCTGACTTCCCAGCAAGACCAGCAACGAGTGCCCCAGGAGCCTCTCACCAAGGCCAAGGCAGCCAGCACCCAATTCCTAGCCATCAGCTTGCAATCTGGGCCTCCCATCCAGCAATGCGAGGCTGTGGTCATTTCCAGGACTTTAATCACAAGGAGCACAGCTAGCCTAGGATATCTTATTTCCACTCTTCCTGATCTCTGCCTCCACCCCCCACCATCACCACATATCCTGTTTCTGTTATTTTGTTGTTGTGCTGTTGTTTTTAACTTCAAATGTATGACTTACCGGAGTAATTGTATAAAACGGCCTCTCCCCACACTAGCAAACCGCAAGTGTTTTTCCAAATTCTTCGTCAGCCACCATTGCAAAAAATACTACTGTACAATGCAATATAGTATACATGCACAAAACAAAGTGTCAAAAACAATACTGTCCCCTCCTACTTGCAATAATCTGTTTTTTAAATTTGTATCTACCAATGTGTCACAATCTAATGTTTGTGAAACTCTGAGGCAGGAAGTGTGCCCAGGTCCTGAAGCTCCTTGGTGGGCCCGTTAAACATACTGCTTCTAGTTGGTACCCTTCCTCCGAAAGGAGGAAGGCTCTCCACAGGAAAGGAGGCCATGTGAGGAGTGGCTGCATGGGAGTATTTTTATTTTAAAATGGGCATAGGTTTTTCACTCTGGGTGCTATAATTGCATAGGAAAATCTGCCTGACTTTTCTCTCCTAAGGTAAAAGAGAACGTCATCCATGCAAACAGAAATATCACTGGCAAAACCAACAATGAACTCCACAGTGTTAGGAAAGTTGCTTCAGATTTTTCAAACGAACATGATATGCAATGGTTCACTTTTATTTACTGGCCATTCTTTTGTTAATTTTTAAAAATGTATTTACTGATGTCAGAGAGGAAGGGAAAGGGAGAGACAGAAACATCAATGATGAGAGAGAATCATTGATTGGCTGCCTCCTGTACATCCCCTGCTGGGGATCGAGCCCATAACCCAGGGGTGTGCCCTGACTGGGAATGGAACTGTGACCTCCTGGTTCATCGGTCAATACTCAACCACTGAGCTATCCCAGCCAAGAGCCAAGCTTACAGGCCATTCTTGATGAAACTGTGTTTTACTTAGGCTCAGACCTGTGACTCCATTGATCGGAAAAGCTGATCACCGCACTACGTAATTGTCCAATTCTTTGTTATATGAGGTTTTCATAGAATTTTCATCCAAGGCACTTCAGTCTCTTGAAAAAACAAATCACTGGTTAAAAAAAAATACAAGTATATATTTTTTTCTGCTTCATTATTGATTCAGGTGAGCCGAGATCACCCTGTTTGTAGATAGATACAGGTACCCACACATTATTTGGATGCTTGTTACCCAGTTCAGTTTGAAGAAACATCTTTGATCGGTCCTTGGTGTGGTTCTAATTTATTGGCTCTGACACACATTACCGTATTCCATAAGAGTCTCCTGTGTCCTGGCAGAGAAGATGACATTATGTCTGTCATATGACATTATGTCTGAAGCTGAACGTCGCCCTTCCGGTTTGTTGGGAGGCAGGTCTTTGATTTAATGGTGACTCAAGACCACGCTCAACATAGTAAGCATGATATAAAGGCACAGTCTCTCTGTTACAGCCCCTCACAAGTGAATGAAATACAGAGCCCCTAACTCTGGAAGGCCGAATGCAACAAGAGGGAACCAATATGAACCAATGAGCCAAGATTTGGGCATAAGAATCCTTGCTCTTCAGCTAAGGTTCTATACATGTTCATGTTTTTTGAAGACTGTTTCCTCTGTGGAGAAGGAACTGTTCACTATTGGCCGTCCTCTTCCCATCAGAGTATTAATCCCCAGGACTGCTCCTGCTGGGGCTCCTGGCTCCTGTCCAGAGCATGGCCTCACACTCTGAAGCCATCGGTGAGGGCTTCAGCTCGAGGACATCCTGGAACGCACTACAGGCGTCTGAAAGGATTCAGACAAGTTGACGGAAGGGAAACACCAGATCATTTGATTCATTGTCAGTCCACGGCAAGCTTAGGCAGGAGGGAGCATCCTTCTCTTAAGGCCTTAAACCACTGCTGGACCACTCCCTCCTTCTCCAGGATGACAGAGCTCTGGGCTGCACATGGAGGAGGAGTGTTGCTGCGCCCCCCACTAGTCCCCGTGGTGTGGAGAAGCAGCTGTTCCCGAGGCAGGCTCCATTCGGCAGGGGCGTGCAGTTCTGCTGGGCTGAGCAACAGCACAGCAAAGGGTCGGAGAGCCACCCTCTAGATGGGTTAGATGCAGCTGTGGGCTCCCTTTACTCAGCCATTTGCAACACACAACTGTCTGAGAGACAACTTACATTTAGAATGAAGATGCCTGTGCTTTGTATCATCTCAGCTTTACTCATTAAACCCAAATCAGGTTAACCTCCCATCTACGCCCATTCCAGACACATATTCCTAACTGGTGGGACAGAGGGGGGTGCCCATGTTTGCTCTTTCCAGGGTTCTCTTATGAACTTTCCTTTCCTTCCCTTCAGCCTGCTTACATAGCCTGGGTATCCACTTACTCAGAGTGGGCAACCAGCCATCCCAGGGCGCCCAGTTCCACTTCATCCCATTCCAGGATGTGCCTTCTGCTCCCACTGCAGCCCACCACGTGAGCAGAAGTTCAGGAGGCCCCCACCTTCCCACAGAGCCTCCTCCCAGGGTACTGAGACTCTAGGCTGTGCTGGGCGGGGCTCTGGAGCTGGAAGGCTGAGGGTCTCTGGAACCTCTTTCAGTTTGAGGGAGTATGGCTGCTGCTGGTGGCAGCTGTGCGCCTGTCACAAAGGAGGACTAAGGAGATGTAATGGCAGAGGACGAACCAAGTGGCCTCTGTACGCTCTCGTGAAGTGCCGGATCCTGAGGCTGCCAGTGAGTCTGAAGGCGTGTTTTCCTTCAGAAAGGTAGAAAGGACGTCCTGAATATGAGACAAAGCAACGTAAAGGCCCAAGGAGAGAAAGGCACCTCTGCTCAGACTGTATTGAGCAGAGTCCACAGTGACTTCAGGGCCAGGACAGGGAGGAGGAGAAAAGGCTACAGGGTCTTGGAGGAATGGGCTCAAAGCTCACATAACTGACCATTGAATGTCAGGCTCTGTGGCTGAGTATCTCTGGGAAACAGCAGACAGCCCAGAGAGGAGAACCGGAAGGCACCGTGTTTGGGCAAAAAGGGACAAGCCTGCGTGTTTTCAGTGAAAATCCGTTCTGTGTGCTTCGAGATGGGGCTCGGGCAATTTGGCTTCTATGCATGAGGGGCTAGCTTTGGCACACGTGCTGATTTTGATTAAACACCTATGGTCGTTTTGAAATAAGAATCAGACCCAATCTTGAATGGGACTTAAGGAAGCCTGGAGGCCTGTGTCCGGAGACACTGCATTTCGGGTCGGCTGACGAACAACCCGACCCATCAGCCATTCGATGCAGTTGCTGTGGGGTGAGGATGAGGAGGGGTGTTTTGCCGCACGTCCCCCAGTGACTCCCGTGTGTGGGCAGTGAGCGGACGGTTGACTTTGTCAGAGGGAGGCCCTGCAGCACTCTGAGGTGCACGTGTCTCGGCACAGGAGCTCCCAGTCTGAGCGGCTGGTGTGGGGCGCTGAGTGAGCAGAGGCCAGGTTGGTGGACAGTTAAGCTGGGGGAGCACAACTGCTGACAGATGTCACTACCCATAGGGTCAGCATCGCCAAATGCAAAATTGTCCCAGAGAAAGAAGCCTGAGAGCGGACAGTCCGACCTGGAGAGCTGAGACCGCAACTCTCCATCGCAGCCGTGCACCGAGTTTCCTGCACAGAGTGAATGTGGGTTCCACTGCACGAGAACTGGCGACGTCCCTGACCCTCCTTCCTCACTGCCTGCACTCTCTGCTGGGGGCTGTGGCCAGGCTGGCCACCCATGCTCAGCAGCAGGGGCCAAGTCAGGCCTGAACCATGCACAGACGTCAATCATCTATCCCCCCAAACCGTGGGTGTCTGCAGGCAAGGTTTACGCAGACCTATAGCACTCAGATGTCAGCTCTACCAGAAAATGTTCCCTAACCTCGCAGCTAGAAGTAAACTCAGTTCCTAAACACATCTCTGCTGCTCACCCAGGATCCGTTTCCCTCAGAACTTCCCTGGCCATCGCCTGAGGCATGGCTCAAGCAAGCCCGTGTTTTATTGATCTGGGAGCCTCTGGCAGGACCCTGACGTGTGCCCGGTGTGCAGTGCGCACTCCACAGATATTCTTGGCACAGGTGAATGGATAAATAGATGAATCGCTTTACCTGAATAAGGATCAAGAAGAACAGAACTCAGAGGCCTCAAAGATAAAGCCCTTTTTAAATGTGCAGAGGTAGCTTCCGCAACTCATTCCCAATCTCAGGGCCTTATTTCCTTCAATGCTGCCCAACATGAACTTCCCAAAACGCTGCTGTGTCCCAGCTTAAAGCTGAGGTGAGGGGCTCCTCTCCCCGCTGAGTTTCTGCTCACAGGACCCTGAGGGGGGCTCTGCCCGCTCCGAGCCCCGTTGGTGGACAGGCTCTGCCCAGCAGTGGCCTCAGCGGCGTGGTTTCCAGACATGGTACGGAGAGGAAGCTTTCACTCCAAGGTCCCCTCAGAGCACCTTCTCCTGCCTGACAGCCACCCCCTGCCCTCCTTCCCACCTATTGGCACCTTCTCAGCCAACCCAGAACCTTGGGCCAGAAGTCTCTTCGTGAATACAGGTTATAAACATGTTCTCTGTGTAAAACTGGGAGCAAATGGCCCAGGGATACAGAGGCAGACAGCCTATTTGCAGCGTGTTTGGGATGTATCCAAGGGCCCTGCTAATGCTGCAGACAGCCACAGGGACAAACGTCTGCTTACAGAAGTTATGCTCTGCAAGCTCAGGAGGCAAGAGCTGGAGACCTGGTTCTAACATTCGCACCAGTGGTAACTTTAGCTGTAACCTATTCTGTTTCCTGGTCTCTATGTCTAACTAGCCTTAAGCAGGCAGGTGTGTCGGGTTTCCACAGAAAAGAGGCTGAATGGAATAAAATGTGTCAAATGGGATGTTTTTAATTGTAACAATAGTACTTATTATTACTCTGAAATTCTCCTTGTGCCCAATTAGGCTCACAAGCCTCTGGGTGCAGTCACCATCTAGTATGTCTACTTGGAAGCAGTGGGACGGGGGCAGCCTGAGACTTAAGAGTGCTCTTTGCAAATGCCATTAGCAGACCATGAGAAACAATACACCACTGAGAAGGCAGTATTAAGGCAACAGAGCCTTGGAGATTGAGAAAGAATGGAGCAGAACTAGTTCTCATGAAAGCAGAGTTTCCGGTCAGGACCCACAGTGATGGACAAGGAAGTTCCAGCTCCTACCTGCTACTACCTGACAGGCTCCCTGGGAATCATTCTCTACTCATTCCAGATGAATTGCTCTCTCTAATAAGACTGCTGGGCCAGCTAGTGGCATTCATGCTTTTATTCAGCAAGTTCAAACCTACGGCCTACTCCACGCGGCCACATTCAGGTACCAAAATTCTAGCAGTAAGCCTGGCAGACAATTCTTACTTGGTGCCTGAGAAGATGGCCATGGAGTGTCTAGAGGGAGAATTTTCCAGGCAGGAAGGAGGAGCATGCTTGACAGAACAAGGAGAGAGGCCAGAAAGGCAGGAGGGGAGGAAAGAAGGCAACAGAAGAAAGAAATGAAAGCAGAGAGGGAACTTTATAAGTAGCTCACCTATGGACAGGACTTTGGGCTCGAGTAGCATTGCTTCCCCACCACCTCCCACCTGCACAACCTAACTGCAGAGACAGAGCGCAGCACAAACACAGACCTGCTCTTGGTGCTGACACCGGATCCGCAGCAGCTGGGCGCCGTGCTCCTCCTGAAGGCGAGTCATCTCCACCTGGAACTGCAGCTGCAGCCGCCCCTGCAGGTCCTGGAGCTCGGCCTGCTGCTGCCAGCCCAGCTTCCTCACCTCGTCCTCAAACCGCTTCTCCAACTCTTCCTTCTCCTTCTGTAGTTTCTCACACTTGGCTGTGTTGAAGGCTGGGGACAGAACAGCGTCTTTGTAAAAATTGGAGAGGAGGGACCAGAAGGTTTCAGCATACACGGTAGAGCATCAAGGTTAATATCACAACCGGGGCAAGATCCTCTTGCTTTGGAGGAGTCTCACAGTTTGTAAAGGGCTTTCCCATCTACTGCACTGCACATGTGGGAAGCCCAAGGTCACCTGTTGTTAATAGAAAGGACTGTGGAGGCAAACTTGGGCTTTCTGACTGCCAGCCCAATGGTCCTGCCGCTAGAGCAGGGCTCCTCTGAGGGCCCCTGGACTGTGGGCATCAACATCATTGGGGGTTTGTCCAGCAGGGACTATCCCGGGCACACTCTAGGTGGGTCATGGACCCTGGGGAAGCCGCCCAGGACCTAAATGTTTCATAAGGTCCTTGGTGGGCAACTCCTCTGCCCATCGGGGCTCAAGAGAGACCTGTGCATTCCTGGGAGCTGAGACAGGACAGGAGAAGCACCAGGTTAAAGGCTGTTCTCTTCAGGCTGAAATGCTGAACTGGACATTCACAGAGAAAGTTCGGATCTCCCCTCAGGGGCCCGAGGCTGCACAGTAACCAGCAATATCCTCTTGCATAGAAGGCCTCCCAGTCCCTCTCCTGGTGTGCTTCCCAGGCCACCAGAAGAGGACAAGCCAATGGCAGCAGCCCACTGATCCACTGATTCTTCGCATCTGTGCCTCCCCTGGGCTGTGGGCAAGGGTGGACTATTCTCATTTGCAAGATCTCTTTCTCAACTGCAAACTGCTTCCCTGAGGAGAAAAGCACCTCGGCATCTACTATGTTTAGGTCGTGGGGTGCTGATTTTCGCACACATGGCACAGACGCCCAGGTGCAGGCACACGTCATTACGGTCCACAAGGATGGTGCTGCCGTGCTCGCCCTCCTGTGCGCATGCTGGCAGACATCGTCCCTTCAAAAATCGAGTGAGCAGGTGTACGGGCTGGTTCGTGATAACCTGCACTCCAGGGGTGCTGGGCAATGGTCAGACATATGCCCCCATGGTAGTTAGGCTTTGGAACACCCTGATCAGAAGTCCCACCTTAAGGAGGCGCTAATTCAAGGGCTTCTTGGCCACATTTGACACTAAAAAGAGTTTGCTAATTAGCACAAGGTTTACTTCAAAGTAATTTTCCCTGATGGAATGAGTGTGGGTTGGATGGATAGGCACCTTGCCCTGTGTGGACAGTGCAGCAGCCTAACACTGTTCCCAGCGGTCTTTTTGGTCAATTGCCCCAATGTCCCATGTCCCCCTTGTGTGTGGGAATGTGATCCATGTCTGGTGAAGTTGTAGCAGGATCTGCCACTGTAATCAGGGTGAACCGAGGCGTGGGTGCTGGTGCTGATTACCCCGGGGTAGGCAGAAAGTGGAGGTATTGTCTGCGGAGAATTTCAAAGCCATAATCACTGACTTGAATTGCCACCTCGTGTCAGCAATTCTAAAGAATGTTGGTGAAAAATGCTCCTCAGAACAGCCCTTTGTTGGTCTACATCCTAAACAATTGCTACAATTACTGTTGAGGTTTTTCACAATAATTTTCATATTTTAAAAAAATCACAGAGAAAACTTGGAAGTATGGCCCGAGGACATACTTGTACAAATGACCTCCCACCACCCCCGCCCCAGATCATTTGAGAATAATATGCTTGACCTAACACCAACCCCAAATTCCTTAGTATATATTCCCTACCAACAAGGACCTTCTCCATGATTGTAATTCAGTCATCAAAGTCAGGGAGTCAACATTGACCCAATGGTGCCACCAATGCTCAGGCCCATGTAAGTCCCACTGAGTGTCCTAATACTATCTTTCCATGAAAAGGACCCAATCCTGAGCCAAGTCCTTTCTTCTTGTTCTCCTTTGATCTAGGACAGCCCTCAGTCTTTCCTTGGAGTTCGGGTCCTAGACACTTTTAAAGAAGACAGGCCTGCTGTTCCACAGAAAGTCTCTCATTCAGTGCGTCTGATGTTCCCTCATTAGATCCAGGTCCTGCATGTTTGACGGAAATGTCAAAGAAGTGATGTTGTGTGTACTTTTCATTTGAATGTTAATGAATTTTTAATTGTTTATATAGATTCAGGAAAATCATTGCAGGCTTATACTGGAAATGATTTTGCAGTAGAGAAGAGGGAGTGTTATAAATGGACTGGCCTGGGTTCAAATATGTTAAATATTATATAGATATTATTGTCACATCTCGTAGGAGAGGGGCAGATTGCTGGGAGTACACTGGGCTTCGCACCACAGCAGCATAACAGCATTTTGCGGGCTTACTAATAAATGGGGACATGATTAGCAGAGTCGGGCTGAGGCTTTCCAATACCGGGTAGTGTGGACATCGTGGGGGTCAGCATCCTCCTCTACCTCTGACCACTGGAGGCTACAGTCCCAATGAAAAGAACCCACAGGCCAAAGTGGCTCAGGCCTGGTGGCAGGGCCATGGAATGCCAGGGCAGGTTTCTGGGTGTCTGGGGCCTCTTCGGAGGGTGCTTTCACTTTTGTAATTCATGTTAACTAACTTCATAGTGATCCTCCCTTACCCCCCCACGCCCCCGCCCCATGTAGTGTATCATGCCATGGTCAATGGGATCAAAAATAAAGCAGTGAGAACAATATGTCATCTTGTGTTTAAAATAGGTCTGCATTGCATTGCCCAGAGAGGAGACACATGTGGCCAGGAAACGCTAGAACAGATGGTTAGCACCATTCATGATAAAATACATGCAAACTGAAGCAATACAGTTTTTAAATCTAAAAGACCAATAAAAATCAAATATTCTGATAATATGGGAAGGGTCTGAGGAAACTGACATTCAGTGGACTATTGGTGGGAACACAGTTGGTAAGCTGCTTTGAGGGCACCACAATATCTTTAAAACTTTCAATGATAGAATCGGTGTCCTGGCCAGTGTGGCCGAGGGTCTCCGGTTTGGTTTGATTTCCAGTCGAGGATAAGTTCCTGGGTTGGAGGTTTGATTACCGGCCCTCGGGGTGCATGCGGGAAGCAACCAAACCAATTGATGTGTCTCTCTAACCTCTCTCTTTCTCTCTCTCTCTCTCTCCTCCCTCTCACTCTCTAAAAACCAATGAAAACAATATCCTTAGGTGAGAATTAACAACCACAACAACAAATAAAAATAAATGATAGGATTTGTAGCCTTAGAGAGTGACAACTAAACAGTAAAGGATTTTTCTTGAGGGGTGATGAAAATGTTTCAGAATAGATTGTAATGATAGCTGCACAACTCTGCAGATACACTAAGAACCACTGAGTTGTACATTTTAAATGGGTAAATTGCATATAGTACAAGAACTGTACCTTACAGTTTTTCACAAAAAACGAAAATTTAAAAAATAACACGACAAAAACAATGCCTTAGAGAATAACTTTAGATGTTTTTAGAGAAGGAAAACTCATCTTATTATTTAAAACTGCACAACAGTGGTAAAAATATATGATGGCAAAAAAAATACAAAAATTAAAACCTTATCACTATGCTGTGACACACACACACACACACACACACACACACACACACACACAGGGATATAGGCAAAGTATAATAGAACCTAAGATGGAATAAAACAGATAAAAAGATTATAAAATGAATAACAACAAATCAGTTATATTGGAGAAAAAAATAACATGAAGCTTTTAACCCAATAATTTCACAAGTGCACACAAGAACATTTGGTCAAGAGTTAATACAGTGTAATTTGCCTTAGGGGACTGTTGGGAAGTTAGTTAAATAAATGATAATGAATCCAATATATAGGAGTGGGCAAAAGTAGGTTTATAGTCGTAATACAAATAATTAATAATATAAGAATAAACTCTGCGCTTCACATACTCACAACTGTAACCCCACTTCTGCCCACCCTATACATATAGAAAAATCCTACACATAAAGGGCTATAGGCAACCAATAAAAACAAGATAATGTTTTGTGATATCATGGAATGATATCTGTAATATATTATTAAACAAAAAAGGCAAGGTACAGAAATAGTATGCTTACATAGTTCTATTTGTAATGGAAATGTATCTATATTTCTGTCTCTCTTCCCTCAGGAGTTTGTGTGCCTAAGTTACAGGACTCGTTGCCCAGTGGACACCTGCGAATATATATATTTAACAACATTCTATTGTTGGTTTACATGCTTTATGAGTAAAGCCATTTTCACATTACTACTATAATTAAGGAGAGACAGGGTTTGAGAGGTTATAGGATCTGGAGGTCAGAAATGCCCTGACTCTTCTCTGTCTTCTGTAACGTTAGTTATGTCAGTGGCAGGATAATTCATGGGCCTGGGTCCCAATTTGGGGCCTAGGAAGCCACTGGTTTTCATCCTTGAGCTGCCCCTAAATGTGCTGCTGCTTTACATAAATCAGGAGCAGTGTAGGCCTGTTTCACTGTCCGTAAAGAGGCAAAGTAATCCCCCATTTTTTTTTTTTTTACATATAGCCCTAATCTCCAAATCCTCAACTGCTATTACTAGTATGTATGAGAAAGGTGATGTTGATCTTCACCTAATGACCCCATGCTAAGTCATAGACCTGCAGAAGATGCTGGATAAGAAGAGCAGCTGGGGCCCCAAGAGGAAGAGCTCTAATAACAGTCCCTAAAGAAATAAATATCCACTTGCTTCTGGTAAATCTTCAAAGATGTATGTACTCAGTCATTTTGCAGTCAGAGATTAACAAAGGCTAATTTAATAATATTAGACAACATCTGGAGTCTTACTTTCTTCATGTGAAAACAGTTGGTACTTTGCCATAAGAGGCCAACAAAAGTAATAAATCCCTAGAACCCAAGTTGCTGAAAAAATAATTTCTAAAATAACAAGATTATGATTGGCAAGAGAATATATTACTCCTAATTCATGAGCATGAGTTTAGAAAACAAAAGTAGAATTAGAATCTGTCGTATAGTTTAAATATTTGAGTATATATATATATATATATATATATATATATATATATCCTATCTAATAAAAGAGTAACATGCAAATTAAACATCACTCCACTACACCCACAAGCCAATCAGGAGTGAGTATGCAAATTAACCCCAAGCAAGATGGCTGGAGCCACAGAGAGAGCAGGAGGAAGGCTTGGGTTTCCCTGGTGATGGAGGAAGCCAAGCTTTCCGCACACCCTGGCTTAAGGCTACAAAGTTTCAATTATAGAAGAGAAATAACCCCCAACAGAAATGGCTGCTGCCTCATAGGAAGCAGAAGGCTTGGCTCCACTCCAGGCTACAAAGTTTCAATTGTAGAATATAAATAAATCCCAGATACCAGGGCCTCTACTTGGGTTGCCAGGGTGCATGGCCGGCCTTCAAACCACCACAGGCCCCCTTGACCAGGCCACCCCATGTCCCAAGGGAACCCCCACCTTGATCCGGGACACCCTTCAGGGCAAACCAGCTGGCCCCCACCCATGCACCAGGCCTCTATCCTATCAGTAATACGCAGATTGACCATCACATCAACATACATGATGGCTACCCTCATGTGGTCAAAGATTCTTTCCCCATGTGGTCAAAGATCCTACCCCATGTGGACACAAGATGGCCATCACAATATGGCCAGCAGGGGAGGGTAGTTGAGAGGGACCAGGCCTGCAAGGGAGGGCAGTTGGGGGTGATCAAGCCTGCAGGGGAGGGTAGTTTGGGGTGACTAGGCCAGCAGCAGAGGGACGTTGGGGGCAAATAGGCTGGCAGGAGAGCAGTTACACATCAATTAGGCTGGCAAGGGAGTGGTTAGGGGGTGATCAGGTTGGCAGGCAGAAGCAGTTAGGGGCAATCAGGAAGGCAGGCAGGTGATCAGTTGAGAGCCAGCAGTCCTGGATTGTGAGAGGGATGTCCAACTGCCCATTTAGGCCCAATCCTACTGGGATGGGACCTAAATGGGCAGTTGGACATCTCTCAAGGGGTACCAGATTGGAGAGGGTACAGGCTGGGCTGAGGGAAAACCCTCTCCCACATGCACAAATTTCATGCACCAGGCCTCTAGTGTGTGTGTGTGTGTGTGTGTGTGTGTGTGTGTGTGTGTGTTTTAGAGGCCCGGTGCACAAAATTAGTGCACAGGGAGTGTGTCACTAGCCCAGCCTGCACCCTCTCCAATCCAGTACTGCTGGCTCCCAACTGCTCGCCTGCCTGCCTTCCTGATTGTCCCTAACCACATCTGACTACCAGCCTGATTGATGCCTAACTGCTCCCCTGCCAGCCTGATTTTCCCTAACCACCCTCCTTTGCAGGCCTGGTCCTCCCCCCCCCACAACTGCCCTTGCTTGCAGGCTTGGTCACCCCAACTCCCCTCCTCTGCCAGCTTGGTTATCCCCAACTGCCCTCCTCTGCAGTCTTGATTGTCCCAACTGCCCTCCCTGCAGCCATCTTGTGTTCACATGGGGGCAGCCCTCTTGTGTTGGAATTATGGCCAATTTGCATACCACTCTTTTATTAGATAGCATGTATGTGGGCACTTTTATTAGATAGGATCAGAGTGTATGTATATGATGTTAAAACACTTAAATATTATTACAGCTATATTTAGAACATTCCCATGCATATCTACCTCAAAGACACCAACCTGCCAGCCTATGAGTGTAAAGCATGACAAGGCAACAGCCTTCGGGACCACAACCCTCAGAACCATGACACACAATTGCCATGCAGCCGTTTGTAACACCAGCTTAATTTCAACCACAGTTCACAAATGCAGTGAGAGGGAAAAACTCAGTGAGTAAGATCAAGTTACTTTAGTAGACACTCCAAAAGTCTGATGAAAAACAACAAGTTTTTGTTGGTTTACCAATGAGGTAGCAAGTTTGGTGGTTAATAGCACTAGACTTAAACTGGAAAAAAAAGATCTGGACCAAAGATCATCATAAAAACATCAAAAAATGATATTATGTTGCCTCTTATGTCCCAGAGTATGCTTTAGATATAATAATTGTACAATAAATCATTAAATATGATGACAAGATACTGTTCCACTAAGTGAAAATATTATGATGTCACTTTTAAGAGCTGAATGCCTCCCCACCTCCTCCTTCCCCATTCCAGGATCTCAAAACACAGCCTTTGGAGAGGATTTTTACAAATTTTAATTAAGTTAAAATGAGGTCATTAAAGTAGATCCTAATCTGGTATGACTGGCATCCTAATGAGAAATCAGGAATTAGGACACAGATCCCTAGAGACAGAAGAGGATGTGAGTACAGAGCGGGAAGGTGCTATCTGTAAGCCATGGACAGAGGCCTCAGAGCCAGCCCCACCAACAATTTGATCTCAGGTTGCTAGCCTCTGGCATTGTGAGAAAATAAGTTTGTGTTATTTGGGTCCCCCAGCCTGTGGTCTAGTTGCTGTTGATACATATTGCTGGAGAAGATCTCACAGTTAGGTAAATGATTAAGTTGTTTCTTTAGGAGATGGAAATAAATAAAAGGGCAGAATTCAAGGAAAAATTTTAACTTAAAAATTAACCATTATTTCGAGGAACCAAGATGGCGGCATAGGTAAAACACCTATCTTGCCGTCATACTCAGCAATTTTAAAACTACAACTTAGCGAAAGAACAAACACCACCCAGAATCACCAGAAAGTTGGCTGAGTGAAAATCCCACAAATAAAAGTGAAGATAAGACACTGTGACTCGGAGGAGCGGCTGAGGACAGCATTGAAGATTCGCGTGGAGAGAGGTTTGGAGGAGCGCCCACCAGCAGATAGGGCGGGCGGCTGAAAACCGGCCAGTTTTCTCGAACGGGGGAGACAAAGAGGTCCCACTGGACTGATTCTCCAGCTCTGGGCAAAGTCCAGAGAACCCACTATCATACGGGGTAAAAATTGGACAGTGGAAGGGCACCCCGAAGCTTGGGCGCTACAGGGGTCTGCCGGCTTGTGGAGAAGGCAAGCTTGCACGTGAACTTGGGAACAGCGCAGCTGCGTAACTGCGTAGAGAGTGCTCTCAACTTGCTCCCTCATTCAGACTGCTTTGTTTTACGACCCTGGGTGAGACATTGGGTGTGCAGACTCATTTGGGGAGAGTCTGAATTCCCTGGTAGCTGGTGGAGCTTGGCAGCGGCTCTCTCTCAGAGGTGCTGGCAGCCATTCCCCCCCAGCACAGAGTCCCTGGGGCCGCATAGGGTGGAGCTAACGCTGTCTGCTTGGCCCGGAGACTCCGCCCATCCAACCTGAGCACAGCTGAACTTCACAGACAATTGGCCTGGAGGTCAACCCCTCCAAGTGCTAACAATGATTAACCTGAGCTTAACTTTAGCAAGACTGTGCAACCCATATCCACCTCAGGTAACTGGGGAGGCTGAGCCACTGTCCCTTGTAGGACGTCTACCACACAAAGCTAATTGACCAACTCAGGGAAGCAGCCACCATGCAAAGACATGGAAAGAAATCAGATGTGAAAGAAATGGATGAAAAAAAAAAAAAAACGACTAGACATGGAATTCAAAACCATGGTTATAGGGCTTCTCAGGAGGCTCCGACAAAAGGTCAAGGCCTATAAGGAAATAAGCAAGACCACAAAGGAAATGAATAAGTCCTGCAAGGAAATGAATGAGACCCTCAAGGATATGAACAAGACCTGCAAGAAAATGATCAAGACCAACGTGGAAATGAGTGAGTCCTACAATGAAATGAAGGAGACCCTCAAGGATATGGAGGAGACTCTCAAGGATATGAAAAAGGACCAACCAGAAATTAAGCATACACTGACTGAAATGAAAAATAGTATACAAAGACCTAAAAGTGCTCTGGAGCACCCCAAGAACCAAGTTAAAGATTTGAAATACAAAGAGGTAAAATCCACTCAGCTGAAAAAGCAAGAATCCAAAAGAATCCAAAAAATTGCAAATAGTGTAAGGGGCCTCTGGGACAACCTCAAACATA
Organism: Antrozous pallidus; assembly: GCA_027563665.1. NCBI lineage: Eukaryota > Metazoa > Chordata > Mammalia > Chiroptera > Vespertilionidae > Antrozous > Antrozous pallidus. The sequence continues at coordinate 16,430,463 of CM050513.1, forward strand.
CCAACATCCGAATTATAGGGGTGCCAGAAAAAGAGAGAGAGCAAGACAATGGAAACCTACTTGAAGAAATAGTGACCGAAAACTCCCACACATGGTGAAAGAACTTGACTTAGGAGTCCAAGAAGTGCACCGAACCCCAATATATAGGAACCCTAAGAGGACCACACCAAGGCACATCATAATTAAAATGCCAAGAGCAAAAGACAAAGAGAGAATATTAAAAGCAGCAAGAGAAAAACAGATGGTTACCTATAAGGGCAGCACCCATACGATTGTCAGCGGATTTCTCAACAGAAACGATGCAGGCCAGACGGGAGTGGCAAGAAATATTCAAGGTGATGAACAGCAAGAATCTACAACCAAGATTAAACTATCCAGCAAAGCTATCATGCAGAATTGAAGGTCAGATAAAGTGCTTCTCAGATAAGAAAAAGCTAATGGAGTTCATCACCACCAAACCAATATTATATGAAATGCTGAATGATATTCTTTAAGAAGAGGAAGAAGACAAAGATAAAAGTGTAAACTATGAACAACAAATACACATCTATCAACAAATGAATCTAAAAATCAAGTGAATTAATAAGCTGATGAACAGGATAGACTCGTGAATATAACAGAGACACGGACATAGAGAGGGAGTGGACTGACAACTCTTGGGGAGAAAGGGGGTGTGGGAAGTGCAGCAAGAGACTGGAGAAAAATCATGCAACTATGGGAGAGGACAGTGGGGAGGGGAAGTTGAGGGTGGAGGGTGGAAGGGGTACCAGGTGGAGGAGAACTATAGGGGGATAAAAAAGGGAACAATGTAACTAATAAACTGAACAATAAAGATGGAAAAAAATTTAAAAAAGAAATTATGAACAACAAATACACATCTATCAATAAGTGAGCCTAAAAATCAAGTGAATTAAAAATCTGATGATCAGAATAAACTGGTGAATATAATAGAATCAAGGACATAGGAAGGGAGTGGACTGACAATTCTTGGGAGGAAAAGGGTTTGGGAGATGCAGGAAGAGACTGGATAAAAATCGTACACCTATGGATGAGGACAGTGGGGGGAGGTAAGGGCAGAGGGTGGGATGGATACTGGGGGGAGGGGAGTTATGGCGGGTAGAGGAACATTGTAATAATCTGAACAATAAAGATTTATTTAATTAAAAAAATTAACCATTATTTCACTGAACCGGGAAAAATTAAATTTCTAAGTGCAAAATCCTTCTTAGCTATTGGAGTCCCGTGACTTCTTTATACTCTGTTGGAAATTCCCATGTCTTTCCACCTAACACTCTGTGGCTACCTTATACTCTCATGTTGAGGTAGTATAAATTATATGCCCTTTTGCTGGACATTAGTTTGTTATATATATATTAATTAGGCTAAATGCCAGAAGCCAGTTCCAGCATGTCATAACTGCAGGAGTTTCATCAAAAGGTTAATGGAACTTGAGGACTCAACAAGGGCTGAGTGACATATGTTATAGTCTGTTGGGAATGGCTAAAGGCATTTCCACAAATCTGAAAAGAATGATTTCTTATTGCCAGACAGCTCAGGGAATCTTATTCTACATTTTATTGCCTCCTGTTGGCCAAACACCTGAACAGCCGAAGGCAATTCCCCAATCTGAATGGATTCTGTACCTACTCCTACCCTTTGATGTGTATATCTCCACCTTGCCTTAGGACAATTTGTGTTAATAAAACGCAAGGGGTCCTGAGAGGAGGATAAATTGGTTTCTTCAACCAGGCTCCTCTGCGCCCCCCTCCCCTAATACCTTTCAGTTCATCTCTGGACTCTAATTTACACACAGCCACTTCTTCAGGTTTCCTGAACCCTTTTAGATGCTGGATCAAGACCCACGGTGGTGGTGGTGGGGTAATGGGGGGGGGGGGAAGGAAAACATATGTACTACTATTAAATATAAGTTATACTGGAAAAAATAATAAAAAATTAATTTACAAAAAGACCTACAATGTAAGCTAAATTCATAGGGGTTAGAGATTATTAGCATATTTATGCTGTGGTTTTATTGTCTCTCTTTTTCTGTTTATTTATTTATTTCTTTAACAGCAGCAATCCTGTAACAAATGGGCACCAGCTAGGGGGAGCTATGATGCCTGAAGAATGCCCTCTAGTGATGTTGCCTTTGTCCAGACTTGACAGATTTCAACGACAGGCAGGAGACGGAGGGGTCAGTCTCATGGAACACACTACCTGGGATCCAGGCCACACTGCCCTCTGCAGCCCGACCCTCTGTTTCTTTCCTTAGGTCCTTTTTGGGAAAAATATCATGAGGAGGGGCTGAAAATGGACTAGGAAAGGATCATGGGCCAAGAGTGGAAGTGGGAGTGAAAGAGCCATCTCTTCGGGGCCCTGGGAGAGCATGTGCCGTGAAGACAGCAGCTCATGTTTGTAGTACTTCCTGGGACACCTCGCCCCTCCTAGACAGGTAGTTACGCACTGTCACCTGCCTGCCAGGTGTCCATAGGTAGCCTAACCTCCATGTGCAAGGAGCAGGTAACAAACGAACCCAAGGTCACCGGGAGTGGCGCCTGGCCCAGGCTTTTCTCGTCTCCACACTGTGGCAGCCACCGTGTGCCGGGCTCTGCCAGCCCAAGGAGGAGGCAAAGTGTTGGCGTATCACCCTTCAGGCACTCGTTGTTTTGAACTGACTCTCCTCACCTGTCTCCCTTGCCAGTGGGCAGGGCCTGTGCCATAATCAATTTTGTAATTGTAGCCAGATAGGCAGAGCGACAGTCAACAGAGTAATTGAATGTACTGAGCCCCCGGCTATGTGTCCAGATACACTGTCATGGAGGCAAACAAATGAGAAAAGTGTTCACATGCACAACTGCAGATTAAGAACTTCTTGAGCTAACTGCAGTGAAGCAAGTCAAACCAGGGTAAAGCTGGAAGCCGGGGCAGAGGGGCGGTTACACTGCTGGGGTAGACAGGAAGGCCACGCTGAAGTGACACCATCCAGATAGATATGAGTGAGAGAGAGAGGCATGTGCAGAGACGGAAGGCGGGAGTTCTGGGTGGAAGGAACTGTCAGTGCAGAGTCCTGAGGTGGGGACAATTTTAGCATACAAAGAATCGAAAGACAACCTCCCTGGAGTGTCTCTGACAGGCCAAGTGGAGCAGCTGAAGTTCAAGGTACAGGCAGGGCCAGGTGCCTCAGGACCTGTGGCCCCAAGAAAGGAGCCAGGGTTACACTCTGGTGACAGTGGGAAGCCCCGGAGTGTCCAACAGGACCAGCGAGGGCGTTCACCGGGCCCCTATGCTGCAGCACAAGTATAGAGGCAGGAGGCAAGGAAAGCCTGAGGGGATGTTTCTGGAATCCTGGCAGGTCTGATGGTGACTGGGAGCGCAGCTCCTGCCAGGGGAGGGGTGGAGTCACTGCGAGGTGTATGGAGGCAAAGCCACCTTGATTTGCTCCCGGGTCAGATGAAAGAGGCAAAGGAAAGACTGGAGTGAAGGAGGCTTCAGGTTATCAGTCAGAGGTGGGGGTGCCATTTAGGGAGACGGGACCTCTGAGGAGTCCAACCGGGGAGAAAACCGCACATTAGACAGCATATGACGAGTCTGCTGCACTAATGGAGGATTCATGTACATCTAAGAGCCCACAGCCCACAGTGCTGCTGTGGAACACTCCTCTGCTCCGCGCTACCCAGGGAGGGCCTTTCCAGATGTTGTCAATTAGTATGAAAAATGAGAAATCCAGGACTACTGCTTTTTGACACTCATTTAAGGTGATTAGTGATGAGATTGCATTTCACAGGGTTGCTGTGATCTATTTTATAAAAGTGTCAAAGTCTTAAAAGCATGATACCTCGGAACAGACTGGCTCATCCTATGCTGTGGGCATTTCTCACCTCTGAATGGAGGAGGCTGGGAACTTCCATGGGCTGAAATGTGTTCCCCTAAATTCACATTGCATCCCTAATCCCCAGAACCTCAGAATGTAACCATATTTCGAGAGGAGATCTTTGAAGAAGTGATTAAGTTAAAATGAGGTCTTTAAGTTGACTGTAATCAAGAGCCAGCAGGGCTGAGACCGGTTTGGCTCAGTGGATAGAGCGTCGGACTGCGGACTGAAGGGTCCCGGGTTTGATTCCGGTCAAGGGCATGTACCTTGGCTGCAGGCACATCTCCAGTGGGGAGCGTGCAAGAGGCAGCTGATCGATGTTTCTCTCTCATCGATGTTTCTGACTTTCTATCCTTCTCCTTCTGTAAAAAATCAATAAAATATATTAAAAAAAAAAGAGCCAGCAGGGATGTGTGTGCTCAGAGGTCACGGAGGACACAGGAAGCAGAAGGACATCTGCAAACCACGGAAAGAGGCTTTGGCAGAAACCTTTAACCTTCCCAGACAATTTCAAGCTGGGTAAAGCAGGCATCTTTTTTTTTTTTTTTTTAAATTCTCACCGGGGGATATTTTCCCATTGATTTTTAGAGAGAGTGGAAGAGAGAGGGAAAGACAGAGAGAAATATCCATGTGAAAGAAACCCATCGATTGGTTGCTTCCTGCAGGAACCTCAACCAGAGCCTGGGCCAGGGAGAAGCCTGCAATTGAGGTATATGCCCCTGACCAGAATCAAAACTGGCACCCTTGGTCCTGCAGGCCGACACTCTATCCATTGAGCCAAATGGGCTAGGGCTAAAGCAGGCATCTTTGCTTTGATTTTTACCAGTATAGAGTAGGCAACAGAAGCTCAGAGGGGTTAGAATCTTGCCTGAGGTGACACAGCTGAAAAATGAGAACCAGGACTCCAGCTAGGAGTTCTGAAACCCAGGTGTTCTGAAACCCAGGAGTTCTGAAACTCCGGGAAGCCCCTTTGAATGATACGACTCTATTCTGCTTTATGTTTTGGAAGAAGAAAAAAAAAGAAAAAAAGAAAAAAGGAAATATAAAGAAAAATAGTTACAAAGATCCTAATTAGTGGAAGGTTCCATTTCATAATAAATAAATACTTTGTGCCATTTTTATGTGTTCTTTAAGACAAAGGATGAGTATTTCAACAAATGGCTAACGACTGACCCCGTGTGTGAACATAATTGTAATGCTTCGTGGTCTGGGAGGGAAAAATACATGGATGATTTATAGGGACAAAGGAGGGGAGAGGAAATGGATTTAAGAGGTTGGTTATAATGATAAATTTAGAAAAGAATAGAAAATGCTGTCTACACGAGAACTAATAACTCCTGCCCATAAATAGGAAATGGCTTTCTGGGGAAATGGCTTTGCATGAGCTTGTTTCCTCCTCTCCTCCTCATTAATGTGGGCTTGCAGAGTTCTAAAAGCACCCCCAGGCACCGCCCACCCGACACGCTGCCGGGGGCAACCTGAAGGCAACTGAAGGCCTGGTAACGGCTCCATGTGGGCGCCCTGAGTATTTACTGTGCTGAAACTTTCTGTCTTGTAAACATGACATTAAAAAGGTGACCCTATTTGTTACATTCATTGTACCAGTGACATCATCCACATGCTGAACATTCCTTTTTGAAAGGGCTTTTAATAACTTCCTCTAAAACATTTAAACAGAAACATCAGTGGAGGTACTGTACTCTTTTCACAGTGTAAGTGACTCTGCAGAGGTCTAAAAACTGAACTCCCATGACCTTGTTACTGAACAGGCTTCCCAGCAGGGCCTATCCCACAGCACGCTGTAAATTAACCCTCCATTCCATAGTTTCCTATTTGGATATGGAGACCACCGGGCTGCTGGAGAATAAATTTTAAGGCATTTGTTGGTCGTAGCCTTAAATGTTGTAATTCTCTCTTTAGCAATGTCAAAATCATGGCCCAAGAATTCTGTGCTCTCCCTGATACTGTGGTAATTAACCTAGTTATTAATAACAGGAAAGGAGGAAAGGGAAGACCAAATATTGCAAGCATGTTATTTGGGCAGCTTTACACCCCGTAGGCAGCCACCGTTCCCTGCAGATCCCTGGAGAAAGTACTGGATGGGGGAGATAGACGCATGCCCAGTAAAGTTGGAGTGACATGGGAAGGTTCCTTCCTGTCAGTCACACCTGGGCATAGGTCATTGGCCAGAATGGACACAACCACTGCAGGGGCATGACATTTGGGATATTTAAGCCCTTTGACAAAGGAGTTTGGTTTCTTGACTCTTGGCTGACTCCTGGTTTGGGGGCATCTTGCTCCTGCTTCCTGACATTTTCCCATATAGCCCATAGCCATGTGGACCCCACACGCAATGAACTAATGGGCCACGACTAAGCTGATGCTGTGCCAGTCCTGGCTGCAACCTGGAACAGGAACTCAACACTGGCTCTGATTTTAGCTTTACTGAAACCCCATCTACACTTCTTCCAGGGCTGGACTAAGGAAAAGGGGACTATGGGTACCCAGGGATGTATTCACATGCAAATTAAAATCACTTTTCCTCCCATGAGACCCTGAGAAAATTACTTTTTTTCCTCAAAATATTGTAAGGCCTCTACCCCCAGCAGTCAGCGGGAAGAGGAAATCCCAACTTTTCTACCTATTAACTTTTAGACATAGACTTAGAAGAAGCAGAGTTTATGGGCGATCTACAGGAGCCCAAGTATGTTTATGATTAACAGAGATATTTGCCTAATGCCATGGCTGGGTCCCGTGCTGCCTTTGCCTATGGAATCCCATCACTTAGCACAGTGGTCAGCAAACTTATTAGTAAACCGAGTGGCAAACCAAAGCTCACGAGCTGCAGTTTGCCGACCACTGACGTAGCACAAGGCCAGGGTGATTTCCATAAGAATTCACAGATAGGGACAAAGCCAGGCCCTCCCTTCCAGTCTTCGAGGAGACAGGCCACTAGAACTGCAGCATGGGGAAGCACGCACACCCCTTTCAGTGTTCCTGGTCCTTCTCACCTGTGTAAGTGGAGTTGTTCTAGTTGACGGGTTTTGGTCCCCACTGCATGGCAGAGGCCATTTAATTGCTTACTGATTCCTCCTGTGATGTGTCTAGAATAGCCACCTCACTGCTTCCATGGAATCATTCCATCCATGCTGGTAGGCGTGACTCTCCTGTGGCGAGCCTCCCCCTAAGCCTTGGGTTCCTCACCTGTAAAATGGGGATCACAGCAGGACTTACCTCCTAGAGCCTTGATGGCGAACCTATGACACGTGTGTCAGCACTGACATGCGTGGCCATATTCGATGACACGTGGCTGAATGAGGTTGCATACAGAAAAGTATGGGGGTGCATGCCGAGAAGAATGTTTCATCCTTGGCCACTATTTGCTGTAGTGTAGACACTCTGTGCTGGAGGTCTGGAGGCCAAAACAACAGAACTCCAGCACAGAGCTTCTAGTTCTGGGACTTCCGGTCAGGTCGTTAAGGGATCTTTGACCTCACTTCTGGTCAGTGGAACAGGGAGTAGTGGAATAATGCATCTCTGGGGGCCCTGTGATTGCCATTACCAGCAACCACATAACCACAGCAACCATCATCCAATCTACTGTTCTGGGGTGTCATGGATTTCTAATTGATCATCATTACTGAGATAAGTGAGGGGGAGGCTGGGAGAGGCGAGGGCCTGTGCTATGGGTGCTGTTTCCCACCATTAGAAATAGCAGCAGCCATCTTAATTTATATAAGGAACGCCATTTTGCAGCATAGTGCAGACTTCATTTCACCACTATTACTGTTGTGCATCCTTATTAACCCCTATTTCTGCTTATTAACCCTGCCCTTTCCTAAAAGACAGTTACATGTGCCACCTTGTGGTCAGTTAGGCTAGTTAACCCCTAATTGCCTGCAGAGCTAACAGGCTATCTATAATTCTATCTCTGTCACTGCCCCTCTGATAAAGAACCCAAAAATAAAAAAAACCAAGGTTATGTAAAGAAAGTGGTAGTAGCAGTAGCCGACCCTTTCAAGAGACATGGACTGAGATGTATGACATTATAGAAAAAAGTGGCGGATCATTTTGTGTTCTATGTACTGAAATGGTAGTAAGCAGAATGTGGAATATAAATAGACATTTTGAAATTAATAATTCCCAGCTCTTAAAAAAAAAGTGAGGATGAAAGGAAGGAATACATTTCCAGGCAGCTACACCTTTATAAGAGCCAATCTAATTCCATCCTTAAATTTACAAAAGGCTCTACAAATTTAACATCTACAAGTTTGAGCATTGCTCACTCCATAGCTCAGCATGGAAAAGCACTCAGTGAGGGTGAATTTATTACAGAAACTCTCCTAAGATGTGTACCAGTTCTATTTCACGATGTGCAGAATAAAGATGCAATTATTAAGAGAATATCTGAGTTTTCACTCAGTAAAAATATCATAAAAGACTGAATAATGAGACTGAACACAAACGTACAACATCAAAGAGACACATGAATAATTGTAAATATTTTTCGATCTCTCTTGATGAAACTACTGACGTCACATCACATGCTCAGTTGGCCATTATTGGTTGAGATTCTGATGGTCTCACAATGAGAGAAGAGTTGATAAAGTTAGTATCAGTGCTAACAAGTACATCAGGAAGCAAAATATGTAAAGTTGTTATTCAAACATCCCTTGATCTAAGCATTGATATCTCTAAAGTTGTGTCAGTGATGACAGATGGGCACCAAACATGGTGGGGGGAAAGTTGAATTTATCAAATTGTTTATGGGAGCTATAGGACATCCGATTGTGCCTTTTCATTGTATTATCCATCAGGAGGTTTTATGTGTCAAGGCAGGATTCACCAACTTAAACGACTTAACGTCAGTTGTTACAAAAATAGTTGATTTAATAGCTGCTTGCCCTCTTCACAAGTGAGAATTTTCTGCACTTTTACTGGAGGTTGATTCCACCTACAGTGGACTGCTGATGTACAATAATGTAAGATGGCTGAGCCAAGGCAAAGTTCTTGAGTGCTTTGCAGAGTGCTTTGAAGAAATTAAGGTATTTCTTGAGGATAAGGATCTGGGAAACTTTTCTCAGCTCAATGATGATAAGTGGGTCAACACCCTGATATTTTTTACAGATCTCTCTGTTCATATTAATGAACTGAACTTAAAGTTACAAGGTTTTGGCAAAGGTATTGACGTTATGTTTGTATTCATAAAAGTTTTTGAAAGTAAACTTAAAATTTTCAAGCGAGATGTAGAAACTAAAACTTGTAAGTATTTTCCTTGAGTAACAAAGCATTTTGAGAAGGCCAGTGCAGCTGTACAAAATGAAATGGAACCCTTGCATATAAAGTACCAGCATGTTTTAGACTCGTACTTGACCAGTTCCGTGATAGATTTAGCCAATTTAGAAGCCTAGAACAGACCATAAAAATAATTAAGTATCCTGATGTAGTAATCTACAGTAGTTTGGAATTAAATGGTTTCCAATGGATGCAAATTGATGATTTGGAGATACAACTTGCAGAATTTCAAGACAGCATCTGGGCTCAGATGTTTGTCCACTTGAGGGCAAAGCTTGAGAATCTGGAAAGGTGCCGCTTGGAGAATCAAGAGGAGTGCCACTACAAACAGGAAATTTGGAGTGCCTGGAACCGATTACCAGACACTTTTAGCACCCTGAAAATATAGCAATGGCTTTACTCACAATTTTTCCCTCTACATACTTTTGTGAGACCTTACTCTCAGTGTTAAATAATATCAAAACCAACAACAACAACAACAACAACAAAAGATTGACAGATGAAGTTAGTAGCGCTTGCTTGGGCTTGAAGTGTACAAAATACCAACCTTCCATTGAAGGTTTAGCCAATGAAATTCAGCAACAAAAAGTCACTAATAGGCAGGTTAGTTAAAGAATTCCCCCTCCCCCTCACTTATCCTAGTTCACGGCACCCCACACAAGTTAAATAATATCAAGACCAACAAAAGAAACCAACTGACAGATGAACAAAGAAGTCACTAAGCAGGTAAGTAAGTTAAATAATTAGTTTTTGGTTTATTAAATACAGTTATATATTACAATTATACATTTTTTTGTTATTTAAACTATAAATATCATGAAATCATGTTTTTTTTCCTCGAAGTGACACACCACCCGAGTTATGCTCGTTTTTTTTGGTGAATTTTGACACACCAAGCTCAAAAGCTTGCCCATCACTGTCCTAGAGCTAGAAGGTTTAAATAGGATAATTCAGAGTAGGTGCTTAGCATCCTGCCTCTCTCCATTAGTCATTCAGAGCTAGCTGGGGATTGTTTTTGAAGGGTCCATAGAATTGCTGCAGTTTTACAAATGGAACCATTTCTCAGTCTTCCTGAAGGCCAGGGTGGGATACAGTATAAGACACACATGTATCTAGGTGAGCCCAATCTGACTACCAAGGTTCAGGCTCTGGTGCAGACACTGAGGCCTCACTAAGCACTGTTTCAGTGTAGTTGATTCGTTCTGGCCTATGGCACCTCCAAGGACGTTTGAGGTAACGGTTATCAGATTAGGACCTGTGACCATAGTCCTCAGTCTCAGAGATCTGGGAATGACTGCTTGTGTCCAATACAAAGCCAGGAATAACTGTGTCTACTTTGTATCACAGGCACACGGTGGCCAAAGGTGCCCCTTGCCAGCAAAGCCTGTGTGACAATGATCTTCATCAGAACCCCTGAGAAGACAAGTTCTGCATTTAGTTATTGTCTGGTTAGAATAGTACATGCCTGTTCTGTTAAATGCTACGAATTCATGTACGGGTGGGGTCAGGCTGGTCAGTTCCCAATAAGGGCGGAACTGACCAACCTGTTGGGCCTGTTGGGAGGAGGGGATGGCGGGAGGTTGGCTGGCTGGCCTGCCTGGATCAGGGCCTGATCAGGGCCCCAATCAGGGCTGGGCCGGCTGGGGGAAGGGGCAGTGAATGATTGGCTGTCAGGCCCTGCCCCTGATTGGGATGGGGGGGGGGGATCAGGGGTAGGGCCATATGAAGGGAGGGACTGTGGGCCAATCAGGATGGTGGGGGGGCCATCAGGGGTGTGGCAAGCTGGGGAGAGGGACTGCAGAAGGTAGGTTGGCTAATCCCAACCCTGATTGAGGTTGTGGGTGTGATCAGGAGTGGGGAAGCCAGGGGGAGGGGCTGTAGGAAGTTGGCCAGCCAGCCCCACCCCCTATTGAAGTGGGGTGGCAATCAGGGGTGGGCTGGCCAGGGGGAAAGGCTGCAGGAGGTTGGCTGGCCACCCCTGCCCCCTATTGGGTTGGAGGGGTGCGATCAGGGGTGGGCTGGCCAGAGGGGAGGGGCTGCGGGCCTATCATGGTGGGGCAAGCTGATGGGGACACAGCTGGCAGGGTGGGGGAGAGAAGGGGTGTTTGGCTGGCAGGCCCGGGTCTTGATTGTCCAATGAGGGGCAGGCAGAAGGGAGGTGTCATGAGGTTGGACACTGGCCCTACCCCCTGATCAGGCAGGTTCGCCGACCACAGTGGGCATCATAGTGACCAGTTGTTAGGTCATTATAGCCGAAGGTGCTTCTGCACCTCCTGGTGACTGGTTGTTTGGTCATGACACCTCTTGGCCTTTTATGACTAGAGGCGTGAAATTTGTTCATAGGAGGCGGACGGAGAATGTTCCTCTGCCCAGCCTGCACCCTCTCCAATCTGGTACCCCTCGAGGGATGTCCAACTGCCCATTTAGGCCTGATCCCAGTAGGATCGGGCCTAAATGAGCAGACGGACATCCTTCTCACAATTTAGGGCTGCTGGCTCCAAACTGTTCACCTGCCTGCCTCCCTGATTGCCTCTAACCACTCTGATTGCCAGCCTGATCACCCCCTAACCACTACCCTGCCAGCCTAATTGATGTCTAACTGCTCTCCTGCCAGCCTGTTTGCCCCCAACTTCCCTCCTCTGCCGGCCTGGTCACCCCTAACTGCCCTCCCCTGCAGGCTTGATAGCCCCCAACTGCCCTCCCTTGCAGTCCTGGTCCCTCCCAACTGCCCTCCCCTGCTGGCCTGATCGTCCACAACTGCCTTCCCTTGCAGGGCCTGGAACTTCTCAACGTCCCTCCCCTGCTGGCCATCTTGTGGTGGCCATCTTGTGTCCACATGGGGGCAGGATCTTTGACCACATGGGGGCAGCCCTCTTGTGTGTTGAAGTGATGGTCAATCTGGGTATTACTTTTTCATTAGATAGGATAGAGGCCTGGTGCATGAGTGGGGGCAGCTGGTTTGCCTTGAAGAGTGTCCTGGATCAGGGTGGAGGTTCTCTTAAAGCCTGGGGCAGCCTGGGTGAGGGGTCTGTTGTGGTTTGCAGGCCAGCCACGACCCCCAGTGACCCAAGCAGAGGCCCTGGGATCTGGGATTAATTTATGTTCTACAATTGAAACTTTGTAGCCTGGCATAGAGTAGAGGCCTAGGCTCTAGGGCTGCAGAAGCTTGGATTCCTCCATCACCCAGGCAATCCTAGCCTCTGCTCTCTCCAGCTCCATGGCTGCCACCATTTCTCTTGGGATGTATCTTCTATAATTGAAACTTTGTAGTACTGAGTGGAGGCCTAGGCCAGCAAGGGCAGGTGGAAAGCTTGGCTTCCTCCATTGCCAGGGAAACCCAAGCCTCCCTCCTGCTCTCAGTGGCCCCAGCCATCTTGGTTAGTGTTTATTTGCATAACTTGCTCCTGATTGGCTAATGGGCATGGCTTGATTGGAGGCATGGTCAATTTGCATATTACTCTTTTATTAGATACGATAATCAGAGAAGCAAGAAGGTATCAGAAGATACAAGCATTTCTTCCTCTGCCATATTTTTTAGGAAAAGCCTCGGGCAGAGAGGAAGGGCGACAGCACAAGTGCTGACCTCTCAGGTGCCTAACACTCTACTAAGCACTCATGTTGGAGGGCTATCGAGTGTCACAAAAACTCTGGGAAGTAGGTATGATTCAATGTTCCCATTTTATCCAAGAGGAGCCTGAGCAGCTGAACTAAGTCAGTCCAGATCCATGGCTTTCTCACCGTCATGCTTAGAACGGCCACCTGTCCTCTCCTAAGCCAGTGCTTCTCAGACTGAGCGGCATCAGAATCATGTGCAGGTATTAAAACGCAGGCTGCCAGGCCTACCCAGAGCTTAATTCAGTGGGTCTGAGAATCTATGTTTCTAATAAGTTCCCAGGTGGTGTGCTATTAGCAGGCCAGAGACCGCTTACTAAGAACAACTCCTGTAAGCAAAGACAGTGCTGCTTAAACTTTGACAGACTATCCTGTTAAAGTGCAGACTCTGACTCAGAGGCTGGGGTGGAGCCTGAGAGTGCATTTAGACCACTGGTTGCAAGGCCCTGGTGCTCAGTGCTCAGCCCCGAGAGCCCTGCTTCCCTACCTGCGTCCATAGCAGAGGGAAGACAGCGTCTGTCACTAACTATAGGACCTGCATGTTGCTGCCATTCTGAAGTTTAGGCCTACCTGTTTTCTCAGCCAATGTGAGCTCACAGGCCCAACCTGAGCCTGGATGTGCAGACTTAGCTCTGAGGGTGTGCTTTTTTGGAGAGTTCGAGTCCCCCTGAATTTTCTTGTATGTAGCTTCACATCCTCCTCAGTATATATGTGTGTGTGTGTGTGTGTGTGTGTGTGTATATATATATATATATATATATATATATATATATATATATATATATATAGAGAGAGAGAGAGAGAGAGAGAGAGAGAGAGACCCTGTCCCCCTGCCCACATCATGCACCCCAAGCAGTAAGCAGGCTGGCACTGCTCACAGCTATTCTCTCCTGCCTAAGTTCTTCCTGGCTCTAAGTCACTGTGACAGATGAAGCCCTCATGGGCTCCCCCTGCTGGGATAAATGAGGAAGAAACAGGTTTTGGGGAAAGAAGAGGGAAATAGAGTGGATGGCAGAGCAGGAATAGAGGTGCTTGCATTGACGTTTTGATAAGAAGAATCTGAAGAAAAGTACCGTAAATTTGGACTTAAATGCTGAGCCTTTTGGGTGCGGGGATCTGAGAAACAAGAATAAGGATCTGATGCTGGAGTGAAAGGGCTGTCCTGAGACCAGGGGCCACCAACAGGTCTGGTCATAATATGGGGAATCACACCTATTGGATGGAGAGGCAGATATTAAAATAGAACAAAACAAAAAACACTCTCTCTGAGTAGGCAAGCGAGGCAGAGCGCTTATAAGAAAAACAAGCAGGATCTCCATTCAAACATCTGTTGGACAGCTCATAACTTTGGGCAAGGTAACCACTGGTTTGCTGAATCTCATATGCTCATCTGTAAAACAGGCATAATACAAACTAACTTGCAGCAGGGTTATTGGGAGAATTAGAAACCACGAATTTACACTTCCAGACAACCCGTAGGCATGCAAATACAGCTTTGATTATGAATGTGTGTTAGTCCTCAACATCTGGTGAACATCCCAGGGCAGGAAAGCCTGGCATGCCTCCAGCGAGGAAGTGATGGAAAAAGATATTCATTTAAATGTACAAAATGGCATAACATTATTTTTATTTAGTCTGCTGTGTTATTTTATTTAGTAAGTACAAAAGTATTTTTGCGAGTTTTTCTTGTAAGCTCTGTCACCCTAAATAAATTTTCCCCTGTGGTCTTAAATCCCTGGAATACAATCTCTTTCCCATGGGATTCAGGAAACAGACCTTGACCCCCCACCCAGCACAGCCCTAACCCTGAGGGGCCTTGGTCTGCTGGCAGGAAGGGAGAATCAGATGGGTAAAGGAACAATGACAACAATGTGACAATCACTATGAAACTGTGTATGGAAGCAGAGAGGTGCTCTGAAGCAGGCATTCCTCTCAGGAGAAATGGCCCTGCTGGGGCGTTAAGGAGGTGATGGCAAACTTTAGTTTTCCAGGAAGCTGGGTTGGTGGGTGGGGAGAGGGAGAGGTCAGTTCAGGAGGAGGCAGAACTTCGATGGAGAATGTGGAGAGGGGGCAGCAGGGTCTGCCTGGGAGGGCAGCAGCAGTCCCACTACGCTGTGCTAAAACGTCTGAATTCTACTTGTCTTAAGAATGATAGAAAGCCACTGAAGGATCTTTCTTTATCTTAGTGCCATTATTGTTTTTCAATCCTCACCCAAGGATATTTTTTCCATTGATTTCTAGAGAGAGGAAGTGGGGGAGGGGTAGAGAGAGAAAGAGGGAGAAAAACATCGATGTGAGAGAGACACATGGATTGGTTGCCTCCCACACATGCCCCTACGGGGGCTGGGTAACCTGCAACAGAGGCACATGCCCTTGACCGGGAATTGAACCTGCCACCCTTCCGTCTGTGGGTCAACACTCTAACTACTTAGCAAAACTGGCCAGGCTATCATAGTGTTTTGATTTTTATATTTTGCACGTGAAAAAAAATTCACGAAACATGGAAAGGAATCCGGTGAACAGTAATTTTCCCTCCCTCCTTAGACCCCCCCAAGCTAAGGACAAACACTGTTCTTGTCATCAGTAGACATGTGTCTGGTTACTGGTAGATTTTAATCATTGAAGTGACAGAGGATGGATGTATGGGCAAGCAGAGAGGTAAAGCGTCTAGTGAAGAGGTTTTTGCAAAAAACTAAGTCACTACATGAATGCGGAGGAGAGAACAGAATTAGGAAAAACTTCCAAATTCTAATCAACTGGACCTGGTGAGTCACTGGACATCAAGTATGAAGAAGAGGGACAGATGGAGTTGGTGATGGCGTCCAGCTTTCTGGACAGTTTACTTTGTGGATGGTGGCATCAATAACTGAGCTAAAGTTGGTAGTTGAGCCTGCTGTCTCCCATCTCTATTTCTGGCTTTTATCGATAGTATACTTCAAGTTTTCATTCAAATGAATCCACATTCCAGCCTCCCTAGTAGCGCCTTTGGCCCTGTGATTCTGCTGGTGTCAATGGGATGTGAAGAAGTGGCATGGCAACATCTCAGTCATGTTCCACAAGGAAGCTGCTTGGCCTCTTCTTGCTCTCCTTCTCTTTCCCTCAGGCTGAAACCTACTCCTGCCTGCATCAGCCTCAACCACGCAAGCAGGGACAAAGGCTTTGGGAACAGTGGAGCAGTGATGCATGGCCATCCTGGGCCTAGTACATGAAAGAAAAATATCTATCTTATTTATCCCATATATAAACTCCCTGTATCGAGACCACTTTGTTATAGCAATTTAGCTCGTACCTGAACTAATTGATATATAGAAATAGAGATTTGTTTTTGTTTTTGTTTTACTCTGAAGTGGGTAGTGTGGGGCAGGTGGAGATAAAACTGTTTGACCATGAAGAGTTGTATTGCCTGTGGAACACCAAGAGGTGACCTTATGAGAAACCAGGGCCAGAGATGTGAATTTGGGAGGGAGTAGCTTAGGTAGTAGTTAAAGCAATAGCAGTAGATAAGATAGAGATCATGGAAAATGAGAGGAAAAATAGTGAAGAACAGCATCTAGGATAGACATTTGAAGGACACTTATTTCATTTGAAGATACACTTATTTTATTTTTATGTTATAGTCATTTGTTAACATGCCTATTTTTCCAACTGATTACAAACTATTTGGATTCATGGATTATAGTTTTCTCATACATAAATAAAACATCTGGAATACTTTATTTATCCAGAATAGGCATTCAAAATTCTCTTAAGAATGGTGCTCTTGAAATATTCTACATTTTAGCAATAGATATACTTTCAATTTTCCTGTTCATTGACTATAGACATAGGCCATCTAAGTCTGTCTTTATGTGCCGGGATTTAGAGGAAAGAGCAGGTGGGCCAGGTAGGACTATGGCAAACTTGAGATAGTTTGTGTCCAGGTGAAGGGGCAGCTGCCATTTAGTCAGAAGAACAACAACACAATAAAAAATGGACAAATGAAGACATCCAAATAACTAGCTGGCACAAAAAGTGCCCAACATCACCAGTAATCAGGGAAATGCAAATTAAAACCATAATGAGATATCCCTCACACCTAGGAGAATGTCTACAACAACAACAACATCAGTAAAATTACTGACAATAGTGAATGTTGGCAAGAATATGGAGAAACTGGAACTCTCAAACATTGCTGGGTACAACCACTTTGAGAACCATTTGGGTGTGTCTCCTAATGTTAAACTCACATCTGTCTTATGACCCGGTCATTTCTCATATAGGAATTCACCTGAGAAAAATGAAACCATCTTTGTCCCCAAAAAGACTTGAACGAGGACATTCATAACAATGAATCGAAAAAGACTATAAAGAACCCAACTGTCCATCATCAGATAAATTAATTTTGGTATATTTGTGCGGACAGAACACTTCTCAAAAATACAAAGTAACAGAATACTGATATGCTCAGCAATGTGGATGAATCTCTTATGTGATACAAAAGCATCCAGACACAAAGACTCTACACTGTCTAATCCCATTTATATGAAACCCAAAAACAGGCAAAACTAATCTATGGTGCTAGAAGTAAAAAAGTGGTCTCTTCAGAGGAGGCAGAATTGCCTGGAAAAAGGCATGAGGGAACTTTCTGGGGCTATGTAAATGTCCAATATCTTGTTTGGGTGGTGATCACATGAATGTATTCATAGTCAAAGATCACCAATCTATTTAAATAATCAAATAGTCTTTTATATTATTTATCCACATATTTCTTGTAGTCTGTATCATTTTGAAAAGGAGTTTTCTTTGGAAATGGAGTTCTAGGTTGATATTTCCCCCCTCTTACAGCATTCCACTGCCTCTGCTCTGTTTCCAATAGCATCAACTGTCACTCACATCCTTGTTCCTGGTATGTATGTGTTTTTATTTAATATTTCATCTTTAGTTTTGCTTTTCAGCAGTTGACTATGATGCGCTCAGATGTGATATCCTGTTCGGGGTTCACTGAGTTTATTGGTTCTGCAGGTTGTTCTTTTAAAGTCAAATTTGCAACGTTTTGGTTATCATTTGTTTTTCACATTATTTTTTTTTAATCCCTAATCTCTTTCTCTTCTCCTTCTGTCAACCCAGTTATGCTCCTACAGGTCACTGACACTTTGGCGTCATTTTGTAAAAAAACTTTCCCCCCCTCTGTTCTTTTCATTAGATGTCTGTTGTGGTGGCCTTCAGTTCACTGATCCTTTCTTCTACAATCTCCAGTCTTCTATAAAGCCCATCCAGTGGGTTTTCATTTCAAAGATTCCACTTGTATTAAAAATTCTTTAACAAGTGGTTGAATATCTATATATATAGAAACCCTAATACGCAAACAGCCTTAACAGCGGAACAACCGAACAACTGAACAACCAGTCACTATGACATGTGCTGACCACCAGGGGGCATGTGCAGAACATGGTGGGTATTGGCAGGCAGCAGAGTGCGGAATATGGTGGGCATTGGCTGTGGCTGGATGGTGCAGCAGGTGAGTGGGGTTGCCAGACCAAGACAGGGCACCAGTTGCTGTCATTGGGGATAGCCTCTGGTGGTTACTGAAAATTCTTTGCTCCTATGTGCCCAATCCTGCTGGGTGATTGCGCCTGTTGCCAGTGCTGGAGCCACTGCTTGCACCCACTGCCAGCGCCTAGTGCTGGCCCTGATCACCCCTGAGGGCTTCTCTACCTCCCCCTGCTCCTGAAGGGTGATCAGGGCAGCAGCTGCACTTGCACCTGCTGATGGAGCTGGTGCCACTCACACCCACTGCTGGCACTGGCCTCAATTGCTCCATGCCATCAGCAGGTATCAGCAGAGCTGGTGCCATCATTACGTGGGAGCAGTGGCAGCAGGAGCAGGGCTGCTAGCAGACAGGGGATCAGGGGCTGCAGTGGGAGGGACCAGGTGGGGGCAGTGGGAGGGGCTGGGTGGGGCATGGAGGATGGACTGAGACTCACCCCTGTGGCCCATCACAGCCTCGTGGCCCACAGTTCCTTTCAAGGTGCACGAATTTATGCACTGGGCCCCTAGTGTTCATAATAGTTTTTAAAATTTCTTATCTGCAAGTTCCAACATCTGGGTTATTTCAATACCTGTTTCAATTGACTTCTGTTTTGTTTCATTATGGGTCCTGTTTCTCTGTATGTCTAATTTTTAAAAATTATATGTTCAACACTGTGAATAATACATTGTAAGAGGTTTGTATTGTGGAGTCTTTCTTTAACAGTATTGAATTTTCTGACAGACAAGTAAATCATTAGACTTCTTTGGTCTGATCGGGTATGGTTTTCTTCTTTGTTAGGGTCTTTCAACTTCAGTTTTCTTTAGTCTTAGAGAGACTAAAGGTCTCTAAGTCATGATCTTTTTCTAGGTCATGATCTTTATTCCTTATGTCTGAGCTTTCTCAGGTCTTGACTGTTCACTCAAGGTGCTCAGGGAGATGTCCCCCCCACCTCCACCCCTGCTGGGCTGGAATCCCACACCTGGCACCGTATGACTTCTGGTACCTCCATTCAGCTCCCAGTCCTGCAGCAGCTGCCCTCTGCCAGGCCTCCCACCCTTCATCTAAGTACAAAGATACCCCCCTCCAGCCCCTGGCAAATTCCTGGGGGCCTGCTTTGCTCAGCTTACTCCTCTTCAGTGGTTGGTTCCACGATTACTTTAATCACCTTGAACACTGGTAACTGCTTCTGCAGATCAGTGAGATAGTGGTTATTTCCTAGAGAACTTCTCTGTGCTGTGGTCTGGTAAGAGCCCCAGGCAGAGAGCTGGGGCTAATATGGGACTCAGTATGTTTCCCTTTTCTTGTGGCGGCCAATGCTTGAAAACAGCTGCCTCACATAATTTGTCTATTTTACAGCTGAGTGGAGTGCAATCTTAGGTGCAGCCCTAGTTATTCTGTTATGGCTATATGAGAAGTCTAGCCATGAGTAGTTGGTAAAAGCATCCAGGGATTCTAACTGGCTTCCATCTGCTCCCATGGAGATCCTTGACTAGGAATTAAGGTCCTTTGACC
The DNA here is from genome assembly GCA_027563665.1 of Antrozous pallidus. NCBI lineage: Eukaryota > Metazoa > Chordata > Mammalia > Chiroptera > Vespertilionidae > Antrozous > Antrozous pallidus. Next base: position 16,450,262 of record CM050513.1, read on the forward strand.
TAGTCTAAGAATTAAGAGTCACTTCATTGTTGTTTACAGCATATGACTAATTTTGGGCCAGTAAGTAGTCTTCTGATTACAACTTTAGCTTTCTAGATAGATCTACTTATAAAGAGATCTACTTCTCATTATAAATTAACAAAATGATATTTTCGTTTTCTCTATCAGGCTCGTACAAGATGTTTCCTTGACAGTCAGAGCCATTCTTGGTGCAGTACTCTTGGTGTGCTAATGAAAAACACCACAGTGCCTCCACCAAGGTCAACAGCACCCTGTGCTGCCAGCCTGGTCTTCCATCTGGAACCAGGATGCGATTAGCTGAACTGGCCACAGGCCTCACCACCAGCTTATATTTTTATTTTAAGAAAAGTCGTACCATAGAGTCCTGAGATGATGACCAAGTTCATTATTGTTGAAATTTAGTAAGTCTTTACGTCGTTCCTTACAATATAGAATTGGTCTAGTTATATTTTTCACCAGAATTCATTTCCCAAAGAACTGACAGTTGGCTGAAAGATGTAATTTTGATTTTTTAAAAAAGTGACCTGCATATTTCATAAGCATATATTGCAATTTATGTATTATTTTGTTCAAATAAGCTGCCGAATTAAGCAAAGATTGATAGTACTTGTGAATATCTCCATGACTTTAATGGTATCTGAATGAATAAAAATAATTCATAATGGCATTAGACAAGAAAAATCAAATGTGAACCCTGATTAGTTTACAAACCCTCCTCTGAATTTCTAGACCTCTAGAACCTTACTCAATACACTGGATTTAAATTATCTAGTTATATATCCATCTCTCCAATACACTGGCATACTCTGAGGTCAGAGACTGTGTCGCATCCCTTTGTTACTTCTGGCACAGTTACGGCTATGTCTCCTGAGTTCAATCAAGTGTAGAAAATGAAGCGGTGATTAGCCCTGGGCTGATCAAGATACAAAGAAAAACAGAGGGTGATCCATGTGTATGAAACACTCACAAGGGAAGGTGATTGCATTTGCATAATTTGTGTGATTGTCATTGAAAATACACACTTTGCAAGATGCTCTTCAGCAATTTTCATGTTAGATGTATACAGTATGTCATGTCTTTCCTTTGCTTTTTATGATCTTTCTGAGACACCAATTGAGATCTTACAATAGGAAAGCAGCACGTGGACATGGTGGAATGAGATAAGGACCCAGCTTTGTTATTCCTCATGATGTAGGGTTCTCTTTTATTCTTTAAAACATGATTTATTCATAATTAAAATGGTGGTTGTATTATTTAGCTTACATTTCTCCTAGGGTTGTTGTCAGGATCAAATGAAATAATATGTGAAAGGGCCTTGTAAACTGTACACCACTGCAAATATTAGATTTATGAAGTCACCATTTTATGGAGTCAGCTAATGCGGAATTTCAAGGTAGGACAGTGGCAGCCCTTGATATCCTAAGTTATTCTAGTCAGTCAGTTCATGGTATTAAGGACAAAATCCACAGATTTAAAAATATCAATGTTAACATATATCAGAAAGCAGAATTATCTTTATTCATAAAGGAATAAATATTTTCGAGAAGCACAAAATAGATATCTTCATATAAAATAACTAAAATGTGTTATGTGTATAGATGTCAAAGAATTTTATAAATATAAAAAAAACGTGTTGCTGCCAATTGAAATGAATCATTGTCTCAAAGAGATTAGCAGTTTTGAAGCTGATAACATATTTCCCATGGCAACCAAACTCACGTCTCTGGTACATTTAAGGGAGTTTCCAGTTTTGATGTTACTATGTGTGGGTAACGCCTGTCTGGGATAGAAACTAAACTGACTTTAGAAAATCACATTTATTGAAATAAATCTAATCATGGCAGTTGACATCACTTGATGTGAACATTTTCCAGCTCAGAACAAATATCTTTTCCCTACAAGAGAGGCGGGCAATTCCCAGACCTGGTTGTGCTGAGTGATCAATCCTTCAGAGAAAGCAGTATGTCTAAAGCTATATCATCACACTCAGATTTCTGACAGCAGACTAAATCTACTAGATCACACCTTCTTTCAGAGAACACTCCCTGCCTCCCTTCAACAGAGGCTGGGACAGAGATGGCATGTATGCCCCTCCTCCCACCTCCACCAATGTTGTTACACAATGAGAAGACTCAATTCTGTTGATCAGAGAATTTTGCATTTTAAAGATTTTGATATGTTGTGTTTCTATTTTCACTCAAAGTAAACATATTTTCTACTTTGCCTTGGGGCCTCTTCTCTGACTGAAGTATTTTTTAAAAGTATATTCCAGGTATTTTCATAGTATTGATTTATAGTCTAATTCTGTTATAGTTCTAAAAATTTTGTATTATTTCAATTCTTCTGTGTTATCTGAGGTGTTTTATGTTTCAGAATGTGGTCTATGTTGCTCAGTGTTCCGAGTGCATCTGAAAAGGGTGCTGTTGTTGTTGGATGGGCTGCTCTGACTGCCATTTAGGTCAAGTTGGTTGACACTCCGGTCAGGTCTTTTATAACTCTCATGACATTCTGCCTGCTTGTTCCGTTGATACTGAGAGAGGAATGCTGAAGTCTCCAGCCATAACTGTGTGTTTATCTATTTCTCATTTTAGTTTTGTCAGTTTTTGCTTTGTGTGATTTTAAGCTCTGTTGTTAGGTGCATAGATATTTAGTATTGTTATGTAATGTCCATCTCCATCCCTGCTAATATTACAGGTCTGAAGCTTACTTTGTGTGACATTAACATAGACACTCAATTTTTCTTTTGATTGGTATTAGCACAGTACATCTTTCTACCTATCCTTTTACTTTAAAGTTATCTGTCTTTATAATTGAAGGGTTTAACTGATGTGCTTAGAAGAGATATTTTTGTAAACAACAAAAATGTCCATTACGTTTGTGATCCCAAGATTAAGGACTTTTTCTGGGTAACTTCTTAAAGTTTGCATTTTGAATCAGCTTTTTAAAGCTATGAGAGGAAGGAAGATGGAAGAATCTAATTTGAGGTAAGGGAATTGGAACCATATTAAGCACTCTCTAGTCTGCCTAATATCTGCTAGATCCTTTGCTCTCATCGCTGAGTGTGACGGATTATTTTCCCCAACTTCATGACAGGCCATTCTGGCCCCAGAGCACAGGCTGCTAGTGATCCCCTATTTTCATTCTCCCCTTCTTCCACAGTAATAATATAATACCTAGGCAAGGTATTAGAGCACATTTACAAATCTCTTTTTTAATGAAAGTTGCCTTGTGACTTAGTTCTGGCCAATGAGATCTAAGCTGAAGTGTAGTTCCTGGAAACTTTCCCCCAAAGAGGACACTCTCTGTTTCTTTGCTCATTCCTTCAGCCACCCTACTACCTGCAGTACCGATACGATGACTATAGCATCACTGCTATGCCAGACCATGAGGACAAGGGCCACAGTCCTGGGCAGTAGAACAGTGAGCCATAAGCAACCTGGGCCCCTGTGCACTCTGTGGAGCAGAGTCATACCTGCCCCTGGGTATTCCTCCTGACTTCTATATAAGAGAGAAATAAAAATCTACCTTGATTAAGCTTCCATTCTTTGTTTCTTTTTTAAAATACATTTTATTGATTTTTTTTTTAACAGAGAGGAAGGAGAGGGATAGGAAGTTAGAAACATCGATGAGAGAGAAACATTGATATGCTGTCTCCTGCACACCCTGTATTGGAGATGTGCCCACAATCAATGTACATGCCCTTGACCAGAATCGAACCTGGGACCTTTCAGGTTCAGCCTGATGCTCTATCCACTGAGCCAAACCAGTTTTGGCAGCTTCCATTCTTTGGGAAGTTTGCTTATTGTCCCTGAACCTAATCCTAATGAATTAGTCTGGGACCAATGAACATCATACGTGTTATATAACCACAATCTACTTCATGTTTGGACAGACCCATATCAGCATCTGCTATGGTTTTGTGACAAAGTCATACAGAATTGGAAGAAAAGGCTATTTTATCTGATTTTTTTCAATTTACTAAATTTAAAATTACAAAAATTATTTGATGGTGGGGCTGAGATGCCATGGCAAACTTACATATTGTGTGTAGAAGATTTAGATTTGGGTTAAGATTGGACTCTGTCCCATACCAGTTGTATATTCTTAGGGAAGTTACTTAATCTGTCTGGACCTTAGTTTTCTATAAAATAAAGATACCAACATCTAGTTCATTGAGTTGTTAGAATGAATAAATAAAATATATGTGACAGAGCTTGGTAAGTACTAAGCACTATGTAAATATCAGGGGTTATAATTATAAAATTGCAAGAAAAGTTATATGTGTAACCCAGAAAGGTAAAGTCATTGCACATACAAACTCACAGTGGTGTTTGTATGTATGTGTGGGTTGCTAATTACAAATGAGAATGAACTGAAAAATCCATTCTAGTTAGTAACTTAGAAACATAAAAAAACAAAAATTTGTGGCATATTGTCACATAGATTCCTATCATATCATCACATCAAAGTTGCCAGAATTCTTTAATATCTCTTATTTTATATTATAAATCATCCCGGTTTTTTTTGCTTTATTTTAATAGGTTAACACTAGTCAAAATATAGATTTAACCATTTAAGTTTCTGTACAATACCCAAGAAACTGCCAGCATGATTGCTTTGTTCAAAATTACTTTCTGTTTTAAAACTATTCATACTAAGTGCTATTAAAGTGTTAAATAGGGATAAGAAAGAAAAGTCCATCTTCAGTCTGAAGCTGGCAGAAAGATAAAAACTCAATGGACCTGGCTTGGGGTGGGAATAGCTAGAGTACAGGTTATAACAAGTTCTAGAGAGGAAGGGGGCTAAGAGAGGGTGATGGAAGCCATGTGTGGGAGCAGATGACAGCCTTGGGAACTGGGGCCAGTGGTAGGTAAATAAGACCAGGAGGGCAGCTGAAGGGACTGAGAACTTCAAAGATGGGAGGCACTTTCAGACCAAATTCAGGCAGTTGCAGCTGTGAGCAGCCCGGAGGAAGGAACAAGGCAGGAGGTATGTAGTGGAATTAGTGCTGGTCCAACCCAAGTCTGCGTGTGTATCTCCACAGCACTTGTGTCTAGTTGGGAGAACATCAGGGCCAAACGGGAGGGTCAGCCGGAGGCTCCATCTCAAATACCTATGCACCACATGTTTCTCTGTCCGGTGGAATTCATGCAACATATATTTTTAAGACTCAGATTTTCTAATAGGGCAGTTTCGTTGGAGAGAGGATCATAAACATCCGATGACAGTTAACAATGAGAAGCTTAAGGTTTTAAAAGAAAACCTGCTTCTAGAAAGAACATCTTATAAATCTATTTCAGCATTTACACCTATAAGAGCAACCCTTCACTTATTCAATATTTGACTTCCAAAATCTAGAGAATGACTATGCAAAAACCAAGACTCAGATTTTAAAGATTACATTTTTGGGTAAATTCTAAAGTATGATAAAAAAATAAAATGTTAAACCTCTTACTAACATTTCTGCTCCTCCTTCCTTGGATGTGGTGCTGGAGCTTCCTTTCACCCCTCAACCACTTAGCTGGGGGAAAGCTTTTCCAAGGATAGACCCAATGAAGGCCAACTCCAAAGACAGGGCAAGAGCCATCATCCCTGGAGGGTGACTTGAGGATAAAGCTTTCAGGAGGATAACCATAGATCCCTTTCTCCACAGAGGATACATCGTAACACCACTGACAACAATTTTCAGCCACTCCACAAGGGATTCTAATCTTGGTCCATAAAAATATCATCCCAAAGTACATGCTGGTACATATTTGGATATTATCTGTCTCTTGTCAGATGTGTGTGTGTGTGTGTGTAGGTGTGCGTGTGTGTGTGTGTGTGTGTGTGTGTGTGTGTGAGAGAGAGAGAGAGAGAGAGAGAGAGCGAGAGCACTAGATATTTCATTTCCTCTTTATATGGCAACCCTAGATTCAATGAGATTAAATACACCATAATCTTTTACCTTTATTGACAGAATAAATATTTAAAAAGGACATTTCACATACAGATGAGTTTAGAACAAACATCAAATCCCATCAAAATGATTGATCCACACTTTTGAGACTATATTGCAGGAAAATAATGCAAGAGGAAAAAAGTAATTTGCAAATAGTACATTAGTTCTTGCATAATAGCAAAAAGTGGTAAAACCCCAAATACTCAAAGGGGAAGTGTAGCTGTGGGGGCTCTGACCAGAGTATGTCAGAGGTCAAAGTCCCACTTGCCATACGAATGTGTATAGGCAACGACACAGCAGTAGTACTATGTTAAAGGCCCCTTTGCCCCATGCAAGTGTGAGGACAATGACTCAGCAGTAGCACTCTATGTACTGCCCAAGCACATCCTTATATGACCTGCTTATGTTAATATAGCACAGATGTCACTAATTGATATGAGGGCTCTTTTGTTTGAGTGAGTACATAAGGTGCCCCTGACCAGCCAGTTGTTGGCTGCTTTATTAATAATAAAGCATGTCCCACTTACCTATGGCTACCCATGTATTCTTCCAATTTCCCGTGTCCAAAGGGGTCAAGACCCTGGCTGAGGAACTTGGACCCAACAGTAGTTTATTCTAGTTTACAAGTATGATAGAATGTTTTATAACTATTACATGTCAAGCACAAAAAAGTTTTTTCATACCATGAAAACATGAATGAAGAAACATATAGTTTTCCTTTCTGTAGGTGTGCAAAATGGGTAATGCCTAAAAATGATCATGGCACCCATTGGTCCAGGGCACATTTACGGGGGTAGCAGGTTTCAGTATGTGCTCAATAATTGTACTTCTTTTCTTCCTACATGCATCTACCCAAATATTAGTCATCCTATAAGCCCTATCTCAGATAGCTGAACCTCCACAGCCTTTGGTTGTAAGCTTGAGGATATGAGTTGAGTCTTAGTCACATTAATGGTACATAGCACTGGGCCACAGCTGGCCCACATGGTGCCTTGTGCACACAGAAAAAGGCACTTCTACATGTGGGTGGCAGCAGCCCCATGCCAGCTGGGGCACAATGACCTGCAGTGGGGCTGCCTTGTAAGCCCCCGTTCAGAGGAATGCCCTATTGCAGGCTACAACCTATTTTTTGCAGCTTCTTCCCCTCATCCAAGCCTGAATTTACAACCTTTAGAAATTCCTCATTTCTATTTAAGATAGGCTTGCCCGCCTCTCTTTGTCTACCATCATCTGTGAGTCAGGTTTGTACGTTTAATACTGTTTTCCTCTCGAGGGAATACCTTGCAGTTCAAGACACTAGAATTTATGAACTTCAGTTAACGTTGAGTCCATATTCCCCTGGCTTTCTACCATCACAAATGCAGTCTCTTCAGTGGCTCAGACACTTGCTGCCTAAGTGTCTGCTGGGGCTGGATGCTGGGCTGAGTGGCCCAGGCCACAGGCTGCCAAGGCCATCTGCCCTCCCCCTACCCATGGCTTTTTCACTTAGCAGGTGATTTCTGCTTCTATTCTTAGCACTAATACAGAAATGAAATAAGACAAATACAAATAAACTCAATGTAATCTGTGAGGATCTTGCTGCATTCAGAAGCTTCTGGAAAAGACAGAGAGAAGCTGCATTGGATTTGGCCCACCACACCCAGCTGGGTCAGGGTGCACACTCCCAGATCCAAAATTGGTCACAGGGGTGCAGACATCTCTCTGGGGAGCGATTCACCCTAGAGGGAAAGATATCACCCTCTGTTCTTGGGTGGAAGGTACTACTAAGCTAATAGTTATGAATCACCTTTACAGGCTGGATGAAAAGGTGCTGGATGGCTGGGCCTTCTCTGTCCCTCTGCTCCTGGAGGGGCCACCCTGCATGTATGGGCTTTCCTGGGACTACCCTGGGTGAAGGACAAATGCTCAGTGGAAAGAGAAGAATAGGGGAATAGACTATTTTTATCTCACCTTTGCTGACTGCTTCTTGGGGGAAAAGAATAGCAAGTTCTCAAGAGAGAAATAGGATCAAGAAAGGGAAGATAGCAAATACTTGGTCTGATCTTTGGCTTCAAGTGAAAGCCCCAGGATCTGGGACCATCCTGTCAGTCGTGAGGTTTTTCATGGTTCAGACTGAACAACAGCGTCCTCTCAGCAGACCAGGAGTTTCAACATGAACCTCAGCATTCAATCCACCCAAATCTGTGTTGTTAACCTAGTGCTCTATCAGAGAGTATTTTGTGGCAGGGCAGGCAGCCACGGAACACTCTTCCAGAGTGCCTCGGGTAGCCCGCCACAGCTGGGCCGCTGCTGTTGGCGCTCTGCCTGCCCAGGGGGGCCTACACAGAGGGTTGCTTCTCACAACACAAACAGATGGATGGATGGGCTGCCATCTGCAAGGAGCAGAGTCAAGGCCTGATGAGCTCCACTGTGAACTGTTATGAAGCTGTCTTTATAACCAGAGGCGTAAAAAGTATGGCTCCCTGCGCGGCTGCAACAGCCCACCATCATGCTGGTAAGACACTTCATTTGTCTAGGCAGCTTTGCCCGGCTTATTACCTGAGGCATAACTGCTTTTGTTACACATTCACAGGTATCAGGAAAAGACATTCTTCTTGGTCTCATTTTCAATGCCCTACTTACCAACTTCATCCCTGATGTTTGCAAGTTCGATCGACAGCTCTTTTTCTTTCACAAGGGCGCTTTCATTCTGAAAAAACAAAATGCACACTGAGAGTCCCTAGTTTTATGCTACATAAGCACTGCCACATGTTTAATTAATGAATCATATGAAGCAAATATTTATAAGTCTAAACCTTAAGGAGAAAATTTTCTCATTATGTAAGCATATAAAAATATACAAAGCCAGGAATTATTCATTTGGATCGCATTCAAAGTGCAAAGCTTGCAATATAATATTAATAATATCCATGGTTGTGCTTTTCTCTATATTGCTCTTGTATAGATCACCCTTCAATACTTTTTGCATGTCTATATCTTTCACATTAATCTACTATTATATATTATTGTACATTGTTAATTATCACTATTATGAGATTTTTGACTATGAAAAATCATATTTCTTTGAGGGGCAAATGCTTATTTTATTAACTGCCTTCTTAAATTTGCCCTTTCATTCGAAGATGCATGGTCAGCTTCCTAATGAATAATGAGCACGACATATAACATAAAGCATTTCTCTTTATAATTAGACCAACAATAAAACATAAAGCTCCAGAGTTGTTGTTGTTGTTGTTGTTTTGTTTATGTGTGTGTGTGTGTCTATGTTGGATTCAGTATCAATAGAAGGAATAAGAAGAAATCTCTCACGTGAAATATCATTTAGTATAAAGTACATAATTTCTAACTAAATAACTGCTAAGCTGGTTGCAAATCAATACATTCTGTGACACAAAAGAGAAGTAGTTGAAGCAATGCTGACCTCGTAATCTTCATTATTGAGTCACCATAAACATTCATCTTTCTTATGATTTTACTAATTCTACAATAACTAAGAAAGATGTGCCACATGAATTCTCTTCAAGTGAGAGATCCCAAAATATAAAGTCCTTGTCATTCTGTAAAATGTATTCCACTCCCAAAGCAAACATTTCTAAAGAGGAGATACTGGCTAAAATGTGTACCAAGTATTTGGGGCCCTTTCTTTATTAACCCCCTTTGACTCTGGTTTTATCACCTCTGAAGAACCAGTGTCATATTTGAACTGACAGTTTTCATAACAATAAAACATAAAGCTCCAGAGTTGTTTCTGTGTCTGCTGCGTTTAGACCTTGGTAACACCTGCATCACTTTGGATTATGGGAAAGGTTTCAGTTTATCCAAAAGGCATTTGTTAGGCAAAGTCATAATTTCATGTTAAAATAAAACCCTATTTGCAGAATAAACTGAGAGCTATTTTGGGCCCAGGTATCAACAATCATTAATTAACCCATGGTTCTCTCAGGAACAAGGCAGCAATGATAGGTCCTTTGAGAGACAATGGACCCCATCTCATTCATGAAACTCTCACCCCCCATCCCAGCCCAGAGCATGCTTGCCTCCCTGAATTTGAAGGCTAGAAATCCCACCTGTGGCTGTGTATTTTCCTAATCACCAAGCCTTGCTGCCTCTATGACAAGGCCATGGTATAGTATTGGCATGACGGTTTATAAATTAATATATGTGAAGTAGTTAGAATGGTGCCTGGCATTTAGCAAGTTCTCTACAGGAATTATTTGTTATTATAACGCCTCTGTTTTCCCTTTACCTTATTTGTAACTAGGTAGCATCCTATAGATAATAGGTGCTTTTCATATTAACAATCAAAATATGTTTAACATTTTTATGCCAATCTCATACTGTTGTGTTTTTTTTTTTTAATTTTTTTACAGCACCTTTCTGGCTGCACCCTGATTCTACTCCAAGTTCAAAGACAGAACAGAACAGGGAATGTATTTTAATCACACTGATCACAGTGATTATACGCTTATTCTATACAATATGGCCAGCTGACATTCAACTTGTTACTACTAGTTGAGAAAATCTGGTATTCTAAAGAGAGTAAATTCCAGTATTTACTCTACAATAATTGTAATCTAATGAAAAAACAAAAACAACAACTTGTTTCTACTATCCAGAATAATTTTGAACACTAATATTCTTAGCTCCTAAGTAGAGCCAAGGGATCAAAATATTGTATTTTTCAGAACAGAAATAACATCACTCAAATATTCATTCCTAGAGTGCGGAGAGGTGTGGGAACTGAGAGGCAGTCAGGCAGTGAACAACCAGAACTTAACAAACAACAAATGAACTTGTATTTCTAACCCAAAGCTAATAGTTCCCTCTGCTTCAGATAGGAGCCCTTGGAAAAGATGCCCCGAAGGTAATGTCAACTTGCCTGGGAGATCTGTCTGTCATATCAAAACCCTGGACACTTTCCGGCACAGGGAAAGGAGAGGCCTGAAGGTCTTCAGCAGGGAGGACGACGGGACTCAGCTGGGAGCAGTACTGACTGCCATGGAGATGGTCCACAAAGATTCTGGACTTGATTGCTTTGGTGAAAAGCTAATTCTGATATCCGTGGCAGGCCTGTCTTACTATCTTTGTTGTAGGAGAAACATAAGTGAGAAGGAAAGAAGCAAGAAAAGAACAGGAGAGGATGGGAAGAGAGAGAAGAAGGAAGGGGAAATGGGCAGGAAACAGGTGATATTGGAGACCCTGCATCTGCTCAGGGAAGCAGAGGCGGTTGAGAGAGACTGAGAATGAGAGTGATCCCATCCACACTCATCCCTACCCTTTTACAAGTGCAGGCGATAAAACCAACTAGTTTGAAACTACAGTCATCAAATGGCTTTCCAAGGAAGGGTCAGCTGCCTAAAATAAGCAACAAACATGATGGCTCAAATGTTAATATTAACATGAACCTCCCCAAACACTTTCTACATGTCAGGCACTGCACCAGGTAAACCCTAAACCTTATGACGCCTCCAAATTCAGCCAACGGGTCCTGGGTTTTTATTTGCCTTTATGGTAGATAAAACTGGGGCTGTATGGTCATGTAACCAGTCAAGAAGTGGCAAATACAGGGGGGGGGGAGGGGAAGAAGTGGCAAATACTGGAGTTTTAACCCAGAATTTATACTCTTCATCAAACACTATCACACAGAGATTCTCCCCTTCTATTCATGCTTATCTAGATGCAACATCAAGGTTCAAACTGCATTGCTCCTCAGATGGGCTTCTAACATTTCTTACCATGAAGATTTCAGACTGATGGGAGAGAGCCAGTGTCAGCTTCTGACCACTGTTTCAATGAAAAATTCCCTAGCTGTATTCACACCCCTCCCACCACCTGAACGACTTCTATTTGTCCTTGGTGTTCATCTGTTGTGTGTCAGGACCTTTGCATTGTAGCCTGCATGGGGTTGTAACTTCTGAGTGGGTAGCTATTCAGTTTTCCCCGGCCCTCTCTGAAGGGTGACAACATTGCTGCTTGGACGCTGGTGCGGCCGCGCTCTGCTCCGATGGCCAGCCTCTGCAGTTTGGCAACAGGCCTCCCCTAAGTGCTTGTTCTTGGAATGCCCACTTTTCTAATTTCTGAATTCTCTGCATCAATGATGTGAGCTTTTGTTTTCTGCTGGCCAAACCAGAATGACGGGTGCTGCTCTGCCATGCAATGACCAAGGCTGTGACTGCAGGAACACTGTCCTGGGCAAGCAGTGAGCTTAAAAGGGCCTTTACTCTACTCCTTGCCTCAAACAATTGTTCTCCATCCATGTGGTAAACAGATTCCAACAGCTGCCTTGGCAGGCCCTCAGGTTCTGCTCCACACCCAGGAGTGAGGCTGCCCCAAAAGGCTCCCTTGGAAAGGATCTCATGCCACCAAGCCCCTTCGGTGTCCCAGCTAAGCCAGGTCTGGGGTGGTGACTGGAATATGAGCCAGGTCTCCTCGTCGGCCCAGTGTTTCCCTACATGGGGGATGAGTGGAAAATTCCTACCTTCTGCCAAGCACATGCACTCCTGCTTTCACTCCAAAGGACTAAAAATAGGGCTCAGGATTAACCATCCAAACCATTCTAGAGATACAGTCCAGAAATCGCCAAGTCTAAGAAGGCCACCTTCAAATGCTACTATTTACTGTGTGACAGGCTTAACTGAAACAGACCCTGGAGAACATTCATCTAAGCTCACACCAGCAGCTGTGTCTTATCAGCTACCTCTCATATTTGGTCACGACCTCTGCTTTGCATTCTGAGTTCTTCATTCTCTCCAGTGTGGCACATTGCAGCCACAGAGGAATCCAAATGAGTTGATTCAAGCCCTCCAGTCTCCCCTCCATGAGCTCTCAGAAGACCCCTGAGACTCTGCTAAAGTGTAGCCTACAGTTCTCAGATATCATTCCTATGGGGCTGTTCACAATCGCTGGGTGTTACAGAAGCCTGGCAAAATATAGGACCTGCTAATCATTCCATTAAATTCAAGCAACTGGACATGTGGCCAAGACCAGGCAAACCTGTCACACTCTCTTATTTTAAAACTAGAGGCCCAGTGCATAAAATTCATGCATGGGGGGAGGATGTCCCTCAGCCCAGCCTGCACCCTCTCTAATCAGGGACCCCTCGAGGGATGTCTGATTGCCTTTTTAGGCCTGATCCCAATAGAACTGGGCCTAAATGGGCAGTTAGACATCCTTCTCACAATCCAGGACTGCTAGCTCCAAAATGCTTGCCTGCCTGCCTCCCTGATTGTACCTAACCACTTCTGCCTGCCAGCCTGATCACCTCCTAACCACTACCCTGCCAGCCTAATTGATGTCTAAACTGCTCTCCTGACAGCCTGTTTACCCCCAACTTCCCTCCTCTGTCTGCCTGGTCAGCCCTAACTGCCCTCCCTTGCAGGCTTGATCACCCCAAACTGTCCTCTCTTGCAGGCCTGGTCCCTCCCAATGGCCTTCCCCTGCTGGCCATCTTGTGTCCACATGGGGCAGGATCTTTGACCACATGGGGGCAGCCCTCTTGTATGTTGGAGTGATGGTCAATCTGGGCATTACTCTTTCATTAAATAGGATAGAGGCATGAATGGGGGCCAGCTGGTTTGCCCTGAAGAGTGTCCTGGATCAGGGTGAGGGTTCCCTTGGGGCATGGGACAGCCTGGGCGAGGGGCCTATGGTGGTTTGCAGGCTGGCCATGCCCCCCCAGCAACCCAAGGGGAGGCCCTGGGATCTGGGGTTAATTTATGTTCTACAATTGAAACTTTGTAGCCTGGAGCAGAGCCAAGCCTTCTGCTCGCTTTTTGGTGACAGTCATTTCTGTTTGAAACTTTGTAGCCTAGAGTGGAGGCCTAGGCTAGGGCTGCAGAAGGTTGACTTCTTCCATCGCCCCAGCAACACTAGCCTCTGCTCTCTGCAGCTCCATGGCTGCCACCATTTCTGTTGAGATTATGTATAGTCTATAATTAAAACTTTGTAGCATTGAGTGAAGGCCTAGGCTGGCAAAGGCAGGCGGAAAGCTTGGCTTCCTCCATTGTCAGGGAAACTCAAGCCTCCCTCCTCTCTCAGTGGTGGCAGCCATCTTGGTTGGGGTTATTTGCATAATTTGCTCCTGATTGGCTAGTGGCTTGATTGGAGGTATGGTCAATTTGTATATTACTCTTTTATTAGACAGGATGTGAACTTGGTGGTAACAGGATGTGAACAAGTCTCTCCTTGTTAACAACATCCACGTGCTTCTAGTGGGCATTAGCAGCTAAGCCTTAAATTAGAAATCAATAGAACAGACCCTAGCAACTTTGGCTCAATGGATAGAACATTGGCCTGCAGACTAAAGGGTCCCAGGTTAGATTCTGCTCATGGGCACAAACTACAATTGAATCCAGTTGCAGACTCCCCGCCCTGGCCCGGGGCATGTGGAAAGCAATCAATAGATGTGTCTCTCTCACCTCAGTATTTCTCTTGTCTCTTCCTTCCCTTTCTACTCTCTCTAAAAATCAATGGAAAACCATCCTTGGATGAAGATTGTGAATAATCCTATATAATAAAAGAGTAATATACAAATCGACCGTACCTCCTATCAAGCCACACCCACAGCCACACCCACCAGCCAATCAGGAGAAAATTATGCAAATAAACCCCAGCCAAAATGGCTGCCACCACTGAGAGCAGGAGGGAGGCTTAGGTTTCCCCGGTAATGAAGGAAGCCAAGCTTTCCACCTCCCTTTGCCAGCCTAGGCCTCCACTCAATGCTGCAAAGTTTCAATTATAGAAGATACATAATCTCAACAAAAATGGCGGCAGCCACGGAGTTGGATAGAGAAGAGGATAGCGTTGCCAGGGCGATGGAGGAAGCCAAACTTCTGCAGCCCTAGCCTAGGCCTCCACTCTAGGCTACAAAGTTTCAATTGTAGAACATAAATTAACCCCAGATCCCAGGGCTTCCGCTTGGGTTGCTAGGAGGCATGGCCAGCCTGCAAACCACCATAGGCCCTTCACCCAGGCTGCCCCACACCCCAAGGGAACCCCCACCCTGATACAGGTCACCCTTCAGGGCAAACCAGCTTGCCTCCACCCATGTACCAGGCCTCTATGCTATCTAATAAAAGAGTAATATGCAGATTGACCATCATTCCAACACACAAGAGTGCTGCCCCCATATGGTCAAAGATCCTGCCCCATGTGGACACAAGATGGCCACCACAAGATGGCCAGCAGGGCAGGACAGTGAGAGGTTCCAGGCCTGCAAGGGAGGGCAGTTGTGGGTAATCAGGCCAGCAGGGGAGGGCAGCTGAGGGTGATCAAGCCTGCAGGGGAGGGCAGTTAGGGGTGACCAAGTGGGCAGAGGAGGAAAGTTGGGGGCAAACAGGCTGGCAGGGGAGCAGTTAGACATAAATTAGGCTGGCAGGGTAGTGGTTAGGAGCTGATCAGGTTGGCAGGCAGAAGTGGTTAGGTGCAATCAGGAAGGCAGGCAGGTGAGCAGTTTGGAGCTAGTAGTCCTGGATTGTGAGAAGGATGTCCGACTGCTTACTTAGGCTAATCCTACTGGGATGGGGCCTAAAAAAGGCAGCCAGACATCCCTTGAGGGGTCCCAGATTTAAGAGGGTGCAAGCTGGGCTGAGGGACACCCCCTTCCTCCCCTCCTCCCATGCACAAATTTCGTGTACCAGGCCTCTAGTAATAATAATAATCAGAAAAGCCTATTTATTATTAAAACTGAATGTTGGGTGAATCTGAGGTGCTTTCACCCCAACCAAACCAGAAATAGAAAATTTATACAAAAAAAACACACATTTTATTGAGTGCCCACTAAGTAACTGGCAGACATGCCAGGCAGGATATTTCTGCCTTCAAGGAGCCTTTGAGTCTCCCAGAGTCAGTGAAGGCGTGGGCAATTACAAAACAGCATGGCACAACTCGATGGGGCCGGGCTGGAGGGGATGTTCTGGGGCCAGAGGATCTGATAGGTGCCCCCCAGGCAAAGGCCAGGGGGACCGGGGACAAAACAGCACCTGGGCTCTTTCAGGAGCCTGGCCCACATCAGAGGGGCCCTTCTCTTTTGCTCACCAAGGTTTGCCTCTGGTCTGATTTTCCCTGCAAGAGTTCTTGGTTGGCTACAGGGTTACTGATGACAACTTCACAAAACTCACTGTCGTTCTGTTTTTACCAGCTCCTTCTTCCCCACCTGATATTTTTTTATAGGTGGGCATATATATGTAAATTTTAAACATATACATGTCAGCCAAACAACTCCCAACTAATTTTTCCTATCTTTTTAGCCAGCCCCTAAATCAGCAAAGATCAGGAAAATTCAGCCACATGAGCTGAGCCCCCTTTTCCAGGCTAAACAAAGATCCAGACAGGAAGCTGAAGAAGAAATCTAGGGAATTCTGGTCTTTGAGGAAACATCCTGATCCTTTTGTTGTGAATTTTTGAAATTCAAAGGGACATACTCATGAAATTACAAAGAAGTTAAGAAATGTTTCATTCTTCCCAGAAACAATATTGCTTTTCACCCTGGACTCCAGGAGTTCAGGTTATGGTTAATTCTACGAGTTAGAATAGGTCATGTAGGGAAACATTTTCTTTTGTATTTCAAGACGAAGCAGCCACAAGAGGACATACAAAACAGATCTTCTAAGTCTTCATCACTGTTTTCACGCCACATTTTCAGTATCAGTATTATGGAGATGGGCAAGTTTCATAGCGTAACTCTATGGAAATTCCTTTGGGAGGTACACGACCTTTCTTCGTCTTTCATTTTGGTTATGCCTTTAAGGCAGCACTGACGCCATGCTTTGACTTAATCAAGAAGTACTATTATATTATTACATTCACATACAATTAACACAGGCCACTGTTTTTGTATCTGCCTCTCTATGCGGAAATGAAATTTAACATAGACTGTTCAAAGGGACTGTTTTATTCACATTAATATTCTCAAATACATGTCAGTGTCTCCTTGTGTGAAAAACGCACCTTGTTTTAATAATCAGAATGACTAAATTTAAAGGTGTTTCGCTCCAGCCTTTGCCCTTGTGCATGGTGGGGAGAGGCAGTGGTGACAAAATGACCAGCTTGCCCAAGAGGCTGCCGTTAATCAGGGGGTGTCATGCCACACCTGGATTGCTAATGATCAGTTAGAGACGACAGAAACTTGTAATTTCTGAGTGCAAAAAAGTAATGCTGGGAAATTTTGGATCTCAGAGTGAACAGAAAAAGGAAACTTAGCCAGGACCATGATTTTTAATCCATTTATGTACCACTTGAGAAGTTTCTTGACCTTTCTGGATTCTATCTTTCTCTAGTTACTTTCACAAATTCAGTATTGTCAGACCACCCACACATACCTCAGGGGGACAGGAGGCACCTTCTCTCAACTTCCACCACTACCAAGAATTAGAGAAAAGATATAGAAGATTAGCTTCTGACATTATAGGCAATGCAGAAAAGATTAGGGTAGAGATATGCCCATTAACTCCAAAGAAATAAAACAGTAACTAAACCAGCCAGGTGAGTTGTGGTGAAAAAAGCAAAGCAAAGGGAGCTTAGAACAGTGGTCGGCAAACTGCGGCTCGCAGTAGTCAGCAAACTCAATAGTCAACAGAACGGCAAACCGCAGCTCGTGAGCTGCAGTTTGTTGACCAATGGCTTAGGAAAAGCAGTCACCAAGGGAATAACAACCACACAGCTTCTCAATTGCATTGATTTCAGGCTTGAGGGGGTGATGGACAGGGACACACCCGGCTCTGAGGCCACCGAACGCCTCAACAATGTGGCTCAGATTCCATTCTTATATCAAAGCTTCTTATGAAGCTAGACATTGACTTTAAAAGAAATAACATGTTTCTCAGGCAAATGAGCATTCATTTGCTTGTTTTTCACTCTTTCTTTTAAAATATATTTTATTGATTTTTCACAGAGAGGAAGGGAGAGGGATAGAAAGTCAGAAACATCGATGAGAGAGAAACATAGATCACCTGCCTCTTGCACACCCCCCACTGGGGATGTGCCCGCAGCCACGGTACATGCCATTGACCGAAATCGAACCTGGGACTTTTCAGTCCGCAGGCCAATGCTCTATCCACTGAGCCAAACTGGTTTCGGCGCTTGTTTTTCACTCTTAAAAAACATAATGGCACTCTGGTTTATACATCTAGGTTACTTCTTTTAATAACTCAACATCCATAAGAACTAGCAGTTCTGGCAGGTTAAGGGTGAGGAGGTCTGAACCCACAGAACTGCTGGCTTGATCCAGAGGCAGGCTGAGTCTTCAGCTTAATGGACTCTCTGAGATCCATCTGGGTGTCCCAAAGTTCTCCCTGGATTATACATTTCCTTTAAAAATACATGTAGAACACGTCTTTCTATAAATTGCTGCTCTTCTCTCTGGTCCAAAAAAGGCCCTATAATACATCTGTCCAAAAGTAACCTCACACGGTGAGCTGATCATAAATTCCTAACTGAGCAGGTGATGGTGGGTAGTCACTCCCCAGGCCTAGAAAAAGGTTTATCTGTGCCTTAAACAAGCCCTGTTCATTGCTCTTGTGTATTTACATTAACACACTAGAGACCTGGTGCACAGATTTGTGCACTGGTGATGTCCCTTAGTCTGGCTTGAAGGGATCAGGCCAAAACTAGTTCTCTGACCTCTCCAAAGGGGTCCCAGATATCTAGAGGGTGCAGGCCAGGCTGAG
The DNA here is from genome assembly GCA_027563665.1 of Antrozous pallidus. Classification (NCBI taxonomy): domain Eukaryota; kingdom Metazoa; phylum Chordata; class Mammalia; order Chiroptera; family Vespertilionidae; genus Antrozous; species Antrozous pallidus. Next base: position 16,468,889 of record CM050513.1, read on the forward strand.
GGACCTCCCAGGTGCACAATTGGGACTGAGGAAGGACCCGGGAGGTTGGCCAGCGTGGGAAAGACCACAGAAGAGCTCCAGGACATGTCTGGCCCATCTCATCAAGTCTGGATTGGCCAACCCCCAGCAGCAAGCTAACCTACTGGTGAGAACATCTGCCCCCTGGTGGTCAGTGTGCATAATAGCGACTGGTCGAATGGTTGAACAAGTAGTCGGATACTTAGCACATTAGGCTTTTATTATATAGGATGATCCAACTAACTGAGCTACTGGGCCAGGGCAAGTAATCTTCTTCTTTAGGCCTCTTGGAGGCAGAGCCACTTTCAAGGGAACATATAATCTTGGGAACTATCCTGTACATTACTTTCTTCCACACCTATGTAATCTTCCACACATTTCCTCCTTAATTTCAAATGCATAAGAAAAACTGCAAAACTGTCATTCTCTGGAGAACTTGAAGTCTTTTTTCTGGTAATGTCTTCAGTTTGGTTCAAATAAAATTATTAAAACTCTTTACAGGTTTGGATGTTACTTATTGTGAGGACTCTTAACAGCTCAGAATTCCAAGATGGACCCCAACACTTGTTGACTCAAGTTAAAAAAAACCTGAGTCTGGCTTTCAGCCTGGAAAATATTTCCCCACATTCCCTGTGTGCTGAGATCCCACTGCATTTACTTGGAGCTTTTACACACTGGGCTAAAACACCATTACTCAGGTGCTCCTTGCTTAGAAGTCCATTCCTTCTCAACAGTTCATGAAAGCTCCTCCACATTTTTCCAAGTGAAATTCATGTTCCACTTTTTCCAAGAAATCTTACCTATAATTCCAGCACTAACTTCACTTTTGACTAAGTTCCAGAAACACATAAGATCAGGACCACAGAACCTTACTTAATTATATTACAACTAGGGGCCCGGTGCATGAAATTCGTGTACTGGGGGTGGATGGTCCCTCAACCCAACCTGCTCCCTCTCACATACTGGGAGCCCTCAGGGGATGTCCAACTGATGGCTCACCCCCAGCCTGCCCTGAGCATACGTGTACTGCTCCACGTGTCAGGCCGCTAATAGGACACACAGAGCCGCTGGACACCCAGCCATCGCCCTGCTCAGCTCAGCCCTGGCTGCCTGCAACCACCCGGCCCTGGGGGCTGGGTGCTTGCCACCACTTCAGCACACAGCATCCGGGGGTGGGCGCTCCCTGCCGCTGCCATCACTACTGCTGCTGCCGCTGCTTCCCCTCACAGCGCCTGGGGGCTGGGCACTCGCCACCACTGCCATTTCATCTCCACCCCTGGGCCCTGCGCTCACGCCACTCGGCCCCGCCCCTGCTCCTGTTTGGCTGGGAGCATAGCCAATCAGGAGCGAAGGGACGGTCAAATTTGCATGTTTCTCTTTTATTATATAGGTTTGTACTAAAGTTTTAATTGCTCTATTGTTTAGTTGCCTGCCCACTTGTAATTTCTCTGGAAAAGATAGTACAACCAAGTAAGTTACTACTAAAGTCCATTGGGAAAAATGTGCCTTTTAAGGATTCTTTGAGAGTCCTCACAATAAGTAAGTGCAGATAAGCCAGGAATAAATAGTCAATGAGAGAAACCTAGATGGCAGCATAGGTAAACACCTAAACTGTTGCCTTGCATAACAATTTCAAAAATACAAATAAAAGACAAAACGGACATCATCTAGAACCACAGGAAAGCTAGCTGACTGGAAATTCTACAACTAGAAGGAAAGAGAAAAGCACGAAGAATCAGAGGAGCTGCAAAGCCTAAGGTACAGAAACACGTGCGTTCAGAGAGGACGGGGCCAGAGAGGACGGGGCAGCTGAGTGCCTGGCTGGTGTGCTCTAGTGAGAAGGAGATAAAGCTCCAGACTGCGCTGAACACCAGTTCCAACTGCACTGAACCCCAGTTCTGGGCGAGACCCTGGGGACCCAGGCTCATATGGGGGAAAATCTGGACTGTAAGGAAGAATCTCAGGGGAGCAGTGTAAGGCAGAGGTCCGGAGGTCCGCACGCAAGTGCACGTAGAGAGGACAGACTGTTGAGTGTGTCGCTGACTCCCTCTAGAGGGAAGGAGACAAAAGCTCTGGATGGCGATGGACCCCAGTTCTGACTGCACTGAACCCCAATTCTGGGCAAGAATCTGGAAGTCCATATTCATTGAGGGAGAGACTGGACTGTTTGGCACCAGGCAAAACTTGAGGGTGCCTTTCTCTCAGATGTGCTTGCAGCGATTGCCTGGGGACACTGAGACCCAGAAAACTCATAGGGTGGGGATGACTGGAAGCCAAGACTGTTGACTCCACCCAGAAACTCCATCCCATCCAAGCTGAGCACAAAGGCTTTTGCAATTTTGCAAGTCTTGTTGCATAAGGCTGTCTCCCAGTATAGACACTGCTGATCCTCATACCCAATTGGCCTGGAGGTCAATTCCTCCCAGTGATACCAACAACAATCAAGACTTAACTACAACAAGGCTATACACACAGATCACAAAGGGATGCACCAAGAGTGTCCATCTCAAGTAACAGGGGAGGCTGAGACACCTAGCACACAAAGCTATCCTACCTACTCAGGGAAGCAGCAAAAATGCAGAGACAAAGAAACAGCTTACAAACAAAAGAAATGGAGTATAACAAATGACTGGATATAGAGTTCAAAACCACAGTTACAGGGTTTTTCAAGAGTTTCCTAGAAAATGCTGATAAATTCAGCAAGACCCTCAAGGATATGAAAAAGGACCAACTAGAAATTAAACATACACTGACTGAAATAAAAAATATTATACAGAGACCCAACAGCAGACTAGAAGAATGCAAGAATCAAGTCAAAGATTTGAAATACCAAGAGGCAAAAAACACTCAACTAGGAAAGCAAAAAGAAAAAAGAATCCAAAAATTTGAGGATAGTGTAAGAAGCCTCTGGGACAACTTCAAGCATACTAATATCAGAATTATGGGGGTGCCAGAAGAAGAGAGAGAGCAAGATACTGAAAACATATTTGAAGAAATAATGACTGAAAAGTTCCACCACCTGGTGAAAGAAATAGACTTACAAATCCAGGAAGTGGACAGAACTCCAAACAAAAGGAATCCAAAGAGGACCACACCAAGACACATCATAATTAAAATTCCAAGAGCAAAAGACAAAGAGAGAATATTAAAAGCAGCAAGAGAAAAACAGTTAGTTACCTACAAGGGAGCATCCACATGATTGTCAGCTGATTTCTCAACAGAAACTATGCAGTCTAGATGGAAGTGGCAAGAAATATTCAAAGTGATGAATAGCAAGAACCTACAACCAAGATTACTCAGTGAAGCTAGCATTCAGAATTGGAGGTCAGAAAAAGAGCTTCACAGATAAGAAAAAGCTAAAGGAGTTCATCAACACCAAACCAGTATTATATGAAATGCTGAAAGGTATTCTTTAAGAGGAGGAAGAAGAAAAAGGAAGAAAAGGTGGCTGTTTTAAACTAGAGCATGGATGGAACTGGAGAGCATTATGCTAAGTGAAATAAGCCAGTCAAAGAAAGATAAGTATCACATGATCTCACTCATTTATGGAATATAATGAGCAACATAAACTGATGAACAAAAACAGATCCAGATCCAAAGACAGAGACTGTCAAACCTCAGAGGGAAGGTAGGGGAACGTGAGGGTAAGGGGAAGAGATCAACCAAAGGATTTGTATACATGCATATAAGCCTAAGCAATGGACATAGACACCAGCGGGAGTGAGGGCATGAGTGGGGGTGGGGGGTTGGAAGGGGTGATGGGGGATGAGGACACATATGTAATATCTTAATCAATGAAGAAATTATTTAAAAAATAGTCAATGACTAGATTTTTAAAAAGTTGAAAACACAGTAGCACAATCAGTTTTTAATAACCATTTGTTCATCTAACACATTTATATTTATTTTATACTCTAGGCAATATTCTATAGTTTCTCCCAATAAGTTAATGCTAAGGAAATATTTTCAGATTCTCTTTCTTGGTCCTATCTCTGAAACCAGTTACTTAAAAATACCTTTCATTGTCCCATCCTCCTCTTCAGAGTCTCTTTCTTTGGCTGCACAGTTAAAAAATTATTTTAGCTCGGCTGCTGCGGCTCAGTGGTTGAGCATTGACCTATGAACCATGAGTTTACAGTTCGATTCCCAGTCAGGGCACCTGCATGGGTTTCAGGCTTGAGCCTCAATAGGGGGCCTGCAGGAGGCAGCTGATCAGTTATTCCTAACACTGATGTCCCTATTTCTCTCCCCCTCTTTCTTCCTCTCTCTGAAATAAATAAAAACATATTTTAAAATTATTTTTTATTTCTCAAACTTAAGATTTTAATTTTGTATCCATGTAAAGTCTGAGGAAACATTTATTTGTTTATTTTTTCTTTTCTAAGGGTTATTAAGCTAGGCTACAGTAACCAGAAACAACTTTACCAACAATTTTATCAGGCCTCTTTCAATGGCAATGTGATGAATTAAAAGATTTTATTATGGGATTTAAAGAAGTATTGATTTCCAGATTTGGGGATTGTAATGGAATCCCATAATAATCCTAGCATACAATGCCTGGCCCGATACGTAACCATTGAGTGAACAGACGATTGGAGCATAGTGCCTGTGAAGTTATCCTGAAAAGTGGGCGACTAACTAAAAGAGTAATTTTTAAAAATTTAACAAAAGAAAGCCCTCAATTCCTAAAGTGAGCACCCCACTCATGAATACCTATCTACAAAATCTCCATGAAGAATATTATTCTAAAATATGGCAAAAAGAAGTCAAGAAATGTGCGTATAAACTCAACCAGAAAGTTGATAGATGCAGTATAAGCTTTTAATTTTTCATCAGTAAAAAATAATTTGTACTAAGTTGAATGTTTCAGAGCTAGAATATTTGAAAGTTACTTAAATATCATACTGCTAAAGAGATGAAATAACTTTTTAATATCTTTAATAATTTTAAAGGGGAAGGCAGAAAGAGAGACGGAAACATCAGTGTTGAGAGAAATCATTGGTGAGCTGCCTCCTTCACAGCCACTATGGGGGACGAGCCTGCCGCCCAGACGTGTCCTGACTGGACACTGAACTGTGACGTGCAGGCTCAACCGCTGAGTGACACTGGCCAGGTGAGATGAAATAACTTTTAATTATCTTCCCAAGCTAAAAAGAATGACACAGGCATAATTATTTTCAAGAACTTGATTTGGGGAAAAAAAAAAAAAGGTGGTTTCACTTTAAAATATATTTTCTCCATAAAATTATAGCTTTTATTTTTAAAAGTTTTGTATCAGGTTTAGGAATAAGAACATGATATTGTACATGTAGCAAATCTGTCCCTTGTTATAAAGCTTTCTTCAATGCCTTTTTGTGACCATTCTTTTTGAATGAAGGGCTTAATCACTTAATGTTGGATTTGCAAACCACTAAATGCAAATGTCTTATATTTCTATTTTTTGTTGAAAGCATGTAAATGTGTATATAAATATTTTAATCCATACTCATGGTAGCAAAAGCCAAACCCTCTAAAACAGTTATTTCTATTGGAACAAAAGTACCAGGTGAGTTTTACAATAACACTTTAATTTTCCTACGTGGTGCATGACCTGACTTTAGGTCACAGTTATAGACAGACTGATAACTAAGATGTTCCCAAGGGAACCCTTGCAATGAGTTTTATATTAAGCCATGTATTTCCTTCACCTGGTCACATACTATATATCTCAGGCTATCACTATAGCTGATGATTCCTACCCCTTGTTAATTCCCATTTCATGCATCTTTGAGAAATCCCAGTGAGCATGGGAATATATCACACAGACAAGATTTCTGGCTAACGTATTTCTAGTAGTAAAATTAAAAGCATATCCTAATCCATCTGCACGCTCATAGGCAAATGTCAAAAGCAAAGAAAGGCTTTGTGTTGGAACTGTCACACGACTCTCACGTGTATTTTACTTCAGTTCCCTGGCTGTGAATTTCCTGCCACTGAAGACTGGAACGCACCCTCAGACTGGGGCTGAGCATTCACCTCTGTGCTCTTCACCCCAGGTGATGCAAAGAGGCCCAGGGAGAATAACTGTACTGGCGCTTTCTCCTCTGCAATTACGAATAGAACTTAAAGGATGGGTGCTGTTTGTAAAAAAAAAAAAAAAAAAAAAAAAAAAAAAAGAGAGAGAGAGAGAGAGAGTAGTAAACTTTCTAAGTTAGCAGCTGGCTGAGAAAGACGTGTCTAGCTAATCTAAAGTCCTCACCAAAATATCTTAGGTCTCACGGGTGCTTTAAAATGGACTGAGAATACACCCAAGGACTTCTTAGCACCTTGGTTTAAAGATGTTTGAGCAGAGCCTGACTGTTTCGGGGGAAATGCAACAGTTCCATGTGGGACTGCAGGATACAGAATTATGTAAGGCTCTGCAGAGTGGGGAGACCAGCGTCCTGAAACCAGGGCAGCCTCCAGCTCACCAACAAAGCGCACACACAGAAGGAGCAGTTCTGGCTTTAACCTCTGCCCTTTCAAAAGAGGAGAGGGGAGGAGAGAGAGGGAAGGCAAAGTACCGTCTTTTCCAGGCACTGAAGGCAGATATAAGGCTTGCAGCAGCAGTGGCCCATCCCGGCAGGTTGGCTGACAGGGAGACCTCCTTCATTCAACGTGTCAGTGGCAACTCCTAAGGCGAGGTAATGGCTCGAATGAGAGGGTCGCGTGGCCGGGAGCTGTCACAACTTCCATGTGGTCCCCTCGGCTACCTTATTTCTCCTAATAACTTCAGGGATCCCGGAGCAAAGAAGAACGGGAGGAGGAGGGGCTCCGAGCGGTGGTGTTGGGATCCTGCTGCGGGGAGAGGCAGGGCGGGAGCCGGGGAGGGAGGGGCAGGGCGGAGGGAGAGTCACTTTGCCTGGGGAATCCTCGGAATGATGCGAATCAATAGTCGCATAACAATAGAGCACCTACCAATCGCCACCTCCCGGAGAGGATGGCCAGCCCGCCCCTACCGAGCAGGGGCGGGGGTGGGGGCGGAGGCCGCCACTCCCATCCCTGCCGGAGCGCGGATGCGCCTTTGCGCCCAGCAGACTGGAGAGGACTCGGAGACACAAAAGACGCCTGGCGTGCTGGTGCTGTGCGCGGAGGATTATGGACAGGGCTGCCACGGGCTTGGCTCTGCTCGGAACACGGCTTTCGATTTTCCTGAGATGTGAACGTACTTATAAACGTGATGTATCTGGCCTTTCATTTGCTGTAACTCCTCCTCCCAGGGTAGTGGTGGCCTCTGGGGGCAACCAATTGCTCATTTTCAAATTTGTGTGCCATGAGCAGTTTTTGCCTTTATGAAAATTTTTATATTAGAAATACTAGAGGCCAGGTGCATGAATTCGTGCCTGGGTAGGGAGGGGAGGCAGGGGCGAGGCTGGGGCTGGCCAGGGAGAGGTGCCTCCCCCTCCCCCCCCCCCCTTTTGAACTCCCAGTTGAGGGAACAATTTGCATTATTAAGCTTTTATTATATAGGGTAATTGTGAAATTGCTTGCCTAGGCAGACATTCACAAACCTTTTAAAAATCTCTTAAGCAATTAAACTTGGGGTTGGAGGACAAACATTACCCCTGGGCAAATCAACAGAAAAGCCTTAGTGGACTTGACTTTTCTGGGCAATTTGTAATCTTGAAAACAGTTAACAATAAAAAAGGGTAAAGAGCAAAGGGGTTTTGTTTTTTTCCTAAAGAGATATGGCATTTAAAACATATATTTGTGTAATCTTGAAAGTAAAAGATGTGAATAATAACATTTACAAGATTAACTTTGTATTTCTTGGTACTTCAAAGGAGAAATCCTGAAATGCATCATCTGCAGAAACACACAATTGCATTTTTACCCATTAAATTTGCCAAAGACTCTTAAGTAGATGGCAATTGTTAAATCTATCTGATTTTATTAACTTGAGATTATCTAAGCAGATTTTAATTAAGTAGCACAGACTATTTAGATATGCTTATAGAGAGGGCAAGGATATTTGATGGTCAAATAAGAACAGACTAGAATGTTTGTCCTAAACTTGAAAGAATAAACTCAAATCTTTCTTTTAAACTAACAGGTAAATTAGCATAGTCCGTTAGGAGGGCATCATGCCTGTCCCTGTCAACATTTTAAATGCCCATACACTTTGAGCCATCATTTCCCCTTCTACAAAAATACACACAAAAATATGCAAGGATGTATGTGTGAGGATATTCAAGTTAGCATTGTTTGTAACAGCTTAGAAATGAAAAATACTCTAGATACACATCCTCCCACTGTATGGAAAGGTGACACATTGTTGAGAGAGAAGATAAACTTATAAAACACAAAGCAAAATTATCCTATCTAATAAGAGAGTAATATGCATATTGACTGTACCTCTGATAAAGCCACACCCACCAGCCAATCAGGAGCAAATTATGCAAATAAATGTCAACCAAGATGGCTGCCACCACTAAGAGCAGGAGGGAGACTTAGGTTTCCATGACAACAGAGGAAGCAAAGCTTTCTGTCTGCTGTTGCCAGTCTAGGCCTCTACTCAATGCTACAAAGTTTCAATTATAGAAGATACAAAATCTGAACAGAAATGGCGGCAGCCATGGAGTTGGAGAGAAAAGAGGCTAGAGTTGGTGGGGTGATGGAGGAAGACAAACTTCTGCAGCCCTAGCCTAGGCCTCCATTCTAGGCTACAAAGTTTCAAACAGAAATGGATGTTGCCACAGAGTGAGCAGAAGGCTTGGCTCCACTCCAGGTTGCAAAGTTTCAATTGTAGAACAAAAATTAATCCCAGATCCCAGGGCCTCCGCTTGGGTCACCAGGGGGCCTGCAAACCACCAATGGCCCCTCGCCCAGGCCACACCACACCCGAAAGGAACTCCACCCTGATCCAGGACACCCTTCAGGGCAAACCAGCTGACTCCCACCCATGCACCAGGCCTCTATCCTATCTAATAAAAGAGTAATTTGCAGATAGACCATTACTACAACACACAAGAGAGCTGCTCCCATGTGGTCAAAGATCCTGCCCCATGTGGACACAAGATGTCCACCACAAAATAGCCAGCAGGGGAGGGCAGTTGGGAGGGACCAGGCCTGCAAGGGAGGGCAGTTGTGGACCATCAGGCCAGCGGGGGGGGGGGGGGGGGTAGTTGGGAGGGACCAGGCCTGCAAAGGAGGGCAGTTGGGGGTGATCAAGCCTGCAGGGGAGGGCAGTTAGGGGTGACCATGCCGGCAAAGGAGGGAAGTTGGGGGCAAACAGGCTGGCAGGGGAGCAGTTAGACATCAATTAGGCTGGCAGGGTAGTGTTTAGGTGGTGATCAGGCTAGCAGGCAGAAGCGGTTAGGGGCAATCAGTGAGAGAGACAGGCGAGCAGTTTGGAGCTAGCAGTCCTGGATTGTGATAAGGATGTCCAACATCTCTTGAGGGGTCCCAGATTGGAGAGGGTGCAGGCTGGGCTGAGGGACACCACCTCTCTACCCCCTCTGTGCACGAATTTTGTGCACCAGGCCTCTGGTATTCATATATAAAGCGTGCCTGAAAACGATGTTTATACACTCTGAATGATTATAAGCTCAATATTTATTAACATACTGGAGGCCCAAGGCAGGGGCTGTCCCTCAACCCAGCCTGCATCCTCTCCAATCTGGGACCCTCGAGGGATGTCCGACTGCCCATTTAGGCCCGATCCCTCTCACAATCCAGGACTGCTGGCTCCAAACTGCTCACCTGCCTGCCTCCCTGATTGCCCCTAACCTCTTCTGCCTGCCAGCCTGATCACCCTCTAACCACTACCTTGCCAGCCTAATTGATATCTAACTGCTCCCTGCCAGCCTCTTTGCCCCCAATTTCCCTCCTCTGCCAGCCTGGTCAATCGTAACTGCCCTCCCCTGCTGGCCTGATCACCCACAACTGCCCTTCCCTGTAGGCCTGGTCCCTCCCAACTGCCCTCCCCTGCTGGCCATATTTGTGGTGGCCATCTTGTGTCCACATGGGGCTAGGATCTTTGACTACATGGGGGCAGCCCTCTTGTGTGTTGGAATGATGGTCAATCTGGGTATTGCTCTTTTATTAGATAGGATAGAGGCCTGTTGCATGGGTGGGGGCCAGCAGGTTTACCCTGAAGGGTGTCCCTGATTAGAGTGGGGGTTTCTTGGGGAGTGGGGTGGCCTGGGCGAGGAGCCTTTGGTGGTGTGCAGGCCGGCCTCGCCCCCCAGCGACCCTAATGGAGGCCTTGAGATCTGGGATTAATTCATGTGTTACAACTGAAACTTTGTAGCCAGGAGTGGAGCCAAGCCTTCTGCTTGCTCCATGGTGACAGCCATTTCTGTTTGGGTTTATTTAAATTCTATAATTGAAACTTTGTAACCTGGAGTGGAGGCCTAGGCTCTAGGGCTGCAGAAGCTGGCTTCCTCCATCACCCAGACAACCCTAGCCTCTCCTCTCTCCAGCTCTGTGGCTGCCACCATTTTTGTTGGGATATATCTTCTGTAATTGAAACTTTGTAGCATTGAGTGGAGGCCTAGGCCAGCAAGGGCAGGTGGAAAGCTTGGCTTTCTCCATTGCCGGGGACACTCAAGCCTCCCGCCTGCTCTCAGTGGTGGCAGCCACCTTGGTTGGGGTTTATTTGCTCTTGATTGGCTGGTGGGTATGGCTTGTGAGTGTATCAGAGGTATTGCCAATTTGCATAGGACTAGAGGCCCGGTGCATGAAATTCATGCACAAGGGAGGGGGTGTCCATCAGCCCAGCCTGCACCCTCTCACAATCCAGGACTGCTGGCTCCTAACTGCTCTCCTGCCTGCCTGATTGATGCCTAACTGCTCCCCTGACAGCCTGATTGCCTCCCAACTGCCCTCCCCTGCCGACCTGGTCACCTCCAACTGCCTCCCCTGCAGGCCTGGTCCCCCTCCGACTGCCCTTCCCTGCTGGCCATCTTGTGATGTCAAGGCAGCCATCTTATGACAATGTTGCGCGATGCCACTTTAGGCTTTTATTATGTAGGATAGTTCAATTTAAAAATGTAAAAGAATCTACAGAAATAAGTAACCAGCAGTCTGATCTCTGTATTTATGTCTGTTCAATTTTGTTTATGTATTTTGTTCTTTAGGTTCCACATATATGGTATTTGTCTTTAACTTATTTCACTTAGCATATACTCTCTAGGACCATCCATATTGTCATAAATAATAAAATCTCATTCTTTCTTATTGCTGAATAGTATTCCATTGTATATATATGTACCACAACTTCTTTATCTATCCACTTGTCTATTGATGGGTCCTTGTGTTGCTTCCATAGGTTGGCTATTGTAAATAACACTGCTATGAACATAGGAGTGCATATATTCTTTGGAATTAGTGTTTTGAGGTGTGTGTGTTTTTTCCAGATATGTAACCAAAAGTAGAATTGCTGGGTCATAAACTAGTTCATTTTTAATTTTTTAAGGAACCTCCATACTGTTTTCCATAGTGGCTGCACCAACCTGCATTGCTACTATACTATTAGTTTTCTTGGATCAGGACTCAAACTAGGTACACATATTACATTAAGTGTTAAATCACTTAGGCCTCTTTTATCAACAGCCGCCTTCCCCTCTCTCCCCACCGCCTCCCCACCCAAGCCAGTGACTTGCTCAGAAATGGAATGGGTTGGCTTGGAGAACACCCCACACTCTGGATTTGCCTTTTTGCTCCCTGATAATGTAATTTCACTTTTTCGTACATCCCTAGAAGTGAATTCTAGCTCTTGAGGCTGGATGAGTCTCAGGCTCTATTTATTTGGGCAGCAATACCTGGGATGTAAGGTTGTGGGCATTGTATCACATCCTAGCAGGAAGCACAGGATGTCTGGACATTCCATTTGTACTGAAGCTATTGTGGATCAGAAGTGAGAATCTCATCTCCTCCATCATAAAGTTTCCCATCAACCTTTCGTCTAATGACTTCACCTGCTAATGATTACCTGAATCAATTCTTTCATAGGAGTTGCAACATGATGTTCTGATTCCATCATCCATTTGTACTTATTAACTGGAATTTAAAAATATATATATATTTTATTGATTTTTTTACAGCGAGGAAGGGAGAGGAATAGAGAGTTAGAAACATCAATGAGAGTGAAACAGAGATCAGCTGCTTTTTGCACACCCCCTACTGGGGATGTGCCCGCAACCAAGGCACATGCTCTTTACCGGAATCTAACCTGAAATCCTTCAGTCTGCAGGCTGAGGCTCTATCCACTGAGCCAAACCGGTTATGGCTATTAACTGGAATTTTAATATGATTACTTATTGTTATCAACTAAGGGTGATTTCAGTTCCCTGCAATACAGTTTATACAGAAAAGATGTCAGTTCCCTGCAATACAGTTTATACAGGAAAGACAGGATAGATGCTTATTCCTTTCCTTTCAGTGCCAATTTTCTGAAAAGACTTGGTGTTACAATGGGATCTGTTGAGATTGCTTTCTCTCACTTTTTCAAAACATCATTATTAGCTCATGTGTTTATGTTAATACACAATGTGTTTTAATCAATTGCCGTTATTCCTTTTACTAGTAGATCCTCAGTTTATCTCATCTTTGGCCAATGGGAGTGCCTTCTTGTTGGTCTCTATGTCCAACTCATTAGTCCACCTTCCATGCTTTCTGACCCAACATGATTCTAGGCTCATCTTGAATATTTCTTGCTAGAGATCTAGGAGCAGCCTTCCCCTCCAAGATCCTTGGTTTCTTATAATTGAAAATGGAAATTAGATACCATAATCTAGGGCTGTTTGCTGTCTTTTTTTTTTTTTTTAAATCCTCACCTGAGGTATTTTTTCCATTGACTTTTAGAGAGAAAGGAAGGGAGAGGGAAAGACAGAGAAACACCAATGTGAGAGAGTAACATCAATTGGTTGCCTCCTGCATGCCCCCAATCAGGGCCTGGAGCCTGCAACTGAAGATCATACCCTTGACCCGAATTGAACCCAGAAATCCTCAGTCCCCAGATGATGTTCTATCCACTGAGCTAAACCAGCTAGGGCTGTTTGCTATATTTTAAGGGCTTCGTGGTAGGGATAAGAGGTTCCTTGAACGAAGTGATTTTTCCCATAGACAAAATATCCTTGAAAGAGGTCACAGAAAAACTCAGATGGGGCCTTAGGATGGAGTGAGAGAGGTACAGTTCCTATTCAGTGGCCGTTAGAAGTGGAAAAATGCCCAATGAACTTCACTTTGAGGGAGATAAACTGGATTTTATAACATGGTAGCAAACCAAAGTTTAGGTAGAAAGGTGCCACCTAAGGAGTCCCCAAAGCTCTTAGATATCTGTAAAACAAACAAACAAGCAAGCCTCAACTTCACGACACACAGGATCGGGGTTTAGACTATTGTGATTTGGCATAAAATGAAGCTGTAACCTCACAGGCTGATGGAATCTGGAACTTTCTTGTTTCTAATATTTTTAAATGTTTGAGATGGCTTTTATTCCTGGCATGTTTTATTGCGCTGGAAGAGGATTGAGCATTTAGAAGTAATATGAAGGTCTATTGGTATATCTCTTCAGAGAAAGCCTTATAAACAATGCATGTTTTGGAGCAATGACTAATAATGAACATTAATTGATCATTAACAGATGCCAGGCACCATGCTTAAGTCTTGCATGCAGTATCTCATGTAATTCTCACAAAACAGTGTGAAATTAAGCCCTACTATTACCCCCCCCCTTTTTTTTTAACCTAGAAATTGCACATCTAGGATTTCACTTTGAGGATACATCTCTTACAATGAACAGGCTGTTCATTATAACTTGTTTTAGGTTGACAAATATTAAAATAACAACAACCCAAACATACATAGAAGAGTCGTTCAATAAATTATGGTATATTTATGCAATGGAGTACTGAGCATTTTTTTTTTAAAGGAATAAAGAAGATTTATATGAACTTATTTGGAAATGAGTTCCAGAGTATGTATACTGATAAGTGAAAAACAAGCAAGCAAACAAGGTGAGAAAGAATGTACTGTAGGGTAAGAAAAAATATAAGGAAATAAACACTTTGTAAAAAGAAGAATAGACCAGCAATGAAAAATTGAAACTACTTTGTGTTTATTTTAGGCTAGAGAAAAAAAATACATTGTAGATCATGATAGTCATGGTCTCACTGTTGAAGAAAGGAGTTACACATAAGCTAAGGGTCAGCCTAGAGTAAACCTTATGGTGCTGAATTCAAGGTAAGTTCTCAGAGCAAACTCATCTGAGGTCTTTAATGTATATACAAGTAGGCAGCTACAGATGCAAAGAAACTTGATATGTGACCCAGATTTCAATGTACACAGTGAGAAAAGAATGGACTGTTCAATAAAAGGTGTTGGGACAAATGGGTATCCATATGAAATCAAACAAAAGTGATGGCCTAACAAACACTAATTCCAATTGTATTAACGACTTCAATATGAAATTTAAAATGTTAAAACACTAGAAACGATTTTAACAAGATATTATTATGCTATTAAAAATTTAGCTTATCCAAATAAAATAAAGATCAAGTTACAAACTGGAAGAAAATTATTCTAATACACTTAAGTAATAAATAATTCATATCCCGAATATACAAAAAGTATTCTAGTTGTTAAGAAAAAACCAAGTAACAGAATAGACAAAGGACCAAGAGATATTAAGAAGTAATTCTCAGAAGAGGATTCATGCAAAAATATAGTCAATTCTTAAATATTAATCAGTAAAATGTAAATCAAAGCCACAATTAGATACACAAGCAGACTGGCAAAAATTGAGTGTGATGATTCCACATCTTTTGGTCAGGACGTGGAATACAGGGTGCAAGAATCATAGCTGGTAGAAGTACAGTATAAATTAGTACATCCACTTTGGAGAACAACGTGGTAATATAATAAAGTTAAAGACATATACATACTTTGACTCAGTAATTCCACTGCTGAATATTTATCTTAATGAGTAATGTGTGTACATGTATACAAGCTGACATACATGTGGGAATATTCAGCTCATTTTTAATAGTGAAAAGAGAAAAGCAAACTCTCTTTTAATTAAGTACTGGATATCTAAATTATAATATAGTTCTACAGTGGGATTCCAAAAACAGAGAAAATGAATGAGTGAGATTCACATGAATCAACATGGAAACATTTCAAAAGCATAAGTTTGTATGTGGGATGATATATACAGTATGCTATTTGTATAGATTAAAAAGCTTGAATAAAGCAATGTTTTATAGTTTATGTTATAAATATTTAGATGGTCAAATTATTTTTAAAAAATTCTTGGAGTTGCAGAAATGAGACTTCAGGATGGTAGTCAGAGAGTCCCACCATTTGGTGTTCACACTGCCCACCTCTGCATCCCGTCCCACCCTGTGTATGGGTTGGTCTGTGTCGTCAGCAGCACAGTCAGACGGGAATGATAATATGTCACTTCCAAATTAGGTTACAAAGACCATGGCTTCCATCTGTGGCACTCCATTTTCAATCTGTTGCTATGGGGAAACAACAAGTTGCCATGTTGTCAGCAGCCTGAGGTCAAGGTCCATGAGGTGACTGCAGCCTGCAGCCTGCAGCCAGCAGTGAAGGTCTGCCAACAGGAGTGACAGGAGGCGGCTTCTAACCCCAGTGGAACCTGGAGATGATGGCAGCTCTGAGGACAGGTTGGCTGCCACCTCATGACAGAGTCAGAGCCAGGACCACTAGCTTCCACTGGCTGCATCTCTCTTGGCTACCTGACCATCAGAAGCTGTGTGAGGCAATAAAGGCCTGTAGTTCTTAGCTGCTGTGTTTTGTGGTCATTTGTTATGCAACAAGAGATAACTAACTTAGAGTAGGTTTATTCTTGGAGCCAGGGAGAGGTGCACAGAGGGCTTCAGCTTACCAATTTTGTTTTATTTTTGAAATAAAATATCTAAAGCAAATGCAGCAAGATGTTAAGGTCTATTAAACTTAGATAATGAGTACATGTTGTCATGATCTAATTTTTATGTGTTTCAGTGTGTTTGCAGTATCTCACAGGCAGGATAGAGCTCTCCAGGGCTGTGCCTCCTTGGTAGCAGGACACCGTCCACAGACAGGACAAACCTGCAGCGGTTAAGGCTTCTGCTCTCTCACCACTAAATATGCCAGGTCTTTTTTGAAAGCATTAACAAGTCACTTATTCTCTGCAGGATTAAAACAGAACTTCAGAAGCTAACTCTTTTGGGTGGGCTGTGCTATGGAATTTGGTTTCTGTTACAATAAATGAGAAACAGAAACTTCCCATTTTTATTTAAAAAATTGTGATGCTAGCCTGGCCTATGTGGTTCAGTGATTGAGCACTGGTCTATGAGCCAGGCAGTCACAGTTTGATTCCTGGTCGGGGCACATGTCTGGGTTGCAGGCTGGAACCCCAGTACGGGGCGTGCAGGAGACAGCTGATCAATAATTCCCATCATTAATGTTTCCATTTCTCTCTCCCTCTCTCTTCTTCTTTGAAATCAATAAAAATATATTTATATATTTAAAAATAAATTAATAAATAAATAAGAATTAAAAGGGTGTTGCTAATAAATGTTCTAAAAGCCCTCGTATTTGGATAATAGAGTAATCAACAACAGGTTGTCAATATTATTTAAAGCTGAAAATTTTTGTGTAGGTCCTGGTAAAATTATTTCGTTAAGAAGCAAATCAAAATGCTTAAGCCATAGCTACTTAACTTGATTATAAATGCTGATTATTCAAATGAAATTAATTAGTCACAATTTTCTGAAGAACATTGAATTACTCCCCAGTGTTAGAAAAATGGGTGACTTTACTCTTTCATTAGATATACACTGGATAATTTTCTTTTCTGGGAAATATGGAAAGCAATTGAAGAGGTGGAGGAGGAGGAGATGAGGAGGAGGGGGAGGGATGGAGAGGGCAAGGGAGGGGAGGGAAGAGGGAGGGGGAAGGGAGGGGGAGTGTCTAAAGAAGAGCAGGACCCACCCTGTAGTTCCACAATCAATATAGGAATAGTAACAATAAGACAAACTTCTTGAGTCTTAATGACTATATCTACATAAACATTTTTTTAAAAAATGACTATACCAGCATAAAGAAATTATCATTACTGAGCATGTCTCCAGTGACCTCTCATTTGGGGTTAGAGACACCAGAAGAGGCTTTCGGTAAGGCAGAGGAAAGCCCAGATTTTCTGTTTATTAGATATTTAGTTTAAAACACTACTTTGAGCATATGTTCTTCTTTTTACCTTGCCAATTTTGTTTTGTCATGAGCAAAGCTCTAAAGGGGATAAGAGCACATCTGTTTTCTAGCCAACCTTTATGTCTTCCTCATTCTGTTTTAAATCTAGGTTTAAACTCTAGAAGTGGTTCAGAAAAGCTGATGAGGCATGGGACTGAATCTCCCCACCACCTGCCAGAAGCCAGTTCCAGCATGTCATAATTGCAAGAGTTTCATTGAAAGGTTGATGAAAGTTGGGGACTCAACAAGGGCTGAGTCACAAATGTTATTGCCTGTTGGGAATGGCTAAAGGCATTTCCCCAAACCTGAAAAGGATACATTAAATTGATTGTTTACTGCCAGAAAGCTCAGGGCATCTCAATCTACATGTTATTGCCTCCTGTTGGCCAAAGGCAATAACAGCCAAAGGCAATTCTTCATTCTGACAATGGACTTTGTAGAACTAACCCTATCCTTTGATATGTATATCTCTACCTTGCCTTAGAACAAATTGTGTTAATAAAAAGCAAGGGGTCCTGAGACAAGGAGAACTTGGTTTCTTTAGCCAGGGTCCTCTGCCCCCCTAAATGCTTTTCAAAATTATGTTTAATCTCTGGACTCTTATTTAATTTACACACAGCCCCTTCTCCAGATTCCTGAACCCTTCTAAATACCACTGGCATTAACCACCCACAAAGGCCAATAACGGACTGGTATTGTGGTACTAAAGCTCTTTACCTGTAGACATGACAGCTCTGTGGAGTGATCGAAACATAAATTACCCCACAGAGTGATCTTGTGTTGTAGAGGAGCATTGATGCTTTGAAGAAACAATGAAAGATCAAGGCAATCAAAAATTAATCAAAATAAAGAATGAACGTGCCTTCTGAGGGATGTGGGAGACAGGGCAGTAGCAGACACTGACACCCAACATATGGTACTAAGCACTATAATGCATCCCTGTAGAGCAGAAGCATAGGGGGTGTCAGAGTACAGGAAGTCCTGGCCCAGGTTCAAATCAAAGTGGATCCGCAGAGTCTATAGATCTCAGTGATTATTCCCTTAATTCATAAAGGTGTGATCAGAATGAATGTTCTTGGTAAGTGGCAGAACCTTCACACTGGTTCCTTTACCTGTGAGGTAACAAAAATTGTAATAGGAAAGTCAAGTAGCAGCACAAGGAACTATCTACTCTACCCCAGGTAAGGTAGTAAGTGACAAACACTATTGTATCCTAGAAGGAATGGCAGAGGTTAGTGCCACTCTCAAAGGATGCAAGCCTGGTGGTCCTCATTCTATCCCCATTCATTCTCTGTCTGACCCCTGAGAAAACCAGATGGGTCCTGGTGGAAGACACTGCTTCACCACAAATATGACTGAACAGCAGGCTCAGTGTTCCTAGGGGAATGACCTTTATTAGAACAGCTGAACACTGGCTCTGGTGTGTGCTATGTGGCTATTAAGTTGGCAACTGGATTCTTCTACCCATCAATCAAAATGGAGGCTAAGATAGTTAACCCCACATGGGATGAACATTATTCATTGAACCTTGCCTCAGGGTCATGTAACTGCTTCTGCTCTCTGTCATAGTCAAGTCTGAAGGAAAGGAGGCCAGCTGAACATTTGCAGAGTATTTCACTGGTCTACCACATTGATGAAATTGTATTGATACAACTGGATGAGCAAAAAGGTGGCAAGAGCACTGAAGGCCTTGGTAAGACACCTGTGCTCTGGAGATGAGTGACAGACTCTTCATTATACAGGGGCTCGAAACATCAAGTTTTCAGGGGTTCAGTGGTCTGAGGCAAGGCAGAACACTTCCTCCAAAGTAAGAGAAATTGTGGTACCTTGCACTTTTTAACACTAGGGAAGAAATATAACCCTTAGTAGGCAGCTTTGCATTTTGGAGGCAGTATATTCTTCACTAGAGAATAAGACTGTGTAACCCATTTGTCAAATGATAGAGAAGAGCTCTCAGCTCTGGCCCCAGTAGCCTTGCCTCTTATTTGGTTTCCCTGCCCATTTGCTTTCGAAGCATTATTCTGCTCAGATCACTCTCCATACAGTCTTCTTTTCACTCTTAGAAAAAGAGTAGGATCCACATAAAAGCTTAGGAGGCTCTGCAAGTTCTGGCCTGTCAACCACTTCTGTGGCCTACTTTCCATTGTCCTTCCCTAGCCTCATCCAGCTCCTTGGGTGTGCGTATTTCCTCCCCTCCACAATGAACATTTTTTAAATTTGTGCTTTTGTTGTTGTTGTTAATTTTTGTTGTCAAGTGGATAATTTTTCCCGAGGATATTTTTACATTGATTTTTAGAGAAAGTGGAAGGGAGGGGCGAAAAATATATATAGAGAACCATTGATGTGAGAGACATATCAATTGGTTGCCTCCGGCATGCACCTTGACCAGAGCTGAGGATCAGCCTGCAATTGAAGTACATGACCTTGACCCTTAAGTCCATATCCCAATACTCTATGCACTGAGCCAAACCTGCTAGGGCCCCTCAACAGTGATCTTTTATATGCAGCCAAACCCCTTCCCCATCCAGCACATGGCCAATCTGCTAGCAATATTGTTCCCTGACTGTTTTCATCTATCTCAGAGCAAGATACAAGTTCCTGATCTCCCAGACTAGGTTACAGTCTCCAATACTGCATTTTGTGTTTATTTTTGTGTTGACTTGATCAATCCCTCCTTCAGCTCCATGAGCACACAGACATGTCTGTTGTGCTCTCTGTTGTGTTCCTAGTACTGAGCACATTTTCTGGTCCAGAGCAGGCACCTGAACAGTCATTATCACAAAGTGGTAGAGTATTCAAAGCACACTCACCATGTTATCTCCACTCACCCTCATCAGTCTCATTTTACAGATGAGAAAATGAAAACATGGATTCTGTGCATTTTTCAGCTCACATAGCTTATTAGTAGCACAGTGATGAACATGACTTGAGTGGTCGCCAGAGCTTGCATCAGATCCCTATCCTGCTCTGACCTACTTGTGTGACTTCTCTCTGCCCATACATGGGGTTGTGGTGAGAATTAAACAGGAAAGGTGCAGTGAACCCCTCCCCACATGCTGGCACATGGTAGGCACACATAAATGTTAGCTAATATATTTTTTAATCTTTATTGTTCAGTATATTAATTACATTGTTCCCTTTTTATTCCCTATAGTTCCCCTCCACCTGGTACCCATCCCACCCTCCGCCCTCACCCCCCTCCACTGTCCTATCCCATAGTTGCATGATTTTTGTCCAGTCTCTTGCTGCACTTCCCATATCCCCTTTCTCCCCAAGAGTTGACAGTCCATTCCCTCTCTATGTCCGTGATTCTGTTACATTCACCAGTTTATCCTGTTCATCAGCTTATTAATTCACTTGATTTTTAGATTCATTTGTTGATAGATGTGTATTTGTTGTTCATAATTTACATTTTTATCTTTTTCTTCTTCCTCTTCTTAAAGAATATCTTTCAGCATTTCATATAATATTGGTTTGGTGGTGATGAACTCCATTAGCTTTTTCTTATCTGCGAAGCACTTCATCTGACCTTCAATTCTGCATGATAGCTTTGCTGGATAGAGTAATCTTGGTTGTAGATTCTTGCTGTTCATCACTTTGAATATTTCTTGCCACTCCCGTCTGGCTTGCATCGTTTCTGTTGAGAAATCCACTGACAATCGTATGAGTGCTCCCTTATAGGTAGCCAACTGTTTCTCTCTTGCTGCTTTTAATTTTCTCTCTTTGTCTTTTGCTCTTGGCATTTTAATTATGATGTGCCTTGGTGTGGTCCTCTTAGGGTTCCTATATATTGGGTTTCGGTGCGCTTCTTGGACTCCTAAGTCAATTTCTTTCACCAGGTGTGGGAAGTTTTCAGTCACTATTTCTTCATTGTCTTGCTCTCTCTCTTTTTCTGGCACCCCTATAATTCGGATGTTGGTATGCTTGAGGTTGTCCCAGAGGCCCCTTACACTATCTTCAATTTTTTGGATTCTTTTGGTTTCTTGCTTTTTCAGCTGAGTGGATTTTCCCTCTTTGTATTTCAAATCTTTAACTTGGTTCTTGGGGTGCTCCAGAGCACTTTTAGGTCTTTGTGTAATATTTTTTATTTCAGTCAGTGTATGCGTAATTTCTGGTTGGTCCTTTTTCATATCCTTGAGCGTCTCCTTTATATCCTTGAGAGTCTCCTTCATTTCCACGTTGGTCTTGATCATTTCCTTGCAGGTCTCATTCATTTCCTTGTAGGACTCATTCATTTCCTTTGCGGTCTCGCTTATTTCCTTATAGGCCTCAATATTTTGTTGGAGCCTCTTGAGAAGCCCTATAACCGTGGTTTTGAATTCCATGTCCAGTTGTTTTTTTCCCTCCATTTCTTTCACATCTGATTTCTTTCCATGTCTCTGCATGGTGACTGCTTCCCTGAGTTGGTCAATTAGCTTTGTGTGGTAGACCTCCTACTAGGGACAGTGGCTCAACCTCCCCAGTTACCTGAGGTGGATATGGGTTGCACAGTCTTGCTGAAGTTAAGCTCAGGTTAATCGTTATTAGCACTTGGAGGGGTTGACCTCCAGGCCAATTGTTTGTGAAGCTCAGCTGTGCTCAGGTTGGATGGGCGGAGTCTCCGGGCCAAGCAGACAGCATTAGCTCCGCCCTATGCGGCCCCAGGGACTCTGTGCAGGGGGCAGTGGCTGCCAGAACCTCTGAGAGAGAACTGCTGTGGAGCTCCACTGGCTGCCGGGGAATTCAGACTCTCCCCAAATGACTCTGCACGCCCAATGTCTCACCCAGGGTCGTAAAACAAAGCAGTCTGACGGTTTTCTGAATGAGAAAGCAAGTGGCAGATCGCTCTCTGCTCGGTCATGCAGCCAAGCTGTTTGCGCAAGCTGCCTTCTCCACAAGCCAGGAGGCCCCTGCAGCACCCGAGCTTCAGCGTGCCTTCCCACTGTCCAGTTTTCACCCCGTATGATAGTGGGTTCTCTGGACTTCGCCCAGAGCTGGAGAATCAGTCCAGTGAGACGTCTTTGTCTCCCCGTTTGGGAAAACTGGCCAGTTTTCAGCCGCCCGCCCTCTCTGCTGGTGCGCGCTCCAAACCTCCCTCCGCACGAATCTTTCAAAGCTGTCCGCCACCGCTCCTCCGAGTCACAGTGCCTTATCTTCACCTTTATTTGTGGAATTTTCACTCGGCAAGCTTTCTGGTGATTCTGGAAGGTGTTTATTCTTTCGTTAAGTTGTAGTATTAAAATTGTTGAGTATGACAGCAAGATAGGTGTTTTACCTATGCCGCCATCTTGGTTCTCCAATGTTAGCTAATATTAATGATGAACAGTGTATGAGTACTCTTACTCCCAACCCCTCTAAGTAATTCTTTTTCTGTGGCAGGTCATTTTCTATACTGTAACTATGCTCTATGCTCTATCACTGTATCTTCTGATTACATAATGTCAAAAACCATTTGCTTCATTGTGCTAGAAATTCTAGCCATTCTCCTCCCCTGCTTACTAAAGTTGCAGGCTTTCTCCTAGCTCTGTCCAGTCTAATTTAGATGGCCCAGATTTTGTTCCTGGCATAAATCTTCCTTTCTCTTCCTCCATTCCAGCACCACCTGTACCTGGTCAGAAGCCCCAAAACCTGCCCCAGGATCCAGATGTAGTTTAGCAGCGGAAAGGATTCTAGACAGCTGCAGGCTGCCGTTTGGGTTGGTCTATCTCCTTCTCTCTATGTGCAATCCTCCTAAAATCAATGTGGATTTTCTTAGAAGGAATGCAAAGGCAGAGCCACTGTGGCCTGCCCTGGCAGCTGGTCTGTAGCAGCCTAAGCTGACCTCTGGTTCTTCTTTGCTGAAAACAGCAGAGCATCCAGGAACCCATCTCAGGTGCATTCCTTCTCCCAGCTCAGCAGTTTTCAACCCTTTTCAATCATGGGCATCACGAACTAATTATTAAAATTCTGAAGCACACCAAAAAATGTATTTTTTGCTAATCTGATGAAAAAAAGTATAATTTTGATTCATTCACACTTAATGGCTATTGTTGTGCTGGCCGTTGTTATTTTTTAATTTGACAGTTTAAATGAAAAGAGGTCAGTTCTCCTGACTAAAAAGTCAAGTGTTGCATGTTTCAGAAATGTTTATGGCACACCGATTGAAAACCACTGTTCTAGTATAAGTTAAACTATAGCACAAGGTTAACAGTACAAGTTCCTGGGTAGGCCAAATCCAACCCAAAGAGAAGACACTGGTCCACACTGCTCTCTTCCTTCTGGGAACTCCCCGTTTTAAACTCCTTGTTGTATTTCAAGATACAAACAACATAACAATACAGACTCACCGGAGCACATCAGTTCACGGTCTGACACTGTTCTCTAGTGTCAACTGAGAAGAATAGTCCGCCCAGCATCAGGGCTGGTTTTAGCCACTCTGCTGCAGCATTACTATGTCCTTCTCAGCTTCTCTACCTGTTCTGCCACGGGCCAGGGCACCCTGTGAACTGAGAGACTAGTGACCCTTGTGTTTCTTCTGTCCTAAGAGGCGGTGTGGAACAAATGGGGAAGAGTACAATTGAGGATCAGATGCCTTCAAACCCTGGCTCTGCTATGCGGCCTCGCCTACTTAGCTTCTCCAAGGGCCTCACCTGGAGGCTGGAACATATTGCCCGCTCAAAAAAATGAGTACCTCCATTCCTTTCTATGTTTATTTATAATATATATTTTTTTAAAAGGCCTGTTACAGATACGAACTACACAATTTCAAAAGTATAATTTCCTTGTTCTCTGAGTGCCTTTATCTCTAACCTAAGATCTACTTTTCTCAACAGTAGAAAATATAACCTGGCTGCTTTCAGGTAAAGAGTTGAATCCTGTAATTTCTCAGTTTAGGTTACATAAATCAGCCACTTTCTAGTTTGAAATTTCTCTGATGGGTTTAATTCTCTCTGACTGCACTCTGAGTAGATTCCAAGCGCCAGGCTCTCATGTCTTTTGTTACAGGGATTTGTTGGTTTTAGGCTATCCTGCCATCGGACTCCTGGCCTGGCAGCCTGTGAGCTGGGGTCATCTAGAAAGGCTCTGGGGGTGTGGCCTTCACATCTCTGCCGCTGCTGTGTCCATGCATGCCTTCAGGGCTGCAGTTCCTGGCTCTGTCCTCAAAGGATCCTGTGAGGACTGTGGTCTCTGGTTGTCAGGTCTGCACAGGCTCCTGTGCCACCTCCTATCAGTGATGCTCTTCACCCTCTGAAGCTTTCAAGAGACTCGTTTTGCCCTCACTGTCCTCCAGCATCCTCTGCTCTGCCACTCTTAATCCTTTTATGGGAGCTCAGAGGGGTGGGCAAGGCAAGGGTCCTTACCACGCAGGATCTCCCAAATTATGGGGGTCCATTGGGTTTAAGTTCCTCCTCTAAGATCCAGTCTGTAGCAGGTGCAAACGGAATAAGGCTGAAATCTTGAGATTCTTCTGGAATATTTTTTCCCCTTTGCAGATTAGATGATTTCCTTCTAATTTAGAGATACCGGGAAGTTAGAGATTTATCTCCAGCCAGATTTATTGTATTTCTCAAATATTTTTCTCTCTCAAGTTTTTCAGGTGAAACTGAAAACTTCATCTTGTTGAGCTCCAGGCCATGTGGCAAGGGGTGCCCTGTGCCTGGTTGCTCAAGTCAGAGGCTGGGCAAAAACACACCCATAGTCTCCTTGAATGTTACTCACCACTAACACTTCACACATTATCTTGTCATAGAGACAACCTAATTCCATTATAGTTTGCCTTTTGCAAAATCTTTCAGAAATGGAATCAAAAGTGTGTAAGCTTTTGAGACTAGCTTCTTTCACTCAGCACAATGCCTTTGAGAATCATCCCAGCTGTTACGTATTTTCGATAGTTCAATCTTTTGTAATATCTGTGGGGTCTGTGGGGATATCCTCTCTTTAATTCCTGATGCTTGTCTTTTTCTTTGTTCTTACCATAGGTCTATCAATTTTATCAACCATTTCAAAGAACCAGCTTCAGTGTTTCGCTTTATTATTTTTCTATTTTGAATGCATTTATTTCTCATTTTGTCTTTATTACTAGAGGCCCAGTGGATGAAAATTCATGCACTGAAGTGGGGGTCCCTCAGCCCAGCCTGCCCCCTCTCACAGTCTGGGAGCCCTCAGGGTTGGGAGGCAACCCAGCAATCAGGGGAAGGCAACGCCCTAGCACACCTCTGCTGCTGACATTGCCGGCAGCACAAAGCTCAGCCTACCCTGGTTACCTGAGCCTTCGGCAGCCCTGGGAGGCTGGGCAGCTGCCATCCGAGGCTTGCCTTAACCTCAGGCTGGCTCTGGACAGCTAGGGGGCTAAGGGGACTAGGGAACTCTGGAGGCAGGCACTCAGAGTGGCCGGGCCCACTTGGAGATGGGCCCGGCCTTCTTGTGCGTCTGCTGCCCTGGCAGGGCTGAGGGGACTAGGCCCCCATATCTTTGAGGCAGGGAAGTCAATTAGCATATTCCTTCCTTATTGGCTGTGGGTGCTGCCATATTTGCAACAGTGTGAGGGTCAATTAGCATATCCACTCTTTATTAGACCTAACCTTTCCTTTGCTTGCTTTGGGGTTATTTTTGTACTATATTATGACTGTGCTTTTTGCTGTGATCCCTCTGTGTCCATATGGGACTGGTCCAGGACCATTGCAGATACCAAAATCCATGGGTGTTCAAGTTCCTTATATAAATGGTATAGCATCTGCATATAACCTACTCACATCATCCTGTATACTTTGAATCATTTCTACATTAATTTAATACCTAATACAATGGAAATGTTATGTAAATAGTTGTTATTCTGTGTTGTTGAGGGCATAATGACAAGAAAAATCTCTACATGTTCAATATAGATGCAACCATTGTAGGCCTTACTACATTAGCAATGTAATTTTTTTTCTGAATATTTTTAACCTGCAGTTGGTTGAGTTTTCAGATGCAGAATTCAAGGATACAGAAGACTGACTATATTACTTTTCTAGTGTCAGATTACTGACTTGAAACTTTTATTCTTTTCTGAGTATTTTGTGTTATAAACATCATTCTAGTCATGTTCCACAAATTTTTAAATGTTACATTTTTATTTTTCTTCAGTTTAAGTTTTTTTTTCTTCTAATTTCCCTTGAGACTTATTTTTGACCCACGGATTATTGAAAAATGTGCTATTTAATTCCTAAATGTGTAAAGAGTTTTCCATTATCATTTTCTTATTGATTTTTGTTTAATTTAATCAAGGCCAGATAATATACTTTATATGGTTTTAAGTATTCTAAATTTGTTTGTTTTATGATTCAGAATGTGGTCTACACTGGCCAATGTCCCAATTGCACTTGAAAAGAATATGTGTTTTGCTATTGTTGGATGGACCATCTTATAAACACCAAGAAGACCCTGCCAGTTGATGGTGTTATTTGGTTCTTCTATATCCTTGCTGATTCTGTCTGCTGCTTCTGTTTATCACAGGGGCAGGGGGTATAATTTTGGATTTGTTTTTTTTTTCTCCTCTTAGCTCTCAGTTTTTGCTTGATGTATGTTAAAGGTCTATTGTTAAAAGCAAATGTATTTAGAATTGTTACGTCTTTTTGGTGAGCTGACCCTTTTGTCATTATATAATATCTTCCTATCCCTGGTAATTTCCTCTTCTCTGAAGTCTGCATTGTCTGATATAAATACAGCTACTTAGTTTCCTTTTGATTTGTATTTCCATGTTTTATTCTATCTAAATCTTTTATTTTTAACTGACATATATCATTCTAATTTAAGCAAGTACTGTGTTGATAGCATGGATTTAGATCCTGTTTGTTTTTTTTTTCATCTGCTTTCCATACATACTCTGACAATCTTGGTCTTTTTAAAAATATATATTTTTATTGATTTCAGAAAGGAAGGAATAGGGAGAGAGAGATAGAAACATCAATAATGAGAGAGAATCATTGATTGGCTTTCTCCTGCATGCCTTCCACTGGGTATTGAGCCCACAACCAAGGCATGTGCCCTTGGCTGGGATTGAACCCAGGATTTTTCAGACCATAGGCCAATACTCTATCCACTGAGACAAGCTAGCTACGGCAGTCTTAGTCTTTTAATTGGTGTGTTCAGACCATAGTTTGGCAGACTACTTTTAATAATAAATATTTTGGATTTTGCCACCCATATAGTCTATAGCACTACTCAACTCTCTCATAGGGAAAAGTATACAGAATCAGGGCATATGGACCAAGTGTGGCTGTTTCCTAATAAAACTGTACTTGTACAAATAGATTTGGCCCATAGGCCAGAGTTTGCTAAAATTATGTTTAATGTAGTTATTGAATTAAAAAATGTAAATACCATTTTATTGTTTTCTCTTTATTCACAGTTTTGATCATCTTTTTTTCCCCTTCCTGCCTTGTTTGGGGTTATTTGAATATTTTTCAGTATTCCATTTTAATTTGTTTGTTGCATTTGGGAAACATCTTTTTGTATAAATTTTTAATTGTTGGTTTGTAATTATAATATATAAATTTAACTCTTCACAGGCTAGTTAAGCAATATTTTACCATCTCAAGCGGAATGCAGAAATCTTACTGTCATAAGGACCCTCTGCCCTCTCTCCTTTGTGTGGAATGAAAAACCCACCAGATAATGCTATAATGTTGGTTTTAAGCTTTTAAATATATTTTAAGGAACTCAATAGCTTTTTCTTATTTGTGAAGCTCTTTATCTGACCTTCAAATCTAAGTGAGAACTCCTCTAGGTAAAGTAATCTTCGCTATTGAGACTTACCATTCACCACTGAATATTTCTTGCCACTCCCTTCTGGCCTGGAAAGTTTCTTTTGAGAAATCAGCTGATGGTCATATGGGTGCTCCCTTGTAGGTAACTAACTGCTTTTCTCTTGCTGCTTTTAATATTCTTTCTCTGTCTTTAACCCTTGGCATTTTAATTGTGATGTGTCTTGGTGTGGGCCTCTTTAGGTCCTCTTGTTTGGGCCCCTTTGCTCTTTCTGGACATGTAAGTCTCTTTCTTTCACCAGGTAGAAGTTTTCTGCCATTATTTCTCTAAATAAGTTTTCACTATCTTTCTCTGTCCCTTCCCCTTCTGGTACCCCCATAATGCAAATGTTGGTATGCTGGAAGTTGTCCCAGAGGCTTCTTACATTTTCTCCATATTTTTGGATTCTTTTTTATTTTTGCTCTTCTGATTCGGTGTTTTTGCTTCCTCATATTCCAAACTGCTGATTTGATTCTCTGCATCCTCTACTTTACTGTTGAATTCCTGTAAATTGTTCTTTTTTTTTCAGTTAGTGAATGCTTAATTTCTGACTGGTTCTTTTTCATATTTTTGACATTCTCACTAATACCCTTTAAAATCTCATGAAGATCCTTGAGTAACCTTATAACCATAGTTTTGAACTCTGTATTCAGTAGTTTGCTTGTTTTCATTTCTTTCATTTGTGACGTGTTTCTTTGTCTCCTCATTTTGGGCGCTTACCTGTATTTGTTTTTATGTATTAGGTAAAGCTACTACGTCTCTTGGAATTGGTAGAGTGACCTTGTGTATTATGTGTCCAATAAGGTCCAGTGGCTCAGCCTCCCTTGTCACCTATGCTGAGAACTCTAGGTATGCCCCTGTGTGGGCTGTGTGCAGTCTTATAGTTGAGCCTTGATTACTGTTAGTATCTCTGGAAGGAGTTGACCTCCAGATCAATTGGCTGTGAGGACCAGCTCTGTTTACAGTGCAGCAGCTGCTATGCAGGAATTGAGGACCATCTGTGAGTGCTGCGTCTTTGGCCTTTAATTGATAGGTTTGGGGCATGGTCACCAGCTGCAGCTTGTTTGAGACATTTTAGCAAAGGCTAAGCCAATACAGGCCATTCATATGGAAAAGCTGCTGCAAACAGCATGGGCAGGACAGCAAATTGGATGGGGTGGGATCTCAGATAATCCCCACAGTGGAACAAACAGTGTTGCTCCACGTTGATTGAGACTCAGATATGGCTGCCAGTCAGCCCTGTGACAGGGGAGGTCCCAGCACAGGAACAGTGACCCGTGCAAGCACCCCTGTCCGGGAGAAAGCTGCCCATGAGTCCCTGCCCCAATGCCAGACAGTCCAATTCCTCACTATATGGTTTGCCAGAGCCACCTGGAGCTCAGAGGTGTTGAGTTGAAGTTTGTGTGCCAGCCCTTTAAAAGGAACACCTGGATCTCCAGCAGCCTGCATGTCACTCAGCCACAATCCTTGCTGGTTTTTACAATCCATAGTATAGGGACTTTTTCTCCCAGCTCTGGAATCCTGGACTAAGGGTCTGGGACTCTTTGTTCCTCAAGGGCAGCCTCCACAGAGACCATCTCCCTCTTAATTAAAAAAACGGCACACCTGGTTGTCACACTAGCCCTTGCTGTGCCTATTCCCCTCCTACCAGTCTCAATGTGCCTTCTCATTTACTTTTCTAGTTGTAGAACTTCCATTCAGCCAGCTTTTAGGTAGTTCTAAATGATAGTTGTTTGGCAGTTCAGTTGTAATTTTGTGGTTGTGGGAGGCAGTGGATTACAGCTATTTCTTACACTGCCATCTTGAATCTCCCAGCCTTTCAAGTTCTTAAGTCTAATTTTATACTCTTTAATATTCTTTCATTTTTACTTTATCTAAGCATGTCTTATCTTACCTTCATTTCTAAAGAATATTATTATTGGACATAGTATTCTACATTGATTGTTCTTTTCTTCCAGCACTTTGAAAATATTCTACTGGATTCTGGCCCTTATAGTTTACACACACACACACACACACACACACACACACACAAAAACACAAAACAAACAAACAAACAAACAAAAAAAACCAAAACCAAAAAACTACAATTATTTGAATTGTTGTTCCCTTATAAGTAGTGCATCATTTTTCTCTGACTGCTTTCAACATTTTGTTTCTTTACTTTTAGTTTTTAGCAGTTTGATTGTGGGATGTCAGGCATGGCTTTCATTGGGCTTATCCTGTTTGAGATTCACTGAGCTTCTTAAATCTGTAGGTTTATGTATTTCACCAAATTTGGGAAATTCAGGATCATTACTTCTTCAAAAATTGTTTCAACACACAGTCTCTTTTTCTTTTCTTTTTATATCATCTCTCAGATCCCTGGGTTTTCCCTGTTGTTGTTCTTTTAAAATCTACTTCTTTTCAGTTGTTCATATTAGACACTTTCTAATTTCTATTGCTGGACCTTCAATTTTACTTATTCTTTATCATCTCCATCCAGTGAGTTTCTAACTTTAGTTATATTTTCCAGTTCTTAAATTTCCATTTGATTCTTCCTTATATCTTCTATTTCCTTGATAATTTATTATATCTTCCCATTCATTTTAAGAGTACTTGACTTTACTTCTTGGAGCACTTGAAAGATGGCTGCATTTAATGTCTTTGTCAAATAAATCCAACTTCTGTGTCATCCTGAGTTTATTATCTATTGGCTGGCTTTTCCCCATACAAGTTGAGATTTTCTTATTTCTTTATATGCTGAGTGATTTTACATTGTATCCTGGGCATTTTGAAGATTACATTATGCAAGTCTGGCTCTTATTTAAATCCTCTAGAGAATTGATAGTAGGTAATTAATCTGGTAGAGTGCAGGCTTCTAGTTTCCTTCAGTCTTCTGGTGGGGTGTGCTTCTGGTGTCAGTTCAAATTTAAAAGCCTTTGGAGTGCTATTAGGATCTGTCCACGCGTGACCAGATTTGAGTCTATGTACAGTGTTAGGGTAGGATTCACACATGTACAGCTCAGGAGTAGGCCTAGGTGCTCTTAAACACTTTGAGAAGTTCACTTTCCCAAATTCCTCCCTCTCCCCAATCTTTGTAGTCCTTTCCACTTTCCTGGGGCTCCTCTTTAGTCCTCAGAGGCTGGGACTTTAGTACCCCATCTGTTGTACACTTCTCACAACTGTACTCCCATATGTGGCTAAGGGTCAGGAGAACAGAGAGAGAGTGAAAGCAGTGAGATTGCCCCACTCTCATGGACACAGTTCCAACAAGCAGAGAGAAGGTGCCCTTCCCTGGGGGATTGGCTTTGGTAGGCTCCAATGGCTACCACTGCTGTGGCCAAAATCATAAGGCCACTTATAGGTTGGTGTTATGAGAAAATGGAGAACAAAAGGAAGATTTACTTGGCTCCCTCTAGGAGTTTTCTTTCCCACTTCTGGAGCCAGAAATAGAGGACTTCTCCTGGAGTTCCTAACACTATGTCCAGGTGTCCACTTCTGGGTTTCAAACTGCACTAAGTTCAGGCCAGGAAATACTAGAGAGAAAAGCTTGTAAATTCACCACCAGTTCTGTGATACTTAAAATTCTGGTCTTCCTTCAAGTCTGCCTGCTACCTGTTACTTTCCAGAATTCTAGTAGCTGCTCCATGCGTTCTGCCCACAGGTGTATGGCTGTGTTCCACGGGGGATACAGGGCAGAGTGTGTTCTCTCCATCACACCCAAAACCAGAATTCAATGGGGATCTTTTGGATCACCAACCTGGTTTGTGTGTTGGATTTTCATATAAGAAATGATGTAAGAGGAGCTGCTCATTGGCAATAGTACACATTAAGATCTGAAGAAGGAAAGCTTTCTGACCATACAAAGAAAAAAAAACATTCTAAATATCTCAGGTCTGAAAACTTGCTCAGGCCATTACTTTTGGGAAAAACCATAGCATCTTGTGGCTCTCACTCAACAAACATCTGAATCTGTTTCATGGCTTGCCCTGGGCATGGTGGATGGTATCCCCTGGATGGGTTTTTATCCCAGGTGTGGGACAAAATACTGAGCTTTGGCCAACTTCATAGTTAATCTCAACTGAGCTACAATTGTTACTTAGGATTTGGCAATTTGGGGCAATACAAAACCATTACCAGTACTAGTGCTCCTCGGCCAATGGTATTGTTGAATGGAGCATGGCTTTTTCCTGCAGCACTCAATACTCTCCTTCACTGAATGTCAGAAGTGTGATATCTCAGCATGAGGTCAAGATGCTATCTTGCATTGAGATTTCATTCACCTGGTGTTGCTGGATTGATAGAGGAATAAGGAAAATCAAATCAGAAACACTCTCCCCATTGCCCCAAAAGGGGTCCTGTGTTAATACCAGTGGCATTTTGGGAACTGTTACTTTCCATGCAGCCCTGGTCAGAGGCAGGGGCTGCAATAAATGTCACACATGGCTTTATCCAGCTACAGTGTTGATAGGCTAAACTCACCTCTGCATTATTCTGAGCACAATAAATTAATTTCATGTCTTTGTCAATGAAATACCATGGTCGGAATGGTGGAAGGCATATTACATTGAAGTCTTGGTTTTACTTACTAGCCAGGAGAGTTTAGAGCAGGAACAGCCCTCGTGCTCTGCTTCTTTATTTGGAAAGTGGGAATACTAAGAGCTCTCCTGCCTATCTTTGGCAATACTAAGAGGAGCAAATAGCTTTATAACTATTAGGTGAGCTATTTGACTGGGATCTTCTTGAAGGAAGACCCTGTGTCATATCCTTTTTATTATTCTGACATTTTGTATCATATTCATTTATTATTCTGACATTTAGCAGGTGCTTGCTAAATATTTGGTGGAGCAAAAGTAGGTTTACAGTTGTTTGTATGGAAAGTAATACAATGATTAATAAATAATATATAAGAATAAATTGTGTTTTGCACACTCATAACTGTAAACCCACCTTTGCCCCACCCTGCATTTAATGAATGAAATAATCAACCAAATATTACTCTATCAAATCAATCTCAGTTATCTGCATCAAAAGATGAACCAGAGCATTAAACAAGATAATGCACAAAAATATAACAGGCATGGAAGTGCCAAGAACACATCAGAGATTCACAAAAGCCTATATTCTGTAGGCTTTTCAGATTTTTTGAGATTAAAGCAACAGGGTACTCAGAATTGCAAAAGGATGTAAAATTCAGTGGGCCCAAACAGAATCAGTTTAAACTGTGAACAACTACCTTCATGCTTTCTCTGACTTGTGGAGAACTGACTCCTTTATCATTTATTTTCTCTATTAATATTACTTGTTCTGAAGTCTGCTTGTCAAATTAATATAGCTATTCCAACTTCCTTTTAATAAGTGTTAGCATGTGTGTCTTTCTCCATTCCTTTATTTTTAATTTGAATTTTTATATTTAAATTGAAGTTCTTATGGACAACACACAGTTGGGTTTTTAAACAATCATTCATGACAATCTCTGACTTTTAATTGGTATGTCTGGACCACTCACATTATTGATATAGTTGCATTAATATCTATTATATCTTTTTAACTTTTCTATTTACTGCATTTCTTCTCCTCCCTCCCTCCTCACCCCTTCCCTTTCCCTTTGCCTCTTCTACGCTTGTAAAATAAACATAGATTTCTGGCTATGTGTTTCCTTCAAACTGAAACAAAAAATGGGGAAATACTATCACTGAAAATTTCAGAAATGATATCACCTCCTATCTGTTTTGTCAGCACAGTACTTAGGAGAGTCTTTGCTTTCAAGAGAACACTATCATGTAACAGGGTCTCAATATTTTTTGCATTTTAAATGTTTTTCTTTCTGTTCCCGATAGAACTGAAGTGATGGACTTTCATGCTCTGTAGAGGCTGAATTACAGGAGATTTGACTCTTAGGTTTGTGCAACACATAATTGCTTTTGTGAATTATGTCATAGGCAACTGCTCGCAGTGTACCTCATAAATCTCATTCTTACTGTCTTAATAATTTGATTGTCAGGAATAAAATGAAAAATGAAAGTTGTGTGTTTTTCATTTCAAACCTAGTTTCAATTACCTTTGGGCATGGGTGGGTCTGCCCCTCACACTTCAGTGACGGTGGAGGGAACAGCACCTGCTCAGTAAAAAATTCCCTGGAACTGGAGGAATGCTTGGCATGCACTCTTCTCTCTGGGCACAGATTGCCACTTCCACACAATGCCCTGTAGATGTCACCATTGTCACTTCTCACAGAGTAAAGTGCCAGCTTCACAGTGGGCAGAGGGGAGGCCAAACTTTGTTAAACCATTTGATGGTCAAGGAGCCGGGATAATCTGTTGCCCATACCTTGGTACAACCAAAATTGCCAAGTTCTAGGGTACTTCCTCAATCTTTCTTATGTTTACCCACTGTCTGGTACCTGTTGTTGCAGAGCACTCTCGCCTTTCGGCAGTTCCTCCTTCCTTGGCTTCGATGAGGAGGGGTTCGTCCTTTCAACAACACCTTTTCTCACTAGTTCCTGCTTCTTTCTCCTTTGCTCCTTCCCTGGTCCCTACAGGGGCGTGTCCTGTGTCTTCTTCACTCCTCTGTACACATTATCCTGTCAAAATCTCATCCTTTTTCATGTCAGTTCTCCCGTGTTGATTTTCTAGAGCTTCCTTTTCTCTCCTGACATCTAACCTCAAATGTAACCCAATAATCATAACTCTCCAGCATCATAGAGCAGAAAGGATGTTGGAAATCAACATGGGGGCCAGGGAGGCTACCCCAGTGTGGAGGGATGCTGCTGAAGCACAACCAGCACAAGCAGGGTGGTAGGAACCATCCGTTAAATTAATTTAAGAGCAGCAGAATTTCAGAGCCACACATTAACTCTAAATAATGGAAGCTCCTCCCACCTGACATTCTGGGAGAATGGGACACAGGACATCCCTGAAATGTGGATTGAGATTCCAGACAGTTTCTCCTGAATTTCAAAGGGACAGGTGATATTTGAGTTAAAAGTATATTTTTTAAATGAAAAAAAAAATGCCTATCCACCAGCCCTTATCACCTCTGGAGAGTCCGTTGATGCTCAAAATGTATAGTCCCACAGAAGATATTTAACATGAGGACCCGTGACCCCTTTAAATAATTCTGAGCTATAAACACACACAGGTCCTAGGTTCTTAACACTCACATACCACCGTTTTCTGATTCTGCTCAGAAGTTGTTGGGGTGATGAAACTTACCACCTGTGCCCCAGAATCGATTCATGACCCTGAGCCTCACTCCTGTATCTGTCCTCCCCTTTCCATCCACACCCAGATCCTCCTTCTGGCCCTTCCTGCCACAGTCTTCTCACAGCAAGGGTTAAGGAATCTGGAGAGGGGATGAGACATAAATGGATAGAGACTAGACAAGAAATATACATTTGGAAGGCATTTTGGGGGAGCCAGATGGAAACCAGCTGTCTAGTGGAGTGGCTCTCTGAATGTCCAGACCTACAACTTTTTACTCACACATTTTGCCCTTTGGCAAAGCAAATATACATATCAAAGGTAAGGTTTGGTAAACAAAGGATTAACAGGTTAGGGGAATTGTCCTTAACTGTTTGACAGCAGGTAATAATATTCAGATCTTCAGCCCTGCTATAGATGTCCATCAACCTTCTGACCAACTTCTCACATTTTTTATACTAACTACTGTTCTTATCCTTCAGCACCTTCCACCTCTGCCCTGGATTGTTAGTTATTCTGGCAGAACTACCTAAGTGTTTCTCTGCCTGGAGTTTTCTTCCTACCACCCATCTCAACCTGCTACCATGTTGGTCTTCCTCAAATGCAGCTCCAAACATTTTTGTACCATGTTCAAAACTCGGTGCATCCCTATTGCCTCAAACAGAGTCCCTTCTCCTTAGTTTGCTCTGCCAAGTCCCCAAACCCTTCTGCCCCATTTCCAGTTGCTGGCAGTCCCACACTCCAATCTTCAGGCAAATTAGACTCTCCCCAGCACCGTCCTACCCTTTCCCAGGGCCCTGCCACGTGCCGTGCTGGATCCTCCACCTCTGGGGACTGAAGTCTTACTTACTCTTGAAGGCCAGTGCATAAGCCTCTGTCCTCTCTGAGTGGGGCCTTGGGCCCCTGCTGGAGGAATCCTCCTTTCTGCTGTGATCTAACAAATGTCTCTCCTCCGGAATTGGAAGTCAGGGTCTGGGACCTAGTTTTCAGATCTCCCCTCTAACAAATGGGTGTTGAGTTAACCAGGATGGCTAGGGTAGGCAATGAGGTGTCTGTGGATCAGAGGTAATTCAGAGTGGATGATACTGAGGGGAGGTGTGGTGGGAGATGTGGAGGGAGGATCTTAGCATAATTCATTACAGGGAACCAGGTGCCTTACATAAAGGGCCCCATGTTCCCAGGGCTAACCTTGATGAAAAGGTACAGCACAACCCACTACATCCACCTTTTGGAAAGCAGATGGCAGCAGCTGGCAAGGAGGAGGCTCAGCCTTATCAGGCAGCCACCCATAGCCCCCTCTCTCTGTGCTGGCAGTGCCCTGAGAAGCTGCAGAAGATGGCGATATCTTTAGAAGTTTACTCAGGTTTTAAATGCTAATCAGCAACTGGCCACTTAAAAATGGGTTTCCCAAAGAGGAAAATTGCACATATTCTCTAAACTGTGATAGTCATAGCAGGTACATTGAAATTGGGCACACCAATTAGCAGGTACCCTGCAATGAGCTCGCCCGAGGAGGAACTGGGCATTTTCTGGTATTTCAGTGGCAGCATTGCCACAGTTAAAGGAACTGAATCAAATCACAAATGCCAGGGCTCCTTCACTCTAGTCTTGTCCCTGAAGTTGTACCTTTAGTCACCACATTTTAGAGTGAGAAAAGGGTGAAGATAGAGCATAGATAATAATTAACCAAGCTGCTAAAATCATTATTAGCATTATGAAGGTTGAGGCATGAAGAAAGACTCCATCCTTATTGTAATGAGCCTGGGAACATGAACTTTTTTGAACTTTCCAGTTCTGTATCAATTCCTGAATCTACCTCTGATCACCCCCTCCCCAAAGGACTCATGTACCAACGTGTTACAGTAATATATAGAAATGTTTAAATATGTTTAAAAATGTCTAAAATATTTAAAAGGTTTTGAAAGTTTTGAGTTAAATTTCTTGAAACTTAAAGTGTGATATTAAGGACACATTCCCCACTGCCCTGAAGTGTGTGTACCCCATAAATAAGGATTTGATCTTCAATTACTAACTTAGAAGTGACTTGCTAAGATAACTATATGTGTGAGTGATGTACTCTCCCTAGATAACCACATGTAGCCCCTTGCCCTGTTTGAGTTTAACATGTGTGCATTGACAAAATTCATTGATAGCCACCTGAATTGCTGTGGGTATGAACAGGCTTTAAAAATGGGTCCTGACTGTAAGGTTTGGGGCTGGGAAGATAGGGACTTCCCTGATCCCATCCATTGAGTTGAACAATAGTGGCCCCCCAGGACATACCAGAGCTGTGCTGACATCCTGCTGGACAATAAATGACCACCCTGACTTACCAAGGGTGGCCAGGTTGGAGTTGTAAGAATTTCCCGCTCATAATCACCTGCCACAAACTACCTCGGAACCTGCCAACAGCAGCATAAAAGAAACCCTGCCAGGCATAGATGGGTGTGACTCCCCTGGCCCGTGTTTTTGGACCGTGGGACCTCACCAGAGAGCATTTAATAAACTCGAACTTTCGCTGGTACCCTGCGTGTCTTGGTCAATTATTGGCTTTGGACAGATTCAATCTTACTTCCCAGATTAAAACCTTACATCTTGGTGCCGAATGCCAGGAAGATCTACAACGCCTTTTGGCTAGGGCCTCCCTCTCTGATCGGACCAGCCGGCCTCCAAACCGATCTCCACCCAGCAGTGAGGTAAGCTGTCACCCGTTCTATTCAGTCTTCCTCGGGCAACCCTGTCTGTCGTCTTGACCGTGCCAGGGAGCCCTCCTGTAAGATATCCCAGGGATATCTGCCCCAGACTTGCCTCTCCAGTGGGGATGCCTCCGAGACGGACTGTCCCCTGCCTCTGTTTGTATTCAATGTTTTCTCCCAATCAGGAACAGCTGCTTGAGCGATATCTTGGGACCTGAATTAGTATGGGCAGCAATTTCTCCAAGCCGGGCTCTGAAACACCTGTAGGGTGCATTCTTTCCAATTGGCGCGAATTAGGGTATGATCAGATGAAACAGAGAAAGTGATGCCTCATCCAATTGTCCACCGAATCATGGCCTCGCTCTGCTCTGGAAAATGGCTCTGTTTGGCTCCTGGACGGCACTTTCAATTTCAGAATCTTAACTGACCTAACCAATTTTTGCCAGCGCACCGGTAAATGGCCTGAAATTCCTTATGTTTAGGTTTTCTGGTACCTTTGCTCTCGCCCCCAGCTCTGTATGACCTGCTCTCCCACCCACATTCTCCTCGCTAAAACAGACCCGAAAGCTTCCGTTCCACAGGTTTTGAACCAGCCACCTGCAAGTGACACACCTCTAGTAGAGCCAGAGGACTCAGCTCTAACCATCCCTCTGGATTTACTGGTGACACCCCCAGTCCCAGCTCCTCCACCCGTCCCTGTGCTGTCACCTACTCCCGAGCACTCTACCCTTCACTCCTGTCTGCTTCGAATCCTCCTCCCTCTCCTTACACTTCTGCTCCTCCTCAAGCAAACGGACCCTAAATATCCACTGGTTTCTCCCCCTATAGCAGGTCGGACCAGGTCAAAGCGCCCCACCCTCGCTGTTACCTGGACTCCACCTCAAACCTCCCAGAACCTCCAGACTCCAGCTCCTCTCTGAGAGGTCGCAGGACCTGAGGGAATCGTCCGGGTCCATGTCCCCTTTTCTCTAGCCGACCTCTCTTCTATAGAGAAAAGACTAGGCTCATTCTCTGCTAATCCTACCCAGTTTATCAAGGAGTTCAGATATCTTTCTCAGGCTTATGACCTTTCCTGGCATGACATCCACATAATATTAACTTCCACCATGACCACAGATGAACGGGACAGGATTCAAGCCGCTGCAAAAGACTATGCAGATCGCGAGCACGTAGCTGACATCACCGCTGCAACAGGAGTCGAAGCCGTCCCAGTAGCTGATCCCACTGGGGCTAACAGGACAGGGAGGGAGGAAGGGGACACCGAGATTACATGCTCTGATGCCTCATAGAAGGCATGGAAAGGGTGGCTCAGAAGGGAGTTAACTATGACAAACCAGGGAAATTACTCAGGGCAAAGATGAAAACCCAGCCACTCTCCTGAGCCGCCTCACAGAGGCCATGCAGCTCCGTACCCGGCTCTCCCCTGAAGACCCTCTGGGGCTGTGGTCCTAGCGACCCATTTCCTCCCCAGTCAGCCCCGGCCATCAGGAGGAAGCTCAAGAGGCAGAACAGGGCCCTCAAACTCCGGTGCGGGGCCTGGTAAACACCGCGATTAAAGTGTTTAACTCCCGCGAGGAGGACGCGGAGGGAGCCCGCCAGCACCAGGCTCCAGAGGCCGCTCCGCTCCGGGGGCAGCCCCGGTGGCCGTCCAGCGCCGGCAGCTGGGAAGGGGTCCGAGAAAAGGCGGCGTCCCTCCAGGGCGCTGCTACACGTGTGATCAGGGGGGTCACTGGGCTCAAAGCTGCCCCAGCCCTCGTCTTCCCCGCAAGCCACGTCCGCTGTGCAAAAAGGCCGGACGTTGGAGATCCGATTGTCCTGGGGCCGCCGGCTCACTCACGGCGCCTCCACGCGGGGAGGGAGCTGAGGCCGGGACCTCGATCCCGGAGTACTTGGACCTGCGGACGACTGAGGAGGCCCAGGCTCGGGCACCCCAATGACCCTCACCGAGCCCAGGGTTTCCCTCCAGGTAGCGGGTAAGTCAACCACCTTTCTGGTGGACACAGGGGCTGCCTACTCTGTCCTTCCCTCCTTCTCCAGTCCCTTATGTTCGTCCCAGGTCTCCGTAGTGGGGGTTGACGGCCAACCATTCCATTGTTACCACAGGCCCTGTGTGTTGCCGGCTTGAAAAAGCCTTTTTTACGCACTCCTTCCTAGTTATTCCCTCCTGCCCTGTCCCCCTACTGGGTCGAGACATTCTGCATCTCCTCGGAGCCAGTTTACACCTACCTTCCCTCCCACATTCCTCTCTTCTGGAGCTCCTCTCTGCCGAGACACTCCCTTCTCAAACCTGGCAGCCACCCATCTCCCCTACGGAGGTAAATCCCATTGTATGAGACACTTCCTCCCTCCATGTGGCTGCGCATCAGGTCCACATTTGGTTACAGGACCCCAATTCTTTCCCTAGCTGTCCCCCATTCCCAATTCCCAATTCCCCTCAAACACAGAAAGGGCCTAATACCCATAATTTCCCATCTGCGGGACAGAGGGCTCCTAATCCCTATGGACTCTCCTTACAATACCCCAATTCTACT
This sequence comes from Antrozous pallidus, assembly GCA_027563665.1. Taxonomy (NCBI): domain Eukaryota; kingdom Metazoa; phylum Chordata; class Mammalia; order Chiroptera; family Vespertilionidae; genus Antrozous; species Antrozous pallidus. The sequence goes on from CM050513.1 coordinate 16,509,281, forward strand.
GGTTCCTAAGCCATCGGGGGAATACCACCTGGTACAAGACCTCAGATTAATCAACTAGACAATAACCCCCCTACACCCAGTAGTTCCCAACCTTTATACCCTCCTATCTAGAATACCTTCAGGCACTACTCATTTTACGGTCTTGGACCTTAAGGATGCCATTTTTTACCATCTCCCCTACACCTGGACAGCAATGACCATTTCTGATCAACCATAACCTCCCCAGGACAGTTTCGCCCTTGGCTGAATATCTTCCTTTTCTCTCACTGTTACTCTCTCTCCTTCAGGAGCACGTGGACCAAGCACTCCCCCAGGTCCCAGGCACAGAAAAGGCTGAATCCCTGCATCCCTGGGACACTGTCCTTCTCAAGGAACTCACTCCCAAGGCTTTGGAACCTCAGTGGATGGGGTCCCACATAGTTATCCTAACCACCCCAATGGCTGCCAGACTTCTGGGTAAGCCCCACTGATATCATGTTTCCAGACTTAAACGGGCCCCTCCTCAATCTGACTGGCAAGTCCATACAGTTGGCCCCACCACCCTCAAATTTACAAGGCCTAAATAATTCCTCTACCTGGCCCTGTTGGACTCGATCCTACACAGCTATCCTGACCTTATTAGGAGCCGGCGAGTTCCTCCTCTCCTCCTGTGCCTTCTGCATTCTCTGCTGGCTACCTCAGCCCGAACAATGGTTGGGTCCCTCCTCTGTGCTAACACTCCTCCTTCTAGCCCCGACAGGGCTAGTCCTTCAGACCAATCCTTTTATATGGAGATTCTATGCCAGGAACCCAAAGACAGGCCGCCTCATGGGGGCAGGGGACTGCCAACCTGGAGGCTGCCAGGCCCTGATCTCCATTAAGCTTAACCAGAACCTGCCATTCACGGCTGGTCTAGCACTGTCCCCAGCAATCTGCTTTCAGTATGACCAGGCTGACCCAATCTGCAAGAAATATAAGGTCCCAATTTATGGAGGGTGCCCATATGCCTGATGCAGGATTCTCAAGACCAAACTAGACATAGCGGGGACCCAGTACCATAACTACAGACTGACCTCTAATGGAAGGGGGACCTATACCCTGAGTATACCTGACCCCTGGGATGACTGCTGGGTTGAGGGGGTAGAAGGGAAAATATACAGCTAGCACCGAGCCGCAACCCCAATGGGAAGTATTTGAATATACCAGACATACACTTGAATGCTCCCTGAAATAATCCTTAGGGGACATGACAAAAACCATTATTGAACAGGAAACCTCTCTGCAAAAGCAGGTCCCCACCCCAACCAAATCGGCTCACCCTTTCTCCTGGCTGACAGTCATTAGGGCAGGAATAACCCTTTTAAATAACACATCTATAGGACATGTAACCAACTCCTTTCTGTGTGCTGCCCTCGGATGCCCTCCACTAACAGCAGTTCTCCTATCCACTCCCTTTAACCTCTCCAGCCCTACATCTCCGCAGCCTCGAAATCTTACAGAAGTACCCCTATACGCTGGAGCGGATTTCCCGTGGGTCTACTACTCCTCACAGCCAAGACTGGCCTTCTACAATATCATACTTTCGAGTCAACATGACCATCCAGGCACCCCCTGGAGGGTTCTTCTGGTGTAACGGTACCCTAACAAAGGCTCTATCACCTTCAACACAGGTCTGCCACCCGGCTTCCCTGGTCTCCCAGCTAACCATGTATGGAAAAGGGGAGTTCCTACAAAAGCTCTTGCCAGCCCCCTCCCACCTAAAACGCACTGTCTTTCTCTCCATAGTGGTCAGTCTCTCTCTGGCCTCCTCTCTGGCAGCGGGAGGCCTAGGTGGTGGTGCCCTAGGCCACAGAATCTCCTCCTCTCCGGACCTAGAGGGAAGACTGCAGATAGCCTTAGAAGCCTCCGCTGCCTCTTTTAGCCTCCCTACAACGCCAAATAACATCAGTAGCCAGAGCCACCCTGCAAAACAGGCGGGCCCTCAACTTGCTTATGGCAGAAAAGGGTGGCACCTACCTATTCCAGCAAGAGGAATGCTGTTATTACATCAGCGAAACAGGGCTAGTCGAAGAAAACATTGGCGTCCTCAGTAAAATGGGGGAGGAACTAAGGCAACGCTGACAGGAAGGAGGTTCCTTGGCTGGATAGTAGGAGGGAGGAATGATGCAATGGATACTCCCCACACTTACCCCCTTATTAACCCTCAGCCTAATCCTAATGCTTGCTCCCTGCATTTTAAAATTTTTGCAGTCCCACATGCAAGAAATCTCTCAGATGATGGTCAACCAGCTCCTCTTACACCCTTACAGCCCCTTGCCCTTGGAACCCCCAGATCCTGACCTTGCTTAAACTCTGCTGCTGTTTAGCTTGAAATAGTCAGATCGGTCATCGTCCTATATAACCAAAGAGGTTGGGAAGTAAGGTCTGGGGCTAGGAAAATAGGGACTTCCCCCGTCCCATCTGCTGAGGATGTAAGGTTTGGGGCTGGGAAGATAGGGACTTCCCCTATCTCATCTGCTGAGTTGAACAATAGTGACCCCCTAGGACATACCAGAGCTGTGCTGACATCCTGCTGGACAATAAATGACCACCCTGACTTATCAAGGGTGGCCAGGTTGGAGTTGTAAGAATTTCCTGCTCATTAATCACCTGCTACAAACTACCTTGGAACGTGCCAACAGCAGCATAAAAGAAACCCTGCCAGGCATAGATGGGTGTGACTTTCCTGGTCCGTCTTTTCAGACGTTGGGACCTCACCAGAGAGCATTTAATAAACGCAAACTTTCGCTGGTACCTTGCTTGTCTTGGTCAGTTGTTGGCTTTGGACATATTCAATCTTACTTCTCAGATTAAAACCTTACACTGACCAGCCACAGTGCTCACCTGTCGAGACCACCGTAAAGGCACATGCTTTTGTCAGTCTGGCAGGCGATGCCGCTCCATACTCCTCTCCCTGCCAAAGGACAGAAGAACAGCTAGTACCTCCCAATAGAGAGGCGACTGAGCTCTCTGGTGAGGAATGCCTGCCTCTGCATCTGGACCAGCCCAGCCCAGCTGTTGGACCCCAGAGGACAGCATTCCTGGATCCCTAATAAGCCTGTACCTGCAGCATCAGGAAATTTGTGAGCAATAAAGTGCTGTGTGATTTTTAGTTGCATATGTTTCATGGATGTAGTTCCTCTGGCAGTTAATTGAATCGTTTTGTGTATGCTTAAAGTTGAAATTAAAGCTCCTGGTCTTTTTGGTCCTAGGCCTGCCCTTGGTCCTGCTTGCGCAGAATAGCTTCTTCACTAGCAACTACTTGAATGTCCCACATCTGCACGTGTAGTTTATCAAAAGGGACGAGTTAGATAAACACCCCAGATCCTTTCCCGGGATCTACTTGTGACACAGGTCACCTAATTACTCCCTGAAGGACTCATACTTACATCCACCTGACATCCATTTTCCAACCACCAGGCATGACCAGACCACCTGGCATCAGTCACTCAGACCACCTGGCATCCATCATCCTGACAGCTTGGCATCTGACTGATAACCATCCTGGACCATCCTAGGCTGAGAATGCAGGATTCACAATGTTCAAGAATGCACTTTTTACTATAAAAACTTTTAACTTTTCTTTCTTTTTTGGAATATTTTTGGGTATTTGCCTAATTGTGTTTCCCTTTTGCAAAATCTAAGACCCTTGAATAAATCTCTATCATTTATTTCTAGCAGAGCCTCCCAGCTCTTTGAATTCCTTTGAGAATAAAAAACAGTGAAGTTTAGGAAAGTTAAAAAACTTATCTGTCAAAGAAAGAGGTTCTGGAGTTGAGGCAACCATATCTCCTATCTCTTCAGGCAGTAATTATTTTTGAAAGTTATTGTTTCTTCAACTTGCTTTTTTCTTTGAGAGAGGTTTGCAGCATCTAATTTACTTAAAAATAGATTTCCAGTGACATTTAAGTAGAGACATTGGCACTAGTATTTGTCAGAGGGCATGGGTCTAGATGGGTTGAGTAGTTTGGCCTCATAAGGTAGCCTTCCTACTGTGCTCTGCTGCCTCCTTGATGTATAGGAAACTAAATTGGCTTCTGCATGTTAGAATATTTTAAAGGCAAGCATTTTTACTAGAGACCACATTTACCCAACTGCAAAGGAGGGTCTGGGAAAACCCTGAGGCCTCCTTTACAGAGGAGCAGGTGGAACTACTCTTTCTTCTCCCAGGGCATCTCTCTGCATGGTCATGGATCATGCACTGCTTAACAAAGGAGACATGTTCTGAGAAATGTGTCCGTGGGTGATGCTGTGGTTATTGGAACATCCCAGAGTGCACTTACCGCTTAGACAGTACTGTGCAGTATTGTGACTGTACGTGCTATACTTTTATACCACTGGCAGTGCAGTGGTTTTGTTTACAGGAGCATCACCACACGCACTTGAATAATTGTGGTGTTGGCCTTTACTGTTGGCTTTTCTTTTTGTAACACAAGTGCCTGACTTAAGCTTGGATTGCTGAGGCATCCATTTCAAGGAGGGCTATCTGAATAAACACACTACCAGCTACTCATTAGATAAAGAGGCAGGCTTCCTCTCCTTAGTAAGGATCTTTGTTTTAGATTTTGGTTGATTTGAACAACTGAACATTTGGGCTACTTGTTTTTTTTTCCTCTTCCCACTTCAAATTCTGGCTCTATGTTTAAATTCACAAATAAAGAACGATCCATAGGAAACCTTAGATTCATCCTTAATGCCAACATAAGCAGAACCCCAGGTACCACACACACCCCCAACCCCCGCCCAACAGACGACTTCAACTTCATGCACCTCAGGACCTGCAAGTAATACACTGTTGTTGTTTTCCTACAAAGTTTCCTAATGGTTATCACCAAAGGGCCTCTTGCAATGATAAGAACCATGTAAGGGCCGGTGCAGTTGTAACACTGGTTTAGAAAGCAGAGATGTTTATGAGAAGTTCATGGCCTATGTGAGTGCCCCTAGGCATTTCTAGATGATAACATTGCTATTGCTAGGAGAGGCACAAAACAGTTATGTATTGCACTATGACTTACAATGGCTATGAAGTCATTAGGTGATAAGATTTTTTAAATCTCCATTATAATTTTATGGAGCTACCATTATATACATGGTCCATTGTTGGCCAAAATGCAGTTATGCCAAGAATGAATGTCATTTAATTAAAACGAAAAGAAACACTTATGGCAAAGTATAAGAGAGTTGAACTGAATGGGGACAAATTGTTTTTTACCTTAAGTATTTATTCTTAGCTTATTATCTCATTATGAAATTTATATTGTCATCAACGAAGTCCCAGGATTGGAAACCTTTCATAAATTTTAGAACTTGGCAGTTTTGAGTTTTATTTCCCATCCACTGCAATGTTTTCCATTTTTGACACCCTAGGCCAGGAGTTCTTATTGCTTCAAAGACCTGTTTGATATTGGCAATATTGTGATATTCAGGAATTATGCTAAAAATTTCCTTAAAAGTAAAAGTAAATACTCACACCAGCTAGGTAGTGTGGCTATACTTCTGTGATACAAAAAATTATTTCAGAACAACAATCATTGGAACAATTTACTTCACTAACATTTCCCACGAGGTTATGTGCTGAACAAATGTCAGAAATGCCAACCTAAATGCTCACATTTTCTCTAAGCCTTTACTTATTCAACATAACATTGAAGGAAGAAAATATAATCACAGGGCATTGCTTATAAGGGGGAGGGGAACAAAACACTATATTTAAATGGGCATTTTTAGGATTTAGGGAGCAACAAAGAGCTTATTGTTTCCCATTTTGATCAGGTGTAATTATTGCTCTGAGAGCTTTTCTCAATGGGGAAGTCCCAATTCCTTTGGCTGATGGGCATGATGGCTTCTCTACTGCTTTCGGAGCACTAGGACAGACATTCATGCTAGAGAATCACTGAGTTTAAAATCTAAATGTGTTAAATGGCTAAAGCAAGCAAACTTTTATTTTACACAGGATTCTATCTCTGTCTCTTTGCTCCTCCCCTTCTACACACACAGACTATTTTGAACAAAGAACTCATCGCAGGGCTTCTACTGGTAAGCAAGGACAATGAGTCTGGGCCATCTTCACAACCAGGAGCTGGTGATCTGTTTTAGAGGAATCATTGCACTTTTAGAAAAAGTCCTCATGTCCCTAGAACTCTATCTACTGAACATTAGCTCATTTATCAAAAGTTTAAAGATAGAGAGGGGGCACCACTTTGCAAACATCAGGCTCTGGTCATCCCCTTCCCACACACGTTCTTTCTCCCTCATTATTCATCCTAAATTGTGACCATTTTCCATCTGGGTTCTCTCGGGTTTCCTTTTCAGACCAATTCCTTCTGAATCACAATAACTGGGTAGTCACCTGAACACATACCACTTTCTTACAGCAATAGGTGAAAACTCACCTTAGGTCATTTTCTGTTCAAATCCTCTTTGTTTAATTTCTAGATTATTGTTTCACTTTCCCCCCCCAATTATATTTTCCCCCTTAACGACATCAAGAGCATTTTGAAGGCTGGGTGAGAGGAAAAGTAGATCATAACATTGTGGAAAAATATGGTGTGGGATATTGTGACCCATAACTTTCTATTATGCTGTCTTTGAAAGGCTGCACAATCTCTCTGGGCCTCAGTTTCCTCAACTGTTCCCTGAGAATAATATCTATATCAGGTAGAGTTGTTAAGAGGATTAAAAAAAGGAGGAACCAAGATGGCGACATAGGTAAACACCTATTGTGCTGCCCCGCGCAACAATTCCAAAACTACAACATAACAACAAAACAAACATCATCCAGAATCACTGGAAAGCTGGCTGAGTGAAAATTCCACAAATAAAAGTAAAGATAGGACACTGCGACTCAGAGGAGCAGCGGAGCGCAGCCTTGAAGATACGCCCAGAGAGAGGTTCTGAGCTGTGTGCGCAAGTGAGCTGTAGGGCGGGCAGCAGCAATCCCAGCTGGATTTCTCCAATGGGGAGGGCAGAGACGTCCCACTACACTGATCCCCCAGTTCCAGGCGAGGTCCGAGGTCCGGGGTAGGCACGCTAAAAACTGGGCACAGCAGAGGTCTTCGAGTTTGAGGAGAGAGAGTGCACTGAACTTGGAATAGCAGTTTGTGTGTAAACTTGGGGATAGAACTTCGAGACCTCGAAGAGAGCACTCGTGACTTGCTCCCTGGTTCGGGAGACCACCAGACTGCTTTGGTTTACAACCCTGGGTGAGACTTTGGGTGTGCAGACTCATTTGGGGAGAGGCAGAGTTGTCTGGCAACGGGTGGGGACCGGCGGCGGCTTTCTCTCAGAGGTGCGCAGCTGTTACCACCCAGCACAGAGACCCGTGTGCCACATAGGGCGGAGGTGACTCTGCATGCTCAGCCTGGAGACTCCACCCCTCCAACCTGAACACACCTCACTTCACACCCAATTGGCCTGGAGGTCAAACCCTCCTAGTGCTAACAACAATTAGCTGGGCTTAACTCAAAAAATACTGTACAACCCATAAAGGATTGCAGTAAGAGTATTCACCTCAGATAACTGGGGAGACTGAGCCACTGTCCCTTAGAGACATCTACCACACAAAGCTGATCGACCAACTCAGGAAAGCAGTCACAATGCAGAGAAATGGAAAGAAATCAGGTGTGAAAGAAATGGAGGAAAAAAGACGACTAGACATAGAGTTCAAAACCACAGTAATAAGGTTTTTCAAGAGGCTCCGAGAAAAGGCCGATGAACTTAATGGGAACTACAAGAAAATGAACAAGATCTACAAGGACATGAAAAAGGACCAACTAGAAATTAAGCATACACTGACTGAAATAAAAAATATTACACAAAGACCTAAAAGCAGTCCAGAGGACTGCAAGAATCAAGTCAAAGAATTGAAATACAAAGAAGCAAAATTCACTTGGCTGGAAAAGCAAGAAGCATAAAGAATCCAGATAATTGAAGATAGTGTAAGGGCCTCTGGGACATCCTGAAGCATGCCAACATCCGAATTATAGGGGTGCCAGAAAAAGAGAGAGAGCAAGGTAATGAAAACTTACTTTAAGAAATAGTGACCAAAAACTTCCCCCATCTGGTGAAAGAAATTGACTTAAAAGCCTAAGAAGTGCACAGAATCCCAAAATATAGGAATCTAAAGAGGACCACACCAAGACACATCATAATTAAAATGCCAAGAGCAAAAGATAAAGAGAGAAAATTAAAAGCAGCAAGAGAAAAAACAGTTAGTTATCTATAAGGGAGCACTCATACGATTGTCAGCAGATTTCTCAACAGAAACGATGCAGGCCAGATGGGAGTGGCAAGAAATATTCAAAGCGATGAATAGCAAGAATCTACAACCAAGATTACTCTATCCAGCAAAGCTATCATTCAGAATTGAAGGTCAGATGAAGTGCTTCGCAGATAAGAAAAAGCTAAAGGAGTTCATCACCACCAAACCAATATTATATGAAATGCTGAAAGATATTCTTTAAGAAGAGGTAGAAGAAAAAGGTAAAAATATAAATTATGAACAACAAATACACATCTATCAGCAAGTGAATCTAAAAATCAAGTGAATTAATAATCTGATGAACAGGATAAACTGGTGAATATAACAGAATCATGGACATAGAGAGGGAATGGACTGACAATTCTTGGGAAGAAAAGGTGTGTGGGAAGTGCAGCAAGAGACTGGACAAAAATCATGTAACAATGGGAGAGGACAATGGGCGGGGGGCGGGGGGGAAGGTGAGGGCGGAGGGTGGGATGGGTACCAGTGGAGAGGAGCTATAGGGGGATAAAAAAGGGGAAACAATGTAATTAATAAACTGAACAATAAAGATAAAAAAGAGGATTAAAAAATATGTGTAAGTACCTATGACATAGGAGATGGTCAATAAACAGGAGTGATATTACTATTAAGGAGCTCTGCCATCTACTCTTTTGAACCCTCTATAGAACCTTCCAGTGGTAGAGGTAGGGCTGACAAAAAGCTTCTACTAACATAAGTGAACTGAAGTTGCAATATAGAAACTATATTTAAAAATATGTACTCCCCCAAAATACTAGTAAGTCACCTAACAACAAAAACACAGATAAAGTGCATATGGCAAAATGTACATAAGTATTAAGTATAGATGATGCATATTTGGGTATTATTTTTTCTACCATTCTATATTTTAAAAATCCTATATAATAAAAGGCTAATATGCAAATTGATTAAACAACAGAATGACCAGTCACTATGATACCCACTCACCACCAGGGGCAGACACTCAACATAGGAATTGGTCCCTGGTGGTCAGTGTGCTACCACAGGGGGAATGCTGCTCAGCCAGAAGCCGGGCTCATGGCTGGTGAGCAGTGGTGGTGGCAGAAGACTCTCCTGCCTCCACATCAGTCAGATATCCCCCGAAGGGTCCTGGAATGAGAGACAGTGCAGGCTGGGCTTTAGGAACCCCTCCAGTAAGGCCTCTAGTTTACAATAAAAGATCAAATAGTGAAAGCATGCATATAGACACATGCACACACTTTGGAAAGAAGGAGACTGATACATTAATTTTTATTAAACTTAGAAAGTACATAATTGTTTGACATTGATTTTCATGTCTTTTCTGCATAAACTAATAGTACATGAAAACAATTAAAACCATCACCTACTGTCAGATTCAGAAAGTTAATGATAAAACAGACACAGATTAATGTAAAAATATTTAATAAATACAATAATCTTATTAAAAATAAAATTTAAATAAACACACCCTCAAATATAACTTAGATAAAAGTTGATGCTACAAGGTGAGGCACACCACTTAATATGGGACCACCAGCTGAATGGTTTCCAAGATTAGCCACCAGGGGCTGCTAAAGAGTAGTGTTCTTATGGGAGAGGTCCAAGATGGATGTTACCCTCACCTGCTCCCAGGACCAAACTGGAATTATAACCAAAATATATAATAATCAACCTGAAAACCAATTGAAGACTAACTGAAGAGAAGTCTTATAACCAAGGATTTGCAGAAAAAGATACGATGAGACTGGTAGGAAAGGCAGAGACATGAAAAAGGCTCCTAAGAGTGGTGGCTGAAGTTCCAGAGTGATATCTCAGCTGCAAAGGTTCCCCCTGAGAAGTGTGGAGTCTCAACCCCAAGCTGGGTTCCCCAATTCAGAAAACCAGATCTAGGACGAGGTCCCCACATAAAATCTGGCTATGAAAATCCATGGGGATTCTGTCTACCAGGAAGAGATATCAGTCTGTTAGAGACAGAGACACCCTCTTAAAGGGCCAACACACTAAAGTTCATTTGAAACCCTGGGCTCTGGCAAAGAGAAGGTAGAAAGGATTAGTCATGTGAGGAGAGACTGGGGTTTGGGCTTTGGGACAGCCACCAGGGTAACTATGTTGATTCCCTCTCTTACACCACAGACACCATCTTTGTTGGGTAGAGTACACTCCTCATTGTAGCATCCATCTGAGGAAGAGAATAGCTTCACCCTCTGAACTTCCTGTAGGCCCACACAATAGAGCTTGGACCCTGCTGAAAAGTCAGCTGCCTGGGCCAGGTGTAGAGCTCTGGAAAGACTCAGGGGGTGTCAATGACTAAATTGTGTGGTTTTAGGGTGGAAACCATTCCTCCCTCTTTCCTGTGAACTTGACAGGTGCCTCCCCATCACGGGTGCTTGATGACTCATCCTCCTGAATTCTGGTCACTCCACCCAGCTAAGATCTGGGCAGCACCCAGGACAGACTAAGTTGTGTGACTCTGAGGTAGGGCCCACTCCCCTCCCCTGTCCCCCAAGCCTGACCTGTATTTCCCAGTCACAGGTGACCCACTAGCACCATTTCACCTTCTCCCAGTAGTGTTCTCATGACCTCAGAAGGGCGAGTCCCTAAGAGTCACACTCATTACCACACTACCTGTTGGTCCAGGACTCAGATATTAGCAAATCCATTTGCCAGAGGGGAGGATCAGGCCTAGCCTCAGGGGAAGAGCTGCCTTGAACCAGCAAAGAGAAGGTAGAAAGGATTAGTCATGTGAGGCTGGTGCTGGCTCTCAATGTTGTGTCTTAGAATCCCTGGACACTGGGCTCAGGCTATGTCACAGCTGACAACTTTCATAGCCACCCTGCTAGGAGTTGTCAAGCATGGGGCAGAAATGAAAGGTTCTTATCCAGCATCTGAGTCATTTTTTCTAGTGACTTCCTTTATACTGAGACTTACTTAATGGCATCAGCATATTCTGGAAAAAGTATAAAGCAGCAGTGCAATAGCTGGACTAGAAAAGTACTTCTATTCTTAAAATATACCCAGGCCAAAACCTTTATGTACATAAAGAATTAAATGAATGTTTTTGTTTTTGTTTTTGCTGTGTTTTAACTTTATGTATTATCTCATTGATGTCTTATTCATCTTAATTGAGAGTAAAATATTTGAGGGTAGGACTTAGCAAGGTTGCCTTGTACTAAAAAATGTTTTATTGAACATTTGTTTAAGGTACCTTCTCCATTAATTCACAACATTATCATGATATCCTTGGGGAGAGTTATTAATCCTATTTGAAACAGAGATGACTGAGATTCACATAGAGGTGACTGAGTTAATGGGAGTCTGAACAACAACAAGGATGTTGGTGATGATGATGAGGCTTAAAGAGAGCCAGACATTTCCTGGAGATCCATAGCTAAAGTAGAGGTGGGGCCGACTCCTTGCTGGCATTGAATCCTCTCCACTGTGTGGGGCTTTGCAGATGAATATACTACAGTATAGAAAAGACACATGTGTAGAGTCCCAGCAGGGTCTCCTAACCAGAAGAATAAAAAAGATGTTGCTATTTCAGGCTGGCTAGAAAGGCCATGATTTTCATAGTGGGCATACTTGACTATAACCATTTCTCATCCTATATAATAAAGAGGTAATATGCAAATTGACCATCATGCTCTCATAAGATGGCTGCCTATGACCAGGCTGGCAGGGGGGTTAGTGAGGGACGACCAAATAACTGAACAAGCAGGCTGCATGGGGTGACCAGGCCAGCAGGGGGTTAATAAGGGGCTACCAGGCTGGCAGGGGGTGACGGTAGTTAGGGGCGACCAGGCAGGAAGGCAGGTGAGTAATTAGGAGCCAGCAGTCCAGGAGAGGGATGTCCAACTGCCAGTTTAGGCCCAATCCCCTGAGGGGTCCCAGATTGGAGAGGGTGCAGCCTGGGCTGAGGAGACCCCTGTGCCACCATACAAGAATTTCATGCGCCAGGCCTCTAGTTTATAATAATAAAAGTATAATGTGTTAATTATACCATATGTCCTTTTGGACATCCTTCCAGATGACCTTCCAGAAGAAGCTGGGGCTGCAAGAGCCAAGGCCGCCACTGTGGCTGCAAGGGCCGAGCCCCTTGCACTATTTTCATGTATCGGACCTCTAGTACATAAGACCATACCTCAGCTGCTCACACGAGTGACCTCGAGCATCTCAGGATCACTGATCCTTGTCATAGACGCTCCATCATTGGAGGTTTTCAGGTGCCTCTGTCTTTGTTTTCTAGGAGCTTCACCCCACATCCTACCTCCTGGTCTCATTTGGTATTACAAGGAATCTCTCAAATCAATCATCTTAAACCACACAGGATGTATGACAACCTGTAAGGAAACCACTGATGTTCAATTACAGCCTTTTAAAAAAATGTTTTTAAACATGTCTATTTTTTCTTCTGAGGTTTAACTGGAGAGAGAGAGTTGGAAAGAACACACTGTGTGGCGGGTAAAATGCCATGGTCATTTGGGAGACCTGTCTGGAGTTGCTGATTATGATTGACTGAAAAGAAAATGAACTACTTGTCCACCATCCATCTTGCTGAAATGCTAGGCATGTTCAACTCCAGCAGTGCAGAGGGCCCATGGGGATTCCTGCAAACTTCCACTCTGGTTTGAGAGCCATGTATATGCTGCAGAGAAATGAAACTCATGGTCCATGGGCCAGCAAGGAATTTTCCAGGGACACAGGAATACAAAACTACAAGAACCAACACTTAATGTTGGCACAAAAACTCTCTTCTCCTCCAGGATGCTGTAAATGAGGTCCAAAAGTTCCAACTGGAAAAAGACAGCTTATATTACCAGTATGCTATATCAATGTCCATCTATGTGAAACTCTATCAAGGATTTGCTATAACTGTGAATGATACATGAAAGGAGTAACCCAGAGTAGTCAGAGTAACAACGTAAATATCATCATTGATCTTCAGTGAAAAACCCCATTTTCCTCTCTTTACTAAAGGCCTGACAGGCAGTGGAAAACATAAACCCAGCTGAAGACCAAAAGACATGCCACTCTTTCTCTAACAAGAAAATGCTCAATATTTACCATGGAAGGGAAGGCCTCTTTGGAACCTTAAAAATGTGTTTGTAACTCAATTATTACAGGTGGGTATACAGCCACTGAAGTTTAAGGTTGACAAATTGTACTAGACCAATATGAAATTCAGATTGGTCCGTTACTGCCAGTGGTAGCATTCTGGTTAGGGAAGAGGCTAAAATCACTGGTAAACTGAAATCTGGTCATCTTGTCCTTCATTACAACAGATTGGTAATCAGTTATTTCTGCTGAAAGTTTTAATTAAAAGAGAATGAGCAACAGAAAAGGACAGATCAGGTTTCTACACTGGGGACCTGGGGAGGGCACAGGGGGCTCATACAAGGCCAATCGTCCACACTTTACAGTTCAGATAATAAATAAAACCAATGGACATGGTGCTACTTAACATTTCTGATTTTCTTCTTTAAATTAGATAGGAATCTGGCTGGCCCATTTTCTTTTTCTTTCTTTTTAATCCTCACCCGAGGATATTTTCCCATTGATTTTTATTTATTTTTATTTTTATTTTTATTTTTTATTGATTTTTTTACAGAGAGGAAGGGAGAGGGATAGAAAGTCAGAAACATCAATGAGAGAGAAACATCGATCAGCTGCCTCTTGCACATCCCCTACTGGGGATGTGCCCACAAACAAGGTACATGCTCTTGACCGGAATCGAACACGGGACCTTTCAGTCTGCAATCCGATGCTCTATCTACTGAGCCAAACAAGTTTGGGCTTTTCATTGGTTTTTAGAGAATGTGTGTGAGAGAGGGAAAGACAGAGAGAAATATCAATGTGAGAGAAACATCAATTCATTGCCTTCTGCATGAGCCCTGACCAGGGCCTGGGCAGGGGAGGAGCCTGCCCTTGACTAGAATTGAACTCTGGACCCTTTGGTCTGCAGGTAGACACTCTATCCAATGAGCCAAACTGGCTAGAACTGTTAGTCCATTTTCTTATTTGGAGAACATTCATATAACGTTTTAACTTTTTCCCATTTATAGATACCAGGAGGTCCACATGGAAACTTAAAATGTCCTATGGGTTTTTAATATGCCAACTCACAATAGTTTAAATACTCATAGGTAAAAGTTCAATCTTTAACCACGCACCAACCCCCAAACACACCTTGACTAACTCAAGGTGAATCACCAAATACCCCTGAGACCATAGGCTTCCACTAGCCTCTGTTCCAGGTTGAGGGGTGGGAAGCTTAACTATACCATGGCTAATAACAGACTCTCTTCTGGACAGCCCTGGAGCCTCTGGACACATACTTGCTGAGAAGGAGCCAGCCCTGTCTGCATTTCCAGGCACAACCCAGGGAGCAGGGAAGCCTCCCCAGCCCCATCTGCCCTGGGAGCGCTGGAATTGGGCTCTGTGGCGATCCCTAGGCCTGGCACATCCCGTTAGCAGCAGCCCTGTCTCCCTGAGACCTGAAACAGGCAGGCAGTTCAGAATCTGGCTATCCCCATCTCTGCAGTGCCAACGATCATGGGCTCCATTTCCTCCAAAAACCACACCTTCAAAATGTTCATTTATGTCCATTTCTTTCCTTTTGGCACAATTTTCCCTTTTGGAATCAGGTTACTAAATCATTCTTCCCAAACTATAAACGTGGCTCCCAAATTTCTGAATAGTTTTCATGACCTTCTGAAAAGCAAATGCCAAACTCAAAGTAATGCGCGCCTGTGCCCGGGAAAACACACACACACACACACACACACACACACACACACACACACACACACACACACCAATGTGATCACCCTCTGCCCAAACTAAGAGCCCTTTAGCATTCATCGAACACGGCCTCACCTTTCCAAAGAAGTGCTGAGTGGACACGGCGAGCGCCTGGAAGCCACAGATGGCCCGTCTCAGCTCCCGCTGCACAAGGCCCAGCTGCCTGGCCTGCTGCTCACTCTTCTCTTTCAGCCGCTGAACCAATTGCCTCTCTTCACGGGCCTGCGGGTCCGGCTTGGGGGAAAACCCATTTCGGGGAATCGTGCTCCTCTGCTTGGGGTATCCTATTAAAAAAATAGTCACTTGTGAAAAAACCATGCAGCCCCAAGGGGACAACAACTCCTTATTACATGATTTCTTCAAGAGCAATTGGCCAAAAAGCAATGGTCATGGTTTGTGACTGTCAGTATTAGGAGGAAAAAACAGGGACTTAAGATATTTGCTCTACTTATGTGGTTCTAAGTGCAAGTTTCATGCTTGGAAAAAGAGTAACAGGCCAAATTGCCCATTTCCTTCCAGTTTCCACCATTTCTTCCAGGTCTGATTAGAGCAGTGATGGGCAACCTTTAGAGCTTGGTGTGTCAATATTCGCCAAAAAACAAACAAACAAAAAAAAAACACGAGCATAACTCGGGTAGTGTGTCACTTCGAGAAAAAAAAAACACCATAATTTTTGTGATATTTATAGTTTAAATAATAAAAATGTATAATTGTAATATATAACTGTATTTAACTGTATATAACTGTATTTAACCAAAAACTAATTATTTAACTTACCTGCTTAGTGACTTCTTTGTTCATCTGTCAGTCGGTTTCTTTTGTTGGTCTTGATATTATTTAACTTGTGTAGGTTGCCATGAGCTAAGATAAGTGAGGGGGAGGGGGAATTCTTTAACTAACCTGCCTATTAGTGACTTTTTGTTGCTGAATTTCATTGGCTAAACCTTCAGTTGAAGGTAGGTTATTTTGTACACTTCAAGCCCAAGCAAGCGCTACTAACTTCATCTGTCAATCTGTTTCTTTTGTTGGTTTTGATATTATTTAACGCTGAGAATAAGGTCTCACAAAAGTCCATGGAGGGAAAAATTGTGAGTAAAGCCAAAACCAGCTCTCTGACATCCCCTGAGGGGTCCTGGATTGTGAGAGAGTGCAGACCAGGCCAACGGACCCCCAGATGCATGATTGGGACTGGGGAGGATGCGTGAGGTTGGCCAGCTGGAGAGGGACTGAGGGAGGACTCCAGGGTGTATCTGGCCCATCTCATTCAGTCAGCCCATCTGGTTCATCTGGCCAGACCCCACCAGAAGTAACCTACTGGTTGATTATCTGCCCCCTCGTGATAAGTGCACATCATAGCAAGTGGCTGGGCAGCCTTAGCATATCATTAGCATATTAAGCTTTGATTGGTTGAACAGCTGACTGGTCAACTAGACACTTAGCATATTAGGCTTTTATTATATAAGATGGTAAATGGACAATACAAAATGATTTCCTAAAATCCTATTCTTGGTGCTTAAGGGAAGCAAAGTTTCCCATTTCCAAAATATGCCTTTTGTTGTTTTTGTAAAAATAAATCTTTATTGTTTAGATTATTACAGTTGTTACTCTTTTTACCCCCATAGCTCCACTCCACCCGGTTCCTACCCCACCATCTGCCCTTACTCCACCACCCCTACTCTCCTCATCCATAGGTGTACAATTTTTGTCCAGTCTCTTCCCAAACCCATCACTCCACTTTCCCCCTGATAATTGTCTGTCCACTCCCTTTCTATACCCCAGTTCTATTATATTCACCAGTTTATTCTGTTCAACAGACTTTTAAAAATTTAATAAATCTTTATTGTTCAAATTATTACAGTGTTCCTCTCCCCCCAACCGCCGCCATAGCTCCCCTCCACGTGTACCCACCTCACCCTCTGCCCTTATCTCCCCACATTGTCCTCATCCATTGGTGTATGATTTTTGTTCAGTCTCTTCTTGCACCCCCTACACCTCTTTCCTCCCAAGAATTGTCAGTCCACTCCCTTTCTATGCCCTGTTTGTATTATATTCACTAGTTTATTCTGTTCATCAGATTTTTAATTCACTTGATTTTTAGATTCACTTGTTGATAGACATGTATTTGTTGTTCTTAATTTTTATCTTTATCTTTTTCTTCTTCTTTCTCTTCTTAAAGATACCTTTCAGTATTTCATATAATACTGGTTTGGCAGTGATGAATTCCTTTAGCTTTTTCTTATCTGTGAAGCAATTTATCTGAACTTCAGTTCTGAATGATAGCTTTGCTGGGTAGAGTAATCTTGGTTGTAGGTTCTTGTATTATCACTTTGAATATTTCTTGCCACTCCCATCTGGCCTGCATAGTTTCTGTTGAGAAATCAGCTGACAATCGTGTGGATGCTCCCTTGTAGGTAACTAACTGTTTTTCTCTTGCTGCTTTTAATATTCTCTCTTTGTCTTTTGCTTTTGGCATTTTAATTATGATGTGTCTTGGTGTGGTCCTCTTTGGATTCCTTTTGTTTGGGGTTCTGTGCACTTCCTGGACTTGTAAGTCTGTTTCTTTCACCAGGTGGGGGAAGTTTTTTGTCATTATTTCTTCAAATAGGTTTTTAATATCTTGCTCTCTCTCTTCTTCTGGCACCCCCATAATTCTGATGTTGGTACACTTGTTGTTGTCCCAGAGGCACCTTACACTATCTTCAATTTTTTTGGATTCTTTTTCCTTCTTGCTTTTCCGGCTGAGTGGTTTTTGTTTTTTTGTATTTCAAATCTTTGAGTTGATTCTTGCAGTCCTCTAGTCTACTTTTAGGTCTCTGTATAATATTTTTTATTTCAGTCAGTGTATGTTTAATTTCTAGTTGGTCCTTTTTCATATCCTTGAGGGTCTTGTTAAATTTATCAGCCTTTTCTAGGAAATTCTTGAAAAAACTTATAACCGTGGTTTTAAACTTTATGTCCAGTCATTTCCCCCCATCCATTTCTTTCAATTGTGATCTGTTTCCTTATCTCTGCATTTTTGCTACTTTCCTGAGTTAGTTGAGTAGCTTTGTGTGGTAGGTATCCTCTAGGGGACAGTGGCTCAGCCTCCCCAGTTACCTGAGGTGGATACTCTTGGTGCACACCTTTATGGGCAGCACTGTCTTATTGTGGTTAAGCCTAGATTGTTGTTGCTATCACTGAGAGCGTTTGACTTCCAGGCCAATTGGCTGTGAGGATCAGCTGTGTCTATGCTGAACTTCTGTGATCAGCTTGGATGGGGTGGAGTCTCAGGGCTGAGCAGTCAACCGTGGCTTCCTGTTAGTCCCGCCCTAAGTGGCACCTGAGTCTCAGTGTCCCACAGCAATGGCTGCATGCACCGCTGAAAGAATGCTGCCCTTGAGTTTTGCCCACTGCCAGATAGTGCAGTTTCTCCCCAAATGAGTCTGGGTACCCAAAGACTCACCCAGAATTGGAATACAATACAGTCCAGTGGTTTTGTTTTCCTCCCCAATGAGAGAGCCAGCTACTTGCCCTCTCCATGAGCTCATGCACTTCGCAGCTCCCAAGTTTCTGTGTGCTTCCTCCTGACATTCCAGTTTCACCTTGTATGAGTCTGGGTTCCCTGAGACTCACCAGGAAGTGGGGTTCAGTGCTGTGGGAAGCTTTTGTTTCCCTCCCCATTCTAGAAAATCAGCTGGCTATTCAGCCACCTACCCTTTCCGCTTGTACACGACTCCGCATCTTTGCACCTCTGTCTCCACATCTCCACAGCTCTGCCCTCCGCACCTCTTCTGAGTCTCAGTGTCTTTTTATCTTTCATTCTTGTTGTAGAATTTCCACTCAGTTGGCTTTATGGTGGTTCTGGATGATGTCCGTTTTGTCTTTTAGTTGTAGTTTTGAAATTATTGTGTGAGGCAGCAGTATAGGTGTTTACCTATGCCACCATCTTGGTTCCTTCTCTCATCAGATTTTTTAAATTCACTTTATTTTAGATACACTTGTTGATAGATATGTATTTGTTGTTCATAAGTTTTATCTTTGCCTTTTACTTCTTCTTCCTCTTCTTAAAGAATACCTTTCAGCATTTCATATAATACTGGTTTTGCAGTGATGAACTCTTTCAGCTTTTCCTTATCTGTGAAGCTCTTTATCTGATGTTCAATTTTGAATGATAGCTTTGCTGGGTGAAGTAATCTTGGTTGCAGGTTCTTCCTATTATCACTTTGAATATTTCTTGCCACTCCCTTCTGGCCTGCATAGTTTCTGTTGAGAAATCAGCTGACAGTCATATGGGTATTCCCTTGTAGGTAACTAACTGTTTTTCTCTTCCTACTTTTAATATTCTTTCTGTGTGTTTTGCCCTTGGCATTTTAATTATGATATGTCTTGGTGTGGTCCTCTTTGGATTCCTTTTGTTTGGGGTTCTGTGCACTTCCTGGACTTGTAAGTCTGTTTCTTTCACCAGGTGGGGGAAGTTTTTTGTCATTATTTCTTCAAATAGGTTTTTAATATCTTGCTCTCTCTCTTCTTCTGGCACCCCCATAATTCTGATGTTGGTACACTTGTTGTTGTCCCAGAGGCACCTTACACTATCTTCATATTTTTGGATTCTTTTTTCTTTTTTCTTTTCCAGATGGGTGTTTTTTGCTTCTTTGTATTTCAAATCTTTGACTTGATTCTTGCAATCCTCTAGTCTGCTGTTGAATCTCTGTATATTATTTTTTATTTCAGTCAGTCTGTACACTATGCTTAATTTGTATTTAGTCTTTTTTCATATGCTTGAAGGTCTCACTAAATTTATTGGTGGTTTCTATAAAATTCTTTCAAAACCTTATAACTGTGGTTTTGAACTCTATCCAATAGTTTGCTTTCCTCCATTTCTGTCATTTGTGACTTGTTTCTTTGTCTCTGCATTTTGGCTGCTTCCCTGAGTTGATAGAGTGGCTTTGTGTGCTAGGTGTCCTATAGGCCCAGTGGCTCAGCCTCCCCAGTTACCTGAGGTGGACTCTCTTTATGCACCTCTTTGTGGGCTGTGTGCACAGTCTTGTTGTAGTTAAGCCTTGATTGTTGTTGGTATCACTGGGAGGAATTGACCTCCAGGTCAAATGGCTGTGAGAATCAGCTGTGTCTATGATGAGAGAACTTCTGTGCTGGAAACACCCTTATGAGAAAAAACTTGCTTCAGTGGAGCTTTGGTGCTCACTGCGTCTGCCCCCTGAGTGTGTCCCTTATGGATGTGAGGAGCTGTAATCTGGATGGTCCCACTCTGACCATTGAGTACACTGGCTCTTGGATATCTAAGAAGGTGCTACTTTAGTCTCTGGCTGAGGCCACCCAGTAGGAAATATGGAGAGATCTGCAACTTCCTCTTCTTTGTTTGGGGTTTGGAGGTGCCCAAATGAAGCCCAGCTGTGAAGCAATGGAGGCTGCTGTGGGGCCTTGGACCTTATTTTGGATGTTCTGGGTCTCTCTGACCCAGCTCCAATTTGTTAAGTAATTTTAGATTGCAAAGGGCCAAGTAATTCATATGCAAAAGCCCTGTGCTCAACTTGGGCAGGACAGGGTTTCAGGGAATTTATATGGCAGAGCAAACAGAAATGACTGATCCTTAGCCCTACCCTAAGAGGCCCCCAGATCTCAGTGTCTCTTGGTAATCGCTGCAAGCAACTCTGAGAGAAAACCACTCTCAAGTTCTGCCCAATGCCAGACAGTCCAGCAGTCCAGTTTCTCTCTGTATGTATCTGGGTCCCCAGAGTCTCTCTCGGAACTGGAGTTCAGAGCAGTCAGGAGCTTGTGTCTCCCTCCCGATTAAGAAAGACAACAGCATACTCAGTTGTCAGCCCTTTTCATGCACTGGCACACCTCCATTCCTCTGCACTTTACTTCTGCACATCCTCTGAGTCTCAGTATGCTTTTCTCAGTCCTTCTAGTTGTTAAATTTCCACTCAGCCAACCTTCTTGTGGTTTTGGATGATGTTCGTTTTGTCTTTTAGTTGTAGTTTTGAAGTGATTGTGCAAGGAAGCAATTTCAGGTGTTTACCTATGCCACAATCTTGGTTTCTCCCAAAATATAGCTTTTGAAATACTGATTATTTGAAGCTGGTTATTAAGGAACAAAAGAATAAGAAAGAACCTTTACCCATCTACATCTAGAGAAATTTAGGTAGAAGACCTGCTCCAGGAAGTGAGCCATAATCAGATAACTGTAGTTTAATCTGAACCAGGTGTGGTAGACATGGAGGGAGTAAGGTCCCTTTGCTCATAGTCCTCTCTGTGTCCCATTGTTAAAGTTGGCTCAGGAAATATTTGTTTACCAAACATTTATTTCCATCTCCATGTAAGTTGCCTTCCTGCCATTTGAAGTCCCAAAGCAACCCCTTTCTCCACCTTCTCCTTAGCTCAAGATGACATATATGCCTCAACTGCCTAATGTTTTTTTGGGTCTCATACCTTTTGGCATCCCCAAATGTATATCTGTAACATAACATTTTTGACATTTTTTTATCCTATTAATCTGTCTCATGTTAACTTGATTATTAGCCCAGCTAGAAGAACTTAGAAGGTGGGAGGAAAGTTATATTTTGGGCCCCCACAGTGTTTAGTTGATATTGATGTTATTACTACACTGAGGCTGGGTGCATGAAATTCATGCCTGGGTAGGGTCCCTAGGCCTGGCCAATAATCTGGGCCAATCAGAGCTTTTCAGCTACTGGTTGGGGCCTTCCTTCATTCCATGCCACCCCTGGTGGTCAGTGCATGTCACAGAGAGTGATCGAACTCCCAGTCTCCTGGTTGAAGTCCCTAGGGGACACTTTGCATATTTGCCTTTTATATAAATAGACTTTCATTCACACACTCAATTCAGTGTTCTATTGAACACCGGTACACTCAGTCCACATTACTATTCCTGGGGCCAACAAACAAACATTTGAGCTAAGATACAGGCTTTCCTAAGAAATCAGCTTTTGGTATCAACACACCAAGCAACAGTTTAGCTGATTTGTGGCACCAAACCAGTGCTTGCTTGGGACTTGTGCTGGCTTCGCATGTGCCACCCAACCAACATCCCAGCATAGACTAAGGCTCAGAATTCAGTGCTCAGACTGTAGGAAGGAAGCACGGAGAAACAGGCTGGCGGTGGAGAACTCTATTGCTTTCAGAGGAAAAGGGTCCTGCCCTTTCTAAACATATTAGATGAAACCTTATGTGGGTCTAATCAGTATTTTACAGTCAGTAGCATATTTTTGGTCCTCACTAAGCATAGCATTCTTTCTTGTGCTGTCACTTTTTGATATGTGTTTGCTTATCTCTCATCATGAAGAATTGCTCTGTCACATACTTCCTTGCCTGCTCTATGAAAGGCCATCCCCAGATGGTGCACAGCAACAGCTGCCTAGGTTCACCTACTGTCTTGGGGATGGAGAACTTATGTTGAAAGATGACTGGCACACAGCCAGCTTTACCTGTTTCATTAAAACATAAGAAGGATTTTGTTTGCTTCTGCTGTCTTCTCTTAAAAGTTAGCACATAACGAAGCTAAGTAAGAATCTGCTTAGGAAGCAAGGGGATAATGAGACCATGAAATGAAAAACTCCCGGGTAGCAGGGAACACAGGGAACATGTGGGAGTGAGTGGTCAGCACTGGAGGGGATGTGGTGATGGGGGCTCTCTTCTGACCTCTCACACACATTTCTTGGGAAGAGCCACAATGCACACTTTAAATGAGAGGCCCACCATGTCCTCTGAGGACACGTCTAGATGCTGAAAAGTTTTGTTCTCACTTCCTTCCTTGTTCCTTGCGGTATTTACATGGCTTCCGAGGTAGTGAAAGGTTCCCAGCAGTCAGGCATGCCCCTGACCTCCCCCTGCAGTCAGGCAGCGCCACTTACATATGTGTGTTTAGGCTCTTTTTTCTAAAAAAATAATTAAATAAAAATAAAAAAAATCAAAGCTCTGGCTTTCCACACTATCTTCTGATTTCCACTCAGTTGAACTAGGGCACTGACATTAATGAACGAAGACCTTCAAAATGGGGTCTATGATGGTTTTAGAGTCTTTAATTGAAGTAAAAAAGGGAATAGAAATAGCAGTGTTTTTACTTTTTGCTCCATGTAAACTTCCCAGCTGTTGCAGAAGCTTATCCTCAGTGCTTCTCTTTGATATGAAATATTGGAGTGGAAATACCCAGACCAGTGTCTTTCCATGACCTACAGACAAATCTGATTGAGATACATGGTTCATGCTATGTGCTTTGGAGGGGACCAAAATGCTTGGCAGCTTTTATTGAGCACCTGCTGTGCTCCCAAGACTCTTAACAGGTAAGCCCACTGCTTATCTCCTCTGCAACATCTCTGACAGATCTCATGGGTTTGGGGACACATGTTAAATCTAGACCATCCTCCTATTATCTCAATCTTGCTCCAATTGCAATTTCTCTGTAGCAGTCTTAAGGGCTCCATAACTCTTGTCTAGAGACTATGATGACTACAGTGAAAACTGGCAATTCACAGGGAAAAGCCAGTAGCTTTATATTCTCACAAGGTTGAATACAAGCCATGTGCG
This sequence comes from Antrozous pallidus, assembly GCA_027563665.1. Classification (NCBI taxonomy): domain Eukaryota; kingdom Metazoa; phylum Chordata; class Mammalia; order Chiroptera; family Vespertilionidae; genus Antrozous; species Antrozous pallidus. The sequence goes on from CM050513.1 coordinate 16,532,904, forward strand.
TGCAGAGGCTAAGCACTGGGGAGAAGAACAGCTCGGAAAGTGGAAAGAGAATATTAAAAATTCATCTGAAGCCATCTGGTCCCTTTCATCTAATAGATGAAAAATCTTGGTTTAATCTTAAAACTGGAACTTTAATTGACATGACAACAAATAAAATGCAGCATAGAAACCAAGTTATTTACATTAGAGAAAGCCCATGACCGTAAAACTTTTAAACAAGAAAGAAGAGAATCACAGGATACAACGTTGATAGCCTTAGGAAAAGCACTGCTTGAGAGTGGTCAACATCCTAACAGAAGCCACTCTGCTTCTTGCAGGCTGGACCTCAGACCTCATGGATATCCACAGAGCACGCAAAGGGATCTTCCCCAGCAGCTGGTAAGATGAGCCCCAGGCTAATTGGGACCTTCCTAATGTACCTTGCCAGCAAGATCTAAAATGACAAAACTTTCCAAGTGGCATAATTTTGTCCAAGAGAAAATCTCAATAGTATTTATAGAGAAAAATATCCGGTACCCAACAAGGAAAATTTACAATGTCTGGCATTGGAAAAATCCTCAGGCATGCAAATAAGCAGACATATACATATACAGCCCATGTGGAGGAGAACATGACCTCAATGGAAGCCCCCTCCCCCCCAAATGATACTAATGATTATTTTTTATTGATTTTTCACAGAGCGGAAGGGAGAGGGATAGAAAGTCAGAAACATCCATGAGAGAGAAACATCGATGAGCTGCCTCTTGCATGCCCCCTACTGGGGATGTGCCCGCAGCCAAGGTACATGCCCTTGACCAGAATCGAACCCGGGACCCTTCAGTCCGCAGTCTGATGCTCTATCCACTGAGCCAAACCAGTTTTGGCATGATACTAATGATTAAAAACTATTACAACTACATTCCACATGTTCAAAAATATAAAAGAGCAATTGAATATCTCATTAGATAAAGAAAAAAAAAAGACCTAAGTAAAAATTCTAGAGATTAAAAACTCAAGTGTTTGAGGGGATTAGGTCAGTTAGATACCACCTAAGTAAATTAGATAGTGCTTAAAAAAAGATTAATGTCATCTGAAACTAATATTGAATATCAACTGTAATTGAAAAATAAAATAAAAAAATTAATGGAATGAAAGTTCATAGATTACTCAGACCCCAAAATGAGAAACAATCCAAATATCATCAACTGATTAATGGGTAAACAAAAGTTCATATATCCATGTAATGGAATATTAGTCAGCCAAAAACAAGAATGAATTACTAATTCATGCTTTGATCTCAAAAGCATCATGTTAAGTGAAAGAAACAAATACAAAAGGCCACATATTACATAATACAATTTATATGGAATGTTCAGGTCAGGCAAATCCAACTGGAAGCAAAACTGTGGTTGTCAGGGCTGGGAGAAGTGGAGAGTGGGGAATGACTGCTAATGGGTACTGCTTTCCTTTGGGAGTGATGAAAATTTTCTGGAGTTAGTGGTGACAGTTGCACAATCTTGTGAGTATACTAAACATCACTGAATTGTACACTTTAAAAGAGCAAATTTTATACTGTGTGAATTATAGCTCAACTAGTAACAAGACTCAATAAAGATACTTTATAGGCTCACTTGAACCTGGGGCATTTGGTTGCCATTTTATCAAAGTACCAATGTCAAAATACCTGCACCAGAATTTCCGGTGTCCCTCTAAAATATATTTTCTGATAATAAGATGCTTGGAGTCAAGGAGAATACATGCTCTGATACGTGGCTGCTCTAAGTGTGTTACCATTAATATTCACAATACTCTATCATATGGACATAATTGCCATTTTACAGAAAAGGAAACTGAGGCTCAGAGAACAAGGTCATACATCACACGAGCCAAGATTTGAACTCAGTTCAGTCTATTCTCTTGGCAACACTAGAAAAGTGAGAAGGCAATGATGTACACACAGTGGCAGATGCAAAAAGAGAACTGGCAGAGGCGGCTGCCACAGAGTTGAAGGCAAGAAAGTTACAGGAAGGGAGAAATGATCAATAATGTCAAACGGCATGAAGGTAAGATAAACAGGACATGTCCATGTAACGCATGGCCTTTGCGGAAGCAGGTAAGTGGGATGGTGGGAGCAGCAGTGAGTGGAGGGTCATTTTAAGCAAAGGAACAGAGACAGGGAGCATGAGCTCCTCTTTCCCAAACCTGTCTACAAAGATGGGGATAAAGATGTGTTAGAAATATGCCAGCGAGAGCTTGTTGTGCTGCTTTATTCTATTTTGATGATGGTATTGATGACAGAAAATATAGCTCCTGTCCTCAAAGAACTTACAGATCAACAGAGGAGGAAATTTCTTCTCAAATTCACCACCCAGAAAACACTCCTGAGCCAGATGACTAATGCCAGTGGGTCTTGATCTGGCATCTAGAAGGGTTCTGGAAACTTGGAGAAGGGGCTGTGCATAAATTTTTAAAAAGTCTAGAGATGAAACATAATTTTGAAAGGCATTTAGGGTGGGGGAGGGCAGAGGAGCTTGGCTGAAGAAACCAAGTTTTCCTTGTCTCAGGACCCCTTGATTTTCATTAACACAATTTTTCCTAAGGCAAGTTAGAAATATACACATCAAAGGGTAGGATTTTGTACAGAATCCATTGTCAGATTGGGAACCTGCCTTCTGCTGTTCAGGTGTTTGGCCAACAGGAGGCAATAACATGTACATTAAGATGGCCTGAGCTGCCTGGCAGCAAGCAATCATTCTTTTCAGGTTTGAGGAAATGCCTTCTAGCCATTCCCAGATTATTCAGCCCTTGCTGATATGCTAGAATTGGCTTCTGGCAGATGACATTTGAGGGTTCAAAGGCCTGATGCAGGCACCACAGTTCCTGCAGATCTCTAGATATTCTGTAATCTGAAGGAAGGATTGTCATCCTCAGAAATGGATGAAGAAAACAAGAAGGGTATCCTGGAAGCAGAAAAACTGCCCTCCAGGTCTCTCCACTGTGGTTATGTGGTATTTCCAGGTTTGCCTTTGCCAGGGCTAGCTTGAAATTCACCTATAGTAATCTGGATTCCAAATATTTTTGCCACCTCGTGTATATACCCTGCTGCTATGAAATGAATGTTTGTTACCACACAAATTCATATGTTAAGTCCCTAATCCCCAGAGTGGTGGTGGTTGGAGTTGGGGCCTTTGGGAAGAATGGGGTAATGAGGGTGGAGTTTTCATGAATGGGCTTAGTGCCCTTATAAGAAGAGACATGAGATATGATCTCTCTCCCTCACATGAGGACACAACAAACAGGCATCCATTTGCAAATTAGGAGGAGTGTTTTTCCCAGGAACCACATAAACTGATACCTTAATCTTGGATTTCCCAGCCTACAGACTATGAGAAATAACTTTCTGTTGGTTAAGCACACCAGTATATTTTTTAGAACATCCTGAGATGGGATCCCTGCGTAATGTCCTTGAGTGTGAGTGGAATCTGTGGCTATGAGGAGATGCTAATAACATGATTATGCTACATTATACAGCCATGCATCATTTAACAACAGGAATATGTTCTGAGAAATGTGATTTTTATTTGGTGATTTTCTTGTGAGAATATCATTTATACAAACCTAGATGGGATAGCCTACTACAAACCTAGTCTATATGGCACAGCCCATTGCTCCTGGACTACAAACATGTACTCAGCATCATCGGCAATTGTATCACAGGATAGGTATTTGTGCATCTAAACATAACTAAACATAGAAAAGGTACAGTAAAAATATGGTACAATTTCTTTATACAACTGGCAGCACAGAAGGTCTGTTTACACCAGCATCACTATGAACACATGAGTAATGCATTGTGCTATGATGGTACCACAGCTATGATGTCACTGGGAGATATGAATTTTTCAGCTCTGTGGGGAAGCACAGGACTTGGTTGGAATGTCTGTAAGGAGGATTCTCTGAAAGGTCAGGGGCCTCTGAGGAGACCTTGCAGAAGGCAGCAGCCCCAACCTGACTTTTCCAAACAAGTCTGATCCCTCAGGGTGTTTTGTTAGAATCTCTATGTTAAGTCTTTAAAGACTGGACCTTGTAAAACATGTGCTTTCTCAAGGATGCTTACCCTGCTGATTGTATCTAGATGTTAATTTTAGTTCAAGCTGTTGTGACAATAAAAGCCTAAGATGGCAGGAGAATAGGACTGCTTTTTACAGTTACAAACTGTCCCTTAGCCTCTCTTTCACATACATGTGTGTCAGTGTAATCTGTTCCTCTGTCGCTCAGGGTCTGCTGGTCAGCCCTGGTAGCTGGTGCCCCATGGGAGGAGGCCAGGATGCAATGAAACACGGAAGAACCCTTGAAAACGAAGAGGAAAAAAAGGAAAGTAAACGTGCAGTAAGTCATTCGAGCCCGCTTGGGATCTCCAAGTTGGAGGGAATTTTTTTCTCAGCTAAGGTTTCATAATGGGACAACAGTTGTCCACAGAACAGCATCAATATATCCCAGAACTGAAACAGTTATTAAAAGCAGATGGTGCCTCTGTTAAATAAGTACAACTAAAAAACTTATTACAATTGTTATGATTTCTAATCCTTGATTCCCTGATGCTGGAATGATAGACCTTAATCTCTGGGAACAAGTGGGCAGGACTTGTGTTCCAGCTACATTATGCCTGCTTCATATTGAAGATCAAACCCTCCAGGGCAACAGGAGGATTTACCACTGCCTCCTCCTCCCGAAGCAGAGCCTGGAGAGCCTGTACCACCTGAAGCTCCACCGTTGGAGGAAATATTTCCTGATTCTCCACCTCCGGTGTGGGAAGGTTCCTTAACAAGATCCTCAGTTATGGGGTCCTGTGTCAGGCAAGCCATGTTAGAAGCAGAGCTTTTAGCTCACCCAGTTATCAAGGTCAACAAGGTAGTAGAGTTTATGAGCTGCTCTCCTTCAATACCTTTAAAAAAATAGGGAAAAGTCTTAGAGAAAATGAGGCTAACAGTCGATTTTCAAAAGGACTCCTTAATGCCCTGTCTGAAAATTATGACATGACTCCTTGGAACTGACAGATTTTGGCCAAAACAACTGTAGACACTAGTCAACATTTATTATGGAGAGCAGAATATAATGAAATCTGTGAACAAAGGCTGTTTATGGTTGTTCACTGGCCACCCCACACCAGAGCCCCCTGGGCCATACCCAGCTGTAACTCCTGGGCACTAAAAAACATCTTCTGAAAGACCCACGGAAAGGACTATGGTTTATGAGGTCTTACCTGTACGTTGTGCATGCCTATAAACGTTATTCATAGAGTGTCTATGTTAATTGTTATTTTGTATCTTTGTTGTTTAGTTTAATTCGTTTAAAGATAGGGCATATTTCACCGTACTAGGGACCCCAGCTACTTGTAACAGACTGAGCTCACAACAGGCTGAACTTCCCAACAGCTGCCAAAAATTCTTATTCTTGTGGACCTTCCTGCTCTCCCTCTCAAGACATCAGCTACTAAAAACTCTTAACAAGTAGAAATTCTTGTTTGTCTGTAATGTAACTTGGTTACTAATTAATGTTCTTTACTTACTTTCTTATCTTTGGGGGACTTAGTTTGCATTTCACCATTTTATGTATACAGGGAATCCTCTGTCTCTGCTGTCTCTACTGTTTAAGCTTTATGTCACTCAAAACTCATATGCTATATTGGGTTAATCTATAATAATAAAAGGGTAATAATGCTAATTAGACAGGACATCTTCCGAACGTCATTCTGGATGTCCTTCCTGATGAAGCTGGGGCCCGAGGGAAGCCAGTTCAGGTCCTGGGTGCCTGCAGGTGGTCTGAGGGAAGCCAGTTCAGGTCCTGGGTGCCTGCAGGTGGTCTGAGGGAAGCCAGTTCAGGTCCTGGGTGCCTGCAGGTGGTCTGAGGGAAGCCAGTTCAGGTCCTGGGTGCCTGCAGGTGGTCTGAGGGAAGCCTGCTCGGGTCCTGGGTGCCTGCAGGTGGTCTGAGGGAAGCCAGTTCAGGTCCTGGGTGCCTGCAGGTGGTCTGAGGGAAGCCAGTTCAGGTCCTGGGTGCCTGCAGGTGGTCTGAGGGAAGCCAGTTCAGGTCCTGGGTGCCTGCAGGTGGTCTGAGGGAAGCCAGTTCAGGTCCTGGGTGCCTGCAGGTGGTCTGAGGGAAGCCTGCTCGGGTCCTGGGTGCCTGCAGGTGGTCTGAGGGAAGCCAGTTCAGGTCCTGGGTGCCTGCAGGTGGTCTGAGGGAAGCCAGTTCAGGTCCTGGGTGCCTGCAGGTGGTCTGAGGGAAGCCAGGTCGGGTCCTGGGTGCCTGCAGGTGGTCTGAGGGAAGCCAGTTCAGGTCCTGGGTGCCTGCAGGTGGTCTGAGGGAAGCCTGCTCGGGTCCTGGGTGCCTGCAGGTGGTCTGAGGGAAGCCAGTTCGGGTCCTGGGTGCCTGCAGGTGGTCTGAGGGAAGCCAGTTCGGGTCCTGGGTGCCTGCAGGTGGTCTGAGGGAAGCCAGTTCGGGTCCTGGGTGCCTGCAGGTGGTCTGAGGGAAGCCAGTTCAGGTCCTGGGTGCCTGCAGGTGGTCTGAGGGAAGCCTGCTCGGGTCCTGGGTGCCTGCAGGTGGTCTGAGGGAAGCCTGCTCGGGTCCTGGGTGCCTGCAGGTGGTCTGAGGGAAGCCTGCTCGGGTCCTGGGTGCCTGCAGGTGGTCTGAGGGAAGCCTGCTCGGGTCCTGGGTGCCTGCAGGTGGTCTGAGGGAAGCCAGTTCGGGTCCTGGGTGCCTGCAGGTGGTCTGAGGGAAGCCTGCTCGGGTCCTGGGTGCCTGCAGGTGGTCTGAGGGAAGCCAGTTCGGGTCCTGGGTGCCTGCAGGTGGTCTGAGGGAAGCCTGCTCGGGTCCTGGGTGCCTGCAGGTGGTCTGAGGGAAGCCTGCTCGGGTCCTGGGTGCCTGCAGGTGGTCTGAGGGAAGCCAGTTCGGGTCCTGGGTGCCTGCAGGTGGTCTGAGGGAAGCCTGCTCGGGTCCTGGGTGCCTGCAGGTGGTCTGAGGGAAGCCTGCTCGGGTCCTGGGTGCCTGCAGGTGGTCTGAGGGAAGCCAGTTCAGGTCCTGGGTGCCTGCCAGTGGCCAGAGGAGGGAAGCCAGTTCGGGTCCTGGGTGCCTGCAGGTGGTCTGAGGGAAGCCTGCTCGGGTCCTGGGTGCCTGCAGGTGGTCTGAGGGAAGCCTGCTCGGGTCCTGGGTGCCTGCAGGTGGTCTGAGGGAAGCCTGCTCGGGTCCTGGGTGCCTGCAGGTGGTCTGAGGGAAGCCTGCTCGGGTCCTGGGTGCCTGCAGGTGGTCTGAGGGAAGCCTGCTCGGGTCCTGGGTGCCTGCAGGTGGTCTGAGGGAAGCCAGTTCAGGTCCTGGGTGCCTGCAGGTGGTCTGAGGGAAGCCAGTTCAGGTCCCGGGTGCCTGCAGGTGGTCTGAGGGAAGCCAGTTCAGGTCCCGGGTGCCTGCAGGTGGTCTGAGGGAAGCCAGTTCAGGTCCCGGGTGCCTGCAGGTGGTCTGAGGGAAGCCTGCTCGGGTCCTGGGTGCCTGCAGGTGGTCTGAGGGAAGCCAGTTCAGGTCCTGGGTGCCTGCAGGTGGTCTGAGGGAAGCCAGTTCAGGTCCCGGGTGCCTGCAGGTGGTCTGAGGGAAGCCAGTTCAGGTCCCGGGTGCCTGCAGGTGGTCTGAGGGAAGCCAGTTCAGGTCCCGGGTGCCTGCAGGTGGTCTGAGGGAAGCCTGCTCGGGTCCTGGGTGCCTGCAGGTGGTCTGAGGGAAGCCAGTTCAGGTCCTGGGTGCCTGCAGGTGGTCTGAGGGAAGCCTGCTCGGGTCCTGGGTGCCTGCAGGTGGTCTGAGGGAAGCCAGTTCAGGTCCTTGGTGCCTGCAGGTGGTCTGTGGGAAGCCTGCTCGGGTCCTGGGTGCCTGCAGGTGGTCTGAGGGAAGCCTGCTCGGGTCCTGGGTGCCTGCAGGTGGTCTGAGGGAAGCCTGCTCGGGTCCTGGGTGCCTGCAGGTGGTCTGAGGGAAGCCAGTTCAGGTCCTGGGTGCCTGCAGGTGGTCTGAGGGAAGCCAGTTCAGGTCCCGGGTGCCTGCAGGTGGTCTGAGGGAAGCCAGTTCAGGTCCCGGGTGCCTGCAGGTGGTCTGAGGGAAGCCTGCTCGGGTCCTGGGTGCCTGCAGGTGGTCTGAGGGAAGCCAGTTCAGGTCCTGGGTGCCTGCAGGTGGTCTGAGGGAAGCCTGCTCGGGTCCTGGGTGCCTGCAGGTGGTCTGAGGGAAGCCTGCTCGGGTCCTGGGTGCCTGCCAGTGGCCAGAGGAGGGAAGCCCAGGTCCTGGGCGCCAGAGGGAAGTCGGTGCTGGCAGCCAGGAGAAGGAAGGCCCACTCTTGCATGAATTTTCATGCATTGGGCTTCTAATATAAAATAAGATTCTAAGGCTAATGTCCCAGTCCACCCTTTTGTAAGCACTCACTCATTCATTTACTGTAGGCTTTTTTTCCCCTGTTTTTAAAATCTCTTCTTATATACAAAATTTCATATTATTAGTCTACTCAAAAAGAGAAGAATATAGGAAATAATTACTTAAATGGTCAATTTGCATATTACTCTTTTATTAGATAGGATTACTAAATGTTGAAGGGACAGGTAGGGAGAGAAATATATAATTTACCAACTTGCTTTAAAACTGCTTTCTTATATCTAAAAATCAAAAAGTTTAAGAATTAGCAACACTTTTAACAAAAGTTACAAAAACAATATAATTATTTTTATTTATTTAGCTCTATAATAAAATTGTTGTTTCTTCTGATATTTCCTGCTAGCATTTCTACAAATTCAGATACCTTATAGGGTAATGTAAATAATATGTATTTATCTTAGAGGGCTGGGGTTATAAATGCACCCCTGAATAGGTTGCAGAAGCAGCAGCTATAAGGTTTCGGGTAGGGGGAAGCAAGCTCCTTGTAAAGAAAAAAAATGGTACTTTTGCACTGAAGCTGTTAAGGCCTAAAAGTTACTGCAGTCCTGGGAACAAACCCTAGGACCTGCTATCTCCCCACATACACACCCACCCTTTCTCCAGCCTCCTAAGAGTTGTCAAGGTCATGTTATCTCTATTACGCCTTTTAAGAATATGAGTGCATTTTCCATTGACAAAAATAGTCTATTTCTAAAAGTAAAGGAAAGGAAAAGGTTTTTCCTATATTGGTCTAAGAAGCAAAAAATTTACATATATTATTAAAATAATTATGTTATGTTAATCAGAAAGTTAATTACCTTAAATGAATAAATTAGTTAATACTGCTTAATAATAATAATAATAAACAATCTTTTAGTTTAACATATTTGACTACCTTCCAGCGTTTAAATTTTAAGATTAACGTTCTCATGAAGGAAATTTTATTCTTAAGGTATATGAGAATCTCTGTCAAATAAAGAAATAATAATTATATTCAAATTATATGTGCATATTAAATAGCTTCTAATATTCTTTCATTTGTAACTAATTATTATAAGTTATAATATTCTGGAATATTATGTTTTATAGAAAGGACAAGATTACATATTATTTATATTACCCTATAAGGTATCTGAATTTGTAGAAATACTAGCAGGAAATATCAGAAGAAACAACAATTTTATTATAGAGCTAAATAAATAAAAATAATTATATTGTTTTTGTAACTTTTGTTAAAAGTGTTGCTAATTCTTAAACTTTTTGATTTTTAGATATAAGAAAGTAGTTTTAAAGCAAGTTGGTAAATTATATATTTCTCTCCCTACCTGTCCCTTCAACATTTAGTAATCCTACCTAATAAAAGAGTAAAATGCAAATTAACTGTACCTCCGATCAAGCCACACTCACAGCCATACCCATCAGCCAATCAGGAGCAAATTATGCAAATAAACCCCAACCAAGATGGCTGTGGCCACTGAGAGCAGGAAGGAGACTTAGGTTTCCCCGGCAATGGAGGAAGCCAAGCTTTCTTCCTGCCCTTGCTGGCCAAGGCCTCCACTCAGTGCTACAAAGTTTCAATTATAGAAGATATATCACAACAGAAATGGCAGCAGCCCCAGAGCTGGAGAGAGCAGAGGCTAGAGTTTGCCCGGGTGATGGAGGAAGCCAGGCTTCTGCAGCCCTAGCACCTAGGCCTCCACTCTGGGCTACAAAGTTTCAAACAGAAATAGCTGTTGCCAGGAGCAAGCAAAAGGCTTGGCTCTGCTCCAGGTTACAAAGTTTCAATTGTAGAACATAAATTAATCCCAGATCCCAGGGCCTCCACTTGGGTCACTGGGGGGTGTGGCCAGCCTGAAAACCACCACAGGCCCCTTGCCCAGGCTGCCCCACACCCAAAGGGAACCCCCCACCCCCCGATCCAGGACACCCTTCAGGCAAGCCAGCTGGCCCCCACCCATGCACCAGGCCTCTATCCTATCTAATAAAAGAGAAACATGCAAATGGACTGTACCTTCGCTACACTACCAGCCAATAGAAGCAATATGCAAATTAACCCCCAACCAAGATGGCAGGGCGGACCCTCCCCAACTGTAGCAGGCCAAGGAGGCTGCTGGGCAGGTGGGGGTCCAATCTCAGCCCCAGAGCCAGCAGGGGGTCTGGGCCCCTGTCACTGCCCCAAGGCCCGGCCACAGCAAACCTGGGGCGGCAGCGGCGGGGACCCTGATGGCCACCCGGAGCTAGCAGGGGGTCCGGACCCATTTGCCGCCCCGAGGCCTGGCCTCGGCAAACCTGAGGTGGTGGCGGGAGTCCTGATGGCTGCCCCAGAGGCAGCAGGGGGTCCAGACCCATGCCGTCACCCCGAAGCCTGGCCACACCACATTAAAGCTTCTTTTATTATTAGCATCTTAAATTAATGTGATACATTTTTACAATTGATGAGCCTTTTATTGACACATTATTAACAAAAGTAAAATCTGCAGTTTACATTAGGGTTTATTCTTTGTGTTGAACATCTTATGGACTTGACAAATATACCATTAATGTAGTATCAGACAGAACAGTTTCATTGCCCTAAAGATCACCTGTGGCCCACCTATTCATCCCTCCCTGCTCTGAACCCCTGGCAGCCAGGGGGTGATCAGGCTGGCATGCAGAGGGGTTAGGGGCAATCAGAAAGGCAGGCAGTCAAGTAGTTGGGAGCCTGTAGTCCTGGATTGTGAGAAGGATGTCCGACTGCTAATTTAGGATCAGGCCTAAATGGGCAGTCAGACATCCCTTGAGGGGTCCCAGATTGGAGAGGGTGCAGGCTGGGCTGAGGGACACCCCCCATGCATGAAATTCATGCACTGGGCCTGTAGTCCTATCTAATAAAAGAGTAATATGCAAATTGACCATCACTCCAACACACAAGAGGCCTGCCCCCAGGTGGTCAAAGATCCTTCCCCCATGTGGACACAAGATGGCCACAACAAGATGGCCAGCAGGGGAGGACAGTTGGGAAGTTCCAGGCCTGCAAGGGAGGGCAGGCAAGCAGAGGAGGGCAGTTGGGAGTGATCAAGCCTGCAGGGGAGGGCAGTTAGGGGTGACCAGGCCAGCAGAGGAGGGAAGTTGAGGCTAACAGGCTGGCAGGGGAGCAGTTAGAAATCAATTAGGCTGTCAGGGTAGTGGTTATGGGGTGATCAGGCTGGCAGGCAGAAGCGGTTAGGGGCAATCAGGGAGGCAGGCAGGTGAGCAGTTTGGAGCCAGAAGTTCTGGATTGTGAGAAGGATGTCCAACAGGCAGTCAGATATCCTTCAAGAGGTCCCAGATTGGAGAGGGTGCGGTCTGGACTGAGCAACATCCTCCCTCCCCAGCCCCCCACGCATGAATTTCATGCACCGGGCTTCTAGTACTTAATAAGTAGCAATACATTTCTTTATATAAATTCAATAAGACCTATTTCCAATTACAGCTATATTATCCAAAATAAAAACTAACAATAGTCCTGCTTATTGCAGTCATGCCTTTACCACCTTTTATAGGACTTAGTCCATCCAGCATTACACAGGAATCCCTTACAATCCACAGGGCAGGCCATTATTAAGTGTGCCCATTCAATGTTAGAAAACATACTAGCAAAACAATAAAGGGGGAATATGGAACTCAAGGACCCAATGAATTATTAACATAGGGGAGAGGATATGCGTGTGTTTCTACCCCCACAGGGCCGCTGTGGGTTCCAGCTCATCCGATTGAACTCTATCATGGCATGGCACGGTGACTCCCAGAACTCCTCTGGTCAGTATAGTGTGACTTTTACTAATAATCTGACAGTAGCCCGATCTCACCACTCATCCCTATGTCTTTGTTATGGGTCCCGATCTACTAATAAGCCACAGTTCATCTTTTCTAGTGTGGTTGGAGAAGGAACTTATTTTGCATCTTGTATCACCACCCAGAACATTACTTCATTAAACATCAGCACTATTATGGTACTTAGAAGACAGGCAGAAATTGTGACACCTGTTAATCTCACCAGGAAATGGCAAGGCTCGTCAGTTATTGAAGTCTTAGGAAGAGCATTAGGAAGAGAGCCAATTACGGCCCAAAAGAAAAAAATGCTGAACCTGGTTTGGTTCAGTGGATAGAGCATCAGCCTATGGACTGAAGGGTCCCAGGTTTGATTCTGGTCAAGGGCATGTACCTTGGTTGCGGCCACATCCCCAGTGGAGGGTATTTGGGAGGCAGCTGATCAATGTTTCTAGCTCTCTATCCCTCTCCCTACCTCTTTGTAAAAAAATCAATAAAATATATTTAAAAATATTTTTTTGAAAATACTCATTGCAGCCATTATGTTGGCTGTTGCTATTCTTACTACTGCCAGCATTGTGGCGGCCCTTTCTGAGTCTGTGCAAATGGCCACATTTGTAGACAATATGACCTATAATGTAACTAGGGAAGTCACTATACAACAGCACATAGATTATACACACACACACACACACACACACACACACACACATATATATATCTTAGCTAGACTACAGGCAATAGAGGGAGCCACTGAATATCTGGGGAAAGACAGGATGCTATAGCGTACAGGCAAGTACTTAGCTGCGATTAGGAGCATAAGCACATATCTGTCACCCCTTTAAAATGGAACAGTAGTCACCACTATTGGGATTGATGTTAAAAAGCATCTATGGGGAGTTTTTCATAATAACCTTACTGAAGAAGTAAACATATTGCTAAGACAAATAAAAAAGTCTTTACTGACTATCAATAAACATGACTACTACTTAGAAAATGGTAAAGAAGCATTTGGAGTAGATACACCCCACCACATGGTTTCCTAGAATCAATTGGTACTTGATTGGACTAACCATTGCTGTCATTGTAATTCTCTTTATTTTTCTTACAGTCTACAAAATCAGAACTCAAGTAGTAAACACGCTTTGCAGACCCTAACCTTCCAAAGCAGAAAGTTTACCACCTCCCTCTGTCTTCCGCAGCCAGCAAAATAATAAGAGGGAGATGTGGGGAAGCATGAGACTTGGTTGGAATGTCTGTGAGGAGGATTCTCAGAAAAATCAGGGGCCTCTGAGGGGACCTTGCAGAAGGTAGCAGCCCCTACCTTGACTTTTCCAAACAAGTCTGATCGCCTGGAGTGTTTTTCTAGAATCTCTTTGTTTAGTTTTAAAGACTCGAACTTGCAGAAACATGTGCTTTCTCAAGGAAGCTTACCCTACTAATTATATATAGAGGTTAATTTGAGTTCAAGCTGTTGTTGCTATAAAAAGCCAACAGGACAGGCAATCAGGGCCATTTGCTACTAAAGCAAACTAGTCCCTTAGCCTTCTCTTTCACAGAAATGTGTGTCAGAGTAATCTGTTCATTGCCATTCTGTCTGTTGGTCATCCCCGCAGAACTCCATTATAATCTTAAGGGACCACCATTGTGTATGTAGTCTGTCATTGACTGAAAGGCTGTTTTCTAGCTTTTGATTGCATATACCAAGAGGGTTATTATTCTTGGTAAGCCTGACCTAGTCAGGTGATCCTGCAAAAAAACAAGTTTTCTCCAGCAAGTCACAGATGAGGAAGTCAGACATTTGAGGCTTGAGAAGGATTCAAACCTCATCACTACTTTGAAAATGAAGAGGCCACGTGGCAAGGAATGTGGGTGGCCCTAAGAACTGAAAATGGCCCTTGACTAACAGCTGGAAAGAAGATCTAAGGACACAGATCTCAGTCCTACAACTACAATGAACTATTTCTACCAACAACCTAAATGTGCCTGAAAATAGATTTTTTTTCCTCTCAAACCTCCAGTCAAGAACTCAGCCGAGCTGACACGTGATTTCAACCTTGTGAAACTCTGAATAGAGGAGACCCATGGAACTTCTGGCCTATGGAACTAACATATGGTTGGGTGCTTTTTTTTAAGAAAAGAAAAAGGGAAATATTATTGAACATACAGCAAGAGAAACTATTCAAATTGAAACATACAGAGAAAAAAAGGCTCCAAGAATATCAATTTAGACAGAACCTGTAAGACAACTTCAAGTGGCCTAATATATGAGTAACTGAAGAGGAGGAAATAAGAATAACAGTTGATTTTTCATTGGAACCATGCAAATCAGAAGACAGTGAAACAATATCATTAAATAAGTAAAAATATAATGGACAGTTGGATTTGGGACAAAGTAAACAGATCTATCAAAAATGAAGGTAAACAAAAACTGACAGATTTCATCACCAGAAAACCTCCACTACAAGAAATGTTAAAGAAATCCTTTAGACGGAAGGAAAGTGATATCAGATGGAAACCTGGATCTACATAAAGAAATGAAGACCACTATAAATGAGAACTAAATGAGTATAACTGGAAGACTTCTTTATTGAAGTATAATTGACTTAAAATATTTATGACCTACAATATAGTACACATAAAAATTTGATCTCTGTATATAGGGAGAAATGATCACCACAACAGTCTAGTTTTTATCTGTCATTGTACAGAATAAATACAGTATTGTTCACAGTATTCGCCATGCTGTATGTTATATCCCCATGACTTATTTATAACTGGAGTTTTGTACCTCTTGATCCTCTTCACCTACTTCACCCCCTAAACTTCCTTCTTATCTAACAACAACCAATCTGTTGCCTGTATCTATGAATCTGGGTTTTGTTTTGTTTTCTAGGTTCCACATATAAGTGAAATCATGTGGTATTTGTCTTCCTCTGTAAAAGACATTTTCTTGTTTAAATCTTTTAAAAAGAAGGCTGAGTGCTGATAATAAACACAACAATGTAGTGTGGGTTTATAATTTATGTAGAGGGAAAATGCTTGCTATCAACACAAATGCGAGGAGGAGAGGGATGGAAGCACATTGTTGTAAGATTCTTAAACTACGTGAAGTGAAACATCTCTGGAAGCTAAAATGCAAACAGTTAAATATATAGACTGTGACCCTTAAAGTAACCACTAAAATGACACAAGGTAATAAATACATCAACTAAGAGACCAATAAATTAAAAAAAATATTCACTTAAGGCAGTAAAATAGGAGAAAAATGGAATTAGTATAGATTCAATCCCAATCAAATTAATAACATTAAATGTACATCAAAGGCAGAGATTTCATATAGAATAAAATACAACAGCCAATTATATGCTGCCAGGAAGAAACCTATCCTATCTAATAAAAGAGTAATATGCAAATTTGACTGTACCATAACCACACCCACAAGCCATGCTCACAGCCATGCCCACCAGCCAATCAGGAGCAGATTATGCAAATAAACCCCAACCAAGATGGCTGCCGCCACTGAGAGCAGGAGGAAGACTTGGGTTTCCCCGGCATCAGAGGAAGCCAAGCCACCTGCTGTTGCCTACCTAGGCCTCCACTCAATGTTACAAAGTTTCGGTTATAAAAGATACGGAAATGGTGGCAGCCACTAAGCTGGAGAGAACAGAGGCTTGGGTTTCCCTGGCAACAGAGGAAGCCAAGGTTTCAGCCTGCCATTACCGGCCTAGACCTCCACTCTAGGATACAAAGTTTCAAACAGAAACGGCTGCCACCACGGTGCAAGCAGAAGGCTTGGCTCTAATCCAGGCTACAAAGTTTCAATTGTAGATATAGATTAATCCCAGATACCAGGTCCTCCACTTGGGTCACTGGGGCCAGCCTGCTAACCTCCACAGGCACCTCTCCCAGGCTGTCCCTCACCCCAAGGGAACACCCACTCTGATTTGGGACACTCTTCAGGGCAAACCAGCTGACCTCCACCCATGTACCAGGCCTCTATCCTATCTAATAAAAGTGTAATACGCCGATTGACCATCACCCCAACACACAAGAGAACTGTCCCAATGTGGTCAAAGATCCTGCCCCAATGTGGACACAAGATGGCCACCACAAGATGGCCAGCAGGGGAGGGCCGTTGGGAGGTTCCAGGCCCTGCATGGAGGGCAGTTGTGGGTGATCAGGCCAGCAGGGGAGGGCAGTTGGGAGGGACCAGGCTTGCAAGGGAGGGCAGTTGGGGGTGATCAGGCCTGCAGGGGAGGGCAGTTAGGGGTGACCAGGCCAGCAGAGGAGGGAAGTTGGGGGCAAACAGGCTGGCAGGGGAGCAGTTAGACATCAATTAGGCTGTCAGGGTAGCAGTTAGGGGGTGATCAGGCTGGCAGGCAGAAGTGGTTAGAGGCAATCAGGGAGGCAGGCAGGTGAGCAGTTTGGAGCCAGCAGTCCTGGATTGTGAGAAGGATGTCCTATTAGGATCGGGCATAAACATGCAGTCGGACATCCTTCAAGGGGGTCCCAGATTGGAGAGGGTGCAGGCTGGGCTAAGAGACATCTCCCGTCCCCCGTGCACAAATTTCATGCACTGGTCTTCTAGTTAAATATAGAGACAAATGGATGAAAAGGAGAAATATGGAAAGTGGTATACCACACTGAAACTAATAGGAAGTTGGAGTAGCACTCTCAATACAGAATAAATTACATTTTAGAAAATGTTACCAGTGATAAAGATGGTCATTTCATAATGATAAAGTGGTAATTCATCAAAATGATAAACAATCTTAAATGTTGATGTACCTAATAGCAGAGCTTCAAAATACATGAAGCAAATAATGACAGAACTGAAAAAAAGGAACAGAGGCGTCTGCGGTTATACTGAGATCTTAAGTGTATTTTCTCAGTTCCTGATAGAACATGCAGACAGAAAAATCAGTGAGAGTATAGGATACTCGAGCAATGCTATCAGTCACTTGACCTAGGATATATGTGGAATCCTCCACAGGAACAGAAGATTACACATTCTTTTTAAATACATGTTGAATATTTACCAAGATAGACCTTGTTGTTGGTGATAAATAAGTCTCAATACATTTAGAAGGACTGAAGTCATTCAAAGTATGTTTTCCAACCACACTATAATTAGAAATAAAATCAGACAGATCTCCCTCTGCAAATAAAGAAATCCATGTCATACCTAACACTATATACAAAAAATGAACTCAAAAGGATCACAGACTTAAATATAAAACCTGTAACTCTCAATTTTGTAGAAGAAAGAGTAGAAGATAATCTTGTGAACTTTGGTTATGTGAAGAGTTTTTAGATAACACCAAAACATGGTCTATGAAAGAAAAAAAATTATGAATGAGATTTCATGATAATTAAAAACCTCCAAACTTCAAAAAGTATTCTTAGGAGAATGCAAAACAAGTCACAGATTGTGAAGGGAAATTGCAAATCACATAGCTGAAAAAGTAGGATACAGAATATATAAAAACTGTTAAAATTCAATGACAAAAAAATTAAAACAGCAAAAGATTTAAATAGAAATTTTATCAGAGAACACACAGACGTCAAATAAACAGAAAAAGATGATCAATACCATAACATAATTTATTATTGAGGAAATATAAATTAAAGCCACAACAATATCCCACTGTGTCACTGTGCTTAGTTAAAATGTCTTTAATTGAAAAGCCTGACTTTTCCAAGTGTTGACAAGGATATCGAGAACCTGGGCTTTCACACATTATTGATGGGAGAGTAAAATGGTACAATCATTTTGGTAAAAAGTTTAGAAACTTTTTAACATTGTATGGAAAGTGAAACATGTAGCTGTCATCTAACTCAGGCATTCAACTTCGAGGTGTTGACCAAGAGAAATGAAAGCAGGCAGCACGTCAAGACATGTACAATGTGCACAGTGGCTTTTTTAAGTTCATCCAAAGGCAATGGATTTCAAAATAGCCATGCTGAGTAAAAGAAACCAGATAAAGGTAGACCAGATATTATGTGATTCCCCCCCTTTTTTAAATAAAACTTTAGAAAATGGGAACTAAGCTGTAGTGTTCAGAACTGGGGTGGGATGCAGAGGGGCTGGTGGGTAGGACTGCAAAGGGCACCAGGACAGTTTAGGGATGGAATCTGTTTGCTATCTTAACAGTGGCAAGGGCTTCACAGGTATACATCTATTTCAAGCTTATCAAATTGTACACTTTAAACATGTATAGTTTAATATTTATAAATTATATCACAATAGAGATGTTTTGAAACTATATCACCACAAGCTTTCTTCTGTTTAGTATTTCTTGGAATAAATATTTTAGTAATTTTATTTTAAACCTTTTAGTATTCTTATATTTTAAGTGTGTACTTTGTGAGCATTCCAAAGCTAGATTTTACTGAATATAATATACACTTAATACGTACTTACTGATTATTCAATAACAAATCCAGTATGGTAATCACAATCTTTGATTTAATTTAAAGTTTTGTTATGCACATTCATTATGAAATTTTTAAGTTCATTTCTAATATTTTATTATTTTGATTTCTCTCATCTCCTTCCTCCCTTTCTTCTTCCCCTTTTTTCCCCTCTACCTGTTTTTCCTTTTCTCCCCATTTTGCCTTCATTTGCATTGATTGAAAATACTTTGACCCCTCATTCCAACTTTTCCCACCCTTTTTGTTTTAGAACTATATATTTTATTGGTTATCCTGGAAATTATAACATATATAACATATATATTTTAACATAAAGTCTAAAAGTACATATACCTCTACTTCCCTTAAAATATAAGGACCTTACACATGGTGGCTTATTTTTGTGTGTGTGTGATAATTTCACTTTTATTCTCCTAAGCAGACACAAGTTTTACGGCATTTTATTTTTCTTTCTTTTAAAAATATATCTTTATTGAATTCAGAGAGGAAGGGAGAAGGAGAAAGTGATAGAAACATTAATGATGAGAATCATCGATCGGCTGCCTCCTGCACTCTCCCTCCTGGGGATTGAGCCCACAACCCAGGAATATGCCCTGATTAGGAATCTAACTAGGGACCTCTTTAGTTCCTGGCTCTATACCATACTTGCCATGCCCTATAGCATTTTAAATGAATTTTTCAGACCACAGGGGTAGCATGGAATCCAGCTCTCAAATTCTGGCAGGGCAGATACAGGGCAAGAAATTCCCTAGGGTGGGCTGGTTCCCCTCCCCACCTTCTCAAGAGCCAGAGCTGCAATGGAACAGGCTCCTCCTGCCGGATGAGCTTTCTTTTTCTTCTTAATTCATCCGGGAGGATGCTGCCTTTTACAGATTTCAGATTTACCCAGGGTCCTCCATTTGATCTCCCACCCTCTCTTGTGGGTAGGACATGTGTTTATTAATTTGGAGAAAGAGAGAGGAGGAGAAAGAGGAAGAGAGAGCAAAAAATCAATGTGAGAAATATTGATCAGTTGCCTCTTGTATGTGCCCTGACCAGGAATTGGATGCACAACCCAGGTATGTGCCCTGACTGGGAATTGAACCTACAAACTTTTAGTGCATGGGACCATGCTTCAACTAACTGAGCTACCTGCCAGGGCTCTACACATTTTTAATTAACCAGAACTATTAATATGTTTTCTATCCTCTAAGCTTTCTGATTAATAGTGTAGTGACCAAGAATGTAGTTTTGGAATTTTAAGTGTTTGGGATTCAAACCAAGACTCTACTACTTATTTCCTGTGACTTTGGGCAAATTAATAAAAATCTATGTATCTTGCAAAGGGAGAGGCAGTGACATCACCTGCCTTCCAGGTTATTGTGTGCACTAAATACAATAATACAGTTAAAGAGCTTAGGACAGTGCTTGGCATACAGTAAGAACTCAGGTATGAGCTGTTGATATTGCTACTATTTTTGTGCTTGAAGGAAATGTTCTGAGGTTACACTGCATTACACAAGGGAGTTAATGCCTTATGATATGGGATATGGATTTTCACAAATAATTTTCAATTTTCAAGTGACGTTAAGTAGCTTATTTGTGTCTGAATATAAAGAAATGGCTTTCTCACTGTCAAAATAACAAGTACTTTATATGGATTGTTGTTCTGTTTTTCTTCCTTTTAGAAATTATCATCTCTTGTGGTTAGAGTTTCAAGGTCTGTTTTTCAATTATAAATTATTTCTACATGCTGTTGGATCAGCAGATACTCCTACACAGAGAAGCTTCTACCACTTAAATGTAGCATGCTAACACTTTGTTTTTTAAGAGAAAATGACGCCAGCAGCTGGTTCATTTCATTTAGAATCAGAACACATCAGTATATGTATGCCAGGCCCCAGAACAATCCTGCATATCATATGTGCTGGCTTTGCTCATTAATAACACTTAAATAAATTTCAATTTTAAACTTTCTCCCCAAATAACACAGATCACATTTCCAGAATACCTGGTGAATGAAGCTTGGTGGTTGAAGCTGCCGCTCTCTTGGGAGATGAAACAGCAGGTTTATTAGCATCTTGATCTTTTTGTAGTTCTTTCTTTGTTCCTACATATGGTTTACAAAATAAAAAGAAACAGAAAGAAAGCAAATTAATTACAACTGGAATAGTAACACAAGCTGCTTGTGGAAAGGGATTTAACAAAAGGCAAACAGAGCAAAGTCATATTTCAATGATTTGCTGCCATGGTCAGACCCCCTCGTGCTTCAGGGATGACACACTCCAAAGGGAATTCAGCTGGAGGGGTCAGGGCATTAAGCACACTGCCGCCTCTGATTTGATGAGAAAATCCTTATCTTGGGAGGTTGCAGCACCCCAAAGACCTTGACGAACTATGTGGGAATTAATATTGTCCTCTCCTTAGCAACCAACATACCTTGCCTGCCTCTTTCTGTAGAAACTAATTTTCAGAAGACTGAGAAGGAAGCTGTTGCTGAAGTAAGGACTGATGACTTCAGCATCATTGAGGACCAGCCCTAGGGGCCGGCCTGCCTCTAATTTCCATGCAGCTGGTCCTGTGAGGTGACCAGTGAGGCCTCCATGCTCTCTCTGCTGCAGCTGAGCCTTTGTGGAATCAGAGCTGGTCCCAACAGAATGGGGTGTGGGTGATAACTCAACAGCAAGTGGCATCCAAGAACAGCTCCTCAAATCATGTGCGGGGGCACAGGGAGACTTTCTCCCTGTGAACTGGGCATGGACACTCACCTTCACAGCACCTTCATCAGAAAGTCAAAAAACAACGGCCGGAAAATTAGAGAAATAACACAGACCTGGATGGACCTAGACCTGTCTCTACTTTAGCAGAGTTTATTATGTTATTTCAAAACCAAGCCTTGGTGATGGTTCCTTAGTGAACCATTCCAAAGTGAAATGCCAATCCCTGTATACGAGCACAAAACTCCAACTTTTCCCCAAGCTCTACAGGCAACCACTGCTAGCAATTTGGTAATTATTCTTCAGATCTTTTTCTAGATATTTATAAATATATCTACACATATACAAACACAGTTATTAATTAACTAAATGAAACACATACTGCAATTTCTTTTTACCTACCACAATTTTTAAACATCTTTTCATTATCATTTATTTATAGACTAGAGGTCCAATGCATGAAATTCATGCATGGGGGTGGGGAGGAGAAAGGGTGTCCCTCAGCCCAGCCTGCACCTTCTCCAATCTGGTACCCCTTGAGGAGTGTCTGACTGCCACTGGGATCGGGCCTAAACAGACAGTCAGACATCCCTCTCACCATCCAGGACTGCTGGCTCCAAACTACTTGCCTGCCTGCCTTCTTGATTGCCCCTAACCACTTCTGCCTGCCAGGCTGATCACCCCCTGACCACTACCCTGCCAGCCTGATTGATGCCTAATTGCTCTCCTATTGACCTGTTTGACCCTAACTGCCCTCCCCTGCAGGCTTGGTCCCCCACAACTGCTCTCTCTTACAGGCCTGGCCACCCCCCACCTGCCCTTCCCTGCAGGTCTGGTTGCCCCCAACTTCTCTCCTCTACCGGCCTGGTCACCCCTAACTGCCCTCCCCTGCAGGCTTGATCGCCCCCAACTGCCCTCCTTTGCAGGCCTGGTCCCTCCCAACTGCCCTCCCCTGCTGGCCATCTTGTGGTGGCCATCTTGTGCCCATATGGGGGCAGCCATCTTTGACCACATGGGACAGCCATCTTGTGTGTTGGAGTGATAGTCAATCTGCTTATTACTCTTTTATTAGATAGTATAGAGGCCTGGTGCATGGGTGGGGCCCAGCTGGTTTGCTCTGAAGGTTGTCCTGGATCAGGGTGGGGGCTCCCTTAGAGCATGGGGTGGTCTGGGTGAGGGACCTGTGGTGGTTTGCAGGCCGGCCTCCCCCCACAGGTGACCCAAGCAGAGGCCTTGGTATCTGGGATTTATTTACCTTCTATAATTGAAACTTTGTAGCCTGAAGCAGAGCCAAGCCTTCTGCTCGCTCCATGGTGGCAGCCATTTCTGTTGCAATTTATTTATCTTCTATAACTGAAACTTTGCAGCCTGGAGTAGAGGCCTAGTCAGGCCAGGGCTGCAGAAGCTTGACTTCCTCCATTTCTGGGGGCAACCCTAGCCTCCTGCTCTCTCCAGTTCCATGGCTGCCACCTTTTTGTTGGGATTTATTTATCGTCTATCATTGAAACTTTGTAGCATTGAGTGGAGGCCTACACCAGCAACAGCAGGCAGAAAGCTTGGTTTCCTCCATTGTCAAGGAAACCCAAGCCTCCTTCCTATTCTCTGTGGCCACAGCCATCTTGGTTGGGTTTATTTATATATTTGCTCCTGATTGGCTAGGGGGCATGGTTTGTGGGTGTAGCAGAGGTATGGTCGATTTGCATATTAGTTTTTATTAGGTAGGATCTTTTAAAAATGTCACATTGCATTAATGGGCAAAGATGTACCATAATTCATTTACCTATCTCTTATTGCTGAAAATTTAGATTACTAGCAAGTTTTGGGTATTAAAGTGGCTAAATTTGCTACAAAAAACATTATTCTACTTGTTTCTTTGCACACAGGTACCGGTGTCTTTTCAGGACAAATGCATAGCAGTGCCTTTGCTCATTTACAAAATTGTGAGATGCAGTCTACTGTCCTCTAAAGGACCTAATCCACATGCCCAAATAAGAGTGTGTGAAAGTAGCTCTTTCCCTACTGACAGTAAAGTCTCAACACTTAACTTTTGCTCGATACTTAGAGTACCTTCATGTCAGTCATGTGCATTTTCTTATTTGAAAATTGTCTAATTCAACCTTTTGCCCATTTTTCTTACATTTTACCTACTTTCACTTTCAAACACTTATTTATAGTATCGTTTACTGGACTGCTGTTTTATGCAGTTTTAATGTATTCAAATATGTTCATTTTCCCTGTCCAGTTTTAAGAGAACTATTATAGGTTATTTGTATGTCTGTGTGCATGCAAGTGTGTGTGTATGTCTGTGTGTGTGTGTGTGTGTGTGTGTGTGTGTGTGAGAGAGAGAGAGAGAGAGAGAGAGAGAGAGAGAGAGAGAGAGAGAGAGAGAGAGAGGCTGAGGCAGGGATAATTTCTGGAGTTTGGGGAAGGAGGCAGGTATTTGGATCCTACCTTCTTCTCTCTTGTTCTTCTCTGGCCTGATGGGCCACTGCCTCCCTCACACCACTGCATCTGCCTCAGCCTCTCTCCATCCCAGTCCAGCTTCCCTTCAGCTTTTCCATCACAGACCTGTTTTCATCTCTTCTGTTTTAATGCCTTTGGAGACTTTGTTTTAGACTTTTTGGTTTGAATCTTCTAAGGCCTGAATTCTCTTTCATAGCCCCCCATTTTTCTTCCCACTCTCAATACGCTTTGTGGCATGGAGTAACGTACTGTCTTCCACATCTCAGTGATGGTGCCACCCACTCACTGCACTCAGGTCAGGAACGCCAGGAGTTACCTTGATTTGTTTCTTTGCTTCTTGCCTTCAGCCTGTCAGCAGAGCGTGCTGACTCTCCGCTGAGACTAACCCCCAGGTCTGATCACACCCCTGCCTTGCATTGCCTCTTCCGAGCCCATGTCACCAACAACCCTTCTGCCTCCTCTACAGCCTTCTGCCTGTTCTGCTAAACCCACTTCCACCCCTACAGTTCATCCCCCCACAGCAGCAGCTGAACCACTTAAAATCTAAGTTAGAGCAAGTCATTCCCAATTTCAAAACCCTCCACCCACCCACCAAGACACTCAAAGTGAAATGCCAATCCCTATATACCAGCACTTTCCAACAGAAACATAGAATGAGCCACTTAAGCATTTTTAAATTTTCTTGCAACAACATTTAAACAGTACAGTGAGATTAGCTATAATAAGGCATTTTATTTGATTCAACATATTCAATATCTCTTCAACATGACACATGTCACCTTTTAAGTGCTCAATAACTGCTCTTGGGCCAGTGGCCACCACAGTGAACAGCACAACCCCAGAAGACCTTGTCCCCTGTCTACTTCACAGACACACTGTGATGGCTGATTTTTTATGTCAACCTGACTGGATGAGGTGTCCAGATATTTGGTCAAATGTTATTTAGGATGTAATTGTGTTCTGGATGTTTCTAGATGAGATTAACATCTGAATCTTATGAGTGGGCCTCAGCAGTCTGTTAAAGACCTGAGTAGAACAAAAGGCTGACAGGGAAGGATCTTCACCAGCCTGCTTGGCTGAGCGGGACATCAGTCTTCTGTCTTAGACTTGAACTTATCCCATTGGCTGTGCCAGGTCTCCAGCTTGTTGACTGGAGACTTTGGGATTTCTCAGCATCCATAATCATATCTATATTTAATAAATATACAAATTGTGTAAATAATACATGTTATTTACATGTAATATACTATATATGCATATGTATCTTATTGGTTGTGTTTCTCTGAAGAACCCTGACTGATATGCATGCTGATATCACTCTGGTCCCTGCTTGTACCTCCAACCACACCAGCAGCCTTGTTTTTTTTTTTAAATATTTTATTGATTTTTTTTTTTTTTACAGAGAGGAAGGGAGAGGGATAGAGAGTTAGAAACATCGATGAGAGAGAAACATCGATCAGCTGCCTCCCACAGCCCCCCTACTGGGGATGTACCCACAACCAAGGTACATGCCCTTGATTAGAATTGAACTTGGGACCCTTCAGTCTGCAGGCCAGTGCTATATCCGCTGAGCCAAACCGGTTAGGGCCCAGCAGCCTTGTTGATGCTGAAACATGCACACTTCTTCCCATCCTAGGCACTTTAGCTTAGGTTCCTTCTGCACAGAATATGCTTCCCCCAGCCTTGGCTGGTGTGGCTCAATTGTTTGGAGCACTGTTCTATACACAGAAAGGTCACAGATTTGAGCCCCTGAAACAGGGTTTCAGGTTCCATCCCCAGTCAGGATGCATGCCAGTTGGGGTTCATGCAGGAGGCAACCATTCAGTTTCCCTTTCACATCAATGTTTCTCTCTCCCTCTTTTTTCCTCTCTGTCTAAAGAAAAAAACAACAAAAATGCTTCCCCCAGACTTTGAGCATGGTTTCTGCATTCATGAATGCAGGTGTCTGTGCAAATAACCTTCAAAGAAGCCATGCTTGGCCTCCAGGTGAAGCAGTCCTGCCACCTGCCACTCCCCCTTTCACTTGTTTGTTCTTCTTCACAGCATTTGTCATTACCCCCAAGTATATTATAAACTCATCTGTTTGTTTATTGTCTGCCCTCCCCACTGAAACACAAACTTCAACCAGCTGACCACGCCCTTCCCTGCACCACGTGGTCATTCGGTTGATGCTCTTACTGCTCCTCCCTCTCCCACTGGGCTCCTTTCAAGACAGGTCCAGGCCAGGCATTCTAGAGCTTACAGGGCCTGGATTCTGAGTCCCAAAAGTCCATCCAGCACTCCACACCACTGACAGGAGTGCTTTTTGCAGAGTACAGTCTTCACCAACGGCTAATCTCACGCTTCTATTCCTTCCCTCCTCTTTGACTTCAGGTATTAACAAATACGAAAAGACAACAAGACCTCTGAGAGCCGAGAAGAGAAATAGGAGAGGCCAAAAGTGCACTCAACACAGGACTTTAAAAGAAAACGAAATATGCATATTTAATCAGAGTTGCAATTTTTTCCATACCATGGAGTACAGTTTGACAACTTCTAACAAATCCTATCTAATAAAGAGGGAATATGCTAACTGACCTTCACACTGTCACAAAGATGGTGGTGCCCACAGCCAATAAGGAGGGAATATATTAATTGACTACCCAACCCTCAAATATGGTGGTACCCACAGCCACAAGATGGTGGCATCCAATCCCTTCAGTCCAGCAAGGGTGACAGGCATGGCAAGACTTGGCCCACCTCCAGGCAGGGCCAGCCACTGTGCACGTCTGCTTCTGGACTCCCCTGTCCCTTCAGCCCCCAGACACCCAGGGTGGGCCTGAGGCAAAGGCAAGCCTTGGATGGTGGCTACCTAGCTACCCAGGGCTGCCCAAGGATCAGGTAACCAGGGCCAGCTGAGGCTTGTGTTGTCATCAATGGCAGCAGCAGAGGTGAGATGGGGCATCGCCTTCCTCTGATCACTGGGTTGCCTCCCTCCACTGAGGGCTCCTGGACTGTGAGAGGTGGCAGGCTGGGCTGAGGGACCACCCCCGACCAGTGCATACATTTTCATGCATGGGGCCTCTAGTATTTAAATATTGATAGATTTGATTAGGTAATTTCACTTCTACTCATCTCTCTTTGCAACACTTGCACAAGTGTGAAAAGATGTATGTTCAAAGACACTTCATACACTATGACAATAATAAAGTGTAAATAACTAAAATGTACTTTGGGTAACAGGTGGATAAATTATGGTACATCCATACTATGAAGTACTATGCCCTTAAAAATAATGAGGTAGCTCTGTATTATACTGGTATGGAGAGCTGCCCGTCTATATACTAGTATATAAAACCCTAAGGTGCAAATAGACTGAATGGTGGAACAACTGAACAACCAGTCGCTATGATGTGTGCTGACCACCAAGGGGGCATTCACAGAACATGGAGGGTATCAGCCGCAGCAGGATGGTAAAGTAGGTGAGCAGGGGTGCCAGACCAAGGTGGGGGCGTCAGTTGCTGTCATTGGGGTGAGCCTCTGGTTTACTGAAAATTCTTTGCTCCTGTGAACTGCAATCCCACCCAGTGTTTGCATCAGCTGCCAGAACCGCACCTGCTCACACCTGCTGCTGGCACCAGAGCTGCCGTTAGCAACTGCTGCCAGGGCGCAGCACTGGCCCCAATTGCTCAGTGCCATCAGTGGGTGTGAGGGGTCGCTGTAGGCCCCAATCACCCCTCAGGGCTTCTCCACTTCCTCTTGCTTCTGAGGGGTGATCTGGCTGGCAGCCCCTGCTTACATCTGCTGCCAGCAATGGTCCTGGTTGCACCTACTGCTGGCACCAGAGCCACCACTTCCACCTACTGCTGATGCTGGTCTTGCTTGCACCCAGAGCCAGTTCAAGAGCCACCACTTGCACCTGCTGCCAGAGCCCAGCACCAGCCCCAATTGCCCCTGAGGGCTTCTCCATCTCCACCTGCTCCTGAGAGGCAATCAGGGCAGCAGCCACCACTGGCACCAGCCCCAATTGCTCAGCACCATGAGCAGGTGTGAACGAGGTCAGCACCATCAGTGCATGGGAGCAATGGTGGTGGGAATGGGGCTGCCAGCAGACAGGAGACTGGGGCTGTGGCAGGAGGGGTTGGGAGGGGGCACAGAGGATGGGCCAGACCTGCCCCTGTGCCCACTGCAACCTCATGGCCCACAGTTCCTTTCAAGGTGCATGAATTCATGCTCTGGGCCCCTACTGATAAAAAATAAAGTGAGTTGTTGAATTGTATACATTTCTATCCTATTTTTATAATCCAAAATGTTATCTGTACTATGTAAATATGTAAAAATATTTGAAAAACAGGTACCAAAGTTTTAATAATGGTGACTTCTGAGCAGCAGGATTGAGGGGCTTTCACTTTTTACTTTTTATTGTATACTAGAGGCCCAGCACAAAATTGTGTGTGGGTAGGGTACCCAGGTCTAGCCTGCAATCAGGGCCATCTTCCGCCTGCTCACCGTTCCCAGTCTTGCCCCATCACCACTCAACCCAGTTTCTTGTGGTTTCCCATTCACCATTCAGTGATCTGAGCTTGTAGGATGGAGGGTGGGATCAAGAGATCTGCCTTCCACCTGCTTGCCAGTCCCCAGTTCTGCCCTGCCTCTACCCACACCAGTTTCCCATGGTTCCCAGTTTACCATGATCAGAGCCTGTGGGCTGGAGGAAGGGAGCAAGTCAAACCTTTTGCCCACTGACCAGTCCCCAGCCTTGTCCTACCACCATTCCAGTTCTCCCATGGTTCCCCATTGGCCATCCAGTGATTAGATCCTGTGGGCTTGGGGGAGGGATCGAGAGGTGGTCAATGCATCTCATAGTAACTGGTTGATTGGTCATTCTGGTTGTTACACCTTCATGGTCACTGGTCTTTTATTATATAGGACTAGAGGCACAGTGCACAAAATTTGTGCACAGATGTGTGTGTGTGTGTGTGTGTGTGTGTGTGTGTGTGTGTGTTTGTGTGTGTGTCCCTCAGCCCAACCTGCACCATCTCCAATCTGGGACCCCTAGAGGGATGCCTGACTACATTTAGTCCCAATCTCACCAATCCCTCTCAAACTCCAGGATTGCTGACTCCCAACCACTTACCTGCTTGGATGCCTAATTGCCCCTAACTGCTTCTGCCTGCCAGCCTGATCACCACCTAATCACTCCCTGCCAGCCTGATTCATGCCTAACTGTTCCGCTACCAGCCTGATTGCCCCTAACTGCCCTCCCCGGCCAAACTGGTCACCCTAACTGCCTTCCCCTGCAGGCCTTGTCCCTCCCAACTACCCTCCCCAACAGGCCTGGTCGCTTCCAACTGCCCTCCCCTGCGGGCCTGGTTCCCCCCCATTTGCCCTCCTCTGCCAGCCCTGTCACCCTTAACTGCCCTCCCCTATAGGCCTGATTGCCCCTAAGTGCTCTCCCCTGCTAGTCTGGTCTCCTCCACCTGCCTTCCCTTCCAGGACTCATTGCCCCTATCTGCCAAGCCCTAAAGGCCTGGTTCCCCCCGTCAACTGCCCTCCCCAGCTGGCCTGGTTCCCCTCAACTGCTCTCCCCTGCTGGCCTGGTCACCCACAACTGCTCTCTCCTACTGGCAGGTCACCCACAACTGTCCTCCCCTGCAGCCCTGGTCCCATCCAACAACCCTACCCTACAGGATTGGGTCCCCCCAATTCCCCTCTCCCCTGCAGGCCTCAGTCCCCCACAATTGCCCTCCTCTGCTGGTCTGGTCCCCTCAACTGCCCTCCCTGCTGGCCTGGTCCCCCCCAGTGGCCCTCCCTGCTGGCCCATTCCCCCCTAACTGCCCTCCCCTGCTGGCCTGCCTTCTCCCTGAACTGCCCTCACCTGCAGGCCTGGTCATCCCCAACTCTCCTCCCCTGAATGCCTGATTGCCCCCAACTTCCCTCCCTTGCAGGCCTAGTCCCTCCCTACTTCCCTCTCCTGCTGGCCATCTTGTGGCGGCCACCTTGTGTCCACGTGGGGGCAGCCATCTTGTGTGTTGGAGTTATGGTCAATTTATGTATTACCCTTTTATTAGATAGGATGCTTCTGTAATATTTCTACTTTTTTGATGAATTACACAATACTTTTATAATAAGAGATAAATAATAAAGGGAGAGAAACCAAACCAAAATGGAAATAATGTCTCTGATCCATAAAAGCACAAGGAGTGAACCCAGACTAGTACAGATAATTCTGCAGAAATTACTCTGATCAAAACTTTCACAAACCCCTTCCCTAGAACAACCCTGCCTAGAAGATTCCTGTATGGTTCTGGGAATTCCTGATGGGAAAATTATAGCAATCAGCTATTCTTTTTGCAGTTTTCTTGAATTCTAGACTTAGCCCAAATGTCTTAAAATATACCACCAGCTTCCATTTAACTCTAAGATCTCAGAGTTGGCAGAGGTGCCAGCACAAGTTTTGTCTCAGGGTTTGCTTGCTTCCCTCTGGCCACTCTTCCTCAGTCTCCTTGGCTCTTTCTCCTCCTTAACCACACTTGAGTGATGCTCTCCCAGGATTCTGCCTCAGTGTTCTCCTGTCCACCCTTCTGGATGAGCTCGTCTACACAGCATGCTTGCACTACTGAGCTGGATGCACTGACCATAGAGCTCATATTTCTAATCCAGATGGGCCATACCTCTCCCCTGAGATTCACACCTTTTTGTAGCTGCCAACTAGGCATTACTATTACTACTAAATGACCAAGTCAGCATGTCTCACATGGGACTTATTACTTCCTCTCAAATCCACTCCCCTTCTGGTATCTTCTTTCCTAGTCAATTGTTCCCCTAGTCACTGATACCAGAAGCCAGTGAGTCCTCCTGCTTATCCTCCCCTGTCACTAAGTCCTCCTGATTCTGCCTTGCCTGTAGCTCCTGAATCTGGCCCTTCATCCATTCTCACTTTTACCTTAGCTCAGTCCTGTCATTTCTTGCCGGGACAACTAGAAATATCTCCTAGGTGATTTCTCTGTCTTGTGACTTATCTTCCTCATCTTTATCCTAACCATGCCCCTTACCACTGCCAGAATGACTTTTCTTATTCATTAACTGGATCACATGATTGGCCCTATTATTTGTGGTTTTTTTTTTATTGAGTTTTTTGGGTGACATTGGTTAATAAAATTATATAGGTTTCAGGTATACAATTCTGTAATACACCATCTGTATATTGTATTGTGTGTTCACCACACCAAGTTAAATCTCCTTCTATCACCATTTATCCCCCTTTATCCTTTTCTTCCTCTCCCAATCTTCCCCTTCCCTCTAGCAATCACCATACTGTTGTCTGTGTCCATGAGACTTTTTTTTTTTAATTTGCTTAATTTCTTCAGCCTTCTCACCCAGCCTCCAACCCCCTCCTCTCTGATAGCTAGCAGTCTAGTCTCGGTATCAATGAGTCTGTCTCCACTTCATTAGTTTGTTTTGTTCATTAGAGTCCATATATAAGTGAAATAATATGGTACTTGTTTTTCTCTGATTGGTTTATTTCACTTAGCATAATGTTCTCCAGGTCCATCCATGCTGTCACAAAAGGTAAGTTGTTTTTTTGTTTGTTTGTTTTGTGGCTGAGTAGTATTTTATTATGTAAATGTACCACAGCTTTTTTATCCACTCCTCTATTGATGCACAAGAATAAACTAAATGGATTACAGATTTAAATGTTAGACATGAAATTATAAAAATCCTAGAAGAAAGCAAAGGCATTACAATCTTGAACATTTTTTGGTAGCAATATTTTTTTCTGGTATATCTCTTCAGGCAAAGGAAAAATAAACAAATGGGACTACATCAAACTAAAAAGGTTTTGATCAGCAAAGGAAACCATCAACAAAATGAAAAGACAACTCACTGAATGGGAGAACATATTCACCAATATATCTAAAAAGAGCTTAACATCCAAAATTTGTTAAGGCACTTTCAAAACCCGTCACTAAAAATCAATCCAATTAAGAAAAGGATAAAGGATCTGAATAGACTTTTAAAAAGAATTTAGTACAGATGCCCAACAAACATACGAAAAGATACTCAATGTCAGGAATCATCAGAGATATGCAAATTAAAACAATGAGCTATCTCCTCACACCTGTCAGAATGGCTATCACCAATAAATCGACAAACAACAAGTGTTGGTGAGGATGTGAAGAAAAGGGAACCCTTGTGCGCCGTTGATGGGCATACAGACTGGTGCAGCCACTGTGGAAAGCACTATGGAATTACCTCAAAAAGTTAAAAATGGAACTGCCTTATGACCCAGTGATCCCACTTCTGGAAATATATACAAAGAAACCCAAAACACTCATTCAAAACTATGTACGCACCCCTATGTTCACTGCAGCATTATTCAATAGCCGAGATAAGGAAGCACATGATTGTCCTTTCAATGGCCTTTCCGAAGCTTTCTGTGGTCTACAGCAGGAAGACCCAATTCTGTACGTGGCCTGGGGTAAGCCACCTCCAGGATTCCATTTTCTCTGCCACTTGTTCCTGCTGTGATACCACAGTTACTGCTTAATATTCGATCCTTGCTTATTCTGTTCCCTTAGGCTGGACTGCTCATTCTCTCCCTTATTTTCTTGGCCACTCCTGATCATCCTCAAATTTAACTCATTTCTCCTATCTAGAGCTTGGTGATTGTAAACAACACAGCTTTATACGCTGAGAGTTCTGGGAGTCAGAGCACGAACTCAGTCTCACTGGTCTAACTGCTTTGGCTGATTCCTTCTGGAGGTTCCAGATAGAATGCGTTCCCTTGCCTTTTTTGAAATCCAGTGTTCCCTGGCTTGTGGCACCTTCCTCTGAAACTCACAAACCCCCCTTTTGGAACACAAGCTTCTACCCTCCAACTATCTCACTGTGTTGTGACTGGTCAATCAGTTCCTTTCTTTTCTAGACTATGAATCCTCTTACATCCAAACTGCAGGGCTCCTATCTTCCTTAACTAATTTTTTAAATTTAATAAATCTTTATTGTTCAGATTATTACAATTGTTCCCCCCAGCCCCCCCATAACTCCCCTCCACCCGGTTCCCATCCCACCATCTGTCCTGTCCTTATTTCCCCTCCACTATCCTCATCCATAGGTATACAATTTTTTTCTGGTCTCTTCCCACACTCCCACACCCCTTTCCCCCTGAGAATTGTCAGTCCACTCCCTTTCTATGCCCCTGATTCTATTATATTCACCAGTTTATTCTGTTCATCAAATTTTTAATTCACTTGATTTTTAGATTCATTTGTTGATAGATATGCATTTGTTGTTCATAATTTATGTATTTACCTTTTTCTTCTTCTTCCTCTTCTTAAACAATACCTTTCAGCATTTCATATAATACTGGTTTAACAGTGATGAACTCCTTTCGCTTTTTCTTATCTGTGAAGCTATCTACCTTTCAATTCTGAATGATAGCTTTGCTGGGTAGAGTAATCTTGGTTGTAGGTTTTTGCTATTCATCACTTTGAATATTTATTGCTATTCCCATCTGGCCTGCATAGTTTCTGTTGAGAAATCAGCTGACAATCGTGTGGGTGCTCCTTTGTAGGTAATTAACTATTTTTCTCTTGCTGTTTTTAATATTCTCTATCTTTTGCTCTTGGCATTTTAATTATGATATTTCATGGTGTGGTCCTCTTTGGATTCCTTTTGTTTGGGATTCTGTACACTTTCTGGACTTTTAAGTCTATTTCTTTCACCAGGTGGGGGAAGTTTATAGTCATTATTTCTTCAAATATGTTTTCAATATCTTGCTCTCTATCTTCTTCTGGCACCCTCATATTTCTGATGTTAGTATGCTTGTTGTCTCAGAGGCACCTTGCACTATCTTTAAATTTTTGGATTCTTTTTTCTTTTTGCTTTTCCAGTTGAGTATTTTTTGCTTCTTTGTATTTCAGATCTTTGGCTTGATTCTTGCTGTCCTCTAGTCTGCTGTTAGATCTGTGTATAATATTTTTTTTTACTTCAGTCAGTGTATGCTTAATTTCTAGTTGGTCCTTTTTCATATCCTCAAGGGTCTTGCTGAATTTATCTGTTTTTTCTAGGAAATTATTAAAAAACCTTATAACTGTGGTTTTGAACTTTATATCCAGTCATTTGCTTTCCTCCATTTCTTTCATTTGTACTTTGTTTCTTTGTCTCCACATTTTCACTGCTTCCTTGAGTTGGCAGAGTAGCTTTGTGTGCTAGGTGTCCTATATGGCCCAGTGGCTCAGCCTCCCTAGTTACCTGGGGTGAAAACTCTTGGTGCACCCCTTTATGGACTTTGTGAACAGCATTGTGTGTTAATTATTGATTGTTGTTGGTATCAGTGGGAGGAATTGACCTCCAGGCCAATTGGTTGTGAGAATCAGCTGTCTATGCCAGGAGAACTTCTGTGCTGGAGACACCCTTATGAGATAAGACTTTGAAATTTGCAAGAGCCTCTGTGCTCAGCTTGGATGGGGTAGAGTCTCAGGGTGGGGCAGACAGCCTTGGCTTCCCGTCAGCCCTGCCCAATGAGGCTCCTGGGTCTCTGTGTCCCTCAGTAATCACTCTAAGCACCTTTAAAAGAAAGCCGCCCTTGAGTTTTGCTCACTGCAAGACAGTCCAGTTTCTCCCCGAATGAGTCTGGGTTTCCAGAAAATTGCCCGGAACTGGAGTTCAGTGCAGTTGGGAGCTTCTGTCTCCCTCCTGTTTTAGAGAGCCAGCCGTGCACTCAGCCACCTGTGCACTCAGCCACCCGTCCTCTCTGTGCATGTGTGCCTCCAGACCTCTGCCTCCAAAGCTCCCCTGAGACTCAGTGTGCTTTCTCTTTTCCCGACAGTCCAGTTTCTCCCCAAACTAATCTGGGTTCCCAGAAACTCGCCCAGAACTGAGTTCAGAGCAGTTGGGAGCTTCAGTCTCTCTCCCACTTTAGAAAGTCAACCACACATTCAGCCTCCCGTCCTCTCTGCATGCTCGCGCATCTCCGTACCTCAGCTTTTTGCAATTTCTCTGATTCTCAATGTGCTTTCCTCTTTCCTTCTAGTTGTAGAATTTCCACTCAGCCAGCTTTCCTGTGGTTCTGGATGGTGTCCATTTTGTCTTTTAGTTATAGTTTTTTTATTGTTAAAAGTATTACAAATAGTAGTACATATGTTTCCTCCCGCCCCCTCCTCATTGTCCTCCTCCCAGCCTCCCTTACCCACCAGCAGATGCCCTCACCTGGCCCCCCCCCCCCCCCCGTCGGTGTCTTGTATTCACTGGTTATGCTTGTATGCACACACAAGTCCTTTGGTTGATCTCTTATAGCCCCCACCACCCACCCTCGCCTACCTTCCCACTGTAGTTTGTGACACACAGAAGGGACTATTTGACATTGAAACTGGGACTCAAAACTGTTGGACATTAAAACTGAGACTCAAACATTTTTTTGTTCTTATATGTTTATTTCTAGATGCAGATGCAAGATTTTTTTCATTGTAGTTATGATATTGTTGTATGAGGTGGCAAATTAGGTGTTTATCTATGCCACCATTTTGGTTTCTCCTCCTTGTCCAATTTAAAGTTGATGCCAAAGTCCTCCATTTCAATGTCCTCTTGTCCACACTTTTGCTCTAATATCCCAAAGGCAGCAGAAACCACCACAGTCACCCCTGTCTGCAGAACCCAACCCCAGTTCAATCCTGCTATCACCTTCCTCTGAGACATGACACAGAAGCCATGACACAGCACAGCAGTTCTCCTGTTCTTCTCTTCTTTTGCATTTCTTTAAAAAAAAAATCTTAAAAAAACCCCACACTCAAAGTTTCACATCTGTACCTTTCTAGATCATTCCGTAAAAGGCTTTAAACAAAAGCAGAAACTTGTCCCACCCTCCATATGCCCATTTCATACTCATCATTTTGAATATTTTAAGTGGTTTCTCCTAGTGTGTGATTCCACATATCTAAGTAACATATGTTTATACTGTTATTTCTTGATATTATATTGTAGACCTATTTTAATAGCTTCCTACTATGGAAAATAACAATTTAGCCCTCTGTATGCTCCCTCATCAATACAGCTGTACCATAATTTTTTGTTAAGTCAAAATTCATTGTTCATCTTCTCACAAATATATAAATTCTAGAGGCCCGGTACATGAAATTCATACATGGGAAGGGGATCTCTCAGCCTGGCCTGCACCCTTTCCAATCTGGGACCCCTCAGGGGATGTCTGATGGCCTCTCACAATCCGGGACTGCTGGTTCCTAGTCTGCCTGCCTGATCACCCCTAACCACCTCTGCCTGCCTGCCTGATTGCCCCTAACTGCATCCTTACTGGCCTGATCACCCCAAACTGCCTCTTCTTTGCACCACACTCAGGACCCAGGTTTCCCTCCATCCAGTCACAGGCACCTGGAACCCAGTTTTCCCTCCCTCTAGCTGGCTTCAGGCACCCAGGACCTGGGCTGGCTTCACCCAGGCCAGGAGCAGTCACAGGGGTGAGTGGCTTTGCCTGGGCCACAGCTGCAGGTGCCTGGGACCATGGGGTATGCGGCTTGTTCAGTCCTCTCCTGGGCCGCAGGTGCAGCCACTGGTGCTTGGGATACAGGGACCATGGCACAGGCAATTTTTTTCTCTCCCAGGCTACAGCCTCAGCCGCTGGCACCTGGGACCATAGGGCAGGTGGCTTGTCACTTTCCTGGGCTATGGGCACAGGCACAGCTGCTGGCACCTGGGACTGGGGGCAGGCCAGGCCACAGCCTGGCTTTTCCCCATTCCTCTCTCCTCTGTGTTGAGTGTCTGAGCCTTTAAGGTGTGATGGTGTGAAGGCATGATGTCCATTTGCATATTAACTCTTTATTATATAGGAGTAGAGGCCTGGTGCACAACATTTTTGCTTGGGGGTGTTTCTTAGTCCTTTCTGTACCCTCTCCAATCTACCCGTTTAGGCCCAATTTCACACAAACAGGCCATCAGACATCCCTCTCACAATCCAAGACTGCTGGCTCCCAACTGCTTGACTGCCTGCCTGGCTGATTGGCCCTAACCTCTTCTTCCTGCCAGCCTGATCACCCCCTAACCGCTCCCCTGGCAGCCTGATCAATGCCTAACTATTCCCCTACTGGCCCAGTCACCCTTAACTATCATCTCTTGCCAGCCTGGTTGCCCCCAACTGCCTTCCCTTGCAGGCCTGGTTGCCCCCAACTGCCCTCCCCTGCATGCCTGGTCCTCCCCCCCCACAACTGCCTTGCCCTGCTGGCCATCTTGTGACCACATGGGGGCAGCCATTTATGTGTTGGAGTGATGGCCAATTTGCATATTATTCTTTTATTAGATAGAGTTATCCACAACTGAGTAATTTCCTTACTTGTGTGACTTTTTGTCTTCCCTAGTCTTACTAGCTTCCTTGGTTTGTGTTAACTTAGTTTTCTATATACTCTGAATGACCAGATTATTATGATCTCTGAATGCATAATAATCTGGCCACTTAGTGCATGAATTCATGTATGGGTGGGTCCAGCCAGCCTGGCCAGGGGAAGGGTACATGGGTCTTTTATTATATAAGATATACACTGAGTGGCCAGATTATTATGCTTTCAGAATTCATAATAATCTGGACACTCAGTGTATATTTTGCTGAGTCTCCTCAACACTCTATCAGAGCACAGTTTTCTCCTCACATTTATATAAAAGGTTTGTTTTGGTTTTCTGGAGCCCTTGATTCTCCTCTGGACTGGTCATCTCTGGGGCATTTTGGAGCTGACATCCTGGAATGCCTGTTCATCATCATTCTGAGAAACTCCTTTGCCTCTCTCCTCTGTCGGGTTCCTCTTTTCTGAACCCCTAATGTCTCCCTCTTTCTTGGTCTGCTTCCTTATTTTGGTAGAGCATTTTGGGGGTTGTTTGTTTTTTTTTTTTTTTTGCTGTTTTTTTATTAGTTTCCAGAGAAAGGTATGTGAGAGGTAAGTTATTGGACATATTCCATGGCTGACATCATGATACAATTGTTTGGTTTAGTCTACAATTCTAATGTGGCAATCATTTCCCTCATATCTGTGAAGGCATTTAGCTTTGCTTTTAGCTTCCAGGGTTGCTACTGAGATGTTTGATATCATTCTAAATGTTGGCCATTGGTATGTGATCTGTTTTCACTTTTAGAAAGCTCTTGGTATCTTTCTTTTTCCTTAGTGTTGTGGAGTGGCATGCCAATGTGCCTTGGTGTGGTTTTTTATTTATTTATGATACTGGGCACTTGGTAGGCTCTTTCAGTCTACAAACCCTCATTCTATGTTCTGAAAATTTCCTTGAATACATATCCAACCTATGTATCATGTCTCCTTTGGATAGCTCCCACGCACATGACATTCTATATGCCCACAATTGAACTGCCTGTTGCCTAACAAAACTTTTTCAGTTATGTCTTCCCTGACTCAGTTAAGTATGTCTTTTGCTCAAGCCAGAAATGTTGACCTCATCCTTGTCTGATCTCTATTGCTTCTCTATATGCAATAAAATGCTAAGTGTTGTGAAACATGAATCTTGCGTTTCTCTTAAATTTAGTCCACTTCGTTTCTGATAGGCATTGCAGCTTGTTCATGCAGACCAGTGTCACTGCTCTTATAGGACTTTGCAGCAACCTCCTGCTTTTTCTTTTCTCCAGTTAACTCTGCCCCATCTCATCCTTCAGAACTCAACCTAGAGGTCTCTGGATGCTGCTCTGTGGCCACGGCTTTATTACACTATCAGTTGAATGCCTTTTCTCTGCACAGATTCCCTATTAGACAATATAGTACCTGAAAATTGCCCACCCCGTCAATGTTAGTAAATAAATGAGGTCACTGTTATCACTAACTAATAATGTTCTTCCTTGCTGGAAAATGAAACCAACCTGGCAAGGAGGTGAATTCCTGACATTTGGAAACCTCTTATTATTTTCTCCTTCTCATTTCTCCTCGAGTACCTCTCTCCCCACATAATAGGCATGTCCTAAGTGAGTAATGGGAAACTGTGTTATACACTGTTGGCCACAAAATTAGTGAACTCCTGAAAATGATGGATTTGTAGAAAGGAAATAATTCCGTTCTCCAGGGGAATTAAGACACTGCATGATCTATGTCCTGAGAAATTGTAAATAAGTAAGTCATGATGGGAAAAATACTTTGTATATGTGAAACTACACAAATAGATATTGAGGTATTACTCACTGTGGCAGTTTTACTCAGTAAGACACAATGAAAGAAGTGGTCTGGATAATTTATCTCATTATTTACTCACATTAGTTCAAGAGCACAACAACACTATGCTTTTCAGAGCTAACATTTTCCATATATAAATTAAAAACCCAAATAGTCTACTTAGTATTAAATGTGTGCCATCATGTTGGTATCCTGTAGTTTTACTCCAAAGACTATGTCATCCCTCTTATATTCTTCGAAAGCTCCTAAGCATCCTTTCATTTGTTTATTCATGCATGCATTCATTCATTCATTCATTATATAGTTATGGGGTGGCTCCATTGTACTTGATATGATGTTAGCTATTGGGGAATCCAAGGTGAAAAGACAAAATCCTTACCTGCAGAAATTCATCAATTAGTGGGATGTGTAAATAAGCCATGACAAAATAGTGGAGCAGCCCAGAGCTCAGGATAAGGACTTCCTTCTAGGAATATGGAGACACAGCCAGGTAGGGTTTCACCAAAGGTCATATTTGAGCTCAAATGTGAAATATTGCCAAGAAGAGAAAGGCAATATTTCCCCTCTCAAGGCGGAGGTTCATGTGTAAAGATATAGGAATAAAGGGGTAGTATATGCAAAGATAGGAGGTGGGTTATGAGATTGGAGGAGGGTTTTGTCTTGAGCCCAGCCTGCCTTAAACTCTAACCCTCTATGACCTTGAACTTCATCAGACCAAGGCAAATTTCTTACTCAGTTTCCCTCTAACATATCTGAATTTCTCTGAAAATCCAACTTAAAGCTAAATAAGATTACTGTTTAGACTATTTATATAGGTTTTTTTTCTTGCTTTCTTTTTTATAAATGGGCAATTGCTATTGAGGTTGCCAATTAAGGGAAATGATGATTAATGAACAAACAGGAAGTAACCAAGAATGTATGTAATCTGTTTTTGGCTGCTCACATTTATAGTTCAAACTAAGGTGTCTGTCTAAGATGACAGGTCAAGACTCAGTCATCAAATGAAAATACATATTTAAATTAGTTATTTCTTTATTTATAAAAAGGACATGTACTCATTGTAAAAAAATGAGAAAATTCTTTTTCTTGATTTCACCATATCCTCACCCAGCAATAACCACTATGAACCCATGTATTATTTCAACTCATATTATGTATATTTAGATTTTTCTTAATAAAGTATTATAATACAGTTTCAAACAATTTTATTATAAAATATAATACTTCAAACTTATTTGTATAGTTTAGCAAATAATTATAAATCAAATACTCATGAAATTGTACCCAAGTCAAGAATTAGACCATTCAAGCTAATGAGGAATTAGAACAGAATCGGCTCCCCTGAAGCTTGTGTCTCAAGCCTCTTCTTTCCCATTCAAGGAAACTGCTGGCACTATGATTTGGTCATTTCTTGCTTTTCTTCATAGTTTTGCTACTCCACAGGCACTTGTGAATAATTCCTGAGGTCTGATTATAAACTTTATATCAGTGAAATCATACCATGTGTATATTCTTGTCTTGCAATTTTTATGAAAAATTGTATCCATACTATCCATCTGTATTTGGGCAGCATGTAGCCCTAGTTCACTTTCATTGCCAACAGCAATCCACTGTATGCACACATCTCAATGTATCCATTATTCTCCAAGAACGGAAATGTGAATTACTTCCACTTCCAGTTTTTAGCAATTACAAGCAATGTTTCTTTGAACATATTTGTGCATATCTCCTAGTGAAAAGATGGTGAAAGGCCACTGAGAGCACTGGAGGAGGGAGGGTTAGAAGGGTTTAGACTTATCTCAGCTAGGCTGGTTGGGTGATTGTTTATTAGCAAAGTGTGGGGCCCAAGTGGTTCTCAATAAAAGCATGCAGAGGGATTAAATATAATATATGAAACTTTGCAGTAACCAAGAAATGTGTGTCTTTTCCAGTTATCTTAGGAAATAAATGACTGGCATTAATCTCTTTCTGTTATGTTTGCATTTCTTGTACCCTTTTCCCCTATGATGAAATACAATGGTATTTCATCAATGTAAGACAACCAATAGAATATATAAGAAATTGAGAAAGAAATGAAATTTTCATTAGTGACATGTAATCAAAAGTTCCAGACTCATCATGTTAAGAAACTGGGCTATATCATGGCAAAAATTTGTATAACAATGTATTTCATACAGTAGGCAGCGTTCTAAACACCAAAAATGTCAGAAGTGACAATGGAAGTCAGCTCTAAACGATCACTGGCATTAATGACTACTGGACTAGCTCCCAGTGCTCTTCCAGGCTGACAGGCAGAGTGGGCAAAATTCCAGGGCGTGACTTTTCCCATAAATGTGTGTACATGTTTGTGAGGGAGGGTTTGGTCATGTGCCCTACTTTTGCGGAGCAACCATGGAATGAAAGGTTTCACATCAGCCTGTAGGTAGCTTCTGGCCAAGGGCAGAATGAGTCCAGCATTTTATGAATTCTCCTCTGGTACTCTGGGTATCAATGTCCTAGATTGCTTCCTAAATTATCTAAAACATGACTATTTTTTTCTGTTGTTTCTTTTTTTTATAAAAATCTTTATTGTTCAAAGTATTACATATGTTCTCCTTTTCCCCCATTGACCCTTTCTTGCTTTTGTTTCAATGAAAGAATGTGAAAGGCAGAGCAGAGAAAGAGAAATGATTCTTTCCCCATACATGGATCATTCTGCAGCATTTCAATTATAATTGCTAAATAGTACCCTAGGCCACAAAGCTGATAATAAAGAATGAGGGCATTAGAGTTTTAAACTCAAGTGCCCTAAAAAAATTAAACTGTGTCAATGAAATGCTTAAGGGACAAGCTTTGTGTAATGATTGCAACTCAGGTAGACTTATCAGTAAAACTGGAAACTGATGAAGTAGCTGTGATTCTGCCATTTTTTTCCATGCTGTCTGTCTTTTGACCACTTTACAGCCTGTAAGTCCACCCATAAAAGGCTTGGAAAGGGAGAGGGGTATATTTTCAAATTGACAAGGCATCTAATTGTTAGCAGCCCTAGTCCAAGACTGCAAGTGGCGGAGATCTTGTACTGTTTATTAAGGGGGAATTTATGTTGCTCATCAATATGGAATGCTGTCTTCACCATTATTGCTATCTGGTAACTTCTACTGACCCTTCAGATCTCTGCCTGTGTGTTTCCTGCACACTATGCTGGTTCTACACAACATGCCTTTATTGTACACTCATTTCCCTTTCACAGCTCTTAGCATAACTGTAATTAAATAGTTGAATATGTAAGTATAAGCTTCTGTTTTAGCATCAGCTCCATCCCTCATGCTTCCCCAGGCATTCAGCATAGTGCTCAACTTAAAGAAGTGCTCAGTAAACATGTGTTGAGTGACTGGATACCATCCGAATTTCACTACTCAGTGCCTGGGATGACTGAGAGTGACTTTGAGGTTACTGCTCATGATTCAGTGCTTCCTGGCCTGTTGTGAGGGACTAGGCACCTCCCCACTGCTGATCAGATAGAACAGCAAACAAGGACTCTGAATGATGAAATAAATGGCTCCACACATTCCATATACCAAATCCACTGTATTTTCTGTCTCTGTGACTTCATGCAAAAGAATGGGTCTCAAAATTATTGCTTTAATTTTTCTCCCCCAAATATTCTTCCTCACATATTTACTCTTTTATTATCTCCTCTATCCCAATCTATTGTGGTTTCCCCTGTTGGCTTCACAATGACAAATAATTGAAGCTGTGATTGCATTTGAGACTCAGCCTCAGGGAGAACACAGTTGACACCGAACAGTAACCCCAAAGAGCCCGGTGCAATCTGACTGCTTCAATCTTGCCTCCTGCAGAACCCACTCCAGGGAGGTTTCTGGACACGCTTGAATCAACATGGGCTTCCACATTGTGAGGTGCCACAACTCATTCATTATCAGGAACACAACACACTCTTAGAGCTATTAACATGGAAGGAGCTTGTGTTACATGCAAGAGTAAGAACCACCCCCAAATCATCTAGACCCGACATTCCAGTGGTCATTAAAGCAGAATGTTTAAGGTCTTAAAGCTCTTCCTCAATTGCTTCATTTAAATGTGCACAGAGTCCAGCTGCTATGGCTCAGTGGACTGAGTATCATCCCATGCACCAAGAAGTCATTGGTTCGATTCCCAGTCAGGGCACATGCCCAGTTGCAGGTATGATCCCCAGTGTGGAGGCAGCCCATCAATGATTCCCTCTCATCATTCACATTTCTATTTCTTTCTCCCTCTCCCTTCCTCTCTGAAAACAATAAAAATATATTTCTTAAATGATCCCAGAAAGGAGAGATGATGGTTGGCCAGTCTGGAGGGGAGAGCAGGGAGAATCTGTTAGAGAAGATCTATCTGGCCCACGTGGACATGAAAGTGCTCAATGAATACACGTTGTTGATGTGGATGAAATGCTTATATTTTTAAATTAGAATATGGCCCCAAATGTCAAAATTTGTGGAATTGAATTCAGAAATAAAAACCTGTTTTTAAAGTAGTAAAATTAATTTTTCTGATACAGTGGTGTCTGTAGTTGATAGCATAGCAGCCTCACTAGCCCCAGGGATTCTCTCTCTACCTCCCCCACCACCTCCCTAGATAGAGAGGAACCCAAACAGTAAAACACCAGCTGTTCATTTTCTATATAACCCCAGGAAATCCTTCTATACCTTAGGCTGGATAAAGGAGTTCTATTTTCTATAATTCATCATGTAAACATGACAGAATCAGAGGGCCTATTGACCAAGAAATAATCTATCTTCAGATCACTATTTTAATCTGAAAATATTTTCCTATTTGTTACAACTACAAACCAGTTTGAGGTAAAGTCAACTATTCATGTAAAATACATGGATCAATGCCCAGGAGATTTTGTGCTTGACATGTGAACAACAGGAGAGCTCTTCATGAAAATTTGGATGGAAAACAAAGGGAAAAACAGTGAAAGATCAAAGTTAAGTTGCTAAAATTCTTGGGAAGCTTCCATTTACATAGCCATGCAGAGGGTGTTTAATACATATTTTTACTATTAGCATTAAACCCACATTACTTTCCATTGCCATCATATTGGTGTCAATGGGGCAATAATCACTATTAATTTACAAGAAGACAATATTATAGGAGTGGGTCATATTTTATACCTCCAAACATGTTTAAACACAGCTCTCAACCTGTGTCTTAAAACCCAGGAAAGGAGACACATGGACAGACTATAGAATTATTATAGGTGATCTGGGAAGCCATATGTGAGGTCAGTAGCATTGTCCTAGAAAGAAGAACTCAAT
Source organism: Antrozous pallidus (assembly GCA_027563665.1). Taxonomy (NCBI): domain Eukaryota; kingdom Metazoa; phylum Chordata; class Mammalia; order Chiroptera; family Vespertilionidae; genus Antrozous; species Antrozous pallidus. The sequence continues at coordinate 16,577,151 of CM050513.1, forward strand.
CTCTAAGAAGTATTTCCAATGGTAGTTATTCAATGACTGTAATTAATTGGCCTCCCTCTAAGTAAGGACAGCTAAGCAGCAGTGTCAACCACGGTTAGGTACACAGGTTTTAAGTCAGATGATGTGGATGAATGCCTGCTCTGCTCCATAGAAGCTATATGACCCTGCGTAAAGGGTTTACTTAATTCCTCTAAACCCCATTTCCTCCAGAACTAAACAAGGTAGAGTACACAAATCCCTAAGCATATTGAATGGTACACAGAGAATCCCCAGATGTTTATGGCCATTGACCACTCTGCACTTCCACTGTGTGAATTACACATGAATATTTTTTACCCATTTTTCAAATTAAGTTGTATTGTTTCCTATTGATTTTTAGGTATTTTTTCAATTGCATGTATATTAACATTTTGTTGCAGCATTTTCTGTTTATCATCCTTCTTACCTCCATGATATCTTTTATTGTCTCTTTATGTCTTTCATAAAAGTTTTAAATTTTTGTGTAGTTGAATCTATCATTTTAAAAAATGTTTCCAGGTTTTATGTCATGTTGAGAAAGGCATTTCCTATTCCAACATTTTAAACTAATTTCTAATTATTTCATTATCAGAAAAGATGTTTTAAAAACATACAATTAAAGTTATTGTCTATTATGTTGTTTACCACACAATTTTTTTTTAAGTCAAAGGTTTAAAATCTTAACAGTTTGTGCTAGAAAATAAATTTCTCTTTGGATAACATGACAGGATCTTCTTCCCCTGATTTTGTTTCTTGGTTTCCCTTGTGGTCAGGAAGCTCCAAGCCTAGGATTTTCTCTTTTGTGTTACTTGGATTTTTATCCCTGTACCTGTGTTTTTATGGTCCCTTTACTGTATGCTATCTTGGATCTTTCCTGAAATTAGAAAGTCATTAAATACAAAATAAATTAGGAAATAAATAAATAAAAACAGGGATAAAGTAAATAATAAAACGTATTTATTTTTAATTTAAGTTTTCTCAGGCCACTTGTTTCTCAATCCATCTTATTATAAATTCTTGGTCTGCCAGAATGAACTGGACTCCAGCCAGTAAGATTAAAAATATCTTGCTCTGACTCTAATTATTCGTTTACAAATCTGTGCATCTCATTCTGAGCCCCTCTAGGATAAGGGTGATTCTAATTATACTCAAATCCAAGTCACCTGTGGCTTAACGCGAGCACTAAGGTGTTTGTTAAATAAATGAACCAGAAAAAAAGTCTCACAAATAAAAAAGCTCACACCAGGAACCGAGGTTAAGGAGGCACCCAGGATATGTCCTATTGTGGGCATATGTGGCACCTACAATCCTGAATGACAGCAATGAGCAGATGACCCAAAGGTGCAAGAGTTTGCCACACTAGGCTGCAGTCACCAAGGGAAGAAAGCAAAGCCTCACAGTTCAGTTGGCACGGCCCAAGTAATTAAAATAACCCAAACACCTCACAGTGCCCAGAAATTCAATTATTTGGGATTTAACTGCATCCTGACTGCCTACCTTCTACTTTTTTAATTAGCTTGGTGATGAACAAAGGAGGCAATGTGGAAGCTGACTTCGTTTTAGAAACTAGATTTCATTTAAATTAGAAATTCAAGCCACTGGCATAGACAAAATGCTAAAATTCACTAATAAAATTTCTATTAACAACAATAATTTTGAAATACAAGGAAGCCTCAGGTGTTGGAGTTAGATTAAAAGAAAAGTCCTAAAATCTTTAAAAGAGCTTCCTGCTTTGTTTTCCCAGGTCACACCTGATGACTCAGTTCCACTTTCTCTGGATTTTTCCACAGTGGTGTGGTCTCCTTGTCTAAGGCAGGGGAACAAAACAATTTCTGGTCTTGCTTTTGCAAATCTTGCTCTACAGTGAATTAGGGCCCAACATCCATTTTCTCTCCCTGTTAGTGTGCCTTCCTGTGTGCGGAAGCGGAGGGCTCACTAACCCTTGAATGTCCCTGCAGGTGCACAGATACCCTTTGTGAGTTACTGGAGGAGCCAGCGGGGCAGGGGCAGGGGCCACACTTGGGTTGCTCCGCAGGTTTTGCTGATAAACATCTTTGCTTGTCCTATGTTTGCATCAGCTGCATTTCCAGCGTATAGGTGTGGAGGCTCAGGGCATATTCTGGATCCAGCAGGCAAAGTGTGGCTCTGGGTTAGCCCTTCTGAGGTAGCTGTTGATCCCAGGATTCCAGCTTTGGTGACACAAACCTGGAGCCAGCAGGGGCAACAGCATCCTGGGGCCCCTGGGGGTTCTGGGACTCTCTCCTGGAGGCACAGCCTGTATCTTGCTCCCACAGTCCCTCCAGTGCTTTTGTCAGCATCTGTTTCCCCAAGACAAATGCCAATCTGGCCTAAAATAGCTTGATTCTTATTTATTTTACCATCAAAAGAGTGAGAGGCAGTTGTGATGATTTAAACATGACAAATAAATGTGCCTTAAAAAACAATGGTATTACAATTGGTATTATAATAATTATTACTAACTTTAAATGCCATTTAAAACTCACCTATCATCCCATCTGTCTGGGGGCGCCCCAGGCAAGACACCTTGAGCATTCCTTAACTGGCTAAATCCAAGGTGTCTGGCTATCCCTTTTGTTCAGGTTTGGGGTACACCCATTGCCCTTAGGCAGGCAATTCCAGTAACAGGCAGATTATCTTCTCAGTAAGGATTTGCATGATTGTTTGCTGGGAAAGCTGCTTTAATTAACAGTGTTTTAGCTCTGACCTTTCAGAGCCAAGTAAGGTTGTTTACCAGACTTCTGGACTTCCTATCCACAACGTTCTATTGGTGAGACGGGGATTGGATTCTGGCACCTTTGTATTTTTGGATTATAAATAAACTGCTGCTGTTTGGGTGTCAGATGCTGTCTCTCCCTCAGAGAGAACAGACATCCCAACCTGGCCCCAGATATTTTTTCTATTACTGTGTCTTTGTCTTCTACACTTTTATTTCTTAATCCTCAGCTCCTCTACCCAGAAACTGGACCCAATCTCTCTCTCTCTGCGCTGGACTTGGAAAAGAGAGAAAAACACCCATACCCATCTAAATAACTGATGTGCACAGAGACTTCCCAAAGACATTTATTGCAGAAAGGCTTACCAGCAGGTGTGGCTGTGGATTTTGGTGCTGGAAGCAAACTCCTGCGGGGGGCAGTGACACTGGAGGTCGCTGGAGGGGCAGCGCGACCCGCTCCCTTGGGTGCATCTTTGGAAGGCAGGGCTGCTTTCAGGGCTGGCTGCTCTTCATTCCCAAAGGCTGAACCTGCGGGAGGCAGATAGTGGACTAATTACAACTTCATGAAAAATGGATAGACCCCATTGCCATTTGCAGTTGCCAACCAATCCCACTTTGGAACTTGACCCCTCAGTGAGCAGCCCTGAAAAGTAATTTTCCGGGCCCAGCTGTGACCAAAAAAAAAAAAAAAAAAAAAAATTCCCCTCAGACACCACATAAAAGTCTGCTATTTAAATCCCCTGAGCAGGCGGCTCCACAAAAGTCAAGAGCAGACTCAGTCCAGAGACTTTACACAAATGAACACACAAGCCACCCACCCTGCCACACACATACACCTATAGCAATGTGGCTGTGTAACTATATATGATATGCGCTTATCTGGTATCTCTAACCTTTCTTAGAAACCCATGTAAGGGGCTCAGGAGGGGTGAGAATAGGACTTAAACATGCTCCACTAGGCAGTTTATGCAGAGCTCTACTGGACCCAGCTAATTCTACCTTCAGAATAAGAGGCTTGGGATGAAGGGAGACAGGGGGAAGCTTGCACACAAAGAATCCCTTTGAAACTCAAGAAGCTTTGGCTTGAAAAGCTGAGGCCCCACCAAACTGAAAAGACCCTGAATTAGAGCCTAAGTTATTTCCAAGACAGAAGGATATATGGATAATTTCCATGTACTATTCAATACAGAAGCAGACTCTGTATAAGACAGTGTATTTGTGACTAACTGCTCTGACACTCTGAAAGTATGGCAAATTGGAGGTATGTGTCAGGTTTAAATGCATAATGCAGTTGTGGCCCAAACTCTTCTAGATCTTTCTAAACCTACAGACAGTGACACCACAATCTAGTTCCTGTTAAAGGAAAGATCTTCTAAATACACCTCTGAGTACAAGTGAGAGGCCTAATTTATTGAAAATAAGCAGAGTCTTAAAGTACTAAGATTATTGCTTGTTTGAAATAAAGCCACCCAATCATAGGAACATGACCATTTCTTGTGGAAACTAGGCAATGACAGCTGGAAGAAGTATATGGAATGTTAGTGAAAGATTCACTTTTTTTGTTTTCATCATTTTAAAAGGATAGTCGTAATATTCTATTTAGATACAGCCTGCATGAAAATAACATTATTAAAATGGCTATAATGTTCAGACCATCCAGGAATTGTATTCAACCACGTAGAGTAAGAATTTCAACCACTTTCCCCCTTCTGAAGACCCTGAAAGTCTGTTTAAAAATGGTTGAAATTTGTTTTGTTTCTAAAGAAAAGTGTATTTAGAAAGGAAAAATAAAGAATGTGCCATATCCTAACACAGAACCTACCCTATACCTCTTTTAAGACCTCGTGCAAGGATTTAAAGAGCTCTGAAGAGTGCTAGCAGAATGTCTTCGATCTGTGCAAACAGAATAAATGAAGCAAAACTCTACCCAGAGGGTCCGCACCGTGTGGTGGATGTCAGTAAGAAGGCAAGCACGTGTTTGACCCAAACTCATCAGGAAAAGGGGCGCTGCACCCTGTAGAACCGTCAGTGTGGCGTTCGCTTCTGAACCAGAGCAGGCTCACCAGTCAATCCTAGAGCTTAGACAGTCTGGGGGCGGGGGGGCGGGGGGAGGGTGTAGGACACTTCAGATGGGCCAGGAACTCAGCCACTGGAAATATTTCACATGGAATAACCTCATGTTTAGACCACTGTAGATAGTACTGCTAAAATAATCTATTCAACAAAGCATGTAGTATAAGCTGAATTGAGTACAAAACCTTTCACACAGTCTTTTATTTAACAAGCTATTAAAATTTCTCAAAAAGGGAAATGTATTCTGTCATTTGTAAAGTTAAAATTCCCTTTTATCAAGCCCTCTTGCTCCCAGGATCATTCTCTTACATGGAATTTATTATTCAATGAACATGTCCAGTTAGTTACCTATAAGGGAGCACCCATACGATTGTCAGCAGATTTCTCAACAGAAACGATGCAGGCCAGACGGGAGTGGCAAGAAATATGCAAAGTGATGAGTAGCAAGAATCTACAACCAAGATTACTCTATCCAGCAAAGCTATCCATTCAGAATTGAAGGTCAGATGAAGTGCTTCGCAGATAAGAAAAAGCTAAAGGAGTTCATCACTGCCAAACCAATATTATATGAATTGCTGAAAGATATTCTTTAAGAAGAGGAAGAAGAAAAAGGTAAAAATATAAATTATGAACAACAAATACACATCTATCAACAAATGAATCTAAAAATCAAGGGAATTAAAAATCTGATGACCAGGATAAACTGGTGAATATAACGGAATCATGGATATAGAGAGGGAATGGACTGACAATTCTTGGGGAGAAAGGGGGTATGGGAAGTGCAGCAAGACACTGGACAAAAATCTTGCAACAATGGGAGAGGACATTGGTGGGGGAGGTGAGGGCAGAGAGTGGGATGGGTACAGGGTGGAGGGGAGCTATAGGGGGGTAAAAAAGAGGGAACAATGTAATTAATAAACTGAACAATAAAGATAAAAAAATAAATTCTATAATTGAAACTTTGTAGATTGGTGTGGAGACCTAGACGCTAGGGCTGCAGAAGCTTGGCTTTCTCCATCGCCTGGGCAACCCTAGCCTCTGCTCTCTCCTGCTCCATGGTTGCCGCCATTTCTGTTGGGATATATCTTCTATAATTGAAACTTTGTAGCATTGAGTGGAGGCCTAGGCAGGCAATTGCAGATGGAAGGCCTGGCTTCCTCCATTGCCGGGGAAACCCAAGCCTCCCTCCTGCTCTCAGTGGCCACAGCCATCTTGGTTGGGGTTTATTTGCTGCTGATTGGCTGGTGGGCATGGCTTGTGGGCATGGCTTGATCGGAGGTATGGTCAATTTGCATATTATTCATTTATTAGCTAGGATGATACAGAGAAGAAGCCATGTTGAGACTGAATATCTAATGCCAACTTTAATTGAAAAAAAAATTTAAAGAAAAGTACTCTAAATTTGGAAGTGGTACTGAGTTCCATAAATGCTCTGGGTACTTCATAAAAATGTAGACAGTAGGAAACTATTGTTTGCTAAGAGGAAGAAAAGAACTGGAAATAAACAAACTGCACCTATGTTATAAAAAAAATTTTTTTTTTTCTGGAGAATTCAGCCAGTGGAAGTGACTAGTGTGTCTAATTCAGTCATCTCACCCCCAACCAACCTGACCCTACCCTTGCCTGCATCAGTCAGGTGGTAAATGGTGTAGATCTCGAAGAGAGCCAAGCAGCTGTGGGCTCCACTGCCTCTGCCTCCCACCTTTGCACCTCGACTCCCTCATTTGTAAGTGGGGAGAATAGTAATCGAGATCACATAAGTAATGTAATAGTTACAAGAACTAATGCAAGTGAATTTTTAAAAAGCTGATGCAGGCTGAAACTGGTTTAGCTCAGTGGATGGAGCATCGGCCTGTGATCTGAAGGATCCCAGGTTTGATTCCGGTCAAAGGCATGTGCCTTGGTTGAGAGCACATCCCCAGTGGGGGTGTGTGTGCAAGAGGCAGCTGATCCATGTTTCTCTTTCATCAATGTTTCTGACTTTCTATCCCTCTCCATTCCTCTCTGTAAAAAATTAATAATATATATATATTATATATATATAATTATATATATATATATAATTAAATATATGTATTTAAAAAGTTGATGCAGGAGTTAGTACAAGAAAATGCATAGAGTAGTGTCTGGGACTCTCTGATATGTTATCAACATTTACAGGCCCCTTTTAAATTCAGTGGCTAGTCATCACAGCAAATCAGTTTTTCAAAGGAGCTTGTAAAGTATTCAAGGGTTAATATCAGAAGAGCTGCTCTCAGTGAGAGGAAAGGAAAGGGCTTAAGTAGATCTGATAGAAACTGCAGCTTTACTATCTTCACAAACTGATGAACTACTCCTGATAAAGGGAAAGGTGAGGAGAGCAACAGAACGAACTACCAAGCTGGAGAAGTACAGCATATTGCCAATCCATTATTCGGGAAGTGGCTTAGACAGAGGGCCTGAGTGTTCGGCTTCCCTAGAGATTCACCATTTTTCTAAATTGGTGGCTGAATTCACAGATTCACACCAACCACAGGCAGTAACTGTCATACTTTAATTAATTAGTAATTATATTGCTTTGAAATTATAAGTCTCTGACAAGTAGTGAAATTGAACTTTTTATTTTTTCACATAGGTATGGGCTATTCAAGTTTTTTCTTTTATAAGATGCCCCTTCATAACTTTTGCACATTTTTCTACTGAAGTGTTTTGTCTTTCTAATTGACGTATAGGAGTTCTCTGAATATTCTACATACTGATGCTTTATTGGTATATTTCAAATAGCTTGTCTTCACACTTACATGCCTTTATTCAGGAGTCTTCAATTTTAATGCACTTGATTTTTCTCAGTCTTTTCTCACTGGATTTGTACTTTGTGTGTTTTAGCCTTCATTTCCTATCTGATGTCATAAAGAGGTTCCCCTGTGTATTCTTCTAAAAGTATTAAAGTTTCATTTTTCATATTTAGATAATTAATTCACCTGGAATGGGGCACTGGGCAGAGATCAGATTTGTTATAGTTGGTTGCTGTACAGATAGCCAATTGTCCCAGCCCTGTATATTAAGCAGTTCATTTTCTCTGCCATATCTACATTGCCAGCTACTGAATGTAAAGTTCCCATACACTAACCACCCCCAAATTTCAGTAACTTGTAGCAAGAGTTTATTTGTTGACCATGAATCTCCTAACACAGGTGCTGTGGGTGGTTTGATATTCTAGGTAGTTCTACTCTAGGCAGGAACTCAGGAATCCAGGGAATTGTTCTTTACAGATGATACCTAAAACACAAGTAACTGAAGAAAAAATTACGTTAGACTTTATCAAAATAAAAATATTTGTGCTTCAGATGATACTATTAATAAAGTGAAATGACAACTCACAGAAATAAAGAAAATATCTACAAATCACATATCTGATAAGGGTCTAGTATCCAGAATATATAAACAATAAACAAACAAATAATCCAATTAAAAATGAGCCTTGGATTTGAATAGACATTTCTCCAAAGAAGGTATAAAAATAGTGGATAAGTATATAAAAGGATACCCAATGTCATTAGTCACTAGGGAAACTTTAAACCCATTAGGATGGCTATAATAAAAAAATACAGATAATAAAAGTGTTGATGAAGATGTGGAAATATTAGTGGGATTTTAATATGGTGCGACTGCTTTGAAAAATAGTTTGGAAGTTACTCAAAATGTTAAACATAGTTATTCATATGACCTAGCAGTTTCAGTGTTAGGTATGTGCCCAAGAGAACTAAAATCATATGTCCACACAAACTTATACATGAATGCCCATAATAGTATCATTCATAATTGTCAAAAAAGTAGGAACAAACCAAATGTCCATCAGCTAATGCATGGATAACCAAGTGGGATCTACAAGCTACAATATGGACCAACCTTTAGCATTATACTAAATTAAATAAGAACAGCTGTAGCCAGTTTTGCTCAGTAGTTAGAATATAGGTCCAAGGACTGAAGGGTCATGGGTTCAATTTTAGTCAAAGGCTGATACCTTGGTTACAGGCTTATCTTGGCCCTGATCAGGGTGTGTAGGAAGTAACCAACTGATATGTCTCTCTCACATCTACGTTTCTTTCTATCTCTACTCCTCCCTTCCACTCTCTCTAAAAATCAACGGAAAAAATACTCTCCAGTGAAGATTAATAAATAAAAGAGGATCAGTACAAAAGACCACATCATGTATGACTCCATTTATATGAAACTAGTGCCTGGTGCACGAAATTCATGCACAGGTATGGCAGGGTGGTTCCCTCAGCCCAGCCTGCACCATCTCACAATCTGGGACTTCTTGGGGAGTGTCCGACTGCTGGTTTAGGCCCAATCCTGCAGGGGTAGCTTGTAGACCCCATTTGGTTATCCATTCATTAGCTGATGGACATTTGGGTTGTTCCTACTTTCTTGACATTATGAATGGTACTGTTATGAACATTCATGTATAAGTTTGTGTGGACATATGATTTTAGTTATACATCCCTCTCACAATCTGGGACCACTGGCTCCTAACCACTTGCTTGCCTGCCTGCTTGATCACCCCTAACTACTCTGTCTGCCTACCTGATTGCCTCTAACCACTTTGCCTGCCTGCCTGATTGCCCCAACCACTCCATAGGATAATTATGACTGTAACTGGAGTCATGATGAAAAGTTAGGGACACCTAAATTTCACCAATATATATCTGTGACTTCATTTATTGGGAATGCCAATCACTGATTCTATATTTTAAAATGAAGAAAGAATGGCAATAAGGACAAACACTAACCAGACCATAACGAGATTCTTAAGAGGATGGCCAGAGAAGAAAAGCAAAGTAGTTATTAATAGTATGAGGCACTATAGTCAAATTTTAAAAAATACATTTCACAGATTTTGAATATGTACCCATGTTATAATGATTCACTGATATTTTTAAACAACCCAGGCAATCAAGCTGTATAATGTTCTGGCTGCATGATTGTCTAACTGATGCATATTTCATTGATTGATTCAGTAGCATTTATCATTTGGTAGTAAAGTTTAGTTTAATTATTAACATTATCTACTGAATGTTTTATTTCTCGTCTTCTACATATTTTAGCTCAGGTGTTTGTTTTATTTCTCACATTAAAGAGCTGAAATCTTACCATTTCATCAAAGCTCTTTCCTTGTCACAATGAAATATACCAGCCTCCATACTAGGCAGGGGCCCAGGATAGATATGGCCTGCTGTCACATGCCTTGACTTACATTCCAGTGGGGGTGACACCCAGACCACAAGCAAACATAGAGCCAAATAAGTCACCACAAACTGTGATTAGTTAAGAAAGAAACACAAGGGGAAGAGATGGAGGAAAATCTCAAGGGTGAAGGAGTGAAAAACCTACATTAGGTGGAGTGGCTCAGGAAGATCTCTTGGAGGAGGTAACATTGAGTTAAACATTTCTCTCAATTGCACACTGGCCTCTTACCTCCTTTATCCTTTCTTATTAATGCCATCATCATCCTATTTAATAAAAGAGTAATATGCAAATTGACCATGTCTCTACTACACCCACAAGCCACTCCCACCAGCCAATCAGGAGTGAGCATGCAAATTAAACCAACCAATATGGCTGCAGCCATGGAGCAAACAGGAGGTTTGGGTTTCCCTGGCAAGAGGGGAAGTCAAGCTTTCTACACACCCTGGCAGGCCATGGATTCCACTCAAGGCTACAAAGTTTCAATTATAGAAGATAACTAAATCCCAACAAAAATGGTGGCAGCCATGAAGCTGGAGAGAGCAGGAGGCTTGAGTTGCCACTGGCAATGGGGGAAGCCAAGCTCCAGCAGCCCTGGCCTGCCTAGGCCTCTACTCAACAGTACAAAGTTTCAATTATAAAAGATAAATAAACTACAGATATCAGGGCCTCTTCTTGGGTCTCTGGGGGTGTGGCAAGCCTGCAAACCACCACAGGCCCCTCACCCAGGCTGCCCCACACCCCAAAGGAAGCCCCACCCTCATCTGGGACACCCTTCAGGGCAAACCAGCTAGCCCCACCCATGCACCAGGACTCCATTCTATCTAATAAAAGAGTAATATGCAGATTGACCATCACTCAAACACACAAGATGGCTGCCCCCATGTGTTCAAATGGCTGCCCCCATGTGGACACAAGATGGCCACCACAAGGTGGTCAGCAGGGGAGGGAAGTCGGGAGGAACCAGGCCTGCAAGGGAAGGCAGTTAGGGGTGACCAGGCCAGCATAGGAGGGAAGTTGGGGGCAACCAGGCCTGCAGGGAAGGTAGTTAGGGGGACCCAGACCTGCAGGGGAGAGCAGTTGTGGGGGACCAGGACTACAGGGAAGGGCAGTTAGGGGTGACCAGGCCTGCAGTGGAGGGCAGTTAGGGGTAACCAGGCCTGCAGGGGAGGCCTGGGGCAAACAGGCTGGCAGGGGAGCAGTTAGGCATTAATCAGGATGGTAGGGGAGTGGTTAGGGGGTGATCAGGCTGGCAGGCAAAAGCAGTTAGGAGCAATTAGGAAGGAAGGCAGGCAAGCAGGTGGGATTCAGCAGTCCTGGATTTAGAGAGGGGTGTCCGACTGCCCTTTTAGGCCTGATCCTACCAGGATAGGGCCTAAATGGGCAGTCAGACATCCCTTGAGGGGTCACAGATTGGAGAGGGTACAGGCTGGGCTGAGGGACACACACCCCCATGCATGAATTTTATGCACCCGGGCCTCCAGTTGTTCTGTAAAATTAGAATTAAAGCATCTCTCTTGCACCTCTCTTTCCCTTGTATCAACCAGTGCAATCAGTGTGGCTCCTTCTCCATAATGGATTTCACAAAGAGGCAACTCGAGAAAACAGAAATTCTCTATCTCCCTGGAGGCCTAGGTCCTAACGAAAGGAGAAACCTGTGGCAAGCATTTCACTACTCCCACTTCACCTAAAGCAAATGGTAACTTCTCACAAAGTCACGGTGGGCTAAGAATCCTTCTGAATGCAGCACTCGGGAGTTCAGTAAGGGATTCCAGCCCTGGACCTCCTCTATACTCAGCATCCTCCTCAGTTGATAGGATACACTTCTACAGGTGGAAGGCAGTTCCTGCTGTGAGGCCTCAGCTGCTGAGCTCTTCCAATTGAACAAGATAGCAAGGTCTGAAGAGTAACAATACGAGTACCACATAGAAGAATCACGGATATCAAGGCTCTGCCCAAAGTCAACATCAGATCGAAACGTTATTAGTAATATTCTTTTTAAAAATCCTCTGATGAAATACCTTATTATTTATGTATTTACCCTCTGTCATTAAATTAATCTAATAATTAAATGAGAAAATGCACATACAGCTCTTTGTGAAGTGCCTGGTGCTCAAGAAATGTTAGTGGTCAGCACCCGTAGGAGCACCAGCATCAGCAGAAGCAGCTCTTTCATCAGCTGTCATGTCTGCAAGCTCCCTCTTAGCCCCCCACATATCCAAATGGCACTGACTTTGAGATCCTGTCCCCTTAAGACACCTTCAGGGCCACCTGATCACTGATGGGGGCAGATGCTTTCTACAAATAACCAGTACTGATGCTAACAGTCATCTCTGCCTTCACAAGGTCTTACTGATTCAAGTGGTAGTCTTCTCAGTGCCCCAGGGGTAGGCATCACTCCCCCCAAATCCCATTCTTTTGACAATGATCACAGAAGAGAAGGAGATCTTTGTCCCCCTACTTTCTGTCTTGTTCCCTCCTGGGCACTCTCCTTTCCTCCAGTCCATTTTAATATATAGCAAAGAGGGTCCTCATTCTTATTTATACTCTGGGAATAGACTGTAAGGACACAGGTGAACTGGTAAAATGAGAGTCATAGTCCAGGGACACACATGTGAAAAAGAAATTAGGCCTATATGAATGGTGCCTTCCTTCATCTGAGAGTGTGACATTCTATGACATGGAAAAGTTTCCCAGTCAGTCAGAGCCTGGTCAAATGCCATCTTCTCTACAATACCATCTCTCAATTCCCCTCTAGGTCACAGAACTACTTTAAGAAAGACCAAGCTGGTTAACAAAGAAAGAAAAGGCCAGGGGTGATAATACCTTCTCAAAGTCACCGAAGCAATCACGAAAGATGAAAGCCAGCATCACCCAGCCCAAGACTTCTTAATCTTCACCACATGACTCAAGGTCTCCTTCTGATTTGAAAAATTCTCTTTAATATCCACCAAGCCAAATTCCCAAGAGAAAGAACACAGTCAAATATTGATGTAAGTTAGTTATTTAAAAGATCAAGGACTAATATGATATATCCAGAGCCATGTGAATAATTAAAAACAACTTTTTATATCAATGAGACCAGTTATAGTAAATCCCTTCTCCCCATATGAAATACCTAAAGCTTGAGCCATCATCCAATAAAGTCTGGTTCATTGATGTGTGAGTCTTCTAGTAGTTGACACCTTGGGAAAAAATGTTTAAAATGAAGCATTTTGATTATATGCTTAATGTAAGAGTTGTTAAAAGATATCATCTTATTTTAACTTGATTCAAATTCTGGTATAGTTATTAATATGGTTTAAAAAATATGAGAAATTACCAAAGGCTTACATATCACTTTTTATTAACAGAGCAGCAAGAAAATTTAGGTGTTCCATTTCTATAGCTTGGACTTGGTGGTCTAATAGAGTCTCCTTGTGTTTCACAGATCCATTAAATTAGTTGTTTTGAGGTGTCTGAGGGACTCAGGGATTACTCTGTCAAGCACAGATTTAATCAGCCACTGTAAACCCCATTCAGATCCTAAGAAATCAAGTCAAATGTTGAAATATGGATCATCATAACTGAGCCCCAAACCCTTTTCTGTATAATTAACTATACACATTGAGGGCTGCTGGGCCGAAGGGATGTACCATCCAGCTAGATTTCTTATGCTCTGAAAAAGAACCCTTTCCATTCAGTAACTTCTGGGAATTGTGAAAACTTTAAGGGAGAAGAAGTTGAACAGCCTTTTAGGAAAAGAATAGCATACTAACTTTATAGAGGTGTGTCAGCTAGTAAATCAACATACTATTCATCACTTGAGCTCCAACAATTTTCTCTTCTCTCCTGGGAGATATAAAACTCTCTCTCTTCAGAGTCCAAGAGAATAGTCATGTTTCTTTTTGTTGTTTATCAACACATGGGTTTTGTTTCTAAAGAACAACTTCAGGGCTCTTTCTCTTTACCTCAGAGTTCTCAACAGGACAGGGTCCATGCCGTGGACCAGATCAGCCCTGGGCACTGTAGGATGGGGTGGCAGCATCCCTGGTCTCTACCCAGTACAGCTCTCCCTTCTGCTCACTCCCAAGTTGTGACAATAAAACAATGTTTCTTGACAGACATTATCAAACTAGAGGCCTGGTGCATGAAATTCATGCACTTGTGGCAGGGGTCCCTCAGCCTGGCCTGCACTCTCTCGCAGTCCAGGACCCCTTGGAGGATATCCACCTGCCTGCAGCAGAGGTGGGAGAGGCTCCCACCACCACCGCTGCACTTGCCAGCTATGAGCTGGCTTCTGGCTAAGTGGTGCTTCCCCTGTGTGAGCACAATGACCAGCAGGGGGTAGCTCCTGCATTGAGCATCTGCCCCCTGGTGGTAAGTGTGTTTCATAGTGACCTGTTGTTCTGCCAGCGGTTCTGCTGTTTGGTCAATTTGCATATTAGGGCTTTATTATATAGGACTAGAAGCCTGGTGCACAAAATTCATGCACAGTGGGCAGAGTGGGGATTGTCCCTCAGTCCAGCCTGCACCCTCTCTAATCTGGGACCTCTCAAGGGATGTACAACTGCCCATTTAGGTCGGACATCCCTGTCACAAACCAGGACTGCTGGCTCCCACGTGCTTGCCTGCCTGCCTTCCTGATTACCCCTAATCGCTTTTGCCTGCCAGCCTGATCACCCTCTAACCACTCCTTTGCCAGTCTGTTTGTCCCCAACTTCCCTTTTATGCTGACCTGGTCAACCCTAACTGCCCTCCCCTACAGCTTGATCACCCCCAACTACTCTTCCAGCTTGTGGTGGCCATCTTGTATCCACATGGGGCAGGATCTTTGACCTCATGGGGAAAGAATCTTTGACCACATGGGGGCAGCCATCTTGTGTGTTGGAGTGACAAGCAATCAGCATGTTACTCTTTTATTAGACAGGATGTCCTATAGGGGCAAAACCACCCCCAGCTGAGAACCACTGCTCTAACTGAATGAAAGACCAATTTAATAAAAATATAGTGAAAAGTGAGACTAGTAACATCTAAAATCATGCTGGGGTTAGCTTGATAGCTAATTCTTTAACAATATCTGATAGCTAATTTTTGATTAATCTTTTAAATGCAGAGGGGCTGTATAAATATGCTATTGGCAATACTTAACAATGATTTAATGACTGTTCAATAGTAGAACCTCTCCTGCTTCCCATATTTATTACCCTGGTCACTCTCAGTCAGAAACTGGGAAGCTGGGCTGAAATATTCCTGATTTTGACAGTTTTGATCCAAAACTTTGAACCTGCAGGAGCTGAACTAAAGTCCAAATAAGAATATCTTGTTCACAAGAATAGCAACTGATTGCAACGAAAATTCTATGCAGAAAACCCCAACAGAAGACAGATGGTGGATGCTTGTCGCGTAGTTTAAATTATCATTTTATGGAGACTATCTCATTTGTTGGAAGAACGTAGGCCTCTGTAGTAGAAAGTTTTAAAGCACTGAAGTTACTGGACTCATAAATAAAAACCAGTAAAAATGAGTTCTTTGTTTTGGCTGTCTGTGCCTTTCTGGCTATTAGTTCCCGTGACTGGGGCCATGGTCACTGAGCCGTGCTAGGTTTTGCTCCAGCGCTGAGACCACAGCCACCCTGGGACGGCCATTAACTATTCTTGATTAGTGTGCTCATTTGTAACATCAGGAGCGTAAGCCCCAGTGGGACTAAAAATTCATGTATATACTACCTGACACATGGAAAGCTCCCCTCTCCTGGCCTCTGAAAACCATGTGCTCTCACTCCTTAGTTTATAAATATAACTATATTTCAAGTCCATTCTAATACAAAATTTTGATGTTGTAAGCCCTGTTGACATGCATTGTTAGTTCTGACTGGTACCCATTGTGACAACCATCATCCATGAAAAATAAAACCCCAATTGTTTAAAAATCTATCATAAAACCACTCAAGTGAATATTATGCAAACTGCTTTTTGCAAATTACCATAAATGGCCTAATAAATGAAGTTTACAACCCTTTTAAAGACTTCAGTTTTTGTGAAATAGAATCAAAGCTTTAAGTTGATCACTCCCTTGGGGAAACCACTCATGGAAGGTGTCAGCAGCCTCCACACTCAGCCTAACGCAGGGAAGCTGGGTTCTGTCTGGGTTCTGGGTTTTATGAATCTCTGACAGCAAGATCAAGTCCTTACGAGCTTCAACTCATCTGCAAGTCCCTCTCTCTCTATCGGTGCTTTCCCCTTGAGGCCTGCCAACAAAGGCAAGGTCTTATGCTGGACGATGGGGAGGGTGCAAAGCAGGCACAGGCATCTCCGGGGGCAAGGTGCCCCGTCTGCTCCCGTCACACCTGCAACACACTCCTGCCTTCCCTCCACTCGCAGCCCCAGCCCGAGCAAGGCCAGCTGACTTCTTTTGCACTTTGTTGTTGTTTTCATTTGTTTTAATCAATAAAGTTGAAGAATGTTTGTATAAACCCAAATGACTATCCATATCTATTGTTCATAGAGCTTAAAATTCATAAATTAAGGTTTAAAGAGGAAGCATTTTCATCAAAAGCAAAATCTGGATTCGTCATTCTGAGAGCCTCTGCCTAACTAGGTGGCAGGAGTAGCTTTGGGCAAGGTGGGTACAACTGAGATGACTGAAACCTTCTTTGTTTTTCATCCTGAACAGTAAGGTGCCAAAGGCTGTGTGCACAGAAAGGAAAGAATGGGCCAGGCAATGAAAACAACAACAAAGTGCAAAAGAAGTCAGCTGGCCTTGGAACTTAAGCAAAAGTGGAATAAATTGTTTTCTACAATGTTTATGAAGTGTAATATCTGCTAAC
The DNA here is from genome assembly GCA_027563665.1 of Antrozous pallidus. NCBI lineage: Eukaryota > Metazoa > Chordata > Mammalia > Chiroptera > Vespertilionidae > Antrozous > Antrozous pallidus. The sequence goes on from CM050513.1 coordinate 16,594,010, forward strand.
GTCTCCTTCCATAAGGAGACTTCTGGGTAAACTGTTTGGCAGCAGATAGGAAAAAAATCCTGAACTATTCAAAGGAGGAAATTTTTTATTTTAAATAATGCAAATTCTGAACATAAATGCAATCAAGATGTGTGTGGGAAGCAGGATTCTAAGGTGCCTCCCTAGAGTCTGGCTCCCCAGTGCACACCCCTTGCACAATCACCAGGGGGATGAATGTGAAGGACTTATCTTCTGTGGTTAGGTTATGTTAAGGCACATGACTTGAGAAAAGGGAGGTTGTCTGGGTGTGCCTGACCTAATTACACAATCCTTTTAAAAGTACAGTGTTTCCTTCAGGTACAGGCAGAAGAGAAAGTATAGGATAGATTCAAAAGGTTCAAACGACTATCTGGAGCTGAAAGGTGGAGGGGACCGGCAGCAGAAAATGTTGGCAGCCTCAGGTTGCTGAGTGTAATTCCTGACTGACAGTGGTAAGAAAAGGGTATCTCAGTCCTACAACTACAAGGAAATGAATTCTTCAACTGAGCTGGGATGTAGATTCTTCTCTGGAGCCTGGAGATAGAACTGGACACAACCAATACCTTGAATTCAGCATCTGAGACCCTGAGCAGAGAATTCAGCTCTGTCATATCTGAGTTAATAAGCAGGTGTTTTAAATCACTAAATTGGTGGTAATTTGTAGGCAATGACAGAAAACTCATATAGACTAACGGTGCTGCAGCCTGGGAAATGTGAGCAGAGCTGGCCTAGCTTGTGGTGAGGGGAGGCGGGCCTCAGGAAAAGGGAGGCTGCATCAGAGGTGGAGACTGATAAAGAACACTTGGCCACAGCGCCCTACAGACTCCTGCAGGCCGTGCTGACGCGTGAGGCTGCCCATAGTGGGAAGCACAAGGTCCCACCTCATATATTAGACTGTCTCACAGAAATGTCTGTCTTCTTCAATGAAAGTGCCCTAATCTGTAAAGTGTTTTCTGGTGCAAATTTAAATAAATAACTCAGATAAAAAATCCAGCAGAGCCCATCACACATAGAAGATACTCAACAAATGTTACTTTCCTCTCCCTTCCAGTCTCTTTGCCATCCTCCTCTTTCAAAAATACAAAATGATTATTTGCTCATTTGCTAATCTTCTAGTGATTCCCTACATCTTGTGAAGTGAAATCCAAGCTCCCTGAAGATAGAGGAGGCCACTCTCTCCTTGCATCTAAAAGTCCAAACATTCAACTACTGATAATGCTGTGATTACCCTGCTGGGGTTCGACTTTGTTGTCTTCAAACATGTGGCTCTTTGTTTCCAGAATGCCTTTCCCATTCCTTCCTGCCAGGTGAAGTCTGCTTCATTCTTCAAAACCCAGATCAGGTGTTGCAACTGTAGTCAACTATTCTGGGAAGGTAATGTCATCTTGCTCTGATGTACTGGTGTCCTCTGCACATATATTTACATTTGCACTTGCTATATGGCATGATAAGGACTTTAGAATAGATCCTGAGGGCACCAGAAAGTCACTGAATGGTTTTCATATAAAGGAATTATGTGTGTGTGTGCACAATCACCAGGGCTAAGGAGTGGGAAGATGGCTTAGAATGGGACAAGGCTGGCAGCAAAGAAATGATCTGAAGCTGTGTCAGTGTATCAAGGAGATGAAATAAGGGGACTGGCTAAGCAATATCCATTGCCAGTAGCACCAGGGTACATCAACTGTTTTGCCACAATGAAGGCCTGACCAGAAGGCGGCAACTTCAGAGAGAAAATGCTTACAAGCAGGTGAGAAAGGTCCAGCATTATGGTTGAGGGATCATCACTGATTTGAAAATACCTGCTGGATAAATCTTCCATGGGCTAAGACATGCTAATGAGCCTAGATTTGGACTCAGTAGAATTCTGACTGAGGTATGAGGAGAGTTATTTCAATGAACATAAAGCTATTTTAGGATATATTAGGAGTAGAACAAATCATGGAATGAAAAACAACTGTCCCTTTGTAGTGGAGATGCTGGTTATTTTGCAACGTGTTAAACATTTTGAAACACTGGAATTAAATCTATTTCTTCCCCTCTCTGTTTTTAGCAAATGAAATAGCAGTCTATTATGCTCACAATTATTCTCAAAGCCAGACACATAGACAGATCTGAAGAGATGTAGGACATGAGCAAATGATGGCAATAAAAGGCCCTGCCCTCTCCCCTTGATGGAGCTTTGCCCTCCTCGCCCCCTGTCTGGGCCTCCTGCCCTGAGCATTCAGCACTGGGCTTAGGCTTCCCACCTTCCCCTGCAGGATCTGGTCCCAAGGACCACTTCAATGCCTCAGAACTGATCAGCTTCTCCCTGAGAAGCTGGCCTCGGGCAAGATGTCCCAAGGTTAGCTACCAGATTCCTGTCCCCCAAGTTGCTGTCTGGCAGGCACAGAGACACACCCCTACCAGTCACCGGGGTGATGCTCAGTTCACTGCCTCTGACTGCCATTCTGATAAACTCTGGCCCCGGCTGCACAGCTGGAATACCTAGAAAGTACACTCTGTTTCGGATTATTGCTTGATCATATGCTAATACACCAGTCCCCTTCAAAGAGTAGGCCCCTGTCACTGCCCTTCTGCCCAGGCCTGGAAGACATAGGAACTAACATTGACCAAAGGGCTAATGCCTATCAAATACTGTCATTAAGTATGTACCTACATAGATGAACTCATGTAATCTGTGCAATCTTATGCTCATCTTGCAAAAGCGGAAACTAAGGCTAATTTGTTGCAGGCAGTAACTCTGACTAAAGTTCTAGTTCTTTCAAGGATTCAACCCAGCCTGCCTAGAAATGGAAGGCTGCTCCTGACCCCAGTAGTCTAGTGCGGACCTGTAGCTGTGGATTTACCTTCTAGATATTCTCCCCTTACCTGGTGCTGTTTTTAGCAAATGAGTCTGGCAGGCAACTCACAGATTGCCCTGCCACCCAGATAGGAGTTATGAGTCCACATAAATCCTGGGATTTCCCAAGTTTGGTCCTCAGAGATGCCTTTCCTCTATGATATTTCTTACTTAGTCTTCGACTTTATTTTCTAGACAAATATAAAACCATCATAGAACAATGCCACCAAATGACCCCAAAGAAATTTAGAACCAGAAGTTTAGAACCAGAATATAGGTGAGCTCCTTTACCTTTGTGTATAAATAGTCAGAATTTCCTTTCTGGGATGACAGTTGGACAGATAGACCAGAAGGGGCTGCATGAAATTCCAAAAGGAACTGTCTAATAGAGGAGGGAATCCTCATTTAATCTTGTCTGAAATGGAAAAGCCCCAGGATTAACCTTAAAAATAAAGCCTGGCTGAGGCTTACTACCCCCTCCCCCTTTCTCCCAATCTGGACCCTTCCATTTCTATTCTGCTCAGAATGCTGGAGATGTGGCCCCATTAGCCATGTCTGCCTACCTCTGCCTCCAGCCATGCACAGTGCAGTCACAGTGGCTGCATTTGGAAATGTTCACTGGGGAGTTACTTAATCCTGATGCAAATGGGCACTGGGGGCCAAAACCATTTTGCTTGTAAGCTTAGGGGGCACTCAGAACTTGGCATCTTTCAGGAAAACATCATGGCACATTTAATTCAAATATAAAATTTTGTGAAAAAAAAATGTTTAAGTGGTGGCATGGGTATTACAACTTTAAAACTACTGAACGGAAGAAACAGAGAAGGCAAGGAAGCAAGTGGTCCATGATTGTATAGTTTGGTTACTAGCTCAGCTGGTGGTCATAAATTTCTGGATCAACAGCACAAGCAGTTGAAAGCGTGCAGGATGAGGTGAGGTGGAGATAATCTGAGCTGGCAGTGTTTTCATATTCCTGCTAAGTGCCACTCTATTTTCTTGTCACAAGGAAGGAATCACTGGTGCAAACAGAAAGCTAAATGGATTGGCGGTTTAGGAGATGGAAGAGGCACTTTTAAACTGGGTTGGGATTGGAAAATTCTTTCTTGAGTAACTAATGGCAGGTTTCTCAGGGTGGAAATCCCACTGTCTGTGCAAATGAAACACCGAGGAGGCCAAGTGCTTTCCACACACCTAGCTTCCTCAAAGCATCAGCCACTGGCCACATGGCAGGACCAATCTCCCCAAAAAGAAACCTGTGCCATTCAGACATATAAATGTGGCATCACAGTGTTGTTTGCCCGAAACTAATGTCATATTGTATGTTGACTGTAATTAGACAATGAATTAATAACAAATAAGTACATAAAGGTGTACTTCTACACTGCACCCAACCCCATTACACCAACCCAATGCTGCCTATTCCTGCATGAAATACTTCCTACGTCCATTCCACTCCATAACCTGGTTCCAAGGCCAGGCCATTCATCTCTGTCTTTATGTTTATTTATTGGTTTATTCACTTATTCACCTACTCATATATTCATCTCATCCAACAGAACCCTCCGTGCCTGGGAAAAATCACACTATGGAAGTACTAGTGGAACAAAATATTTAGCAAAGAAGACATAATACATTATTATTCACAATTAAGCCTACAGTATCCTCCCCTTATCCGGGGGGATACATTCCAAGGCCCCAGTGAATGTCCGAAACCATGGATAGTACTGAACCCTACACAGTCTATATCTTGTCCTACACATACAGACCTTTTCACTGAAAGGAACCACTACCACTGCTTCTCTGCGACACATCTGAATTGCCAGCATCACTGCTCTTGCACTTTGGAGCCATTATTAAACCAAATAAAGGTGACTTGAACACAATTGATAGGGACAGAAATAGAAAACTGGGGACTAGCTATAACTGTAAAACATTAATCATACTGGTTAACCATGGTTGTTTTATTCTGATTAAAAAAGGCACATTCTAACCTGGCTGGGAGTTGCACGTGGGAAGTTGGAGCTCATCTGGAAATGCAGCCAATATTCTCCTTCAGGGAGCTATCTCATGGAAGAATTAACAACCTTGTTGCAGAAACCAGAGCAACAAGATCTTTGAGGACCCCCCAGCCTTTTGCATATTGCCAGCCCTTTGAGGATTCCACATGCCTTTGTAAATCTCCAGCCTGCCTTACCTATAAACTGCCCATTTGGCATAACATTTTGCCTACTTCCCATATAGTCTTTGTCTTTCTACCCAATCTGGCTTATGGAGCAGATTTTTATGGATGACCTGTTGTTTTCCCATACTGCTGGCAGTATTGGAATAATACTATCTCTGCTGAATTGGCTCAAGTAATGACAGGTAGCAAGGACTCACTGATTGTCCGGTTACACAATCACTGGACCACAGCAGTTGGTCTGATAACATATAAGGCTACTCAGTGACTAATGAGCTGGAGCTTATGCAGGGTGGAGACACTGCACAAAGGGATGATTCACGGCCAGAGATTTCATCCTGCTACTCAGAATGGCTTGCAATTTAAACTTATGAATTGTTTGTTTCTAGAATTTTCCATTTAATTTTTTTTACCTTGATTGACATGTCAGGTAACTGAAACCACAGAAAGTAAAACGGCAGAAAAGGGGAAACTACTGTAATTGCAACTCAATCTCCCAACCTCATCATTGCCCAACTCCACCATTTCTACTCCACAGCCCAGTTTATCTTCTCTCATACTACAACATTCCCGAGTTTATTGTGTGTCTATTTATTTATTTATTTATTTGGTCCCATCCCATTAGAATGTAGCCTACAGGAATTTTGTTGATTTATTCACTGAAGTGTTCCAAGCACCTAGAACTGTGCCTGTCATGTCTATTAAATAGTTCTTGAGAAGGTGAGTAAATGGGATAAAGCCTATATTGGAAAAGTACTAGAAATTTTGGGATAGAATAAGTGCAAATTCTAACCTAATCTGGGGTGGTGGGGGAAGGTCAGAAAAGACTTAAAAAAGTTGAGGTAGTGTTAGCTGTGACAGATTTTTTTCCTTTTGGTGATGCAAGTGCCTGTCTTAAGCTTTGCTTGCTGAGCCATCGATTTCAAGGAGGCAACCACTTCAAAGAGAAGACTGTCATCTGTAACTAGAGGTCTGGTGCATAAATTTGTACACCAATGGGGTCCCTTGGTCTGGCCTGTGGGATTGGTCTAAAACTGGCTCTCTAACATCCCCCCAGGGGTCCTGGATTCACCCCTCGGTGCACAATCAGGACCAGGGAGGGATGCCAGAGGTTGGCTAGCCAGGAAGGGACTGTGGGAGGGCTCCAGACCATGTCTGGCCTGTCTTGATCAGTCCCAATCAGTTGAAATCTAGCAGCAAGCTAACCTATTGGTCATTGTATGCCCCCTGGTGGTCAGTGCACACCATAGTGAGTGGTTGAGTGGCCTTAGCATACCATTAGCCTATTATGCTTTGACTGGTTGACTGGATGACTGGACAACCAGACACTTAGCATATTAGGCTTTTATTATATAGGATAAACTTAGTCCAATCAGGAGACTAGACAAGGAACCCTCAAGAAGCACTTTGCGCTGCTTGTTTGTTTTCTCTTCCTAAGCTTTACATTCTGCTTTTATGTTTTAAATTCACCAATAAAAAGTGACCCTACAAAAGCCCTATGGTCCCACCCTAGACCCCAATAAAAGCAGAGCTGTAGGTGCATGCATGCTCCCTCTCTCTACTCTCCACCTCACTCTGTGGCTCTGGGCATGCTATGTAATTTCCAGATCTTGTACGTAATAAGCCTGCATCTTTTCTAACTTTTCTGATGGTTATAACTAAGGGAAAACTTGTAGTCATAATAAGTACCACAAGCTGGGTCAGCCAAAATATTGGTAATTGAGAGGCTAAGACCTGTCCAAGCAGTCACATTTACAATGAAAGCTGAGGATGAGGTGAGCTATATAAACAGGGTGGGGAGTGCTCTGGGAATGGAGCAACCCATGCAAAGGCCCCGAGAGAAAAAGGAATGATGAACAAGTAGATTGAAAGATGGCAAAGTTGGGAAATGGAGGCAAGGAGGGGGGGGGGCGATGATGGGTGAATCTGAATCTGGTAAGGAGACAGGGCCTGGATCACACAGGCCTACAGATTATAGTAACACAGTTGGCTTTTAAGCTGAGAACTATGGGAAAGCACTAAAAGGTTTGCACAGAGGAATGACATGATCTAAAGTGCATTTTTCAAATATCCCTCCAGCTGCAATGAGGAGACAGCAAGAGTGGTTATAGAGCCGAAACTGGTTTGGCTCAGTGGATAGAGCGTTGGTCTGCGGACTGAAAGGTTCCAGGTTTGATTACGGCCAAGGGCATGTACCTTGGTTGCGGGCACATCCCCAATAGGGGGTGTGCAGGAGGCAGCTGATCGATGTTTCTCTCTCATCGATGTTTCTCACTTTCTGTCCCTCTCCCTTCCTCTCTGTAAAAAATCAATAAAATATATTTAAAAAATAAGAGTGGTTATGGAGAGAGGATTGCGTATTTGAGGTAGTCCAGGCATGAGATGATGATGGTGGTGGTAGAGACAAACAGTAGGACAGATTCAGGAAATATACCTTGGGTAAAATTGTTAAGAATTGATGGTTGATTAGATGTAGTGTTGGAGGAAACTCTTGCAGCTGGCTCCCAGCTGTTTGCTGTAAATAACCTGGAGGATGGCAGCAACATTTACTTTGATAGAATATTCTAGAGCAGGAATAGATTAGAAGGAAAGAGTGGAGACCATGAATTTAGCTTTGGGCAAACTGAGTTTCAGAGGCTTGGAGTCATAGAAAGAGGTTTTGAGAGAAATGTCAGATGTCTGCTGAGGTTCCCTGCTCCCAGGAGGCCTCCCTGGCCCATCCTACTGAAGTGCCCTCTGCCAGTCTACAGCCTCCACCACCTCAGCCAGCCCCTGGGCACAGAATCACTTGGCTGGTTCTGGCAAATCGACATTAGAACAGTGCCTGGCACACAGTGAGGACTCAGTGAAGTTTGTTGAATAAGAAAAGGAACACAGGGGAGACACTAGTCTTGGGGCAGAACACTGGAAGTGGCAGAGGACAGAGATTGTATATGGAGCCATTGGGTTAATGGGCTTGTTGGAGGAAGAAGAGATAAGGACCAGAAAGAAACCCTCAGAAGAAAAGGAAAAAAAAACAAACACCTCACAAACTTCCAAAATGTAAAATGACATATTAATGACAGCAAAGTTCCCAAAAGGTATATTTTGTATAAATATCCAATTCTCTCTCTGGGTTACCATTTTGGCAGGATATTCTCTCTGCTTAACTCATCAAGAAAGTTCCTTGTAGCTGAAGCTGATTTGGCTCAGTGGATAGAGCATCGGCCTGTAGACTGAAAGGTCCCAGTTTGGATTCTGGTCAAGGGCATGCACCTTGGTTGCGGGCACATTCCCAGTGGAGGCTGTGCAAGAGTAAGCTGATTGATGTTTCTCTCTCATCGATGTTTCTGACTTTCTATCCCTCCCCCTTCCGCTCTGTAAAAAATTCAATAAAATATATTTTTAAAAAAGAAAGTTTCTTGCAACACCTAAAACTTGACTTCCATTTCAAACCAATGTGCCCATTCCAGCCACTCATATTTTCTCAGCACACAATTCCTACAGTGTCCCTTGCTCAGGATGACCAGGCCTCCACTCCTGGAAGAGACTGAGTCCCAAAGGCTTATGCTTATATATTGTTATTACTATTATTGTTATTATTATATTAATGGCATAGTATTATATATATGTATATATATTACTTTGAGGTATACAATACATATACATATACATATACATTTTTCTTTGAGGTATACAATACATATACATATACATAATGTATATATATATTAGAGGCCTGGTGCATGAAATTCATGGATGGGAGTGTGTGCCCCTCAGCCCAGCCTGCACCCTCTCCAACTCTCCAATATGGGACCCCTCAAAGAATGTCGACTGCCCATTTAGGCCCAATCTCGGTAGAATCAGGCCTAAATGTTGGACATCCCACTCACAATCCAGGACTGCTGGTTCCCAATTGCTTGCTTGCCTGCCTTCCTTATTGCCCCTAGCCACTTCTGCCTGTCAGCCTGATCATTCCCTAACCACTCCCCTGCCAACCTGATTGATACCTAACTGCTCCCCTGTCAACCTATTTGCCCCTAACTGCCCTCCCCTGCAGGCCTGGTCACCCCTAACTGCCCTCCCCTGCAGGCCTGGTCACCCCTAATGCCCTCCCCTGCAGGCCTTGTCCCCCCCCCCCAAAATGTCCTCCCCTGCAAGCCTGGGTCCACCCCAACTGCCCTTCCCTGCTGGCCCAGTCACCTCCAACTTTCCTCCTCTGCCAGTCTGCTCATCCCCAACTGCTCTCCCTTGAAGGCCTGGTCCCTCCCAACTGCCATCCCTTGCTGGTGATCTTGTGGCAGCTATCTTGTGTCCACATAGGGGCAGCCATCTATCTTTGACCACATGGGGTCAGCAATCCTTGGTGTCAGAGTGATGGTCAATTTGCATACTACTCTTTTATTAGATAGGATAGAGGCCTAGTGCATGGGTATGGGCCAGCTGGCTTTCCCTGAAGGGTGTCCTGGATCAGGGTAGGGGTTCCCTTGGGGTGTGGGGCAGCCTGGTAGAGAGGCCTGTGATGGTTTGCAGGCTGGCCACACCCACCCACCCCCAGCGACCCAAGCAGAGGCCCTGGTGTCTGGGATTTATTTATCTTTTACAATTGAAAATTTTCTGCCTTGAGTGGAGGGCTAGGCTGACCATGGTGTGCAGAAAGTTTGGCTTCCTCTATTACCGAGGAAACCCAAGCCTCCTGCTTGCTCTGTGGCTGTAGCCATCTTGGTTGGGTTAATTTGTATACTCTCTCCTGATTGGCTGGTGGATGTGGCTTGTTGGTGTAGCAGAGGTACAGTCAATTTGCATATTACTCTTTTATTAGATAGGATATAAATATATACATATATATTAATATATTATTATGTGTTAACTGGGCCTAGTTTAAGAGCTCAATCAGAAAACACATGTCCATTTTATAGTCTTTATCTTTTTCTCTAACTAATCTGTGACTTGGGAGAACTTCCCCACTCTTTTGGAATTTACTGAAGTGGATTGCCATACCTTTAATATCAGTTTGGACAAGAGGTAATACTCTAATGGGTGAGAGATAAATAAAGTTTATTTTCATGCCAAGCTTGGTGTGCCATGTTCAGAAGGATTCTAAAAGTTTTATTCTAATTTTTCACTAAAAACTTGAAATAGCATGGTAATTCTTAAAAAGTTAAACATAGAATTAGCATATGAGCCAGTAATTCCACTTTGGAATGAAAAACAGGGACTTGAGCAGATATTTTTATAGCCATATCATAGCAGCCCCCAGCAGCCAAAAGATGGAAATAACTCAAATGTCCATGGATGGATGATTGGATAAACAAAATGTAGTATATCCATACAATGGATTATTATTTACCCTTGAAAAGGAATGACATTCTGACACTGCTACAACGTGGATAAATCTTAAAGACATTATGCTCAGTGAATGCCCAAGAGGGAGGGGGATATATATATAGTTTGATTCAACTTACATGAGGTCTCTAGAGTAGTCAAATTCAGAACCAGAAAATAAATGGCAGGTGCCAGGGGCTGGAGTGAGAGGAATTGAGGAGTTGTTGTTTAGTGGGGACAAGGTTTCAGTTTTGAAAGAAAAAATTCTGAAGATGGATGATGGTGATGGTTGCACAACATGGGAATGCACTTAATGCTACTAAACTGTACACTTAAAAATAGATAAAATGGTTAGTTTTAAAACAAGCAAACAAACTAAAAATCAGTCTAACATTTTAGATAGGAGTCATTATTATTATTATTATCCTAATTTCACAACTGAGAGAGCTGAGGCTGAGTTAGAGTACACTCTGGCTCTTAATTTTTTTTTTTTAATTCTGACCCCGGGATATTTTTTCCATTAATTTCTAGAGGGAGAGTGGAAAGGAGGGGGCGGGGGGCAGGGAGAAACATCCATTGGTTGTTCCTGCATACACCTCGACCAGGGCTAGGGAACCTACAACCGAGATATGTGCCCTTGACCAGGAATCAGGCTCATGACCCTTGAGGTCTCACCACTGAGGAAAAACAGCCAGTGGGTTTCAATTGTATGCTAAATGATGTTCAGACTACTTTTTCCAGAAAATATATGCCCTTAATAATTTCCATAGCAATCTTACTCACAATTTTAACTTATCAATCACCATCTAGTCCCTTCCTTCTTTTTCTGCACTTTGAATTTTTCATGGAGAACAAGAGAACTGGTGTTCAAATCATGCTGAGGGCATGACTGGGTGACACAATAGCATTCTCCGTGTTAGCCTGGAGTTAAAAGCCAGTCGGACACTTTGTTCAGATCTGTGGAAATCTCACATCTCTGAGCACTGAAGTGGTTTTTTTTTTTCTCCCGCTCCCCCACAGTAGGTGTTAAACTGAAATTTCTTGGCAATAAAAAAATAAAAAGATTTTGGTACTTCACCAAGAAACTTCCAACATTATTAAATTTGTAAAGTAGTTTCTGTGAAGAAAAGACTAACGATGACAGCACTGATAAATATTTTATTGAGAAGACATATTTCAACTAAAATGTTTGAAAGTCCAATATCAAAAGCATGTCCTCCCCTCCATTGCCTTTAATTATTTATTTTATTAAATTCGTCTTAATGTTGACATTATTGCAGGAGTTCCCCTTCCAAAGGACAGAAAGGAGGGAAAGGGAAGAACCTTCATGTTATAGCAAAAGGAATGCCTCATTCTCTTTCAGTGCTTCCCTGGAGAGTAGAGCTCATGTGAGATGTGCAGAAATGATTTGGAGAGAAAACTCAGTCATGCAGGAGACATGAAGTGACTGCGTGATTTCCAAAGATGGGTTAAGACAATGGGTGACTCTCCATTCTTCAAGTACATGAGAAGCACACTGTTCCAAATAGCTGTAATCAATACCCTGATATGATGCCATTAAAAAGGCATGTTGATATAGATGCTCATTAATGTTTCTGTTTAAAATCATACTACTTAACTTTGGATAATGGAACTAAATGTTCCCTTTGGGTAATGGAACTAAATGTTCCCTTGGTCAGAGAAGAACTATAAGAGCAAAGATCACCCTAGCGTAATCCAAGTATCCTATATAATAAAAGAGAAACATGCAAATTTGACCGTACCTTGGCTCTTGATTGGCTATGCTACCAGCCAATCAGGAGTGGGGGCGGGGCCAAGTGGCATGAGCGCAGGGCCTGGGGGTGGAGATGAAACGGTGGTGGCAGCGAGTGCCCAGCCCCCGGACGCTGGGAGGAGAAGTGTCAGCAGCAGCAGCAGTGGTGGTGGTGGCGGCAAGGAGCTCCCAGCTCCCGGGGCCTGGTGATTGCAGGCAGCTGGGGCTGAGCTGAGCAGGGCAATTGCTGGGTGGGTGCCCAAGGCCTAAAGCCTTGCCAGAGGCTTTAGGCCTTGGGCAGGCTGGGGGTGAGCCATCAGTTGGACATCCCCTGAGGACTCCCAGTATGTGAGAGGGGGCAGGTTGGGTTGAGGGACCACCCACCCCTAGTGCACAAATTTTGTGCACTGGGCCCCTAGTTTTAACATAAACATCTTTCCCTCCTTTTTCACTGTTTGGAGTACTATTTGCCACCTATTTCCCCCTCTCCATTCTGTACAAACTTCTTAATATTGCCTTTGCTTGATTTCATTGGCTAAAAACCCCAAGGCCCTTCAGCTACACTTACTCAGAAACTTGTTCTTAATAAAATGAGGATTGGGGAGAAGGAAGTCAGAGCTAGGTCACCTCTACAATCTGGTCAAAATTGGGGTTCTGTCTCATCTCTGGTAGGAACCTTCATCAGTGAATGCAACTGGAGAAGGATGTCCTGGGTTGGCCAGCCCTTTGCCTGGTATCCAAGGTCCCTGCCCTGTAGCAGTGTGAGATCCAGACCAGGGCACTCGAAAGCCTCTCTCTGCTTCTGGAAACTCTCCTGTGGGGAACTCTGAATTATCTGGGCGATGCCAGTTGCATTCTCAGTCTTCTGCCTACCATTCTCCTCCCCTGCATTCTTCATAAACCATCCTTCCAAAACCTCAGTTACGCCCTTCCACCTCTGTTCTTTTTGCCATATGGACTTGCCTCTCTGCTATAATTCTCTCAATATTTAAAAAATAAACTCACTTAAAAAAACATTTTTAGAACGGATTTTATTTTGCAACATAAACACATCAGTGTCATTTCCCATAAATACAGAGTAATTATTAAATGAAATGCTAACGAAACCATATTAAAACCAAGCTCTAATCCTAAGATCACTTGCTCTGCAGGGTCTTTAAAGAATGGTAGGAGCAATAAAGGTTTTTCCTTGATTCATGATAAGAATGAAAGGCAAATGGAAGCAGGATCCAAGTTGTCACATGTAGAGTCCCTTTGACCTAATGTGGTTCTGGTTACTCAGTGCCAAGCTTTGAGAAATGTCTTCATTCAATACCAGCCTCTGCTTGGAACACACTTTTGGCTTTCTGGCTCACACTAAACTGACCTCTTCCAAGGATTCCCTTTTATTCTATGCAACCTTCTCCTGCCTAAATATGTATTCGTCCTTGGCCCAAATACAATGGAGTTCAGTTGGAAGAAAGTTTGACCATCTCTGCTCTCATTCCAATTCAAACCATTAATTAGCCACCACCTTCCTGTGATATCATTCTATCACTTGAGGTTCATGACTAAGGTTCTATCTCTCCTTGTCCCAGGAATCCTGTCCTGCTTCCTTTATCATTCCTTCTTATTCATCAAAAACATTGGCATCTGGTACATCTTTGAACATCCTAAATTAAGCCTTCAACAGAATGTTTTCAATACCCAAGTGGATGATACATCCAATACTCTAGCCTAATCATTACTTTACATCTGAAATTCAACTAACTTTTACTTTTAATCTACCTCATTCAATCTTAACGATAGTCAAACCCCGCACCTTGGAGCTGATCCATATCAGACACTGTAAGTTCCAATACCATTTACAAGCGGAAGTTCCCTTCCTTCTCATTTTCTCATGCCCCTAACCTCGCCTGCATTTCACTTGGATCTCCAGGGCCTATTCAGTCCCCACATCCTTCATTTCTTCCTAATCAGATGACTCTTGCTTTTAGTTGCTAGTCTACTTATCCCGAAATCTATGTTTGAAATCTGAACTAGCCCATCATCAGTAGGGTCTTCCACATCTATGAACCCATCCTTACTGAACCCCTCCTTGGCAAAATGCCATTTGGGATCATTAATACAATTCTCTCTCTGCCTCCAGAAGAAATGGTCCTTTCATGTTTGTATTTGCACCAGGACTGCATTAGTGTGGTGTGTCTCCAATAGTAGATTGGCTGGCCCCTGGTCACCTGCCCACACTTGTCCTTTCAGCATGTATTCCAATGTCTTTCCTCTTTTTACCAGCCATCTAGTCTCATCTCCCCTTACTTTACTATAGCTTCAGGCTTAAGTTGAATACGTCGAGGTTAACAAGCAGTTAATAATTCAACTTCTTACTTCTACAACTTTAAACTTATCTACAAATATATCCATCCTTGCCACTGATCACAGAGATTCACAAACTCTTATCTTTTGGTCAAGGTGTTATTAATCCCATCTCTTCTGAAATACCATTTTTATCAATTATTTCAGTATTTTTTCAATTCTGGCTATAAATTAGGATCGCGTAGAGAGCTCTAAAAATGTTAAAAAAAAATAAGAGAAAGTTTACATCATTACAGGCCTATCTTAAGAAACAAGAGAAATTCCAAGTAAAAAAACCAATATTACATCTTAAAAAACTAGAAAAAGAAGAACAAAGCAGGCCGGCTGTGGCCCCAGCAAGGCACAGCACGCTGGACTTCATGCTCGGCGCCAAAGCCGACAGCGAGACCATCCTAAAAGGCCTCCAGTCCATTTTCCAGGAGCAGGGGATGACCGAGTCGGTGCACACCTGGCAGGACCACGGCTACTTGGCGACCTACATAAGCAAAAAACGGCAGCTTTGCCAATCTGAGAATTTACCCACATGGATTGGTGTTGCTGGACCTTCAGAGTTACGACAGCGATGCGGAAGGCAAAGAAGTTGACAGTCTTTTGAACAAAGCAGAAGAAAGAATGAAAGAATTGAGTCAGGACACTACTGGGCGGGTGAAGCGATTACCATCCATAGTTTGAGGAGGGACCATTGACAGGTACTGGCCCACTGCTGCTGGCCGCCTGGCTGAGTACGACATAGATTAAGTGGTGTATGATGAAGACTCACCTTATCAGAACATTAAAATTCTGCACTCGAAGCAGTTTGGAAATATTCTCATCCTTAGTGGGGATGTTAATCTGGCGGAGAGTGATTTGGCATGTACCCGGGCCGTCATGGGCAGTGGCAAAGATTACACTGGCAAAGACGTGCTGACTCTGGGAGGTGGAGATGGGGGCATTTTATGTGAAATAGTCAAACTGAAACCAAAGATGGTCACTATGGTAGAGATTGACCAAATGGTGATTGATGGATGTAAGAAATACATGCAAAAAACATGTGGTGATGTCTTAGACAACCTTAAAGGAGACTGCTATCAGGTTCTAGTAGAGGACTGTATTCCGGTACTGAAGAGGTATGGCAAAGAAGGGAGAGAGTTTGATTATGTGATTAATGACTTAACAGCTGTTCCAATCTCCACCTCTCCAGAAGAAGATTCCACCTGGGAGTTTCTCAGACTGATTCTTGATCTCTCCATGAAAAGACTGAAACAGGATAGGAAATATTTTACACAGGGGAACTGTGTCAATCTGACAGAAGCCCTGTCCCTCTGTGAAGAACAGCTCGGACACCTGTATTGTCCTGTGGAATTCTCAAAGGAGATCGTCTGTGTCCCTTCCTACTTGGAATTGTGGGTATTTTAACACTGTTTGGAAGAAAGCTAAACCTTAAAGATCAATATCCCCTCATCACATGTGTTACAAATAGCCTCCTGACCTTCATATGCTGTACATGCCATCAAAATGCGTCAGGCAATTGATTGTGAATTCCTTCAAGTTTTCTTTTTAAATTATTTTTTAATTTAAAAAAGGCAAATGGAAAATGATGACCTAGGGTGTTATTTTTTGAAAGTCAGCTGAAGGATGATTAGCTAGCATAGCAAAGGCTGCTAAATGCACTGAACCCTAGAATGTGATTTTTTTTTTTAACTTTTTTTTTCCTGTGTGGGCTGTTTTCATTTTTGTTTTGGTAGACTTTGATTTTGGTTGTTTGGAAGAATGAACATCGTTGTTTTATTCTGGAGGGGAGTTCTTGATGGTGTTTCTGTCCCAAAAAAACAAATTGAGGTACATGAGTAAAATGTGGTGCTTTTATGAAAGTAAAAAGCAAACAAACACGAATTAGCAATGCTTTGATTAAAATTACAAATGAGAAAAAAAAAAGAACAAAGCAACCCAAAGTCAGCAGAAGAAAGAAAATAATAAAAATCAGAGCAAAATAGAGGACTAAAGTACTATATAAAAATTAATAAAACAAAGAGCTGATACTTTGAGAATATTAATAAATTGACAAATCCTTGGCTAGATTCACTAAGGAAAAAAGGGAAAAGACCCATATAAACAAAATCAGAAATGAAAGAGAAGTCACCATAGACATCACAAATATACAAAGGATCATAGTAGAATACTATGAAAGACTATAAGCCTGTAAATTCAATATCTTAGAAGAAATGGATAAATTTCTACAAATACATAACCTTTCTGGACTAAATAATGAAGAACTGGAAAATCTAAATAGACCGATCAGCAGTGAGGAAATTGAAACAATCACCAAAAACCTGCCCCCCAAAAAAGTCCAGGACCAGATGGCTTCACCATCGAATGCTACCAAACATTCAAAGAAGATTTAAAACCTATCCTTCTCAAAATCTTCCAAAAAATTGAAGCACAGGCAATACTTTCTGATACATATTATAAGGCCAATATAACATTAATACCAAAACCTGGCACACACAAAAACAAAACTACAGTCCAATATCTCTGATTAATACAGATGCAAAATTCCTAAACAAAATACCAGCAAATCAAATACAATAATACATTAACAAAATAATATATTACCATCAAATGGGATTCATTCCAGGGGCACAAGGATGGTTCAAATTATGCAAATCAATCAATGCAATGCACTACATTAACAAAAGAAAAGACAGCCCCACAGGTGTGGCTCAGCAGTTAAGTGCTGAACCAGGAGGTCGTGGCTCATTTCCTGGTCAGGACACTGGCCTGGGTAGTAGGCTCATTGCCTGGTAGAGCCAATCAATGATTCTTTTATCATTGATGTTTCCATCTCTATCCCCCCTCCCTTCCTCTCTGAAATCAATTAAAATACATTTTTAAAAGAAAATATTAAAATCATACGATCTTATCAACAGATGCAGAAAAAGCATTTGATAAGATACAACATCCATTTATGATTAAAACACTCAATAAAATAAGAAAGAACCTTCAACATAATAAAGGCCATATATAGCAAATCCTCAGCTAATATTATACTCAATGGTGAAAAACTGAAAGCTTTTCTCCTATGATCAGGAACAAGACAAGGATGTTCACTCTTACCACTTTTATTCAACATAGTTCTGGAAGTCCTAGCCAGAGCAATAAGGCAAAAAAACAGGAAAGGAAGAAGTAAAACTGTCACTTTTTGCAGATAACATGATTCTTTTTTTTTTTTTAATATATTTTATTGATTTTTCACAGAGAGGAAGGGAGAGGGATAGAAAGTCAGAAACATCGATCAGCTTCCTTTTGCACATCCCCTACTGGGGATGCGCCTGCAACCAAGGTACATACATACCTTTGACCAGAATCGAACCCGGGACCTTTCAGTCCGCAGGCTGACGCTCTATCCACTGAGCCAAACCGGTTTCATCAACACGATTCTTTATATAAAAAACCCAAAAGATTCCACTAAAAATATTATAAACAATAAACAAATATAGTTAAGCTGCAGGATACAAAATCAATGTATAAAAATCCACTGTATTCTTGTATACTAACAACAAAACTTCAGAAAAAGAAATTTAAAAAATTCCTTTTGTAATTGCAACCAAAAGAATAAAATACCTAGAAATAAACTTAACAAAGCACATGGAGACCTATCTACTGAAAATTATAAAGTATTATTAAAAGAGATTTAAAAAGATAAAACACAATGGAAAAATATTCCATGTTCATAGGTTGGAAGAATCAACATAGTTAAAATGGGCATATTACCCAAAGCAATACACAAATTTAATGCAATCCCATCAAGATACCATTGTCATTTTTAAAAAAAGAAATAGAACGAGAAATTATCAGATTTGTGTGGGCCACAAAAGACCCAGAATAGCCAAAGCAATCCTGAGAAAAATGAACGAAGGTGAAGGTATCATGCTACCTGACTAAAAATTATATTACAGAGCTACAATAATCAAAACAGCATGGTATTGGCAGAGAAAAATAGATCAGTGGAACAGAATAGAGAGCCCAAGTATAAAACCACATGTATATGGGAAGATAATTTTTGACAAAGGAGCCAGAGACAATGAAGTAAAGATAGTCTCTTCAATAAATGGCTGAGAAAACTGGAAAGCCACATATAAAAGAATGAAACTGGATTACTGTTTGTCCCCATATACAAATTTAATTCAAACATATTAACAATCTAAATATAAGACCTGAAACAATAAGTAACATTTGTATCAAACTTATGGATGTTGGTCGTAGAGAACATTTTATGAACTTGACCCCACAGGCAAGAGAAGTAAAGGTAAAAATAAATGAATGGGCTATATCAAACTAAAAAAATTGTGCACAGCAAAAGAAACTAACAACCAAACAAAGAGGTAGCCAACCAATGTGAGATGATATTTGCAAACAGTAGCTCTGACAAATATTTAATTTCCAAAAAATATAAAAAACTCATAAAACTCAACAACAAACAAACAACCCAATCAAAAAATGGGTATAGAACCTGAACAGATACCTCTCCAAAGAAGATATAAAAATGGCCAATAGATATATTAAAACATGTTCAACCTCACTAGCAATTAGGGAAATGCATATTAAAACTATAATGAGATACCATCTCACACTTGTTAGAGTGGCTATTATCAACAAGACAAGTAATAACAAATGTTGGAGAGAATGTGGCGAAAATGGAACCTTCATTCACTGCTGGTGGGAATATAGACTGGTACAACCACTATGAAAAAGAGTCTGGAGATTCCTCAAAACATTAATAGAGCTACCATACAACCCATCAATCCCTCTCCTGGGTATATACTCAAAAACATGTATCTGCAAAGATACATGTGCCCCTATGTCCATTACAGCATTATTCATGGTGGCTAAGACATGGAAACAACCAGTGTCCTGTGATAGAGGACTGGATAAAGAAGATGTGGTGCATATACACAATGGAATACTACACAGCCATAAGAAAGGATGAAATACTGCCATTTGCAACAACATGAATGGACCTTGAGAACATTATGCTAAGTGAAATAATTCAGTCAGGAAAAGCTAAGAATCATATTATGTCATGCATATGTGGGATATAAAACTGAAACTCATGGACACAAACAGCAGTGTGGTTGCTGCCAGAGGGAGGGGGTGGGAGTTGAAGAGGTTCTAATATATGGTGACCAGAGGAGATTGACTTTGGGAGGTGGGCCCACAGTGCAATGTAAAGATCCTGTAATAGAGAAACCCACACCTGAAATTTGTATGATGATATTAATCAGTGTCACCCCAATTAGTATTAAAAAAAAGTCACTATAAAAATGTCAATTTTCTAGACAAGAAAAGAAAAAGCTCATGGAAGGAAGTTAATTCAAGGTCACACAGATAGATGGGTAAGGCCCAGAACCTGAACAACCTCAGATTGGTCTCTCTCAACGATGTTATTTATTTTATTTATTCAGATTCACACAACCTACTATTGATTTATAGTAAAGTTAAAATATATTTTAATTTTTATTCTCTCCTTTTCAGTAATATATATATGTAAAAGGCTAATATGCTAAGTGTCCTTCTCACTGTCTGACCCGTCACTGAGATGCGCACTGACCACCTGGTGGCAGATGCTCAATACAGGAGCTGCCATAATGCACACAGAGAAATGGCGCCATGTGGCACCATGGACCTGGTGCTGACAAAGCAACACTCATCTTGCCCCAAGTGACACAGGCCTGCCACCACCCCAGAGCAACAGCCCACCTAATTGCAGCTGCCGCTGTCATGGTGCAAAATGCGGCCTACAGCCCAACCCAGCCTGCAAACAGTGGTTGTGGGTGCCAGGTAATGACATCATGTTTTTGTTGACATTCTGAAGCTGAAATTGTTGACAGAATATGTCTGAAGACCAACTCTTGCCACAACGCACCACTGAAGCCAAAAGAGGCTGGCATTGTCATCAGAATGTATCTGAAGACCAAATATTGGCACAACATATCTCTGAAGCAAAAAGAAAGTGATGTTGTTGACAGAATATGTCGAAGAACAATCGACAAGTACTACCAATACTGGTAGGAACTGCCTTCATAGAGAAAATGAAGTAAATGAGAAAACAATTATTGAACATAGTTGTGGTGAAATAACTGTTACATGTCAATTTTGCTTATCCTTAAATTTCTCTGAGGAAAAATCATCTGATAGAAAATTTAGTTGATATTGTAGCATTGGCAAAGTTGTCCAAATGATATAAATTTTCCAGAATACCTGGCATATTTTTAAAAATTAATGATACATGAAGATTATGATAGTAAAAATTTCACGGAAAATATTGTTATGTTACTATTGTTTATTTATTAATCAATTTATATATTATTTTCATGTAAATTTTACTAATTTCTTCAATCTCTGACACTTCTCTTATAGAGAAAGGGAAACTAATGATATTAAAATATTTCTTCTAATTGATTTCCTTTCAATGTGCATGAATTTGTGCACCAGGCCAGTAGTTATACTATAAAAAATATGTAATGTCTTTAAAGAAGCTGGTAAAGAAAAAAAAACAGGAGGAATGAGATATCTGTGGTCATGTAAAATAATTATAATTTTTTTCTGAAAGTTTAAATTTTATGTGTAGAGTTTTCATAAAATTGCCATACCTATTGGCTCAACAAAAAAGAAAACAAATTAAAAGGATAGATTTGAGTTTTAAAAAGAAAAAGAAAAAAAACAGTTTATGGAAAATACTTTTCATAAAGTGGAATCCTAAGAGATAAAAATTGTATTTGTTTTCTGAGAATGTTCATCTCACAGTTAGAACCTTAACACTTGTAATTTTAATCATATGAGATCACTTAGAACCAAACACCTACTGATAATGCACTCAATTTTGATATTGCATTGAGAATCCAGTTGAAATTCATGTTTTATTTATTTTGACCTTACACTGATAAAGCTTGTTTTGTTCTTAGCATTACAGATGTGATTTGTACAATAGATGTGGGAGCAAATGTCCTCGACTTTGTAAAGAAAGCTGAGATCTTTGATGTCATGCTAAGTCTTTCCATCTTCATCACAAACAGCATTAAATGTTCAGAAACTGCATTACATCAGGCAGCTGGGACTTTGCTAAAGTTCTTACAGTTGAGAAAGACTACTAATTAGGCCAGAGTTCTTATCTTCTTCTGTCCATGTGGGGTCTGAGTTTACAAATACCTCGATGATTTGAAAGTAAACCATGGGAGGTCTACAGAGAGCTTCAAGAATTCAGAAACCATGTGCAAAATAAGTATGTTTCTGAGACCAAAGTCCATAGGTACTTTTTTCAGATTTTCAAAGGAGTCTTGGGGCTCCCCAAAATTTGTGAACCTCTTGAGTTGCACCCATATCTATCTTTCTGGTTAGTTATGTCCCCAGAATCCAACAAGTGGCCTGAACCCTGAGTTACCCCAAGCACACAGAGGAATACATGTGCCATCCATTCTGTGTTCTGCTGGAGGGCCCACGCCCCATAGATGACCATGGCCTCACACTGGCCACCAAGACCATTTCTCATGTACCACCCAACTCAGTAACTGTCCTGTGTTAGGTTCTCAGTAAATATTTTCTGAATTTAACTGAAGTGAATAAATAAAAAAGGAGATTTCTTATGTACTAGCATAGGCCATGTAAGTATATATAAATTGAGGCCCTAGAACTGAACCACTGACATGAATGAGTGTAATTAATCACCAGCCCAGATTCCCAGGCAAAGATGTGGACAGACTGGCACTCAGGGATCCTCTCCTACCTCTGTCCCATTGTTTCTCATACATGAACATTCTGGATAAAATACAACAAAATAATTTTCAATGACATAGTTGAGCTGAAACAAAGAAAGGGAAATCTCTAGCTATAAGAAGTCAAGAAGGAAGCAAAGTCATAGAACTGAGTAGGAGTGGAAGCCAACCAACTCATGGGGCACTCCCTTCATGTCTGGCATCTTGACAGCGTTGTAGGTGCCACGTGCAGGCTAGAGGCCACAGGAAGCTGTAGACTTGGGAACTTGCCTAAAATCAAGATGTGGAGGGTTCAGAGGCCTAGAAAAGCAGCACAGAGGCTGGCTATCTGCATGGGGCCTGGGTAGCAGGGTCACCTGAAAAAATGGGAGCGCTTTTGAGCTGCAATGAGGTGGATTTTGGGGCACAGGAAACCCAGGCTGAGAAATAATCATACAATGGATCCAGAGTGAGTGAGAGCCCCCTGGGACTCTATTAGAGACACAAAATAATCTACAAGGATGTGTCTATGATGCAGAGCACATAGGACTGTGCTGGAACATGAGTGCACAGCCATTCAATTCCAAAATGTTAAAAACTCTTCAGTACCTCCGGTGCTCACAGATACCTAAAATTAAAGCAAACCAGAGCCATTGGAAATGTAAATAAATGGTTTTATAAATAACTCTTGGATAAATTAAACTACCAAAACTATTACCAAAGAAAATAAAAATTTAAAGACTACAAATGAAAATAGCTGGCCTCCAGGAATAAGTTTATTTTCTGTGTTTCATCTTTCTACCTTTCTCCTGCTCTTTCCAACAAAGAATGAGACTTGACAATTGGCCACATTCCAGGACTCTGATGGGGACGCTCCTGAAACTGACCAATGTTAGGCACAGACTGCAAGTCTGAAGGCTCTGCACCTCCCCTGCAGAAAGCTGGGGTGCCATTCCAGCACTGGTTCCTGCCTGGAAGGATAGGGACATCTAGTTTTCTCCCTCTTCTCTCTTCCTCCATTATAGACACTGCTGTGGCCAGCCTAGCCCAGCATCAGACATTTGCACAGTGTGTGTTGTCTTTCACTGTTTCCATTCCTCATAAGGCTGGTGGTCATGTATTATGCCATGGTGACCATCAGACCTTGACTGAGCGACAGATGAACAGATTACTCTGACACACGTTTCTGTGAAAGAGAGGGCTAAGGCACTACTTGGCTGTCGCTGCCAAGTAGCCCTGCTCGCTTGCCTCCTTTGGCTTTTATTGTCCTAACAGCTTGAACTAAAATTAACCTCTAAATACAATAAACAAGGTAAGCATCCTTGAGAATGTACATGCTTCTACAAGGTCAAGGTCTTTAAAGACTAAACATAGAGATTCTAGCAAAACACCACAGGGGATCGGACTTGTTTGGAAAAACCAAAGTAGGGGCTGTTGCTTTCGGCAAGGACCCCTAAGAGGGCCCCGACCTTCAAGAAATCCTCCTAACAGACATTCTAACCAAGTCCTGTGCTTCCCTACACTATTATACTTTTTCTAATATTTCTTTGGATTTGAGTTTGCGTGTTGAAAAGGGTAAAGCAGAACAGGCTTCACCAGTGCTGTTTATTAGAACCTATTTAAGTCTCCTCTGATGAGGAAAAAAAAATGTTCTATATCATTCATCCCAGTTTTCTTGGTTCGAATTGCTGGGGCTTGAGCCCTCAGTGATCCTGTGAGAAAAGGTGATTGACTGAAGTCAGGAATCTGTGATCTTGTAGTCCCAGAAAATAATGTAGCCAAGGAGCTAGTCTCATCCAAGTTACTTAATTAAACCTACAGAATATAGCCAAAGGTATATTAAAATAAATATATACATTCTGTGACAAGAGAGAATAAAATAAATGAATTTTAAAAATAAAAAAGAGGTTATAAAAATGCAAAGAAATATTGCCCACTGAAAATGAAAAGACTGGTTTAAAGATTAAAAAATTCATAAATTAGGAAAAAGAAAAAAATGGTTGATTAATAAATTAGTGTAGTTTTGTTTGTTTCTTTTAGGAAACAACCCTGATATACCACACAAACCTCTAGGTAAGCAAGAAAAATGCAAATAGTACTATCTATCCTATCTAATAAAAGATTAATATACAAATTGACCATACCTCTGCTACACTCACCAGCCACACCCACCAGCCAATCATGGGTGAACATGCAAATTAATCCCAACCAAGATGGCTGTGGCCACAGACCAGGAAGGGGGCTTGGGTTTTCCTGGTGATGGAGGAAGCCAAGATTTCCCCACACCCTGGCAGGCCCAGGCCTCCATTCAATGCTACAAAGTTTCAATTATAGAAAATAAATAAATTCCAACAAAAATGGCAGCAGCCATGGAGCTGGAGAGAGCAGGAGGCTAGGGTTGGCCACTCAATGGAGGAGGCCAAACTTTCTGCCTGCCCTGGCCTGCCTTGGCCTCTGCTTAAGGCTACAAATTTTCAATTATAAAAGATAAATAAATCCCAACAGAAATGGCAGTGGCCACAGGGTGAGCAGGAGGCTTGGCTCCACTCCAGGCTACAAAGTTTCAATTGCAGAAGATAAATAAATCCCAGATACCAGAAACTCCACTTGGCTCACCAGGGAAAACCACCATAGGCCCCTTGCCCAGGCTGCCCCACACTGCAAAGAAACCCCCACCCTGATCTGGGACACCCTTCAGGGAAAACCAGCTGGCCCCATCCATGCACCATGCCTCTATCCTTTCAATAAAAGAGTAATATGCAGATTTACTGTCAATCCAACACAAGATGGCAGCCCTAATGTGGTCAAAGATCCTGCCCCGATGTGGACACAAGATGGCCACCACAAGATGGCCAGCAAGGGAGGGCATTTGGGAGGGACCAGGCTTGCAAGGTTGGGCAGTTGGGAGTGATCAAGCCTGCAGGGGAGGGCAGTTAGGGGCGACCAGGCTGGCAAAGGAGGGAAGTTGGGAGTGACTGGGCCTGCAAGGAAGGGCAGTTGGGGGGACCCAGGCCTGCAAGGGAGGGCAGTTAGGGGCAAACAGGCTGGCAGGAGAGCAGTTAGGCATCAATCAGGCTGGCAGGGGAGTGGTTAGGAGGTTTTCACTCTGGCAGGCAGAAACAATTAGGGGAATCAAGAAGGCAGGCAAGCAATCAGCTGGGAGCCAGTAGTTCTGGATTGTGAGAAGGATATCTGACTGTCCTCAAGGGGTCCCACATTGTAGAGGGTGCAAGCTGGGCTGAGGGACACCCCCTGTCCCCCATGCATGAATTTTGTGCACCAGGCCTCTAATATATGTATAAAAGGCTATATGCAAAGTATCCCCTCAGGAGTTCTACCTCAGAGACTGGGAGTTTGATTGCTCACTATGATGTGTGCTGACTACCAGGGACAGTGTGGAGTGAAGGAATACCTTGCCAGCAGCTGGCAGCCAGGGAAGGAAGGCCCCAGCCAGAAGCCAGAAGGCCCTGACTGGCCCTGATTGTTGGCCAGGCTCAGGGATCCTACCTGTGCATGAATTTCATGTACTGGGTCTCTAGCTGGATATAAGAGATGAAGACAGAGATAAAGATAAAACTTGAATTGTGTGCTAATGAATTAGGAAATGTGGGAGAAGTGCATAACTTTGTAGGAGAAATATGTTACAGAAAATAACTGGGATGCCTAAATAGAAAAAAAAATCATTTAGAATATTTCCAATTACCAACACCTCCCTCCCCTCCTCCACCCCCCTACTCTGTGCACAAATTTCGTGCACTGGACACTAGTTTTGTAGAAACTTTGATCCATTTGAGGACTCAATCTTCAAAAGGCATCATACTAGTATATACAAGGTCACAGCATTGCTAATAATAGTGGAAAGCCCCCTCCTGATAGACACACAGACACAAATCATAAAAACAAAACTTAAATAGAGACTTCAGTTTCCAGTCCAGAATATAAGGAACTTGGAAGTCATCACTCCTACCCACACAACAAGAAAAAAGCTGAACAAACTTAAAATCAGCAACTCTTCTTAGATTCACTAGAAACCTGAGGTCACAGAACAAACCCACACATTGGAGAGACAGACTGGCAGAAACAGAATCACAGTGCACTGGGCAGAAACTCACAAGCAGACACTTTTATAGAAATCAGGATTCGGGAAAGAAAACCTACACTGTAATTGAGGAGCTGCTGAAGGCTTGGTGGGAATATGTGTTCAGAATTTAAAATTCCAAGAGGGTTTAGTCTTAGGGGGATCCCCAAATTTCTTGAGTTTTACCTCCAGGAGACCTACCAGGTTTTCATAGTAAAGTTCATAAAAATATCCTCCTCTGCTTCTGGCAGAGGGAAGGGAAAATCTGGCATTTTGAAATAAGTACAGAGCATTCTGTTCTCCTAATAAGGTCTTTCTTCAAAAGAAAGTGTTTCACCAGAAACTAACCAACTGCTGCTAGAAATATAAGCATTAAAGGTACTTCTGGTAGGTCTCAGATGAAAATGAAGAACATGTTACTGGAAAATGGAGGAAAAGTGGTTCTTGTTATAAAGTGGCAGAACACTTGGCTTAACTGTGTTCTGCTGTCTTGTGGAAGCTATAAACTCTAAGTGATATACTTGATGATTTCTAAACAAAGTGTTGAAGGTGAGACCTGGTTTCTCCTTGTGACTTATAAAAAAATACAAGAGGAGAGAGATAATTTAAAGGAAGAAATGTTAAGCAAAAAGAAACCAGAACTAGAAGATGTGAAAAATTCTCAGTCTATTCATATTGCAAAAAATGAGAAAGCATGAGCTGGAGAGAACACCAGCAGGGTGGCTAGACAACCACTGCTGATGAGATTAGGGGCAACGTGTAGATCCAATTAACTATCTCAGTAGAAATGCCACCAGCTGGGTGTTGGGCCTGAAAGGGACAGAGAAGGGATGAATAAAGGAAGACTGCTGGGTTTCTGGGATTCTCCAGGCAGGAAGTGAGCAGATAGAGCTATTCAGCTGTAAACACGTGCTATAATGCAAGAAGAAGGAAGAATGATGCCAAAGGCAGTTAAGGCTGGCTCCGCCTTGCTGCCAGAGTGTAGGGACTGCCACCCAAGTGAGCATGGGGTGTGTGAAGCTGCTACCCAGTGAACCAGAGAAGATTATTCTTCAGCCTTAAAATCTAAAAGTGAGGCAAGCTCGTACACAGTAGGGGTCCTGTGGGTAAAACTCATAAAAGTGTGGGTTCCTCCTAAGACTGGGTTCCCCTGCTTCAAGATTTGCTTGGTACATGTGACAATTTTTTTCTTTCTAATTTTTTTTTCTTTTTAAACTGAAATATCAGTTCTATGCTTGTTCCACCATTGTATTTTGGAATAATATAATGTACTATATAATTTCCTATATTCACAGATATAGGTGGATTTTGCACCACCATAAATCATACATTGAGTCTCATTCATATTTAATTCAGATGATATTTAAAGGAGCATTTGAACTTAAGAGTTGATGTTGGAATGGGTTATAACTTTTAAGGATTTTGGGGTGGGGTGAATGTATTTTACATGTGAGAAGGACATGAGTTCTGGGGGCCAGAGGACAGACTGTTATGAGTTAAACTGGGTCTCCCGGAATTCATGTTTGAAGTACCTTATCTGAATATAGGGTCATTGCAGATATAGTTAACTAGAGTAGGGTGGGTCCTTAACCCACTATAACTAGTGTCCTTATAAAAAGGAGAAATTTGGACACGGACATGCACACAGGAAGAATACTGTGTGAAGATAAAGATA
This sequence comes from Antrozous pallidus, assembly GCA_027563665.1. Classification (NCBI taxonomy): domain Eukaryota; kingdom Metazoa; phylum Chordata; class Mammalia; order Chiroptera; family Vespertilionidae; genus Antrozous; species Antrozous pallidus. The sequence continues at coordinate 16,621,935 of CM050513.1, forward strand.
GCACTAGATGTAATGCATCTACAAAACAAAGAACACCACAGATTGTCAACAAACCACTAGAAGGTAGGGCAAAGGCATGGGATAGAGTCTCCCTCGGAGCTCTCAGAAGGATCCAGCCCTGCTGATTTCCTGGATCTCAGACTTCTAACCTCCAGACCTGTGAAACAATAAATTAAAAATAAGCCTCTCAGCTTGTGGTACTTGACTACAGAAGCCCTAGAAAACTAATATAATGATCAAGAGGGATTTATTCAAGAGATGTGAGGCTGGTTCAACATTAGGGAAAAATCAATCAGCATAATTTAGCACATCAAAAGGCTTAAGAAGAAAAATCATATACATGTGGGAAAGCATTTGGTAAAATTCAACAATGATTCATTATAAAAAATACACCTCAGCAAACTAAAAATAAAGAAGTTGTCTTCCTTAATTTGATGAAGAACATCTATACAAAACCTACGGTTAACATCATGCTTCATAGAGAGAAAATGGGTATTTTCCTGCTAATATTAGGAACATGGTAAGGGTGTTCACTATCACCACTTGTACCCATCTGGAAGTCCTAGCCAATGTAATAAAACAAGAAAATGAATAAAAGATATACAAATAGGGATAAAATAAGTAAAATTGTTTTTGTTCACAGATGGTATAGAACATTTCAAAGAATCAAAAAAAATTCTGAAAGTAATATGTAATTATAGCAAAATTGCAGGATACAATGTTAATATACAAAAGTCAATTGCTTTCAATACTACCAATGAACAATCAAAAATTGAAATTAAAAACACAATACCATTTACATTAGCACACACATAATGAAATACTTAGGTATAAATTTAGCAAAATATGTATAAGATCTCTATGAAGAAAACTCTAAAACACTGATAAAAAAATAAAATATTTTTTTAAAAAAAGGTCTTTTTTATAAATAGGAAGACTCAATATTGTCAAAATGTTGGTCCTTCTTAACTTGACCTATAGAGTCAATGCAATACTAATAAAAATCCCAGCAAGTAATTCTGTTGATATTGACAAGTTGATTTTAAAGCTTATAAGAAACTATGCCGAAACCAGTTTGGCTCAGTGGATGGAGCCTCAAACTGCACACTGAAAGGTCCCAGGTTTGATTCCAGTCAAGGGCATGTATCTTGGTTGCAGGTACATCCCCAGTAGGGGATGTGCAGGAAGCAGTTGATCGATGTTTCTGACTTTCTATTCCTCTCCCTTCCTCTCTGTAAAAATCAATAAAATATATTAAAAAAATAAAGCTTATAAGAAACTAGAGGCCTGTTGCACGAAGAATCATGCAATTGGCCTTCTTTCCCCTGGCTGCTGGCACCAGTTTTCCTTTGGCACCCAGGACCTAGGCATTTGCTCTGGATGCCATCTTCTGTCTTCACTCTGCCCGGAGAGTTGCTTCTGTAGCTCCCTCCACCCCCTGCATTTCCCCTTATAGCAGGCATCCCACTCTGCCTGGCCACTCTGCACCTGCATGTGTGCTGCCCAGAGGCCCAGAGAAGCTGGGGAATAGGGCTGTCTACATATTTGTCAGGTTAATTTGCATACTCACTCCTGATTGGCTGGTGGGTGTTGTGAAGTGATGGGCAATTTGTATATTTCTCTTTTATTAGTGTAGATGGCAAAAGATGTAGAATAGTCAACACAATATTGAAGAGGAAAAACAGAGAACTGACATGATCCCACTTTGAGACTTACTATAAAACTATAATAATCAATACCATTTAAAAAAGAACAGGTAAACAGATCAATGGAATAGAAAAGAAAGGCCAGAAATAGACCCACATAAATACAGTCAATTCATCTTTCACAAAAGAGCAAGGACAATTCATCAGAGAAAGAATAAACTTCTTAGCAGATGGCACTAGAACAACTGGATATCCAAAGGCAAACAAACAAACAAAAAAGGAATCTAGACACAGACCTTTCATAAGAATTAATCCAAAATGGATCATAAATATAATGAAAAGTGGAAAACTGTAAGACTCCTAAAAGATAACATAAGATAAAGATAGCATCTAGGTAACATTGGATTTGGCAATGATATTTTATTTACAACATCAAAATTAAGATATAAGAAAATATTGTAAGGTTTGGGAGAAAATATTTGAAAACACTTATCTTATAAAGTACTTGTTTCCAAAATATGCCAAGAACTCTTGGAATTTAACAGTAAGAGAGCAAATGACCCAATTAAAAATGGGCAACACTAGCTGGTGACTCAGTGGTTAGAGCAACAGCTGAGGACTGAAGGGTCGTGGATTTAATTCAGGTCAAGGGCAGGTACCTTGGTTGCCCGCTTGATCCCCAACTCTGATCAGGGTCAGTGTCAGTGTGGGAGGCAGCCAATCAATGTGTCCCTCTCGCATTGCTGTTTCTCACTCTGTGTTTCTTCCCCTTCCTTCTTCTACTCTCTCTAAAAATCATGGGGGTGAAATATCCTTAGGTAAGAATTAATGATAACAAAAAACGGGCAAAAATATATGAACAGACACCTCAATAAAGAAGGTCTACAGATGGCAAATAAGTATATGAAAAGTTGTTCACATTGTATGTCATTAGATTTCAAGCCAAATCAACAATGAAACTTCTATCCATCTTTAGAATGGAAAAAATCCAAAACACTGCCACATTAAAAGTGGGTAAAGGTGAACCAACAGAAACTCATTCATTGCTATTGAGAATGCAAATGGTATAGCCACTTTGGAGACAATTTGGCAGTTTCTTATAAAATTAAACATACTCTTACCATAGATCTAGTAATTGTGCTCCTTTGCATTTACCCAAATGAGTTGAAAATATGTTTACATAAAAACCTCCTTAAAATATTTATTGCAGCTTAATTCATAATTGCCAAAATTTGGAAGCAACCAAGATGTCCTTCAATGGGTGAACAGATAAATAAACTGTGGTACATACTTAAAATGGAATATTATTGAACAATAAAAATAAATGAGCTATTAAGCCACAGAATACATGGAGGAACCTTAAATGCATTGCTGAGTGAAAAATATCAATCTGAAAAGGCTACACAGAGTATGATTCCGAGTATACGGTGAACTGAAAAAGGCAAAACTATGGAGATAGTAAAAATTTCAGTGTTTGCCAACTATTTGAATGTTGGAGAGAACAAAGAAATGGACAGGTGGGGCACAGGGTTTTTTTTTTTTTTTTTTAAGGGCAGTGAAACTAATATGTATGAAACTATAATGGTAGATACCTATCATTACATATGTGCCATATACATAGAACATTCAATACAAAGAGGGAATCCTATCTAATAAAAGAGCAATATGTAAATTGACGATACTTTTGCTACATCCACAAGCCACACCCATCAGTCATGCCCACAAGCCAATCAGGAGCAATATGCAAATTAATGCCCAGTGAAGATGGCTGCTGCTGCCAAGGCCAGAGAAAGCCCTGGCTAGGGGTTTTTTTCGGCCTTGGGCAGGCCGGGGCTGGGGTCCCCTGGCCAAGGTCCCCTGCCCAAAGACGAAAGCCTTGGCCAGAGGCTTTTGGCCTTGGGCAGGCGGGGGTGAGCCATCAGTTGGACATCCCCTGATGGCTCTCAGTATGTGAGAGGGGGCAGGTTGGGCTGAGGGACTACCCACCCCAGTGCACTCATTTTGTGCACTGGACCCCTAGTCTTGATATAAACTATTAAATTTAGTTATTACTCTGTCAGTATTGGCTCATCAATTATAACAAAGGTGTCATACTAATGCAGATGTCTTGCACTCTGATTAATAGAGTAAATGAGGGCAAGGGGGAGGGTTACATGGGAATTCTCTGTATTTTCTCTTCATCCTATATAATAAAGAGCTAATATTATAATTAGACAGAAGAGCCAAACAACCTTCCTGATGTCCTTCCAGACAACCTTCCAGATGAAGCTGGGTCTGCGAGGGCTGGCCAGGTGTGCAAGAGCCGAGCCCCTTGCATGAATTTCATACATTGGGCCTCTAGTATTTCTATAAAGTTCAATCTGTTCAAAACAATAGTTTATTAATTTTTTAAAAGAACAAAGCAAATTAAATAAATAAGATAATTAAATAACTCTGGGCACAATCTAAGTGTTTTTCAGTAAGGGATTGTTTTAATTAAATAATGGTGGAATCACACAGCTGGACACTATGTAATCATTAGAGTGATACATGGTTATATTCATCAATGAAGAATCACCTACTGGATAGATCATATATGGCAGAACTGCTCACATGATATGAGCTGATCTCTTATACAGTCACATCAACCTTTGTTCACTTATACAGAGCAATGTCTGCCAGGACGTTTAGTGGAATATGCAGGCAGTGGTGAGAGAGGGCAAGAACCACACCTGTCTGTATACCTCTGAGTCCCTAGCACACAACTGTACATGATAGGTATTCAACACATATTGTTAAAGTGAAAAACTGAAGTCAATTCTTCTGTGTGGTTTTCTGTATTGTTTAAAGTAAAACACACACACACACACACACACACACACACACACACACACACAACTAGAAACCATACTATTCTTATAATGGGACAGGGACGAGAAGTTATTTTCACTTTAGAAAAGTCAGCCCATATACTTCAGGGCAAAAATCAATGGTTGAAATTCACTGAATAACTGCTCAATTCCCCATTTTATCTGATGAATGTGGGCCCAGTTCTACATGGGTTTTCTTTTGCGCTGCACCTACAAAAATAATTGCCTATTACTTCTCTCCACTATGTGATGGGCAGCAGTGGCAATATTCCATTTCAACCTCTCAAATGTCCTTTTTCAGATGAGAATAACTTCTGAAATGGGAACGGCTAATTTTTTTTCCTTCCTAGAGCTTTCAAAGGAGTTGTTTTCCTTCTTTCCCTGTCACCATCCAGGCCCGATGGTAGATTTACCTCTCCCTTTCTGAATTATGGCGGAAATGTTTCCTTGGAAATAGCAATTTCTTAAACAGAATTAAAAAGCCGAGATTGGATCACCACTAATCCAAAGTGCCTATGGGTAAGTGAAAACACAGATTCATTTTCTCCCAGCACACACTCTGAATTACAGCACCTCATGGCCTCTCCAGAGAGCACAGTGCTCTGAACCTTCAGTGATAGTGAAATTGTTTAGTTTTGTGCTTCATATAATCAAATTTATATTAAAAATATAAAAGGCATCAAAGTTGACACAATTTTACCTATTTTAGATATGGGTAAATTGACACTGGGCACACTGTCTCAGTCACAAGAAACCATCAATGTCATTCTTTGTCCTTCTCCTAAGTGCCTGGGTCAAGTCCAAATTTTTTTTCACCTCCTGTGGGCCCTGTCTAAGAACACAGGATAGTCAAGGCCGCTCTAAGCATGGGCCTAATCGGGGTGCTCAAGGCCAAGATACTGTTATGCAGGCACAAGACCACCACAAGCCTTACACTGCGCAGATGTGCCCTTCCGTAGCCAAAATATGATTGATGTCACTGTCGGCCACTAGCCTTCTTTGTCTCTGGAGTAATATACAGGTTACTGGCTAGATAGTCTCTTAGAGAGAGAGTAGAGACAAAGAATGTAGCTCCTATGTGTGCAAGAGAGGCTAGAGAGCTCAGGCAGAGCTGGGAGCTGGTACTGCTTATGATACAAGGCTACTAGTAAGAGCTTACAGAGAACTCAGATATAGCCACCATGTTAACCAGCCAGTGTGCTGGGCAGGGGGGACAGGAGAAGCTGCTGAGCCAGAGAGGCTGGAGAGGCTATGGAGGCTGAAGCTCTAAGGGAGATCTCAGGTACTATTGCTATGTAAACCTGTATGTCTAGGGGCAGCATGTGGCTGCTCAGATAATAACTGGGTACCGAGATTGCTACTGTTGTGTAGGAAAGATGTATTTATCAGCTGGTGTATGGTTGCCTGTTGGGATTGCTGTGAAGGACTGTCTTGTCTGGTGGCCACTGGCTTCTGCAGTAAAGGCTCATTCTTACTAGTATATATCCACACCTTTTCATGGCTTCTCCGTCTAAGACCCAGCATTCAAGACAGTCCAGTCCCAGGCAGAGGGGCTCGGACCCAGCACCTGTTACTAGTGAGCAGAGGTTAAAGGAGGAACTTGGACCAAGTTCCCAACAGTTAGTGTAGAGGGCAGGGTTTGAGCTGGAACCTGCCCTAGTGTAGTTGGGAAGAATTTAGAAGAACACATGGACTCAAAGCAACTTAGAGCAGCAGTGCTGAGCAGTGATCTGCTGACTCTGACACCCACCCTTCACCATGCCAGGCTCAGGATGCTTCCATATCACCAAAAACATTTTTTTAAACATGCAGACACAAAACCTCTTATGATACCAGGAAGAGGGCCTGGCCTTCGCGGGTTTGTCTAGGACCCTCGGTAGTGTGTGGGTTCTTGACTTGATGCAAAAAAAAAAAAATTCACAGCACGAGTCCAGGTGATTTTGAGAGTACATTTGTTAGATCCAGGGGCAGTGAAACAAGGAAGGGCTTAGAAGAAGCAGCAGCAGGAGAGAAATAGGCTGGGCTGCCCCAGCTCACTGGGAAGTCGAAGAAGAGGGGTCCTGGGAGACAGGTTCAGGGGGTTAGCCTGGGCTGAGCTGCTGCTGCCCATTGCTCCCACGGTTGCAAGTCTCATGGGGCCCCTTAGAATTTAGGAGATGCATGTCTGAGGAAAGAAAGGTGTGGGCATGGTTCTGAGAGACAGAGGGAATGCTGGATCCTTTGTTTTGAGAGATTTTAAAAGCTGGGAGTTTAGGGAAGTTTTTAGGGGAGATCTCAATAGCATATTCATCAGTTTTTCCAGGTGGCACTTTTAGGGTCGTGGTCTCCACTGATTTGTTAGTGCCAGGGCAGGGGGCCATTAGTGATTGCAGCTGGTCCTGGTGTCACCCACTTGGTTTTGCTGCTTTTCTGGGTCTGGAGCTAAAATACAGCTGAGGCCTAGAGGTTATCTCTAGGGAGGAAAGGTCAAGGGGCCTAAATTGCAGGACCAGCAATATGCCAGTGGAGGAAAGGGCACCATGGGGCAAGGTCCCATGCCGTTTTTTCCCACTGTAGGCACCCAGGGCTTTCCATCCAGGTGACCTTCCTTGTCTGGCTGTAAATTGCTCAGCCACTTTGTTGAGCTATGTCTCAGTTTCCCCATTCTACTTGCCAGAACTTTTCCTAGTTTCTTACTATCCTGCTTCACATAAATGCCCAGGGTGCAGGCTCAATCCCCAGTAGGGGGCATCCAGGAGGCAACAGATGGATGTTTTCTCTTATTAATGTTTCTTTTTCTCTTTAATGTTTTACTCAAAATTTTTAAGTATCTTTATTATTGGAAGTACTAGAGGCCTGGTGAATGAAATTCATGCATGGGGATGGGGGTGTCTCTCACCACAGCCTGCACCTTCTTGCAATCTGGGACCCCTCGGGTGATGTCTGACTGCTGGTTTGGTTTAGAGGCTGGAAAACAACAAAAGAGGCCACTTCAGTGAGGTTGGGTTCTGAGGAGCTAAGGTTAATTTTCTGTGTGAAGATTTGCCAGGGTGTGTGTGTGTGTGTGTGTGTGTGTATGTGTGTGTGTGTGTGTGAGAGAGAGAGAGAGAGAGAGAGAGAGAGAGAGAGAGAGACCCCCAAAGACTCCAGACTCTTTTGTTCTAAAGCACAAAACTTTGCTTTCATGTTCATTGCATGTCTAAACACAAACCATCGTGTACTTCAAGCAACATGTATTAGGGAAGGAGAATGCAGCCTTAAAGCAAAGGGTGGGGATGGCAGAAGGGGCCTGCCTCTTTGTGAATCCACATTTATCTCTTGGCGTGTGGGAGGTTAGGGAGTACAGCATTTTGGGAGGGAAAGGACATGGGGACTGCACCCGTAGTCCTCGCTCCAAGTTTCATTTCCGAACCCTCCCAGGTCACTTTCCAACCCACCACTGATCCAGTTAATGGGGTTGGAGAGCTGCAGCTGGACACCTCCAGGCAGAGGGTGCGCTGGGGGCTGGGTTGCCCCTGCATCTGAGGCCCCTGTGTCTTCAGGGTGTGGACCCAGGGCAGGCAGTGGCTCAGGGTGTTCCACCCTGCTGCATGCCAGACTCAATCTGACTGGGTGCAGAGAAGGATTGGGCATTTGTACAGTGGGTGTCTCCGTGGCTATCGCCTTTGAATTGCATGCTGCTGGAGGGAAGGAGGTTTTTCAAAAGCCTTCAGGGACCAGGAGGTTGGCTAGCTAGGGCCTTCCTTCCCCTGGCTGCCAGCAGCCAACCCCGTATCCCCACCTGCATCCACTTTGTCCTGGCGTTGCCCGTGTCTGCCACCACCCACCCTTGGCTCCCCGTGCCCCATCAGGTGGTCAGAGCCTGCCAGCCAGATGACAGACTAGAGGTTGGGCGGGCAGGACACAATTTAGTGACCAGTTGTTTTGGTTGTTTGGTTGTTCTGCCATAACAGTAACTTAGGCTTTTATCCTATCAAATAAAGAGATACTATGCTAATTGACCATCACTCCATCACAAAGATAGCTGTACCCACAGCCGAGGCCAAGTTCCCATAAGAAGCCTTAACGACCAATCAGCAGGGACCTGAGGCTATGCCCTCCCCCACCCCTGTGGGGTTTGACAGGGAAACTCAGGCCGAGTTCCCCATTCAGCAGGGCTTTACAGAGACCTCAAACCATGCACCCTGCCCTGGCATCAGGCTGGGGGACCTCAGGCCGCACCCCATCCCCCATGCCAGGTCAGGGGATATCAGGCCACACCCCCACCACGTGGGGCTTGACAGGGGACTTCAGACCATGTACCCCACCCCAGCACCAGGCTAGGGGACCTCAGACTGCACCTCCCACCCAGGGGGGCTTGACAGGAAACCTCAAGGTGCACCCCCAGTACTGGGTTGGGGGAACTCAGTATGCCCAGTGGGGCTTGATGGGAACCTGAGGCTGCAACCCCTGCCAGTGGGGCTTGACAGTGGACCTCAGGCCATGCCCCCGCCCCCAGTGGGGCTTGACAGGGTATCATAGGCCATGTCCCCCACCTGGCAGGGCTTAGCAGGGAACCTCAAGGCATGCCCCCCAACCTAGTCTGGGCTGGGGGACCTCAGGCCACGCCCACTGTCCTGGTGCCAGACCAGGGGAACTGAGGCTATATCCCCTGCTCACCAGGGCTTGACAAGGGTGGGACTGGCCAGGTCTGGATCTGGTTCATTGAGGATGGGGTCAGCCAGGTCTGGGTCTCATGAGATTTTGAGGAATATGTGGGTGGGTAGAGATTGCTTGACTCTGGGTCCTATGGTGTGCACTAACTCTGACAGGAGGAAGGTTTTTATATGCATTTTACTAATTTTCTTTTATCTCTGACACTTCTATTATAGAGAAAGGGCAAATAGCAATATGAAATTATTTTCTCTAATTAATCCTCTTTTAATGTGCACAAATTTTGTGCACTGGGCCACTAGTGTGTGTGTGTGTGTGTGTGTGTGTATGACTAGAGACTCAGTGCATGAATTCATGCATGGGTGGGGTCCTCCATGGTGGCATGCAGGGATTGGCCAAAACCCACAGTCCAATGCTGCCTGCAGCTCCTACCTGCTGTTCCTGCTCATCCTGGTCCCACAGTGCCTGCTGCAGGCTCATGCCCAATCAGTCCCAATTGGGAGGGGCTCCCACTGCCACAGCAGGACTCACCTGCTGTGAGCCCTGCATCTGGCATCCTCCCAAGGAGAGTGGCCTGTGGGATCAGGCTGAAACTGGCTCTCTAACATCCCCAGAGGAGTGCCAAATTGCAAGAGGGTGCACACCAGGGCAAGATACCTCACCGGTGCATGATTAGGCCAGGGAAAGGACCACAGAAGGGCTCCAGGGAATGTCCGGCCCTGTCTCACCCAGTCCCAATTGGGGATGATCGGGACCCGCAGGGAGGGGAGGGATGAGGGAGGTTGGCCAGCCGGGGAGGGACTGTAGGAGGGCTCCAGGGCGTGTCCGGCCCATCTCGTTCAGTCTTGATTAACCAGACCCCACCAGCAAGCTAACCTACTGGTTGGGGTATCTGTCTCCTGGTGATCAGTGCATGTCATACCAACTGGTCAACCAGTTGACTGTCTACCCCATGATGGTTGGTGCACATTATAGTAAGTGGTTGAGCAGACTTAGGATATCATTAGCATATGCTTTGATTGGTTGAAGAGTTGACTGATCACTGGACAACCGAACACTTAGCATATTAGGCTTTGATTACATAGAACTAGAGGCCAGGTGCGGGTTTGTGTCTCCAATCCACCATCCACTCCCCCATGTTCGCCATGGCAGGGCTTGGAACTGCTGGGTGCCAGCCTCTCTGCTGGTTTGTGTCTCTGATCCAGCCCCAGGCAGCCCCAGTGTGCCCATGGCGAGGCTTGGGGCTGCTGGGTGCTGACCTCCCTGCTGGTTTGTGTCTCTGATCCAGCCCCAGGCAGCCCCAGTGTGCCCATGGCGAGGCTTGGGGCTGCTGGGTGCTGACCTCCCTGCTGGTTTGTGTCTCTGATCCAGCCCCATGCAGCCCCAGTGTGGCCATGGCGAGGCTTGGGGCTGCTGGGTGCTGACCTCCCTGCTGGTTTGTGTCTCTGATCTGGCACATGGGTGCCAGCCTCCCTGCAGGTTTGTGGCTATGATCTGGACCCCGCAGCCCCTGTGCAGCTGTAATGGGGCATGGTGGGGCTTGGGGCTGCTGGATGATGACCTCCCTGTGGGTTTGTGTCTTCCATACACTGGGCAACCCCAGCACCACCTGGCTGCTATGGGCTTCACCATCTTGGTTGGGTTAATTTGCACACACTCCTTTTGGCTAGTAGTGTGGGGAAGGTATGGTCAATTTACATGTTTCTTTTTTATTAGATAGATTAAAGATATCCCACCTTTTTCCCAATTGACTCCCTTTACCCTGTACCTGCCCATCCCAGGCTCTTACCACACTATTATCTGTGTCCATGGTCTCATTTAATCGATGTTTCCATCTCTCTCCCCCTCTCCCTTCCTCTCTCTGAAATAAATAAGAACATATTCCTTAAAAAAAATCAAATTCTAAATTCAAACACTGAAATTCTGTGAGGAATGTTTTTTCCTCACTTTAATATAGACATTTCTCCTGGAATTGTAAATGTCCCATGTTGTGAAAAAAGAATGTCCTACCTACTTGAAAGAAAGCAAAAAGCAAACAATAATTAATTCTGAATCATTGGTAATGTGGGGAAATCCAGATAGCACTAACACTCTCTCCCCCACCTATTGTCATATATACTGAGGTAGAAGTGAGAAAAATGTGAATAGAACTGCTCAGTTAATTCAGGTAAAAAAAAAAAGAAACAACAGACAAACAACAACAAAAAACAGGCCACCCACCCAATCAATCACCATTCCTTGAATTCTTTCTGCTTTGACTATCTGATTATAGCTGGATTTTGCATTAATAATACAGCTCAAAAACAGTCTATTAAGCAGATTAAAAACCTGTAGTGTCCTGAAATGGGAGTTGGGAATCTAGATCCTGGTCTGAATTCTCAACAGCTGTTTATCTATATAGATAAAAGGCTAAGTGTCTGTCCCTCTGACCAGTAGCTATGTCGTGCACTGACAACCAAGGGGCAGATGCTCAACGCAGGAGCTGCCATGACACGTACTGGCCATTTAAAAATAAACGGCACCACAGACCTGGTGCTGAAAAACCCAAACTCGGCTTCCCCACTCTGGGCCCTACCATCACCCCGGAGCGACACCCCACCAAATCACAGCCAACGCTGCCGAAAACCCATGATGCAAAAATTGGCCCACAGTCCAGCCCACCCTGAAAATGGTGGCTTTGGGCACTGGGCAATGATATCATGTAGCAACACCCAGCTTCCTCTCCCTAGTGACTATCATCCTTGGAGTTTCTTCCGCTCAGAAACCTGGTTTGCTTTATCGCCAGGTGCAAACATTTTATAGTTTAACCAAATGTTTGTGAAGTGTTCTCCTATGCCTTATCTCATTTGATCCTCACAGAAGTCCCAGAGTAGGTAGATAGGAGACTTGGTGGATCCTATTTTCTTTTCATTAGCAAGTCATGAATAGCAATGTTAAAATACTAGAAGCCTGGTGCACAAAATTCGTGCACGGGGACAGGGAGAAGAGGTGTCCCTAAGCCCAGTCTGCACCCTCTCTAATCCAGGACCCACAGGGAATGTCCAACTGCCAGTTTAGGCCCAACCACTGGCTCCTAACCATTCACCTGCCTGTCTGCCCCCAATGGCCCTCCCCAACTGCTTTCCCCTCCTGGCCTGATCTCACCCCTAACTCCTCTCCCTTGCCAGCCTGATCACCCCTAACTACTTCTGCCTCCTCCCTCCCCCCACCCCCCCATGGCTTTGTCCAGAGGGAAGTCAGGCATTCAGAAGATGGCTGGTCGACCTGGTCTAATTAGCATATTACCCTTTCATTAGTATAGATTTCTTCTAATTAATTTCCTTTCAAGGTGCTCAAATCTGTGCAACAGGACACTAGTTTATGATAAGTTCTGAGGATCATTCTGGCTCTAATATTCTTGGTCTATCCTATATAATAAAATCCTAATATGCAAACGGACCATGGAAGAACCAGTCACTATAACATGCACTGACCACCAAGGGGCAGATGCTCAGTGCAGGAGCTGCCCCTTGGTGGTCAGTGCACTCCCACAGATGAAGCTCTGCTCAGCCAGAAACCTGGCTCACAGCTGGTGAGTGTATCAGTGATGGCTGGAGCTTCTCCCACCTCCGTGACAGCACTGTGGAGGCAGTAAGAAGTGAGCAGGTGGGCAGTTAGAAGCAAGGAGTCCTGGATTGTAAAAGGGTACAGGCTAGGCTGAGAGACCACCCCCCCACACACAAGAATTTTGTGCATCGGTCCTCTAGTGATCCTATAAGACTAGGTTCCAAAATTACACCTGTAAACCCAAACAGTCCAATTAACATATTCTACTCAGCTCATGCACTGTTTTCAGAAATCATGAAGCAGTTAACAATATTCAGAACTAAGGGACTTCAACAAAAATCGGAATTTCTGGTTTTTATTTCTTTCAAATCAGAAGATCTGGAGATTAACTCTTCAGTTTGCCACAGTCTCCCCTGTTCTTTAATGTCTTTACAACTTGCAGGTCAAATGTCAGTTGCCATCAGTCAACAAGCTATGTCACTGTTTCTCTTGTATTTGATTGAAAAGAAAGTGAAATATTTCATAGCAAAAGTCAAAAAATGAAAGGCAGATCCAAAAAGCTAAATGTGCCATAAAAAATGTGAGAAAGTACTATTCAACACTTCCACATGAAAATATGCGAGGTATGTAATATGCAAATGACCATGTTGTCACACAACATAGGACATGGTTTTGAAATGAGCCACAATAAAAGTTGGCACAGGAAGGATTTGGGATGAAAACTTAATCAGGTAACAAAAACTATTTTGTTTCTATTCGAAACTATCAGATTGTTTCTGAATGTGAAGGAAATAGCTGCTGTAACTGAATAATGACTTACGTGAAAAGCTGTTTAGTACTCACCTCTTACATATGGTGAGTTTATAAAACTGGTTATTGAATGTAGCTATAATTATGTATCTTGAACAGACAGAAATAGCCTTTGGTAAATATAAGTATAATCTGAAACATGGTTGTTCAGAGTTTTGAAGAATTGGTTGAAAATTTACAGGACAAATTACATGAAAAAGATAAATTGTGATATTTTCTATTACAGCCAATGAGAGAATGTAAGCCTTTTCATTGGTGAAGTGAAGAGAACTTTGATGTGATTGAAAAACTGTTGGGCATAGTGCTCATTAAGTAGAAAGCAGCAGGAAATTATTTATTTTGGTGGATTGGGGAACATTTTTAAGGTATATTTTTTAGAACCTTTAATGCTTTAATGTAATAAGCATGCCTAAAGGTAGTTCTCCTTTAGTAGTAATTTCACACATTGTAACATATTACATGTTCATATTATGCTATATAATATTCAATAACATTTATAAGAATAATTTAAGTCAGCTCATTAAATCATTCAATGACATCTTTGCACTAAAAACTTAAAAATAGAACATAGTAACATTATGAATTACATACACTCCTATGGCTTAAACCATGCTAATTTAATGCATGGTTGGATGGGCCAAATGTACAGTATGGTATCCAGCTATATTATCTAATGTCAGGTGGTGGTGCTGTAGTATTTTGTTGTGTTAAAAAGAAAAAAATTGTTCCCTACAAGTAAGCAAAATGCTGATGGTGGAAAGTATTTCAGAGATTTGGAATTCTTGGATGATGCTGCAACCTATCAAATACTTTGAATACTCTTCTGCAAATACAGGAACTGGTTGGAAAAGTCATCTGGCATGAATATTTCAATTCACCTTCCTATACTGAAATCAGTTTTCTTTTTTCTTTTTTATTTTATTTTTTAAAATATATATTTTATTGATTTTTTACAGAGCGGAAGGGAGAGGGATAGAAAGTCAGAAACACCGATGAGAGAGACATCGATCAGTTGCCTCTTGCTCGCCCCCTACTGGGGATGCGCCCGCAGCCAAGGTACATGCCCTTGCCGGAATCGAACCTGGGACCCTTCAGTCCGCAGTCCGACACTCTATCCACTGAACCAAACCAGTCTCGGCTGAAAACAGTTTTCTGAAATGAAAATGAGAGCCTGAACTCTAGCCCCAAGATGTGAAGTCTTAATTCCTCTGACTTACGAATTCTTAATTCCTCCAAAATGTTATCTGATTTCAAAGTTTACGAAAATAAATTATCAATGTCTCATTGACATTTATCATTATCTCCTGTGTTCAGACTGCTTCTGACTATGAAGGAGAAGTTTGTATCAGACTAACCTTCCCAATGAAAATATCAACAATGAAACACACACACACACACACACACACACACACACACACACACACCAAAAATTAGTTGCTTGAAAGAATTAGAGAGCAACCTGAGTAGCACCAAGCCAGTATGAAGCAAAATATATTAGCGAGCCAAACCTTCCCTGCCACCTTCTCCCCTGAGAACCTTTGCTGTTTTGCAACACAGGGCACTTGGGCAGCAAGGTAAGCTTACAGAAGTCTCATAAGGGGTTATTATCAGGATTTCTTTTCCTCTTGGTTTTCAGTTATTTGGTACTCTCTTCCGGAATTCCTGGCAATTGTTTAAGGTAATGCTATTCATTGTGCATGGCATATTTTAAAAGAACTTAATGATGTTATTTCTATCAAGAAAACCTAATTTACACCTGGCTGCATTTCATTAATTTTTATGGGCATTTCATTGGTCATATTTAAACAAATATCAAGAAAGAAATGTGCACAGGTAAATATGAGTTGCCTCTGGAAATAGTGAGTTTCCTATAGTGACAGGAGTATGTTTGGCCAACCACCCCGGGGAAGTGTTCAGAAAGGATTGTTGTATGTGAAGTTGGTTGGATTAGATCACCCTCAGTATTCCTGTCTATAATGGATTTTGTGAGTTTATTTCTTAGGCAAAGAAAGTACTCTGCTAACAGGAGACAGAGTCCAAACCAACAGATCCAAATCCATCCAATATAGAGTTCAAGTTTCTAAAGGAACATGAAATAGATTACAGATCCATGTGAATTCTGTTGTGATCAGTAACACAGCAGTTTCAGAAAGTCCCATGAAAAGTCAATGGGAAAAAGAACTGTACTTACTAGAGGTCATATTAAAAGTATCCTTGATCCTGGTAAAATGCGTCATGAGACAGGCTATTCTAAGTAAAGGCAAGACGAGAATGAAGAAAAAAATGAGGAATGTAGCCCCTTCCAAAAAAAAAAAAAAAAAGGGTGGTTAGTTGTAGATATTGCATGAAAACTAAAGGTTAAGACAAGGTTAAAGCCAATTACCATTGGTGGAACCACAGAAAAAACCAGGAAGCTAGAGGTAAAAATCAGGGGATGCATTAAAGAGAGCCAGCAGAAATCAAACTTTAGAATCAAAGAACCAAAATCTAGGGAATTTTATACATGACCACAGCCTGACCACAGAACCTCCCAGCATGCAGGCACACTAGCAAGCTGGAGGCACATGGTGGCCTATACTCCCTTCAGATCTTTGTACTACAGATATTGTCATGTCCATATTTCTGAGGCCAGTGTACCACTGTTCCCAGGACTATGCTCGAATGGGACAGGGAGAGAGCAAAGCCACTTAGCACAAGCTTGTGCACTTTCCAAATTTATAAGGGAGACAATTTGTTTATTTAAAATTGTATTATATACTAGAGGCCTGTGGCATGAAGATTCATGCAACAGGCCTTCCTTCCCCTGGCTGCTGGCACTGGTTTTGCTCCAGCACGAGGGACGCTGGCCTTCACTCTGGCTGTCACCTTCAGTGTTCGCTCCGGCCGGAGCCTTCAGTCTTCTACAGCAGGAGCACCGCCTCTGTAGCTTCCTTCACTCACTGCCCTGCACCTTATAGCAAGCATTCCACCCTGCTCGGCTGCTCCAAGTCTGTATATGAAATTAACCCACCATATTTGTTGGGTTAATTTGTATACCCACTCCTGAGTGGCTGGTGGTCATCACAGAGGTATGGTCAATTTTGCATATTTCTTTTATTATTGTAGATATCAATACATATCTAATTTCACAAGCTTATGGAAATGCAATATCTCTCTGTCTCTTGTTTAATCTCTCATTCTCTCCTTTTTGCTTCCATCACCCAGTTCTCTCCCTGTATCCCTTCTCCTGCATTAATATCATTATTTACAGGATATGTAGATAGACACATATAGGATTGCTCTGTCATTGTTTTTCTTTCATTTCCATTCACTCACAGGAAATCCCTCAAGACTGGTGGAGTTCCAACACGTTGTCCTCAGTGGCTGCATAATTCCATGAAATGCTGGCTCCACAATTTCTAATCTAGTCAACCACTTCTTGTTGATTGCCATTCATTTTATTCAAACTTTTGACATGACATGTACATAAATATAAATATAAATATAAATAATATAAACATAAACATAAACATAAACATAAACATAAACATAAACATAAACATAAACATAAATATAAACATAAACATAAATATAAATATAAATATAAATATAAATATATCTGCAGTTATTTCTATGGGACAAATTCCCCAGAGTAAGATGGCTGGGTGAAAGGATTCATACATTTTTAACAGATATTGACAAATTGCTTTCCAAAAATGCTGTAACAATTCACAAATGTAATACTATAATTCTATTAATATAAAACTGGATTTATTTTGGAATAAAATTTAAAATTTGCAGGATTATTTGGAAAATACATAAGCCTTCAATGAAACATGGGACTTTCAGGCATCCACATGCTAATATTCTCTAGGAAGTGGCTTTTCTCTTCTCTGTCAAGTTTGAGAAGTCCTAGGTTACATGAAGATCGTACCTAACCTGTAGAAACAGTATGTAACTTCTTTGGTAGAGTTTACAAAAGCTAAGCCTGACAGCAGTCCATTCCTAGGGGACAGGAGCTTCCTTCCCTGAGGTTGGAGTGCTGTAGCCCTGCTATAATATTATACTGTTGTTCGCAGAAGAAAAGAATCCCAGCCTAAGTAACACGAGAGAGTCCTCAGATTCTCCTCAATATTTTTAAGAAGTGACTGGATGGAATTCTTAGCTCCTCCCTGGCAGGAATAGAAGCCAAAAGGCTCAGGCTCCTACTGCAGTTCCAGAAAGCATGGGTCTCAGGTCACATGCTTTAGAGCTACAGATATATCTATGTGGCAAGCAGACGATCAATGGTCTCCCCTTTGCAGGGATAGCTCTCTCAGTATATCATGACATAAGGGGGATTTTTCGGTTTAGATTGGAGCAGCCTCTATGCCCTCCAGCTTAGTGTTCTAGGCACATAGGAGAAAGACCAGACTCAGGAATCCCGCTGTCATTCGAAAACCTGTAATTGCTCTTCTTGGAAGGATTCTAAGATCAAACATCATCTTCACAGTGGCTCAACTCTGGCATTCAAGTGACACTTTCAGACACAAAGATTATCTCTTTACTTAAATTACTTTCTTTGGCTATTCAAAGGCTAGAGAAATCCCTTTCCCTCAGCAAAGATTTTAATATTAAAGAAGCTTCAAGTGTAAATAAAAGCAATTCAAGTTTTTAAGAATTATTTCAACCTTCTATAAATTCTGATGATTCCTACTGAAATCTAATGTTCAAATCTTTGGAAAGAAAAAATTAATGTTTACCTCATGTCGAAAATTTTAAACACTATAAAATGAATCTAGGTCTTGTTTGGGAAATTTAAATGGAGTTTTCTTGAAGTATTAAGTTATGGTGACTTTGGACAGTGTGTGTCTAAGTCTCTCAATTCTTCATATAAAAAGCTTTGATATTTTACTATTTAAAATCCAAACCTGTCTCCTCCTCCTCCTCCTCCTCCTCCTCCTGCTCCTCCTCCTCCTCTTCCTCCTCCTCCTCCTCCTCCTCCTCGTTCCCCTTCTTCTCCTTCTTCTTCTTCTCCTTCTCCTTCTCCTTCTCCTTCTCCTTCTCCTTCTCCTTCTCCTTCTCCTTCTCCTTCTTCCTCTTCCTCTTCCTCTTCCTCTTCCTCTTCCTCTTCTTCTTCTTCTTCTTCTGGCAGTATAAATGTGAACTTGAAAAAGCCATTTAAAGGTTTAGTACTTAAGGGAAGTCGAATCACTGAGAGGGAGGAACCAAGATGGCGGCATAGGTAAACACCTATTGTTCTGCCCTGCACAACAATTCAAAAACTACAACATAACAACAAAACAAACATCACCCAGAATCACCTGACAGCTGGCTGAGTGAAAACTCCATAAATAAAAGTAAAGGTGGGACACTGAGACTCAGAAGAGCTGCAGGAGCACAGCCTTGAAGATATGCGCGGAAGCAGGTTAGGAGCCGTCCTGGTCGTGTGCACAGGTTGTGGTTGGAGCTGGATTTCGCCAACGGGGAGGGCGGAGACGTCCCACTGCATGGATTTCCCAGCACCAGGCGAGGTCCGAGATCTGGGGTACATGGAGAGATCCCACTGCACAGATTCCCCAGCGCCAGGTGCAGTCCAAGATCCTGGGATGCACCCTGAAAGCTGGGCACGGCAGAGGTCTCCTAGTCTGAGTAGAAACCAGGTTGCTGGGAAAAGCAGTTTGCGTGCGCGTAAACTGAGCGACAGCACAGACACACGGCTTGCCCCCTGGTCCCAGAAACCAGCAGACTGCTTTGTTTTACAACCCTGGGCGAGACTTTCGGTGTGCAGACTCATTTGGGGAGAGGCAGAGTTGTCTGGCAAGGGGTAGAGACTAGCGGCTTTCTCTTGGAGGTGTCTGCAACAATTGCCACCCAACAGAGACCCGCACACTCAAGCACAGCATAGGTCGTAGCTGACGCTAAGACTGCCAGCTCAGCTCAGAGACTCCGCCCATTCAACCTGAACACAGTCTCCCTTCACAGCCAATTGGCCTGGAGGTCAAACCCTCTTAGGGCTAACAACAACAAGCTGGGCATAAATTCAAAATTACTGTATAGCCCATAAAGGATTGCAGTAAGAGTACCCACCTCAGGTAACTGGGGAGGCTCAGCCACTGTCCCTTTGAGGATATCTACCATATAAAGCAGCCACCATGCAGAGATATGGAAAGAAATCAGGTGTGAAAGAAATGGAGGAAAAAAGACGACTAGACATAGAGTTCAAAACCACAGTTATAAGGCTTTACAAGAGGCTCCTAGAAAAGGCCGATCAACTTAATGAGAACTACGAGGAAATAAACCAGACCAACGAGGAAATAAACAAGACCAATCAGGAAATGAATGAGACGTACAAGAAAATGAATGAGAACTACAAGGAAATGAACAAGACCTCTGAGGAGATGAACCAGACCCTCACGGATATGAAAAAGGACCAACTAGAAATCAAGCATACACAGACTGAAATAAAAAATATTACACAAAGCCCTAAAAGCAGACCAGAGGGCCACAAGAACCAAGTCAAAGATTTGAAATACAAAGAAGCAAAATCCACTCGGCTGGAAAAGTAAGAAACAAAAGAATCCAGATAATTGAAGATAGTGTAAGGAGCCTCTGGGACAACTTCAAGCATGCCAACATCTGAATTATTGGGGTGACAGAAAAAGAGAGAGAGCAAGACAATTAAAACCTATTTGAAGAAATAGTGACTGAAAACTTCCCCCACCTGGTGAAAGAAACTGACTTAAAAGCCCAAGAAGTACACAGGACCCCAAAATATAGGAATCTAAAGAGGACCACACCAAGACACATCATAATTAAAATGCCTGTTTTTTTTTTTTTTTTTTTTTTTTTTTTTTTTTTTTTTTTTTTTTATGGGTGTCCTGCAGCTGGTTTTACAAATGGAATTTTCTTTTCTGGAGTAAGAATTTTCTACATGTATTTTACTTATAGGACACCCATAAAAAAAACACACATGGTGTCAAAATAAGCCAAAGGAAAATCATTTAGGCAAAAATAAAAAGAATCCCAAGTCTATTTTGCAGAGAGGATCCCTTTGTTAACCTTTGGTTGAGAATGTGTTTGTGTGTTTGCAGAGAACAACTCCAAGACCATGTGGGTTCCTGCGACAGTGAGGAACTGACGGGCCTGTTCCAGCCACGAGGATGGTCCAGAGATGGGGGACGCTGACGACACCTTGCCATGCTAGCAGTCGGCAGCTGTGCGTGGCTGCAGGCGGCCCAGGACCAAACCAGAGAGGGTGGATCTTGCATTGCCACGATGTGTCCACCATCTGGATACCATTGCTGACATGTACACATGAAGAACTATTTGACATTGAAACTGGGACTCAGAACAGTTGGACATTGAAACTGACACTCAAACTTTTTTTGCTCTTATACATTTGTTTTCAGTATGCAGAGGCAAGATATTTTTGAAGAAAAGAAACAGAGGAGAGTGATTGATATAGAGGCAGGGTGGCCTTGAACAGGCTGTCAAGCTACAGGGGGAAGGCTGGAGTGGAGGGGAGGCAGATGCTGGGGGAGATCAACCGAAGGACTTGTATGCATGCATATGAGCATAACCAATGAATGAAAGACTCTGGGGTGGGGAGGGAGGCAGGTGGGGACATGTGCTGGGGGGTAGGGGAGGCTGGGGGGAGAATATTGGGGGGGGAGGAAAACATATGTACTACTATTAAATATAAGTTATATTGTAAATAAAATTTAAAATAAATAAATACATAAATAAACAAACAAACAAATAAATTAATTAATTAAAATGCCAAGAGCAAAGGTAAAGAGAGAATATTAAAAGCAGCAAGAGAGAAACAGTTGGTTACCTATAGGGGAGCACCCATACGATTGTCAGCGAATTTCTCAACAGAAATGATGCAGGCCAGACGGGAGTGGCAAGAAATATTCAAAGTAATGAATAGCAAGAATCTACAACCAAGATTACTCTATCCAGCAAAGCTATCATTCAGACTTGAAGATCAGATAAAGTGCTTCATAGATTAGAAAAAGCTAAAGGAGTTCATCACCACCAAACCAATATTATATGAAATGCTGAAAGATATTCTTTAAGAAGAGGTAGAAGAAAAAGGTAAAAATATAAATTATGAACAACAAATACACATCTATCAACAAATGAATATAAAAATCAAGTGAATTGATAGTCTGATGAACAGGATAAACTGGTGAATATAACAGAATCATGGACATAGAGAGGGAATGGACTGACAATTCTTGGGGAGAAAAGGGGTGTGGGAAGTACAGCAAGATACTGGACAAAAATCTTGCAACAATGGGAGAGGACAGTGGGGAGGGGGAGGGAAGGGTGGAGGGTGGAATGGGTACAGGGTGGAGGGGAGCTATAGGAGGATAAAAAGGGGGAACAATGTAATTAATAAAGTGAACAATAAAAATTAAAAAATTAAAAAAAAATTTAAAAAGAAAAACAAACAAATAAATAAATAAATAAATATCACCTGTATAAAAACAAACAAACAACAAAAAAAACCCTTAAGTTTGGCCATATTGTCAAATATTATTGGGCATAACCCAGGTACTTTATACCCTTTTCATCTTTGAAATGCACATTTTTTATTTAAACTAAAAATGAACATAAATATATAAGGTCATGAAGAATCTATAATATTACTTTTTAATCTGAGAGAGGATGTTTCATTAGGATGTTCTAAAATTGGAGAGCATAATAATGATGAGACACGAGCTAATATTAATTCAGTAGAACTGAGCAAGTATAGCCAGCACTTTGTCATTTTAAAAGACACAGCCCTAATTCTAAAGGACATATCAATTCCAGGTTGATTTCATTGTTACACTAGAAGCATGAAGTAATGAACACATAATTTATTGAAGGTGTAATTTCTTACTTACTTAGACTGCTGACAAATTGTTGAAAAATTGCACAGAATATTATCCCATATTAATTATTCTTAGTTTATACCATGTTATCATTCTTGTTTCAAAAGGCAAACTAGGTGTTTTAGTTACAGATATTATTCTTTCAGTCAGCACATGAACATAGTGATAGTTTATAATCAGCAGAGCAGTTAGACTTCTGTCATCACCTAACAAAAACTAGTAAAAACATTTTGATGCTAATTTGGTAAGACAAGAAAACTAAACAGAATTCATTTCAGTTATTTAAGTCCTGTCACTGATGTTCATGCCTTATGGCTCAGAAAAACTATTCAGATGTCGCTTTCTAATCATGTTCCCCGAATTAATCTTTTAGCTGGTGGATCATGATGTGATTCACTGAAATAATACTGCCCTCAATTCTATGTCATAAAGACAGATGGGAGCAGGGATGGAAAGGGCAAATAACTGCACTGTTGTGATAGGAAAATTTAGGATAATACATACAACTCTGAAATTATTATTTTTTAAATCAGTTTGGAGACTAGTCAAGATTCAAAATATGATCACACTTGAATGTATGGCCTCTGCTGCAACATATGCCAGTGACAGACTTAAAATATATATAGAAGTAACCATGGTCACCAAATGAGGACAGAGTTGGGAGTCAGAATTGGAAGAGAAAAGGAAGCCATGGTAAAGGCTCCCACTTTGGAAGAAGGCTCCTATGGAGACAAGTACACACTGCAACCCACTCCGCAGTGACCATCAGGGAAGGGGCAGCCTTGTCAAGAACACTGGAGAAATTTGCTGCTCACTGCAGACCCAGCGACATTGGAAAAGTAGACACAGCCTGCTTACCTCTACCTGGCAACTCCCTACATTGTGATTGCACCAGTTAGTGTCAGCATAGCACAGGAGCTGTGTGAAGACTTGGCAGATACAACTGCTGAACAAGGAAAGTGAACATGGCAGAAAAATTAGAAATGATAGTAACAATAATATAAACCTGTACATAAAAGCTGCAAAACATACAATGCTAAGAAAGGCAGACAACAAAATATATAGAAATTTACTATGAATTAATTCATTTTATGGACTATTATAACAAAGATTTAAAAATAAGTGTGTTTAAGATATTCAGATAAATAAATGAAAGCATACCCATTTTAAATACACACACACACACACACACACACACACACACACACACACACACACACACCCCACGACATTCTGGAATGGAAACAGGCAGAAATGAAACATGGATACAGAAGAGAACTAACTGGAATAAAAGAAAACTTTGGAAATGAAAGTTTGGTCACTTAAATAAAACCAGTCCAGATGGGATTAACTCTAGACTTGACAGTGGAATTGAGATTTAATGAATTGTCAGAATTCTGAGGAATTTCCCACGGAGCAACACAGAAAGACAAAGAGGTACAAAGAACAGTTAAGGAAACTGGAAGACAGATGAAGAGTAAGAGAAATACTTGAAAAGATAAATAATGTCTGGAAAGTTATAAGGTACCCAGGACTAAATCATACAAAGGATGTGAAGGACCTTCTTGAAGTAAATTATGAAATGCTACAGAAAAATATAAAAGATCAGTTGAGTCCATGAAAAGATATAGCATATTTACCAAAAAGAAAACTTAATATTAGTTCCCCCCAAATCATTATATTAACCCTCAAAATAATTGTAACAAAAGTCTTAAGTTTGATCTAAAATTCATATGTAAGAAAAAGGTCCAAAAATAGGCATGATGATAATAAAGAAAAAAGAGTAAAATAAATTACTCTGCCAGATCTCAAAATTAGTCTAAAGCTATAATAATTAAGACAGGGCAGACTGGCACAGAGAAAATCAGATGGGGAAGATGGAGCTCAAAATAACCCTATGCATGCATAGGGAGCATGAGGTGGTAGTGAACCTTGGCATGTACAGACAATTCAATAAATAGTTATGCTAGACATATAAATCAAATGATAATTTACAAGAGAAATAAAAAATGTATAAGAAAAGTGAAATTTCAAACCTTAGTGAAATATATTAGGGAAAAAACATAGGTCAGGAAGAATTTCTAAAGAAATGGAAAGAGAGCAATCCATTTATAATGGAAAAGATTAATAAATTTGATTAAAGTTAAATTAAAATGAGAATCCTCTATGCAAAAAAGACACCATAAGTAAAATGCATTTTTGATATTCATATAACCAACAAAGGATTACTAACCAGAATATATTGAAAAGCTTAAAATAAATTAAAAAATGAATAAAAATGTGGCAAGTATATAAATTGGAAATTTATAGAAGAAATATTAATCAGACACAAATTTATATATGAAGTAGGTTTTCACACAGACTAATAATCAGGAAAATGAAAATTAAAGCAATAAGATGCTATTTATACCCTTTAATTGGCAAAAACAGAAAAATATGACAATGACAACTTCTGGCAAGGACGGAGATTGAACTGCCTACAGAGCCAGGGAACATGAATTGAGACATCACTTGGAATGGCTTTTGGCCAAATATGGTTAAAGAAAGAACTATGCACAAACCTTTGGGTCCAGCAATTCTACTTAGAAACTTTCCCCTTAGTGGTTTTCATTGGAGTCATGAAACAGAGGATGATTTGTGGGATTATGTTCGCAGCTATCCCAATAATGGTGCACAACCAGCACCAGTGCAGATGCACAGGTGAGGAATCAATTCATAGCGGGATGTGGGGAATCATGACTTCGTTCTCCAGGGGGCCTGAGTGAAGAAGGCTGTGAGGGGCATTCATAGCCCCATTGTTGGAAATAGTGAGATAAAATACGTGTTCATCAACAGGAGAATGGATATACACATTGTAATATATACCAGAACACTGCATAAAGTTATTAGAGAAAACTCCAGCTATATAATATAGGTCAATATAGCTAAATTTAAAAAATAATGGAGAATGAAATAATTTCAGATTATTACATAGTCTGATACCATTAGTGTACCATTGGTGTAAAACCTTAATATATGTAAAAAAATGGCACTATATTTTAAGTGCAGGTACAAACATGTGTAGAAAAATATAAAGCAAATTCAAGGGACAGCTGAGCTGCAGAATTATGTTGGAAAAGGAGACTGGGGTTGAGCAAAGGTTCATAGGAAAAATCAACTTAACTATAATGTGTTATCTCCTTATATAGCAAATTATGGAAAATACTAATATATGCTAAACTATTGTGGTTGGAAGATGGGTATTGGTATTATGTCCTATAATTTCTGCATGTTTATGAAATAGTTCTTACTTTAAAACGCAGACTAAAGAAATCGATGAAATCTAAGCGTTCAGACTTCTCTGGACCTGTAAGATCTGCAGCATTTGTGACCTATGTCATCTCATCTGGATTATTTTGAGAGTTTCTGTGAGTCAGAGTTTGTGTCTTTTAAAGTCATCCTCCCTGCTTCCCTGCTGCCGGAGTGATCTCTCTAAAACAGAATCTGACCCCCGGTTGCACTTCAGAGCCCCACCTTCAGGCTCCACAGCCGGCTTGCAGGCCTTCTTTGCTGCAGACCAGAAACCCATGTCCAGCTTTATCTCCCAGCCCCCCAACAGTTCATGCTTCCAAAATGCCAATTTCTTTTTGTTTCTTTTTCCCATATTTTGTTAATATGTATTTTATATATGTATTTTTGTTGTCAGTATTACAAATGTCTCCCATTTTCCCTCTCCCCTCCACTCTCCCTCCCCACCACCCATGTCTTCACCACCCTATTGTTCATGTCCACGGGTTAAGCATATAAGTATATACGTTCTTTGGTTTATCACTGTTTTTTCCTTTTGTCCTTTTGCTCAGGTCGTTTCCCTCATGGAACACTGCACAGGCCTGGCCTCCAGCTGGATGACCTAATTGATTGACCTGATTGGGTTGGGTACCCTCCTGCAGCCTCCATAGGACCTTCATCTTTCCTGTCTTTTGGATATTGACACTGAAGGAGTATGACTTATTAACTATTGTAGCTCTTAAGAGTTAATACAATACCTGGCCAGAAATACTTAACCTAATTGGATGGTGAGCTCTATATTTACTACTATTTCCCCCCTTTCTGGCTCTCCCTAGCTGATGCAGTATTTCATTTCACTGTGTAATGAAACAAAAATAAGCTCAGGTCACTCGCTTATCAGCTCCTGCATTGTTTTGTAATCTTAGAGTGCTGACCAAAGTATATGTTAATGAATTTCTGCAGTTAGAAGGCTGGAAAGAATCCCTCCTCAATTTTCTGATTTTGGCCTAAAATATAAACTTACTGA
This sequence comes from Antrozous pallidus, assembly GCA_027563665.1. Taxonomy (NCBI): domain Eukaryota; kingdom Metazoa; phylum Chordata; class Mammalia; order Chiroptera; family Vespertilionidae; genus Antrozous; species Antrozous pallidus. Next base: position 16,648,558 of record CM050513.1, read on the forward strand.
CTCAGTATCCCCAAAAAGTAAATCCTGGTGAAAATATAATAAGCATTTTTTATTGTATTATCTCTCATTATATTTCCTGAGACAGCCTTCTCCCCAGCCCTTCCCTTCATACCCAGGGTGTCCTACTGTCATTCTCTTACATTTTAATTTATCCCCTTTGTAATTTATCATACAAGGTCCAGACACTATCACATAGGTTTATAGGGTCTGCAAAGCAGATTCTCATCCAGTCTGGGCCTAAATTAGAGTTAAACTGTAGAGTGGTGTTTCTAGATATAGTTTAGTCTGCTTGTCTATTACATCAGAGATAATGTACTAGTTTGGGTTTAAAATAAATGATAACAAACTATAATTACTTAATTTGACTGATTTATTGCTCAGTAATTTTTTCCAAGTACCATCAATGATGTAATAAATATTTTGGCACAAAGCAAATTTTGAAGTTTATGACACCCTTGTGGACTTCTGTGCTGATACGTCTCTCCCCAGATTTATTTAGCTCCTGGGAAATAACTCACAGCATTATCCTCACCACATCACCGACAAGTATTATTTGCAGATGCCTCACAAAGTCCTATTCTACATGGTACTGAAGACTTTGCTATGGAAAAGGGAAAGATATGAAAAAGGAGGTGATTATATACTTTCAGTCATTACCAGCTACCACACAACCACATCCATTAAAAAACGATAGTACCCTGGACTATTTCTCTTTCTTTCTAGCTTTGGATATGAAGACTGATAAGGAGGGAACAGTGGGTTAACAATTAGCTCCACTCCCAGGATTTCCCAGGATCATTGATGAAAAGGCTAGAGATTTGGCACCCAGTCCAGCTATGGTTTCTTGGGCACAGCCGCCCAGTCACCCCATTGTCCAGCCCACCATCTGCACTTTAGGTAGCCCTCCAAACACTGCAAAAGAGCTTCCAGAGGTAGAGAGAGCACAGACACATATCCTAGCTGCTAGGATGCCAAAATCTCAGTTATGCCAGTACCCAGGAAGACATGTTTTAATTATGACCTTTTACCTAACAATATTCTCATCACTGTTTTCATATCTCCAATTCCACTTCTAAATCAGATCCCCTGTGAGCCCATTGTGTACTGAAGACAAACACAAAAACAAAAAAACCCCACAAACATTTGCATATTGGAAATTCTAATACCAGCTATGGAATGTTGAAGCCACCAGGAAACTGACATTCTTCATGACATTTCCCCATTTTCTGCTGCTTATAGTGGTCTAAAGAGACACCCTCAAACTGAAACTGGATTTCTGAGCCCCCAGCTACAGCATGACTAATAATACAACTTGAGTGAGCTGCGGCACCGTGAGATTCTGGAGGGATGGGTCTGGAATGCATGTCTTAGAATGCCAGTGACGAAAACCTCCAGGCTTCCCACAGCCCACCCGCCATGTGGCAGCTGGAAGGGGGTGCTGCCTGCTTCTCTGCACAGGATGCCAAAAGAGCTCTTCTTTAATGAACATGCCTAGATTGGCAAACTGAGAGTATGGTATGTCCTGTGAATCTAGTTGTTTGGATTAAAAGGGAAAATCACATAGTGACCAAAGTCCACTATGGTGATGATGATGTAGTCACAGTGAATGTCCCCAGATTAACTGGTGGTCAAGGTTCACAGTCCAGAAGTGCCTGGAAAGCATCCCTCCACTCACAAAGTGCCATCACACTGTCAATCTGATTACATTCAAAGTGCTTGAATGACAATGAACTAGCTTAAAGACACAAAATGCTCCAGCTTGAATGACAACAGAGTAATTAGAAAAAAAATGCCACGTGAGTACATCTTCTCCATTCAGCAGCACAGAACTGTGTCCAATCCATGCACCACAGCTAACACAGTGTGGCTGTCTGTGCTTGCCTATGCCTACCACCCACAGGCCCCTCAGCTCCATGGAAGTCACTGCCAAAGCCACAGAGAGGCCAGTTTTCCAACCACCTCCACAGCATGGAGCTTGGCAGAGGTGGCAGAGCATGTGGAGCCTGGAATCTGGAGATAGATGACCTGGGTGTGAGCACCAACTCCACACATGCTAATTCATAAATCTGGCCAGCTTACTTCAGCTTTCTTTGCCTCATGTTTCCCATCTGAATAATGGGGCTAAAATAGCATTTACCTCATGGGTGGTAGAAGAGTTGGGTTAATATGTGAAAAGCTCTTGATATTATAAATGCCATGTAAGTGGCAGGCATCAAACACGATGTTGCTTTTGCTATAGAGCACATGAAAGAGAAAAGAGTGGTCCCCCTGAAGGTTTCCCACTCCATAAGGACAACGGTTTAGGGTCCACCTCAGTTGTGAGATGGAACTTCTCAGCTTAATTCAATGGACAATCAATTATAGTTCAAGCGAATTAAAATAAAACAAACAAAAGACATGATAAAAAGAGCAAAACATTAGTCAAGTTGGCAAGGTAAATAAGTAGAGGTGGAAAAATCTCTTCTTCTCCACTGAATTTACTTTCCATGGTCCCCTTGGCTGGGCTAGAGAAAATTATTTTCATAATTTTAATGGCATAAGTAAAATAAGGATAGATTCATAGCCTTAATATTGTGAGGACAACATGAAAAATGAGAGTGAAACACATGGGAGCATGTCTCTCTGCGGTGTGAGATCAATATTAAAAATTGTAATTGTCTTTTCCTTAGAAGCAAAAAATATCTCTGCAACAAAACAAATCACTTTTGGTTTTCTATCCTCTGAAGAAATTTCTGAAGTTACCAATAATGAATCTTAATGTTTGTGAAAGCCCTGGACATTCTTTCCCATCATCCTGTGTATCAGAACCTTCCAGAAATGAGATAAACATGAAATTGACAAATGCAGCCTGGCAGCTGAGGCCTCTGGCACTTCCAGAACCTCTGCACTTCACCAATCTCACAGGGTCCTGAGCTCTGGCCTATGGGACACAGCGGTGCTTCCGCAGGGTCAGAGCTGACTTGCATCTTATCTGGCCACCGGTGCTTCCCATTTTACTGTTTTCTGAATTTCAGAACTCTGTGTTGTTCATTTACCCTATGGTGGTTGTGTAGGGCATTCCAGGAATTTCAGGGCTGAGCAAGGAACACTAGAACCACAGGGTGGCAGTCACCCAGAGAGGTGTCACAAGATGATGCTTTTGGACAACCTTGAATACAAGGAAAGTCCCTCACAGCATACGATGGTCCAGAGGCTAACACACAGTTTTACGGTTCCGCAAAAGAGATTCTAAATGGCTAAAAGCATGTTTATTTGGGCTATGTTTAAAACAACCGGATGTGTAAATATTTGAATTTGGTGTTCGTCAGCTTTTGAGCTAGTAAGTCTCAACTCTTAGCTCATTGATATAATCTGCCTTTCAGGCCAAATGAAATCTAAGATATATATTTTCCTGACTAGTATTATTTATGCTAAATGGTTAAATAATTTGACCTAAGAACCCATTGGTAATTTCTGATTCTTTTGCTACTTAATAACTTTGTTTTTCTGAACCTAGTTCCCATATCTGAAAAGTCGGCCACCTCCTCGTGTTTATGGCACTGCTCCTTGAACCTAGCAATTGAACTGAGTCCCAGAGAAGATGCATGGGAAGCCCCTGAGATGTTTGATAAAGCATCCACCTTACCAAACTTGTATTTCTGGGTGGAGAAAATCAGTAATCAGCATTTCTTCCCACAGCTCTCCAGATGATGGGCAACCAGGCTGAGCCAAGATTCTGGAAGCTTTTATGGGAAATGCAAGATGTGATCTCTGCTCTCAAGAATTTCCTTGTTGTTTCATTGCAACAAGACAAATGCACTTTGGGAACAAAAGAGAGGTTCAAACAAAAGGAAATTATGAATAAAGCCTGAGGACTGGAGAACACCAAGATGGCGGCATAAGCAAACACCTATTGTTCTGCCCCGCGCAACGATTTAAGAACTACAACATAACAGCAGAACAGACAAGCACCCAGAATCGCCAGAAAGCTGGCTGAACGTAAACTCCACTAATAGGAGCAAAGGTGGGACACAGACTCAGGACCGGCGGGAACGCAGCCTTTCAGACGGAAAGAGGTTAGAAGTCGCCCTGGACGCGCGTGCGCGGGCTGGGGCTGGAGCAGGGACCGGCCGGATTTAAGTGGGGCGCGGCAGAGACTCCTAGTCCCAAGGGTCGCGCAAACCCGAGACTTGCCCCCTGGAAACTTGTCTCCTGGTTCCGGAAACCATCTATTTTACAGCCCTGGGCTGGACTTTTGGTGTGCAGGCACATTTGGGGAAAGGCAGAGTTGTCTGGCAAGGGGAAGAGACTAGCGGCTTTCTCTTGGAGGTGTCTGCAGTCATCCCCATCCAACAGAGACCCGCTCGCGCGAGCGCTGCATAGGACCCAGCTGCAGCCGCCGCTGTCGCTTCGGCGCAGCCCAGAGACTCCGCCCATCCAACCTGAACACAGTCTCCCTTCACAGCCAATTGGCCTGGAGGTCAAACCCTCCTAGGGCTAACAACAAAAAGCTGGGTTTAAATTCAAAAACACTGAATACAACCCATAAAGGATTGCAGTAAGAGTACCCACCTCAGGTAACCGGGGAGACTGAGCCACTGTCCCTTTGAGGATAGCCACCACATAAAGCAGCCACCATGCAGAGACATGGAAAGAAATCAGGTGTGAAAGAAATGGAGGAGAAAAGACAACAAGACATAGAGTTCAAAACCACGGTAATAAGGCTTTTCAAGAGGCTCCTACAAAAGGCCGATCAACTTAATGAGAATTACCAGGAAATAAACAAGACCAACCAGCAAATGAATGAGAATTACAAGGAGATGAATGATACTTACAAGGAAATGAATGAGACCCTCAGGGAAATGAACAAGACCTCTGAGGATACGAACCAGACCCTCACAGACAAAAAAAAAGACCAACTAGAAATCAAGCATACACAGACTGAAATAAAAAATATTATACAAAGTCCTAAAAGCAGGCCAGAGGGCCACAAGAACCAAGTCAAAGATTTGAAATACAAAGAACCAAAATCCACTCAGCTGGAAAAGCAAGAAACAAAATGAATTCAGATAATTGAAGATAGCGTAAGGGGCCTCTGGGACAACCTCAGGCAAGCCAACATCCGAATTATTGGGGTGCCAGAAAAAGAGAGAGAGCAAGTTAATGAAAACCTACTTGAAGAAATAGTGACTGAAAACTTTCCCCACCTGGTGAAAGAAACTGACTTAAAAGCCCAAGAAGTACACAGAACCCCAAAATATAGGAATCTAAAGAGGACCACACCAAGACATATCATAATTAAAATGCCAAGAGCAAAAGATAAAGAGAGAATATTAAAAGCAGCAAGAGAAAAACAGTTGGTTACCTACAGGGGAGCACCCATACGATTGTCAGTGGATTTCTCAACAGAAACGATGCAAGCCAGACGCGAGTGGCAAGAAATATTCAAAATAATGAAGAGCAAGAATCTACAACCAAGATTACTCTATCCAGCAAAGCTATCATTCAGAATTGAGGATCAGATAAAGTGCTTCGCAGATAAGAAAAAGCTAAAGGAGTTCATCACCACCAAACCAGTATTATATGAAATGCTGAAAGACATTCTTTAAGAAGAGGAAGAAGAAAAAGGTAAAAATATAAATTATGAACAACAAATACACATCTATCAACAAATGAACATAAAAATCAAGTGAACTGATAGGCTGATGAACAAGATAAACTGGTGACTATAACAGAAACATGGACATAGAGAGGGAATGGACTGACAATTCTAGGGGAGAAAAGTGTTGTTGGAAGTACAGCAAGAGATTGGACAAAAATCTTGCAACAATGGGAGAGGACATTGGGGAGGGGGAGGTGAGGGCGGAGGGTGGGATAGGTACAGGGTGGAGGGAAGATATAGGGGATAAAAAAGGGGAAACAATGTAATTAATAAACTGAACAATAAAAAAAAAAAGCCTGAGGACTTTGTCTATGGGGCAAAAAGGAAAGTACCATGAGCTCTATCAAAGATGTGTGCTGAGTGGTAATGAGCAATTCAGGTTGATTGAGCTGGAGTAAGATGTTATTACAGATACCCACATAGAATATATGTTTAAATATCTCTGACTAAACTATAATATGTAGTCAAGATAACAGCCAATGAGACATTTTAGCAACAATTAAGGGAATAATAATAATATCTTACATTGGCAGAGTAATCAATTACGTTTTCAATTACATTTAATATTTCATCTTGTAAACCCTGTGAGATCTATAATTTTATTGATGAAGCAGTCATTGACTTCCTCGAGGAAAGAAAGGAAATGAACACTTGTGGAAACTCTTAATGAGAATATGGATAAAGCACTTTCAGAAAATTATTTTACTTAATCATATCTAATTTCAACAGCTTATACACAGCTGAAATTGTTAATTTCTAGTTCATGATACAGAGTCTCAGATGGCTAAGAAACTTGTCAGCAGTCACATAATAGTGAGGAAGGAATAAATTACCAATATCAATTCAGTTTTGCTCCATATCTAGTGCTATTCTCACTGCAATGAAACTGAGCACATTTAAGAATTATATTAACTCTTTTAGGTTCAATAACATTACATAATGTGAAAGGGGGAGTAATCAAAACTAGAAGGTAGAAATGAACTAATGTGGAAATGAATCTTTGTATGCATATCAAGGTTTTAAACATCTTTATTTGAGGGACAGCAGTGAGATTATTTACTCTATGATTCATTCAATGGTTACTAAAGGAATGAAATAATAGGGAAAAAAAGATTTTAAAAAACAGATGTGGCAGAAAAGCTATACAAAGGAGAAAATGCATAATAAAACCAGAGAGGAGTGTCAATGCATTCAGAGGTGGGCCTATAGAAATGTGAACCTTGTCAAATGTCACCTTGGAATGTGGTAGAAGGAGGCAGACACTGTAGTTTCTTCTAGTCATTAGTAAGCTTATTATTGAAGACTTTAGGGCAACGGAGTTTAGATACAGATTTTTAACATTTATATAACCAGGTCCTGAAATTAATTTTGGTGATAGAAAAAGTACTTTGCAATGGAAACTTAGGTATCTTTATGAAAACATGTTTCTAAATTTGTGACATGAGGAAGGCTAGGAATGAATAAGCCAAAGTATAATAGTGACTAACATTTATTTAACTAGGGGCCATATCTACAATTATAGTTTTACAAATATCTCATTTAATGCTCAAAGCAGTGTTCTTTAGTCTGGCTGGTATGGCTCAGTAGTTGAATGTCAACCTATGAAACAGGAGATCGAAGTTCAGTTCCCTGTCAGGTCACACATCCGGGATATAGGCTTGATGATCAGTTGGTGGTGTATAGGAGGCAGCTGGTCAATGATTCATTGTCATCACTGATGTTTCTATCTCTCGCTCCCTCTCCATTCCTCTTGGAAATCAATAAAAATATATTTTAAAAATAAATTACAAAAAGTAAAAGAGAGGAGAGTGTTTAATCATAGAAGAGGTAAGAATTTTTGAGGTAGACTTAAAATCAAGTAGATACAAATACAGTTGCTTTTCAATTAGGCTCTTAAGTCCTATTAGGAGAACATTATTTATGGGAAATTATACTTTCGTCAGAAGACAGGGGCATGGGTACACTAACGAGGTCAGAAGGCCTACTCTGAGATACCCCTCTCACATGTGCTGTCCCACCAGCTATGTCTGATATATGGCCAATCCTGATGTCCTGTTTGTAACAAAATGGACCAGAGGTGGTCAGTGGACTCAAGCAAGCCTTTGCATAAGCAGGCCAGTGACTTGAGCCCTAGAGCACAAATATGAATGGAATAATCAGAAGCTAACGAATACAGAAAATAGATGATGAATGACTCTGTCAAATGCTGCAGATTTATCTGAAGATACAGACATATGTCCATGGATGCCCATAGAAGTCCAGTCTCTCAGGAAAAACTTTAGGCATGCCCTTTCCCAAATGAGTGACCTTAATACCTTAAGCCTTGCCAATGTAGGGCTGCAACTGGCTCTGCTTTTAATGAAACACAACTTCTGTCTTTACTCTATGTCCCACTGTCCTTTCTTTACCTTAGGGATGTTAGTTTCTTTCTAATACTTGGATTTTTCAATTAAAATAAAATTGTGACTATCTTTGTTTTCATGTGACCCACTTATGTGATTAGAGGTATTGGGGTTACATGATACATTGTTAATGTGCTTCACAGACACACTTCCTCCAGAGTGGAGAGATCAATCAGCCACAGCAAAGTTGTTACAAAAGCCTGCCTTCAAGGAATAACTTCCCTCTCCAATATTAAAGAGGCGTAAATTATTCAACCCCTTTAGAAGAGGGTTTTACAGAGAAGTTTTCAAAGTCATTACAAATCATTTTTCTTTTTTGAAGAGTGATTTTCTTTGGAAACCAACCAAAGACAAAGTGGTTATTTTACCAAATTTAGGGTCATAAAAGCTATCTTATAACTTAACACAAAATATGTTCTTGGTTTTAGATAAAGTTTTCCACCTCAAACACCTTCATGGTTTTGGTGCCTCAAAAGAAAGCAACTATTACTAGTTTCTAAGGAGTTTATTTACAACCCATCCATAAAATTTTTCCTCAGCATAAGAAAAATATTCTTACAGATATTTTAAAATGAAAGTGCCAATTAGTTTTTATATACCAAGAGAGATAAACTAGAAAATATGGAAATCTAATGAACTGGTAAAAAAAAAAAAATCATGGGTACAATTTTAAACAACAGCTTACTTATAAGAACCATTGTACAATCAAATGTATTTTCAATTTCCCAAACCAGGATTTAAAAAATGAACAAAATTTTAAAGTTTGTTTTTAATTGTTTCAGAAAGATACTTATCTTATGTGTGTGTTTTTTCGAGAAAATTCCATGGTTTGAGGACCCATAGCATTCTTGTATAATATTTATTTTGCTGAGAGTAGATACATAAATTTTAGAAGACTTATTTGAAAAACCCTCTTCAGCATGGCCAGTACCTCGGTTGGAGCATCATCTTGTGCAACACAAAGTTGTGGGTTCAGTTCCTGATCAGGGGACATACCTAGTTTTCAGGTTCAGGGCACATACAAAAGGCAACAAATCAATGTTTTCTCTCACATAATTTTTTTCTCTCTCTCTTTCCAGTCCTCCTCCTCTAAAATTAACAAACATAATCTTAGGTGAGGAAAAACAAACAAACAAACAAAAATCCTCCCCAGTCCTCCATATGGATGCTTCCCCTTCTCTCCTCTAAGGAACTTCCCCATAGTTATCACCTCAGCTACTGCTAAATATTTCCAGAAGCATTGCCACCAAACAACATCTTTTGTTAAAGTATAGGCCAGTAATTGACTAAAATCTTAACTCCCTTGACATTCAAGTTTGCTCACTTCTTTCCAGTTCCATACAGTCACTTTGTGTCTTACTATACTAACCCCTCCTAAGCAATCCCTTGCATGTGGTTAATGTGGAGATAATCTGTGGGCTGTAATCAAAGGCATATTCTTCCTTTTTCTGGAGTCTTCTCTTTCCCTTCAGGTGGGGAACTGACTTGACTGCCTCTTTATGATTCAGTGATCAGAATGTCTCTGTTATTTTACATTTTGAGCTTTGGTCTACATTATATTAAACTATAGAACACAAATAAAGTGCACTACCAAAATTTCAGAATGTTTGGATAAAGATTCTCAGTCAACAGCAGTTTTCTATAACTAACCAGTGATCTAGGAAGCCCAGGTAGACTTGGAGAGTTCACATATCTGCTGGAATTATTACATCTATCTTAGAATCCACTTCTATAGCTGAGACAATTTCTTTAAATTTTAGTGTTTTTCTTTAAATTACCTAACTTGATTGAATCGTATTCCTGGAGGACAACTGGATGCCACACGGTCCTAGGAGGCCACCAGATTTCCCTGCATTATTATGTCAAGTGTGATTTGGTCAATTAAACCCTTCAGCCCATGGTGCTTTTCACTCACCAGGGAAGAGATAAGGTATTAGGAGACTTAAAACCTACATGTATAAATAAGAATGTCTTAAATACATCTCATACACCAGCAATTTTCAACTTTTTTCATCTCATGGCACATAAACTAATTACTAAAATTTTGCAGCACACTAAAAATATATTATACTTTTGCTAATAATTAAAAAAAATAGATATAATTTTTATCCATTTAAATCGGTCAACTGTTGTTGTGTTGGCTGTTGTCATTTTCTTAACTTGACAGTCTAAGAGAAATTGGTCAATGCCCCTGACTAAACAGTCAGGTCTTACATGTTTTAAAACTTATTGTGGAACACCTAGTGAAAACTGTTGTCCTATAGCCATATAAAGCCCTTTTGTTCCATTAGACCAGTGGTTCTCAACCAGTCTGGAGAAATTTTTCATTGTCACCCTTTAGGTTAAGAGAGTACAGGCTAGGCATACTACTAACCATCCTACAGTCAGATGTAGGATAGGAACAAATGCCAATAGTGCCAAGGTTCAGAAACCTTGTTTTACACCATAATTCCTAATGCCATTTTTTCAAATTCTTAACGTATCTCTTGGAAGTTCAAAGATTTTTAAATTCTTTAACATTAATTACAATTTATTTTAATTCTGGAAAAAAATAAGCAATATGATCATTTGCAGAGAGGGTAGCCAAACAAAAGTTGTCAAGGCAATAAAATTTAACAAGTTTGAGTTTCATGGACATTGTCAACGTTTTGGCCAGTTCAGTAATATAAGATTTTATAGGATTTATGTTGCTCAGCATTGACTATGATTTGATCTGTAAGCCAAATGCCAAATAGTTCATTGTAAGTTCTATAGATAGAAAACAAACCAACAAGTTGAATGAGCTCTCATGAAGGACCACAGCCCAGCATCTGGGCTCCTCAAATGAGAATATAGCTCCAGAACTACGACCTTTTATATGCTGCTAACACTCTTGGATCCTGAAAGACTCATTGTCATTATATTCAAGGTTTGGATCCTTTTATTCCTAGAAAGAAAAGAGAAAAAAGTATATATACGGGGATTAAAGAAATTCTGGGAATAATGGTTGAAGGTTTCCTTGCCTCTAGATTTCTCCCATAGAAGAGGGCCTCTCCTGAACAGGGGTGGGGCTTCTCCATTCTGCTGTCGGCAGTCTTATGACAGCACTTCCACCGGTCCAGCCTGGAGCTAACGAGGACCATCCAGCCTGTGTGTCCTGGTTGGATATTTTAAAATAGTTTAGGACTAGAAATTCCAACTGCTCCTCCCACTCTGAAATCTATTTCAGAGCTGATAAGTTTCATTATATATATATCAGTTTCAATCTATTAATAAAGCATTGTATAGAGGATCCAGAGCTCTGTGGGACAGTGTTCTGAGATCAATTAATGAAGGATTGGGATCAGAGTAATGGCTGATAGATTTCCTACAACTTTCATGAGTAAGAATTTAACATACCACACAGTCTTAGAGCTTATAATGTTTTCTTTAAGTTATGATTATTATTTACAGTAGTTTCTTTTCAATTTTTCCTTCTTTAAGTGAAACCATTTTCTCTTTTCACTCTTCTACTTATATTTATTTACTCTCTTTCTGATTATATCCAGTCTTATGACTTTAAGCATGATTTAATGGTTAATGATTTATCTCAACCCAGAATTCTCCCTAAAACTCTAGACTTGTCTATTTATCTGCTCGCTTTACATATATGTCTCTTAGGCATTCCAAATGCAAGATTTTAAAGAGTGAACTTCTGATTTTCCCCTCAAACCTGTGTCTTGTCCCAACATGACAGCCATAGGACAGTGAGGATGATGTCCAGGCAAATCATGGACAGAAATGACCCACTGTTCCCTGCCCTCGAACTTGGGCATAGAAGAGATCTGAGCATCTTCCCACAGTCTCTATAAGGCAAATAGAAGACAGCTGAGAGGAAAGAGCCACCATGCCAGCTGACAGCCCTGAGGCTCTTAGAGAAGACAGGATGGTCTCAGGGAAGCAGCAGCACTGGTGAAAGCCAGGATATGGAGACAGCCCAGCCAAGCCCTGGAGCAGGATTCTGAACCTCCAGCACCAAGAAAACAAACAAAGGATGCCACATGTGGGGCATCCTATCTAATAAAAGAGTAATATGCAAATTGATGGTACCTTCACTACACACACCAGCCATGCCCACCAGCCACGCCCACCAACCAATCAGGATGGGGGGCAGGGCTGAGGCATTCGGGACCATGGGGGGATGAGGCCAAGGTAGCCAGGGCCAGGGGGTGATTGAGGCAGTGGGGAGGGGCTAAGGCGGCCCAGGCCACAGGGGTCAGGGCCAATGTGGGCCAGGAGAGGGGGGAGAGGCCGATGCACCAGGGACCTCAGGGGGAGCCAAGGGCGAGGCAGCTGGGGCTCGAGGGGTTGAGGCCATCTCGGGCCAGGGAGGGTGGGGAGGGGCCAGGCGGTCAGGGCTAAGGGGTGGGGCTGAGGCAGCCAGAACCATGTGGGGACAAGGTTGAGGCACCCAGTGCATGCTGGCCAGGGCGAAGGCCTGGGGGGAGGGTGGCTTGGCTGAGAGGGAGCCAGCCATCGGCCCCATTTCAGGGCAATAGCTGGGTGCCCAAGGCCTAAAGCCTTGGCCAGAGGCTTTATGCCTTGGGCAGGCTGGGATGAGTGGTAGTAGGAAATCCCCTGAGGTCTTCCAGTATGTGTGAGGGGGCAGGTTGGGCTGAGGGATCACCACCCCCAGTGCACAAATTTCATGCACTGGGCCCCTAGTATGGCAATAATGCTAGTATCAAACATCAAGCAGGACAAGACAGCTCAGAAGCCTCAGAAGACAGAGGAAATGGACAAACCAGACACTCTTCCCAGGATACATGTGCTCTGTAACCAAAAGCCCAGTGCAGCCAGAGGAAAACCATTTAGGGCGTTTTAAGTCTTCATTACAATAAAATGAGGGAAATATTTTGAACTGAGTATTATAAAAAAACACACAAAACATTGTCAACCCCGTAGAAACTGACTTATCAGTTTGTTCTTTTCTCCACAAAAATGCTAGCTCATGACTAAACTGAGAAAAATGAAGGAAAACATGTTTCTCTTTATGACAAATTTGAGACTGAAAGATTCAAATCCACTAATTATATAAAGGGAACATATAAATCCATGTGGCTATTGAGTGAAAAAGCCAACCTAACTCTGTTACAGTTGTACTTCAGTGTTTACCTAAATTATAAATTAAAATGTGTGATATTTAAATAAATGTTCAGCAGCAACAACAGGATGCAAGCAAGTCTCTGATGGAAGTTTCAAGAAAAAAAAAAAATAAAGCACATTGCTGAGACTGGCAAAGCTGATCTCTGTACAGTCAGTCAGTGTTTGCTGGCCTCCTGCACATAAAGCCTATTGTCTTGCTCTAATAAGTTCAATATATCCCACAATCTTACAAAACACCAGGGATACTGTAGCCCTCTACTGCCACAATTCTTCCCAAAGTCATTGGCACTCTGCACAAGGCAGTAATGGGAGATAGCTACACAGGCCGCTTCCTTTGTTACCATCCCCAAGCAATTTTTTTCCAGCACACATATGAAGTGGGGAACATACATTGTCTAATGGCTATTGCAATAGAGCACTGTCATTGTCTGCTCTGTTACCACCTATGGCTATAATTATAAAGGGGGGCAGTAAATCCACCTCCTGAGGGTCAATGGAGTTAAAGCCCTTTCCTTTATAATTATCCATAAGTACTTATGCTTTACTGTCCGTTAGTCCTTACATTTCAAAAGTAATACATATATTCCTATAATATATCTTTCATTATTCCAAGAATGAATTTAGATTTTGTGTTTAAAATAATATTCGTTTTTCTGTTTTACATTGTTTTCAGCTTATAATAAATCACTGTCATTTTTTTGAAAACATTAAATAATGATATATTAAGAACCTCAAGAAATAAGATTCTTAGGTCCTGGATACATATCTATCTATCTATCTATCTATCTATCTATCTATCTATCTATCTATCTATCTGTGTGTGTATCCAGGGGGATACATATATTACCCTCAGATTCAAACTATTCAATTGATTTATGGACATGGTATTGGCTGAAAATAAAATTGATAAATAAAGAGGCTGGATGATTGTCAGCAAATGGACTAGTGTGCTCCTTCAATTTAGGGACTGGAAAGAAGCTGTCCAGCATTTTACATGGACTCTGCAAATAAATTTTATAAACATAAATATCACAGAACTTAATTTTCATGAAGTGCTGACCATAAATAATCACATTTGCCCTTCAATTTATTCCACCCAATTTTTGCAATACTATGAAAAAAGGACAGAGGTCCACATGACCATGGGGGTTTAGCAGAAAACTATAATTTGCTATAAAACCAATTAAACATGAGTCCCTTATCAATGAGGGTGGGCAATATTTTTGTTAGGCAAATTGAGGGTAATTTTAGAAAGCAAAACAGGATGATGTTTGGCTAATATTTTATTCACATATTACTCATTTTTACAGTCCAAATCTAATCCTATTTCCATGGAATAAAATACTTTCAAATTCCGTAATTCAATATGGCCAACCATGCCCAACACTAATGAATAGAGCATGCTGGCTCTGCTGGCTCTCTGCTTTTTGTTTGTTTGTTTGTTTGTTTGTTTGTTTTTAATTTAAGCCTTAACCAGTGTGAAGGATTTCTCAAGGGCAAAATGGCAAACTACCATGAAACCCTTCTTTTGTTGTCAGAAAATTGGTTTCTTGATTATTTCAGAGGTAAACAGAATACATTAGGAATGTACCCAAACATGAAATATGTCACATTATGCAAAATAATTGGTGTAGGCATATCACAATGTGCCCAGGTAGCATGAAAACATCTGGAATCAATGAAGCATATTTTCTAATAAAGTTTAAAAAAAAACTGATTTAAAGAGGAAATGAGAGTGAAACAACAGCTAACTTGTAGGCATGTTGTTTCAAATTAATATAAAATCAAGTGAAACAAGACTGCCTTTGCAAGCACAATGGTATAGTTTGCAGCATGCCTTAGAGGGAAAAGAGTTGTAAATGTCTCTATTTCTGGAACAGAACAAGAAAACATCCTCTAAATATTCATATAGGGAGGAGAGATAAAACATCTCAATTAAATTCTGAGTTTAGACCTGAGTTTAGGTCTAACAGGCTATCATGAAGTAACATACAAAATATATGTTTTTTTCAATTTAAATTTCAAGAAATAGATAAATGGGAATTTTTAAAAATATAAGTTTATTTGAGCCACAAAATAAAAATTAAAAGAGCAATGTAATTTCTTTCAATGTAGTACCAACCCAGTTATAATATTCTTAAAAGGATTCAAATAATTTATCATCTTGACCTTCTCTGCAAGAGAATCAATATACTGTTTCCATCCTAGTCATTCACTCTAAACTATAATTTTCCCTAAAGAAATGAAAGACATTTAAGACAGTATTAAAAACCCTAATATCTCTGATTAATTACTAAACACTTATACTCACATGTGAAAATTACAGACAGCTTGGGCAAGAGACCAAATACATAAATGACAAATACATAAATGAGCTTGATAAACACACTAGAGGCCCGGTGCACAAAATTCGTGCATGGGGAAGGTGGTGTCCCTCAGCCCAGCCTGCACCCTCTTCAATCTGGGACCCTTCAAGAGATGTCTGACTGCCCGTTTAGACCCGATCCTACTGGGATCGGGCCTAAACGGGCAGTCAGACATCCCTCTCACAATCCAGGACTGATGGCTCCCAAATGCTCACCTGCCTTCCTTATTGCCCCTAACCACTCCCCTGCCAGCCTGATTGATGCCTAACTGCTCCCCTTCCAGCCTGTTTGCCCCTAACTATCTTCCCCTGCGGGCATGGTCTTCCCAACTGACCTCTCCTACTGGCCTGATCACCCACAACTGCCTTCCCTTGCAGACCTGGTCCCTCTCCAATGCCTTCCCCTGCTGGCCATTTTGTGTCCACATGGGAGTAGTCATCTTTGACCACTTGGGGGCAGCCATCTTGTGTCTTGGAGTGATGGTAAATTTTCATATTATTATTTTATTAGATATGATTAGATAGGATAGAGGCCTGGTGGATGGGTGGGAGCTGGCTGGTTTGCCTTAAAGAG
Organism: Antrozous pallidus; assembly: GCA_027563665.1. Lineage (NCBI taxonomy): Eukaryota > Metazoa > Chordata > Mammalia > Chiroptera > Vespertilionidae > Antrozous > Antrozous pallidus. Next base: position 16,664,664 of record CM050513.1, read on the forward strand.
TGTCCTGGATGAGGGTTCCCTTGGGGTGTGGGGTGGCCTGGGGGAGAGGCCTGTGGTGGTTTGCAGGCTGACCACACTCCCTCTCCCTCCCTCCCCACACCCCGGGGGGACCCAAGCGGAGGCCCTGATATCTGGGACTTATCTTCTATAATTGAAATTTTGTAGCCTTAAGTGGAGGCCAGGGCAAGTGGAAAGCTTGGCTTCCCCTATTGCTGGGGAAACCCAAGCATCTTGCTCTCTCCGTGGCTGAAGCCATCTTGGTTGGGTTAATTTGTGTAATCACTCCTGATTGGCTGGTAGGTGTAGCAGAGGTACAGTCAATTTGCCTATTACTCTTTTATTAGATAGGATATATAAATGAGAATGTGAGGGTAAAACCAACACTTAAATCCTTAGTTTCACACAGACTTCTGAATTTTAGTTTATTTTAGTAACCATTAACATTTAGGCCCAAGAAAACAAAATAAACGTTTATTCAACATGTGCTTAATAAGGACTGCAGAATTCAAACCAACAGCACTTTTGCCATAGTTACTCCCATATCCTGGGGCTTGAAATGGCCAAGTAACAGTATCTTTCCCCGATTTCTTTTTGCAAACAGACACATCCTTCAGAGTAGGATGGCTGACTCTAAAAAGTAAAGATTAAGGATACAGATACTGATTTTAACACATTATACCAATATCAGTCAAGAAAAGAAAAATAAGTTATTACAAATTTTTATAACAAAAACAACAGGTACAATGTTGGAAGCTTCCCAATGGCTTCACTAGCAGAAAGGGGTGGACAACCTTGAGGCTCTGGCAAGGGTCAGAGCCAGACACCCACTGTTTAGTTGAGACAAAGGGAGCTGAAGCAACTTCCACCTTTTAGTCTTATGTAAATCCTTACTGATAAGATAGTCTGCCTGTTATTGGAAATTGCCTGCCTAAGGGCTTTCGTGTATCCCAAAACCTGAATAAAAGGGATTGCAAGGCCAGAGCAAAGCAGAGTCCTCTCTTGGGCTTCTGCCTGGCCCCTAAATCCCAAATTAGTATTTTCTTGTCTTGTCTCTTTCATTTGTGTGCGGCCTCCTTTAGAACCCGAACCCTGAACCATGTGGGATGTGGGGGGATAATCACAGTACAATTATTTTGCAGGCAATACAAACAAATCCCAATTAAGGTGCCTGGCACATACTAAGTACACAGTAGATACATGATGACAACAGAACATTAAAGCAGGTGTGGGTTGTTCTGAGTGTAGAACTCTGCTAGCTGCACAGGCCGTGTGCCCACTAAGCTGGCGTGGCTGGTACCCACACTAAACTGACTCTTACGGCTCCCTGATACTTTCAGATCACCATGGTGCTCAGTTCACACCCAGCTCTCCTCTACCTTTCCCTCCAGCTCTAAAAACACACAAGGGCTTCATTCCCTAATGTGCTCCTTTCTGATAGGCCCTTAAATCTCTTGCTTTCCCCTCCTGTCCCAGAATAGTGTCTGCATGATACCTCCACTCCTCACCTCATTCATTTTTCACATTCTCCACTGTGGTGTCTACCCACCTCCACAGCGCCAGTACCCTTTACTTTATGTTCTTTTAAAACATATTTTTATTGATTTCAGAGAGAAAGGAAGAGAGAGAGAGAGGAACATCAATAATGAGAGAGAATTATTGATAGGCTGCTTCTTGCACATCCCTACAAGGAATAGAGCCAGCAACCCAGGCATGTGCCCTAACAAGAATTGAACCATGACCTCTTGGTTCATAGGTTAATGCTCAAACAATGAGCTACACTGGCCAGGCAGCACCCCTTCACTTTCTAAATCCAATGGATATTTTCTATTCATAGCTTATATTTACACACATTCATTTGTTCACCACACATTCATTCCTTTATTTAATATACTAGAAGCCCGGGCACAAAATTCATACATGTGGGAGGGAGCCCCTCAGCCCAGCCTTCACCCTCTCCAATCCAGGACCCCTTGGGGGATGTCAGACTGCCAGTGTAGGCCCCATCCCACAGGGGACATTCCTCTTACAAGCCGGGACCGCTGGCTTCTAACCACATGCCTGCCTACCGGCTTGATCACTGCCTAACTGCTCTTGTACTGGCCTGATGGCCCTCAACTGCCCTCCCCTGCTGGCCTGATCACCTCTAACTGCCTCTCCCTTGGCCTCCACCACTGTGACTTTGTTCAGAAGGAAGTCGGATGGTAGGAAGATGACTGGTCTTCTGGCTAATTAGCATATTGCCCTTTTATTAGAATAGATGCTTAATAAGGGCTAGCATAATTCATATATTATGTTAGACACATTACAGTGTTTACTGTGGACAATAACATCACACACATATACACACACAAACACATATGGCTTGCTTTTTATGGAGCAACTTCACCTTGACTTCTATGAAGCATGGATTTGAGTTTCTTCTTTTCTGTCAGCTCCCAGCTCCTCCCCAATTTTCTCCACTGATTTCTCTCTACCCTAAATGTTGCTGCTGTCTTGAGTTCTCCAATTAGGCCCACTTTCCAGGTGGGCTTTGACAGTACTGTGATTCTGTCCAGCACTTATACAGTGGTAATTTCTAAACTGGCATGTTTACCCTGCATATCTACCTGCCTGTGGCATGTTTTCACTATAGCGTCCAAGGACATCCCACAATAGCCTGTCCCAATCTGAACTCATTACAGTTGACTCTTGAACAACGCAGGGAGGTCAGGGGCTCTGACTTCCCACAAAGACTATAACTGCTGACTCCCCTAAACGTATCTATAGCTGTCCCTCTGTATCTGTGGGGGATTGTTCCAGGACTCTCTAGATACCCAAATCCCCAGGTGCTCAAGTCCCCTTTATGAAATGGTACAGATCAATACAAACTGTCGGCCTCCACATCTGCAGAGCCCCAACAATGAGCCTAAAAGTTTACAGGTATTTATTGGGGAAAAATGTGTGTATAAATGGACCTGCACGACTTAAACCCATGTTGTTCAAGGATCCAGTGCACTTTGCTCTCTCCTCCATTTTCCTTCTCAACTTTGTTATTCTGTGTGCTTGTCTGTGACTCACACTAGCTTTGAAATGTCTCTTTGTACCTAATATAGTACCTGCCAATTAGTAGGTACTCAAGTTTTTGTTGAGATAAACAATCCCCTTGCCTGAGGTTCTTCTTGTAATTTTATCTCCTTGAATGACTTCAAGCTTGAGTGTGCAATTGAATCTTATTATAATAAATTATCATGCTAATTTCAGTCAGAGTCAAGAGTGCTAAATTAAAGAACACACTGAACTGGACACTGCCAACATTTAATTCTCCATGAAATATCAGTTCTCACTAATCTTTTAATTCATTACACCATTTTATTCAGTTTATTAAATGCTTTAATTTGCTGAGTGACTTTTCTTTTCACAGGCCACAGAGCATTCACATAGTAAATCCTTGAGGTATTAAATGCTAAATAACTAAAATCATGAATCGCTCTGGTTTTGTTTAGGCCAACCACTTTCAGGATGCTAGCAGGCATAGCATGTTTGAGGGGAAGTGATCTTAGAGATGAGCAGGTTCTGCACCTATTATTTAAAAATGACAGGTCTGAGGCTCAGTGAAGTGACCTGCCAATGTCACACATGGCATCAATAGCAAAGCTGTCATGAGATTCCAGACATGGATTTCTACTAATAGATATTGTGTCCATGACACAACCACCACTGTTGGTCTCCAAACCTCATGGCAGAGGCTGCTTCTGTCTGTCCATGTGCATTCTCTCCTTCCATCTTAGTACCGTCACCCCCTATCTCAGTGGAGCATGTGGCCACCTGGAAGAAAGAAGACATTTCCCAGCTTCCTTTGCAGGTTGGTAGAACCAAGTGTCTCAATTCTGATCCTAAAATGTAAGCAGAACTGTAATGTGCATCTTTTAGAATCTGCTTTGAAAAGAAGGAAACTATCCCACATTTGGCTGCTCTTCCTTTCCACTGACTCACATGCTGGCATAATAGCTGGATTTCAAACAGCCATTTAGAGCAGAAGGAAGAAGCCTGGAAGTTCAGTTGGTAGAAAAACATAATAGAAGGAGCTTGGGTCCCTAATGCCAAGTCACACAAGCCCTCCAGATTCCTTTCATGAGAAAAATTAATTCTATCTTGTTTAAGCTATAATTATGTTGGATTTTCTGTGGCGCACAAACCTAATCCTGGTGGATATAACCTGTATGCCTTATCTTTTCCTCCATTTGACTTATTTTACTTGTAGATCTTACCTTCACTACCACTAATATTAAGTCTACTATCTTCCTCAGGACTCAGAACAACTCTGTATCTGGCCCATCCTACCCCAAAAGTCTATCACTGCTTACATAGAAGAGGACGTTCCCATACAGGTCTTCCCCTTGCTTTCTATGTCAACACCTGTGCTCTCTACGTCAGTCAACAATGCACAACATTCTCTGATGTTAGGAATGAGCACCCTCAGATCCTGTAAGGTTCTTATTCATCAAACCAGGATTTCATTGCACTTGTCATTCTATATTTATAAGGCAAAAGAGTACAAAGAAACATTAGAGAAAGGCTTTTGACTAGAACATGAACTGGTCCCCCCGCCCCCTCCCAAAAAAGATTATCATTAGCTCTATGTAGGGAGTAGTTACAGGGTTAAGCCTTGGACTGATGTGTTGGCAAAGCCACAAACAAGTCCCAGCTTAGAGGGCACAGCCCTCTTAGCATAATTTTTTTTAATATATATTTTATTGATTTTTTACAGAGCAGAAGGGAGAGGGATACAAAGTCAGAAACATCGATGAGAGACAGACATCGATCAGCTGCCTCTTGAACGCCTCCTACTGGGGATGTGCCCGTAGCCAAGATACATGCCCTTCCCGGAATAGAACCTGGGACCCTTCGGCCCGCAGTCCCACGCTCTAGCCACTGAGCCAAACCGGTCTCCGTCCTCTTAGCATAATTAAGCTTGATCTTGTGAGGCTCTTTAGATCTTTCCTGGGTAGCTAATGGGTTGTGGAAGGTGCAGCAAGTGCTGTCAAAACAAGTGAAACTTACAAGAACATTGTAAATTACCTAGTTTATCTCTGACTAAAATAAAGGCTCAGCCCGCAGTCTGGATCTTTTCTGTGGTCTCAGCTAGGCACAGCAGATCCACCTAGACCCAGCTTATTCTCTTTGCCTTTTCTTCATCCTTCCCCGTCCCCCCTCAGGCTTGCTGAACCCTTGGCTGTGCTGGCACAGCACAGCTCTACATTAACCAGAAAATTTCATTCACTAGGACTCTCCCTGCCTAGTCACCAAGCTTCTCAGCTAAATGAAGATCCTGTGTTTCCAAATTTCCCTGTAAGAATATGCATAACAGGCCTGCGAACTGAAGGGTCCCAGGTTCGATTCTGGTCAGAGGCATATACCTAGGCTGTGGGCACATCCTCAGTAGAGGGTGTGAAAGAGGCAGCTGATGGATGTTTCTGGCTTTCTAGCCATCTCCCTTCCTCTCTGTAAAAAATAAAATATATTGTACCTTGGCTGCAGGCACATTCCCAGTAGGGGGTGTGCAAGAGGCAGCTGATGGATGTTTCTCTCTCATCAGTGTTTCTGACTTTCTGTCCCTCTTCCTTCCTTTTTGTAAAAAATCAATAAAATATATTTTTAAAAAAAGAATATGCATAACAATCCAGTTTATAGTTGGAGAAGGAGCAGCAGATTTCTAAAAGTCAAACCAGCAGCCAGGGAACATCTTATTTCCTAACGCGGAGACGGAAAGAGTGAGCCTTGCTTCCCTGCCATTCCAGCTTGGAATGGCAGCCACTGTTTAGAAAGATTTTTTAAAGTCAATGGTCTCTAAATATAGGAAGCGGTTTCAAAGAACTCCATTACAGAACAACAACAACAACAAAAGGCAAACACTTAACAGAGGAAGAATATCCATCACATTCCTGGGAGGACACACTGGAGTCTGTAGCATTTGTTCACACTGCAGGTTGGCACCAACAGGAGGTGTGACCTCTGGGTACAGCGGGACCTAGGAGCAGACACCTGCCCCAGCTTGGAGACCTCAGGGTGGAAGGGCAGTAAGGAAACCAGATAGGCAGGCTCCCTCAGAAATGGGCTTATTATTACTAACATTTACATTTCATTTTACAATGCATGAGGCACTTTTATATGCATTGTCATTTGATTTTAAAAATTCAGCCCCAGAGTTTCCTTCACTCCACAGGTACATTAGAAGCAGAGGCTGATAAGAAAGTAGCAGATTACTAGGAGCCTCGGGTTGGTGACCCTAGAATGGGAACTAAGCTGTACTTGATCAGAGCCCAATTTTGTTTCAGATTTGTCAGTAGAGTTAATAGTAATAGTCATAATAGTAAAAGGTAATCAGACAAGCTTCCTTGCATTTTAAAAGTTCTCATTAAGAAAACTCTTTCTGCACTCATCCTAAGTTTTCCTTTTCCCATAATCATGACATTCCTAAATCAGTTGGTCCCCTCACACTTGAGTGTCTCCCTTTTCTAAGTTATCTGTCCCTGATACACAGTGCTCATTTCCACAGGCAACTTCCATGAAGCCTTTACTTACTTCCCCATGCTCTTACTAGTCACTGCTGCAGCTCTACCTTGAACCCTTTCTAATATACTGATGACATGATGCTCACAGTAAAGGACCCGGGGGTCGTTCTACAGGGGAACACTCATGCTGACAGATTTGCGGGATCTGGCTACAGGTAAGGCACTAACTAGGAAAGGCTCGTGGCAAATGTCAATTCTTGGTTACAGGCTTGTCTGCAACTCTTGGCCTCTCCTCCACTTCCTGCAGATTTGGTGTGACAGTCCTTGTGATGAAAGCCCATTTGAGAGCTGGCTGGTCCCACCTGCTTACCCAAATTCAGTAGCACAACAGAAATTCAATATGTTTAGAGCAAAGTGGTAGATAAAATGAGGCTCTCTCAAAATTGAGACTGGAATGTGTAACTGTATTTATAGGTATAAAATATACACACATAGAATTATCTAACTCCCTGCCTACTTATCCTTGTCGCCCCAGTCCCAGCACAGTCTCTGCCACACAGCACAGGTACTTGATTGACAAGTGTGCCCCGCACACCTACAAATGAAGAGCACCCTTCTGATAAATGCTGGCTGCTGCAAGTGCCATCTCTTATACTAAAATACGAAAGCATGAATAATATACTCAGAGTGTTTATTTTGCAAGCAACTATTTCTGTTTTATTTTTAAATGCTAACTAAGACACTGTGTTATCTAGACATATTCACACCATTCATGTGCTTCGCTTTTTTTCTGTAAAAGAGAAGGACATTTCACCACAGGACTTGTAGAGCACCCTGGGCTAAATTCCACTGACCATTCAATCCCACTTTTATAAACTGCCAAGCATTAGCGGTCATGCTCTTCAATATCTATGCTTCATTATAACTGGCCTGGTCTAATTAAGAGTTCATTTGCTTTTTGACCCTGACAAGCTGGAGTGCAGAACACTAAGTCAGTATCCTATTGAAAGCTCTGGCCAGGTCACAAACCTAAAGGGAAAGTCACCTCATTGGTGAGTTCTCAGAATTAACGTGCACATGACCTAAAAATGATACTGACGACGCAACATATTCCTTTCACGTGTACACTGGGATTGATAGAGTGAAAGGAGTCAAATGTGTGTGAGGGTATCTGCGAAATACTAGCATCCTCCCCCTGAGGCAAGGCTTCTATTGCAGAATCAGGATTTCACAGCTTGAATTCTTCCTCTGGCATTGAACTGTAATATAGTGATCTTGGAATATGGCAATGAAGATTTAGGGAGGAATAAAGAAGGGGCAATTTGTTCACAAGGATGGAAATAAAATAATTTGGCTGTCACTAGTTTCGCATTTGAATGTCTAGCCCATCTTCCTGCCTGAAAACGAGGCTTCCTTGTTTGTTCTGTAAATTCGCAGAAAACTTCAGTAAGCAAAGGCACAGACAGAGGCTTCTGAATTGCAATTCTGATCTTTGCTCTGGCATTGCCTACATATTAGTGGGTTATTTAACCTGTTCAACCATAAGATGAAATAAAAAGCAATTACCTGACTTGTAAGAGTACGAGGAGAGAGAATCCACCAAAGAACACCACTGATAGACTGTTAGATCAAAGCTTTTTACAAGAACAGAGCAATCACCTAATATCATTTCTTGAGGAACAAGGTGCTTTTCTTACTACCCACATGTGGAGCTCAGCTGAAATCTGAAACACCATTACCATCCATGATAAGCAGAAGTCATCCTCGAGGGCAACAGTGGGCTTGGAAAGTTCCAAGTTTAATGATCTAAAATCAAGGAAAGTCATCCTATCTAATAAAAGAGTAATATGCAAATTAACCATCACTGTATCACAAAGCTAGCAGTGCTCATAGCCACAAGATGGTGGTACCCTGTCCCCTCAGCCCCGCCGCTGGAGGGTTTGGGCCTGTAGACCCAGCCAGGGGTTGGGGAGATCAAGCAGTGAGGCAGGATCTGCCCACTCTGGTAGCGGATCCAGTCTCGCTGCTCTGCCACCTCTGCAGAGTCCAAGGCTGAGTGGTGTTTGGGCCTGTCATCTCAGCCAGGGGTCACAAGGACCAAGTGGAGAGGCAGGAGCTGCCCAGTCCAGTGGCGGATCCAGCCTTGCTGCTCCCCAGCCTCTGGAAGTGTCCGGGCCTATCAGCTGGGCCAGGGGCCTAGGTAGGTTTTACTCCCTTCTCTGCTTTGTTCAACTGCAGGAAGCCCTATTCTTGCAGGAAACCTATTCTTGCAGTAATCTTCCTGTATCTCTAGTGGGTAAAATAAAAAACATTCAGATTATGTTTTCTGGGATGTCATTAGTTGTTTTGGCTTGTTTCAAGTTTCCTCATTCATTTAAACATTACATAAATTTGTCATAATAGATACAATGCAGCTCTTATAATTTAAAATGATATTAGCTCAACATATCTCTATGTTCCTTTTCTACTTTGGTAATAAGGACACAAAAGTGCTGGTTTTGCTCCCTTCCTGTCCGTCTGCTCATGTACCCCTTCCATTTTGTTCAGTATTACACAGCATGAGCTTGAGAGGGCAAATTATTGTGGTTTATTCCTAAGTATATATTCTGATTTTAACTTTTCTGGTTAAATAAGACAACTTTAGAAAACATTTTTTTTCTAATTATCAAATTTAGAAGCCATGCAGATGTTCTTAGTTATCAATATTTGGAGAGACTATATGATAGCTCAAATTACATAAAGCACTAAGCTAGTTTGATTTAGATGGTAGTTTCTTCTTTTTAAAAAAAGTGATTAGGTTATTAGAAATACTTTATTTTTTAAAAGCCTAATAATCAGTTCCAGAGAATACTTGAAAATCAAATCTTCAGAACATAAGAACCATCTATGTTATTAAAGATAAAATACAAGGCTTGATAGATGCTTCTGTTCTTCCACAAAGCCACACATATTGCATTCTTGGAAAATTGAATTAACTACATAGAACATACTAAAAGGTAATTAAAATTCATTTACCTTTTTATCATCAATTGAACTAGATTATTTTAAAACTAAATTAAGTTTTATGGTCAAATAGTAGGCTAATGATCTGATAAGTATTTAAATGCCAAACCCTCAAATAACTTTTTATAGAAGCTAAAGTCTAAAAATATAATCTATTTGTTTTATAAATCTACATGAAAAACTTATAAAAACCATCACTGCAAACAGCTACGAGTCTGACTTCCTGAATAAAAACCTATCTACTTAGGTATATTATAAACACAGAAAACACAAATTATATACTTATAAACCTGGGCATTTATTGCTGAGAATTACCAGAGGAAGAAGAAAGTTTCAGAAAGGTAGAGGTGAATAACGGGCCTGGAGCAGACACCTATCAACAGCAAGACTCAAGGGTCGTTCCATGTCTAGAACTGCAAGAGCAAGGAAATCCACATTATATTCAGTAATAAATGACACCTTGGGAAGGCTTGTTGAGGGTTCATTTGTTGGGAAATTCTTCTTCTTTTAAAATATATTTTATTGTTGTTTTTTTTACAGAGAGAAAGGGAGATGGATAGAGAGTTAGAAACATCAAAGAGAGAGAAACATCGATCAGCTGCCTCCTGCACACTGCCCATAGGGGATGCACCTGCAACCAAAGTACATGCCTTTAACCAGAATTGAACCCAGGATCCTTCAGCCCACAGGCCAACACTCTACCCACTGAACTAAACCAGTTAGAGCTGCTGGGAAATTCTTATATGGAATTCTACTCCAACATTTTGCTTTCTTCCATGTCAGCCTATTCGTCGTCTTTGATTCTATGGATCAATAAAATTTTGTTTCAAAGCTCCTATAACCTATATTTCCAATGCAGAAGTATTGATATTTACATATAAAATCCTGGGCCTAGAGCAATGGATAATGAATAAACTTCAAATCCTGTGTGCTGTCCTGGCTGGATGGCTCAGTTAGTTGAAGTGCTGTCCCATACACCAAAAGATTGCAAGTGTGATTCCCAGTAGGGATGGGATGCATACAGGAGGCAGCTGATTGATGTTTCTCTCTCACATTGATCTCTCTCTCTCTTTTCCTCATTTCCTAAAAAATCAATGAAAAAATTGAAAAATAAAATATATCCTCAGGTGAAGATTAAAATAAAATCCTGTGTCTCTTCTAATTAGAATGAGTGGCCATGCCGTTTGTTTGACAATAAGAAGCAGAGTTCTGTTTTCCCCAGTAGCTGTACCCATGAGTGTTTATGTGAAAAAACATGCTTTATCAATGCATCACTTTAGTGGAATACAATTTATCAGGGAATCAACTATTCACCCCCTGTACTTAGTGAGGGGGAAAAGCTTCAGAGCTTCTCAAATAATTTGCTTTCACCTAGAACACAGTGGACATATTGTTAGTGTTGTATTGGTAACAGAAATATATCAAGAGCTAAATAAATATAGAAAAAAAATAATTTGCAACGAGAAGATGAATAAGTCCTGGAGATCTAAATCACAGCTTGGTAATTAAACTAAACAATACTGTATTATATACGTGTTCTCACTACAAAAAAAGAAGTAATTATGTGATATGATGAAGTTGTTGGCTGTATCAAATCACTACTTTAAACACAATGTTATATATCAATTATATCTCAAATAATTTTTCTCTACAACATTGTCTACTTATCAAAACCTCTATCTGAAATACAGCAAAAGTTTTAAAGTAAATTTCTTTATAGCAAATAAATTAGCCATTCAAAAAGAACTGGTCTCACAATGATTTTCTTCATTTCCTTCCAAAAATTTTATTAAGGCATCTAAATAGACAAAAGGGATATCATGATAAGCAAAGCCAGGCTCTTAAGTAACCCACGAGCTATATAAAGGTTGAGAGGAATTATTAAATATTCTTAAATCTTATCTAATAAAGAGGGAATATGCTAATTGACTCTCATACCATTGCAAAGATGGTAGTACCCAGAGCCAATAAGGAGGGAATATGTTAATTGACTGCTCCACTCTCAAAGATGGCTGCGCACACAGCCACAAGATGGTGATGTGCCGGAAACCAATCCTGTCTCACTAACAGAAAGATGTGGACAGGAAGTTCGGAAGGCTGGTAAACAACCTTAATTGCTCTGAAAGATCAGAGCTAAAAAACACTGTTAACTGAAACACCTCTGTTTGTTTTTTGTATATTTCTGTTATTGGAATTTCCTGCCTAAAGGCTATGGGTGGATGCTATAGCCTTAATAAAAGGGATAGCCAGATCAGAGCACAGGGCAGTCCTTCCACTAGAGATGGGCTACCGCCTGGCCCCCATTTCCCAAATCCATACTTTTCTAAGTTTCTCTTCATTTGTGTGTGGCCTTCTTCAGAACCCGAACCCTGAACTGGAACTCTGAACCATGTGGGATGTGAAAGGGGTTCCTACAGTGGTGCCTAGTCCCCTCAGCCCCACCAAGGCACCAGGCTCGCACCAGGCTCGCACCTGTCTCCATAGTCCCCCAGTCCCCTCAGCCCCTCAGCCATTCAGGGCTAGACTGAGGCACAAACAACAAGGGCCAGCCAAGGCTTGCACTGCCAGCAGTGGCAGCAGTAAAAGTGTGATAGGGCGTCTCCTTCCTCTGATCACTGGTTGCCTCCTGCCCCTGAGGGCTCCCAGACTGTGAGAGTGGGGAGGCTGGGCTGAGGGACCTCACCTCCAGTGCATGAATGTTCATGCACCGGGCCTCTAGTATAACTATAAAAGTGCAACTCTGATAAATGGTCTGAAGGAGAGGAATACAAAGGGGAAATTGTGTGTGTGGCTGAGGTGATTGGGGTGGGGAAGTGAGAGTTATCTAGTCAAGAAAATCAGGACAGGTTTCCCTAGAAATGAGATGCTTTAGCTGAGATCTTCACTAATGTGAAGACTGAAAGGAAGAATAGGCCTGGGATGGGAGCAGAATATGCAAAGGCTGTCGGGAAGTAGGAAGTAGGCAAGCATCTAAAGGATGGTGCACTCTATACCAGTGGAGAGAGGGAGGGTAGCCTCATATGTTAATGACAACATAAAGCAGAGAGGAAATAGAGCTCAGTGTCCAAATAGCTCCTGTAAACCAGTGTAGTCTTTATTCCTTGCAGGCCTGGCAGTCAATTAGCATATTCCCTCCTTATTGGCTATGGGTGCTTGGCCTGCACATGCTCTCAACTTGGACTGAGGGACCCACCCCCAAGTACACAAATTTTGTGCACTGGGCCTCTAATCCTATCTAATAAAAGAGTAATATGCAAATTGACCATCACTCCAACACACAAGATGGCTGCCCCCATGTAGACACAAAAAGGCCACCACAAGATGGCCAGCAGGGGAGGGCAGTTGTGGGTGATCAGGCCAGCAGGAGAGGGCAGTTGGGGGTAAGCAAGCCTGCAGGGGAGTACAGTTGGAGGGGAGACCAGGCCTACAGAGGAGGGCAGTTGTGGGGGGACCAGCTTGCATGGGAGGGCAGTTGGTAGCAACCAGGCCAGCAGGGAAGGGCAGTTAGGGGTGACCAGGCCTATAGGGGAGGAAAGTTGGGGGAGACAAGGCCAGCAGGGGAGGGTAGTTAGGGGTGACCAGGCTGGTAGGGAAGGGCAACTAGGCATTGATCAGGCTGGCAGGGGAGTGTTTAAGGGTTGATCAGGCTGGCAGGCAGAAGTAGTTAGGGGAAATCAGGTAGGCAGGTAGGCAAGCAATTGGGAGGCAACAGTCCTGGATTGTGAGAGGGATCCCAGATTGGAGAGGGTGCTGTATGGGCTAAGGGACACACACACACACACACACACACACACACACAGGCATGATTTTCATGCACCAGGCCTCTAGTTATAAATAAAACTGCATGAACGTTTTTGCCATTGCTGTGGGACAAATGACCAGAGGTATAATTGCCTGGTAATCAAATACTTAGTTTTATATAAAACTCCCAAATTGTTACCAGAAGGGGTGTTCCATTTTAAATTCCCTCCAGCAATGTATGAGTTGTCCAGTTTTTCTGCATTCATCAGCTTTTGGAGTTGTTATTATTTGTTTTATTCATTATAAGTTTGTAAAGTGACATCACATTGTTATTTTAGTTTGCATTCTCTAATGACTAATGATGATGAATGTTTTTTCATGGGCTTACATGCCATCTGCATATTCTTCAGTAAGATGGTTGTTCATATCTTTTGCCTATGTTTTAATCATTTGTGCTTTTTGACTGTTGAGCTTAAAGAGTTCTTTTTATATACTAGTACTTTGTTGAATATGTGGTTTTCCAATGTCTTCTACCAGTCTTTAGATTGCCTTTTTTATCCTTTTGACTGGGTTTTTGAAAGCAAAGATTTTTCATTTTGATGAGGTCCAATTTATCAATTTTTCCTTTTATGGATCATGCTTTTGACATCCAATGTATGAATTTTTTGCTTAGTCCTAATTGCTAACATTTTTTCCTATTTTTATTGAAAAGTTTTATATTCTGGAGTATGTATGTATGTGTATATATCTGTATTCATATGTAATATAAATACAGATGTATATACAGTGGCACCTTGGTTCTTGAATTTATCATTCCAGAAGGCTTGATAAATTGAATTATTTTACTATTACAAATAACATAAATTGAATCAATCCATTCAGAGTCCCAAATTATTCTGTTTTAACCTTTCTTATATACATGTCTAATGTGCTGTTTAATCTATAAACAAATAATTTTTTCTTACGTTTATCAAACCACCCCCTACTAGCTTTAAGCAAATCACTTTCACTTGTTTCAGGACCTCCTGTTGAGGTCCTGCCTCCTGATGTCTTTCAGGAGGTCAGGATGCAGCATCTGCACTTTTTCACATATCACTGCCAATGAAATACTGTGATTGGCTAACTGCTTTTCATTTATCCAAATCAACAACAGTTTTCCTGTCTCTTCAATTGTCTGTAATCATTGTTTCTTTCACACTCTTTATGGCCTCTTTATGTTTTAAAATTGTGCTAATCTGTTCATTTCACCAGCAACAAAGGCTAAAAATGACAACACACACACACACACACACATAATATTCGCAACACAATTCCCTAAATTGGTAACAAGGCAAGGTTTAGCTGTGAACTGACTCAGAGTGGCATGTTCTCTCCTTTGGGGCCCGAGGGATGCTTTGTCATAGTGATGAGTCAGCAAGAAAGGCTTGTCAGGTCAAGAATGGAAATTAACCAAAATCTTTTTTCCATGAACTACTTGGTAGAAAACAGAATTGATCAAGTAGGAGACATTTAGGTTCAACTGTACTGAAGAGTAAAATGGCTTCAAATATTACTATAAAACTATCCATCAATTTTTGGTATATGTTATTCCAGCCTTGTATTTGTGTTCTAATGTTCACATTCATAGATTTTTAAAGTCTACATATACATATACAGATATATGTCAACTTTGAAAAACACAAAATTAAGTTTAACAGAGTCAAGGTGGCAGCCATCAGGACAACAGTGAGGGACTGAGTGTGAATGAGGGAGGAAGGGAAAGGGGAGTATGTGGTATGGTGAGATGTGTGTGTGTGTGTGTGTGTGTGTGTGTGTGTGTGTGTGCGCGCGCACACACGGGGGTGTGTATGCATGCGCATGTGTGTGTAAGGGATAGTTAGATCCTGTAGAAGTCTCAGGGACTGGCAAACTGGGCTCTATTAGATGGGGAAGCCTTGATACTGCTACAAGCATTCCAAGGCAGCCAGCTCTGGCACAAAAACCATACCATTTTGAAAGGCAGAGCTGCTGTGACTAGTAGCCCAGCCTCACCATCATCCAGACTGGCCTCAGAGACCATACTGGTCCCTACAGGCACTTCAGTCAAAGACCTGCTACCGCCTCTGCAGATCCACAAACACTGGGACTCCAGCCTCCCCAGCTTCAGGTTCCCGTGAGCCCCAGGGTGTGCTTCCTTCCATCCCACCAAGCCCACCACTTCAGCCACAGGCCTCATACTACCCAGCGTTTGGGCCATCCAGTGAGATTCGGAATGTGCAACACTCATGCCAAACCCACCACATCAGCCAGAGGCCCTGTGCAACTTGGCAACTGGACCCTTTGGTGAGTCTCAGAGTGTGCATCCCTCATGCCAAGCCTGTTACTTCAGCCATAGGCCCCACTCCACCTGGTGTCTGAATCGTCTGGTGAGTCCTGGAGTGTGAAACCCTCTTACCAAGCCCACCACTTCAGCCACAGGCCCCACACAACTCATGGTCTGAACCCTTCAGTGAGAGCAAAAATGGAAAAACAAACACCAAAAGGAAAGGAGGAATCACCAGAAAAGGAAACAGAGGCATGAAATATGTCAGAAAAATAATTCAGAGTAAGGGTCATATAATTTCTAAGCCAGCTAGATGAGAAAATCAACTTATGTAAGAATCAAGAGGAAATTAAGAATGATATAGCCTCAATAAAAAAAAAGGGCAAAAAAAAAAAAAAACTACAATGGAAAGCCTCAACAGGAGACTAGAAGAGGCAGAGGACCCAATTAGCAAGTTAAAACACAGCCAATTTGAACAATAATTGGAGAAAACAGAAAGCAGGAGGGGAGCCAATGGAGCTTTGGTACAACATAAATTGAAGTAATAGCCATATAATAGGAGTGCCAGAAGGATAGGAGGATGAGCAAGGATTAGTAAACCTATTTGAAGAAATAATGACAGAAAACTTCCCTGACGTGGGGAAGAAAAAATTCACACAAGCACAGAGAGTCTCAAACAAGATGAAACAAAAAAGACTCATAGCAAGATGTGTCATAATTACAATGGGAAATGTTAATGACAAAGAGAGAATCTTAAAGGCTGCAAGAGAGAGACATAGGGATTTCCCATTAGATTATCAAATGATTTCTGAACAGAAACACATCATTCCAGAAAGGAACAGAATTAAGTATGCAAAGTGATGCAAAGCAAGGGACTGAATCCAAGAACACTCTATCCAGCAATGCTATCATTAAAAATTGAAGGGAAATCATAAGCTTCACAGACAAAAAAGAAAACAAAAAAGAACAACCTTAGGGAACTCATGGCTACCAAGTCAGCAATAAAATAAATGCTAAAGAGACTGTTGAAAAAAAGGAAATAGAAAGGGAAGAAGGAACATAGACATAAAGAATGAAATTGGCTACAAACAAATATCTTTCCTATATAATTATAGCCCAATATGCTAAGTGTCTGGTCATCTAGTCATCCATTCAATCAATCAAAGCATAATATCCTAGTAATATGCTAAGGCTGCTCAACCACTAGCTATGACATGTACTGACCACCGGGGTTAGACAGTTAACTGGTAGACCAGTTGCTATGACGTACACTGATGACCAGGGGGCAGACAGTTGATGGGTTGACCAGTCACTATGACATGCACTGACCACCAGGGGGCAGATACTATGACCATAGGTTATCTTGCTGCTGTGGTCCAGCTGATTGGGACTGTGCAAGATGGGTTGGATATGCTCTGGAGCCTTCCTATGATCCCTTCCCAGATTGCCAATATCTTGCATCCCTCCCTGGCCCCAATCATGCACTGGTGGGGTCCATTGGCCAGGCCTGTGCCCTCTAGCAATCCAGGACCCCTAACGGGATGCTGGAGACCCAGTTTCGGTCCAATCCTGCAGGCCAGGCTGAGAGACCCCACTGGTGTGTGAATTTGTGCACTGGGCCTCTAGTAAATAATAACCTTAAATGTAAATGTATTAAATCCTCTAATCAAAAGATATAGAGTGGCTGAATAGATCAGAAAACATGACTCATATAAATGTCTACGACAGACCCACCTGAGAACAAGTGACACACACAGACTGAAAGGGAAGGGATAGAAAAATATTTTTTTCAGGCAGAGGAAATGAATAAAAAGCTGGGGTAGCAATACTTATATCTGACAAAATAGACCTCAAAGTGAAGGCCATCATAAGAGATAAGGAAGGCCACTTTATAAACCTAAAGACTCAATAGATCAGATGGACTAAATTGACATCTTCAGAATATTTCATCCCAAAGCTATGGAATATGCATTATTCTCAAGTACATATGGGACATTTTCAAAGATAGACCACATATTGGGACATAGGCAAAGTCTCTTCAAATTCAAGAAGATAGAAATTATCTCAAGCATCTTCTCATATCACAATGGCATAATATTAGAAATAAACTACAATAAATACAACAACAACGACAAAAAAATGAATGCTTGGAGGCTAAATAGCATATTATTAAACAATGATTGGGTTACCAAAAATATTAAAAAAGAAATTAAAAGCATCCTGGAAACAAGTGACAACGAAAAGACAACAATCCAAAATCTATGGGACACAGTGGAAGCAGTCCTATTTTCATTTTGACTCTTCAACCACCTTTAACAAACTTTTTGAATTTATATTGATTGAAATTATGTCCAACATTAGTCTCTTCCACTTTGTTTGAAGAGTCAGGGTTTATCTGTGCTAACCCCGAGGGAAAGACTCACCTGGGAGTGTGTCAGAAATGCAGACCTCTTGCCTTAGCTTTGGTGATTCCAACCAGCAGCCACACACAGTATTTCATGTATTCCTCCTGGCTTTGGGCATCAGAGAGATGCCCAAAGAGATGTCTGAAAGCCTATGTGGTCAGGGTCAAGAGTGGCTGCACTGAGGGGCCAGTCAGCCTCAGAACTCAAGGTAATAGACTTAATAAATTTGGCAATGTAGCAGGATACAGCAAGAGCTGAGTCCAAGTCAGTCTGGGAAGCTTTTTATTTCTTCATGCTAGGTGTTTGGTTTGCTCAACACAGTTCAATATCAAAACAAAAATATTATTACCATTTAAATCCAATTCTAATATTTATTTGTGGGCCCATTTTCACTTAAGAATGTTATTTTAATTAAAAAACCAAAACACCAAATGCTGATTATGTGGAGACACAAAGTGATGGAGGGACTAGTTCAAGTTGTTAGACTGACTCTGAGGGCATGCTTCTGTGTCCAGGAAGGGTGGAGATGTGCAGATATGGACATGACCCAACAATTCCACTTCCAGACCCAGAGAAATGTTCACAAGCATGTACAAGGAAACCTGTGCCAGAACACTCATCACAGCACAGCCTATAAGAGCTCCCCACAGGGAACAAACTTAAATGCTACGAGCCGTGGGACAGAATACACACAACAGCATTCAGAGTAGTAAAAAATGAACAAAATAGAGCTGCCATGAATATGAACTAAATCTCACAAATGGTGAACAAGTTACAGAACACAGAGAGTCTAGTGATATTTCTCCAGTGTTTAAAGACACAACAATACTGTATTCTTGGATGCACATTACTTCCATGGTGAGAGGTGTAGAGCATGCACACAGAGCCCACGCATCAGTGTCAGACCTGAGGGAGCCTCTGGGAGTGGGCGGATACAAAGGGGCTTCCTCTCATCTGTACTGCTTTATTTCAAAAGGACTGAAACAAATTTGGGGAAACCTTACTCATTTTGAGTGCTGATGACATAAATTTTTGTTTTGTGATTCTCCAGTTTTCTAATTTTTAGAATAAATTTTAAATTATTAAATACCAATACAGATATATTTTATTAACTAAGTAACGATGATTCCCATTCCAGAAGTGTTTTTGAGTTGATGAGACTCTCCGAGTGTATCCTTAGGGAAACCCCAAGACAGTCATGAGAAATGTCATCTCCCTTGAAGAAGGGAAGCTCGGAGCAGCTAACGTTCTCTCAGGTCACACAGCCAGCAGAAAGTAAAGCCAGACCTCAGACCCTGGCTCCAAGTATGTTGTTCTTTCTCCCCATCATCCAAAAATATTTAGACAGTTTTATTTGTAATGAGAATTTCCGTGCCTTTTATCACAGAACTCTGAGAGCCTTTTGTCAATGATGGGTATAAGTTCTATTTGGCAGATTAAAAAACCAGTATAAGTAGCTATTTTATGATATAGTAATATATTTGAGGGACATATTTGAGATCATATAATAAAGCAGTGTTGGACCCTATGTGCCTCCCAGGAACTCTTAATTCTTTTGTGATTCATTCTTTTGTAGCCACTGTTAATCTTATGATTTTTAGAAGTGAAAATCAAGTTTATGTGTTTGTCATCCAATTCTTACAAATACGTTAACATTAATTTTTTTATTGCACGATAACTTATAACACACACAAAATGATCGCACCCTATTTTATTACAGTAGGGCAAGCGCTAGGTAATTGTGGTTAGTTCAGTAATGAACATTTCATCAGGAAAACGCTGTAGCAGTGGGTCAGAATAGTTCTGAGCCAGTGCAGTAGGTCTGGGAGAATGGCTCCTTCTGGCTAGTGTCCATTCTGAATAGCCACTGCCTATTCAATATTGGTGTTATACCAGTTGTTAAATGTCTTTCATGTCACCCTTCTTAAGATGTAATGTAGAGTGAGAAAAAGTAGAAGTCGCCATGATTAAATCATAGGGGTATGTATACAGATAAAAAAAAATCTACATACAGAGAGGTGTTAGAATTACTGCTGATTTCCCCCATATATATCAAACTTTCCATAATCTTACACTGATTTTCTAATTTGAGAATTAAGCACTGGGGTCTTTTCTTAGAAAGCATCCATCCTGAGTCTACCACTCTATGATGCTACCCCTCCACTTCACTTCATCCTGATCTTCCCCCTGGGCCCAGCTCACTGTGAAGCAGGAAAGTGTCTCGCATTGCTGAAAGAGGATAGACAATGGTGCCACTTTGTTTTCTGTGATAAAATCAAATGCACTTGACTTATTTTATGTGCTTCTATTTTGTGAAGGGTACTACAAATTATATAGAGATAGGAAAGATCATATGCTATCAGCTTTTTTCAATTAATTTCTGATCCTCTTAAACTGCCAGTTTAAAACTCTTCCAGGCTGAAAAAGCATGCTTAGTGCTACCAGAAAAAGTCAGTTTCATCAAATATAGGTAAGCCTTTCAAATCTCAGAAACCTTTGTGATGTTATTATATTTCACTTTTATCAACCTTTCTAAACATGAGAATTCTTCCTTACAATTCAGAGGAATGAAATTGGAACTTTAAACATTGTCTAGAGATTCCTATTACAGATCCATGACTTTCCTTCATGGCATTTCATTCCACCCACAGGGCCTGCCTCCCTTAAAATTCACTTCCTTTCCACCGAACCTGCTGAAAGGGCTCTTTTAAATGTGATTTTACATTTTCATACCAATAACTACTTTTTCTTCTTTTTTTTTTTTTTAAAGATCAGTTTCTTAGAAAACTACAGACTCAAAATATACAGAAAAGCAAGGAGGTTAAAAATTAAGAAGCAGAAACATCAAAATAATTCACTACAGGTAGTAGTTAACACATACAATACAATCCAGCTCAGTCATATCAACTAATTTCTAGAGTGATAAATCTGTCAGACAATTAGAAGATTATTTAAGCAAGAGTTGTAGTATATGGCATAATGACAGGTAACCTGAATTCTTTTCATGCATTGCTTTTCCTGCAGAGGTATCTGGTAACATCCTAACAATCAGCTTCTTATTTGATACTAAAGGCCTGGTGCACAAAATTCATGCACAGGAAGAGGTCGCCTCTGCTTGTCTTGCACTTTCTCAAATCTGGGACTTCTGGCTCCTAACTACTCACCTGCCTGCCAGCCTGATCCCCCTAACTTCTTTCCCCTGACAGCCTGTTTGCCCTAACTGCTATCCCCTGCTGGCCTGGTCCCCCTAACTGCTCTCCTCTTACTGCCTAAGTGCCTCTAACCTCCTCTGCCTTGGCCCCGCCAACATGGCTTTGTTGGGAAGGATGTCCAGAAGGACATCCAGAAGGTCATCCAGAAGATGTTCAGTCTAATTAGCATATTACCCTTTTATTAGCATACATGCTACCTTGTCCTAAAAATGCAGGTTGTTCCCAGGTTTTCCTATCGTGGAAGGGGAGCCCTCAGTAGCACTCTGGGTTCTGAGCAAGGCTTATACACTTGTGCTTTATCTCAGCAGATGTGATTCCTAGAAGACCCTTGGATGTACCTTGAACATTTCTATCGAATTTGCCAAATCATCCTCCAAAAATGTTGAACCACTTTAAACTCCCACCAGCAACCATGTATGTGCCCTCCATCCCACTTTGATGTCAATATCATTGATTTCTCCCTAGCAGCTTCCCTCCCGTCAGCCAGGACTTCTTGGAACTTGAGCCAACCTCATTGTTCAACTGGGGCCTTGATTTCTCAAGATAGAATTATGGAGGAAGAAAAATAGTTTTCATATACCTTTCTGAGTTCTTAATGGAGGCCCTTGTAATGAAAATCAGATCACCAAGAGAAAAACAAAACTTTATTAACATGTGTACCTTGTGTATATGTGGGAGATCCCAGGGAAAAATGAGTAACTCCCCAAGGTGGCTTAGAATGCAGATTTAAATACCTTCTTCCTAGGGAAAGGGAACGGGAGATATAGGTCTCTTAGAGGAGAGTAAATGATATTTAGGAAAGATGAATGGGGATAGGGGAAATAGTTTGTAACAAAGTTTGATTGTGATGCCAACTGCTATTCTCCTGTCCTGTGATAGGAGACAGTCTTCTCTGCCTGATGACAGTTCTCCCGTTAAGGGGACCTATGGCATTTGAGCTCCTTTAGGGGAGTCTGATTTTAGGGAGATCAGGAGACTTCAGTGAAATCCTCTGCATGCATTTGCTGTTTTTCAAGCATCTGCAGCTCAGATCAACAATACAACAACACAGCATATGTGGGGGTGGCAGGTTCTCTGACCTTCAGAATAAATCCAACAAAAGCTTGTTTTCTCTCTTAGATGATTTGCCACAGTAGCATTATACCCTGGAGACGGTATTCTGACCAGACCTTCCTGAGAGTGGTCATAACATTACCCTGTGTGTGTAGAAAGGTGTTGGCCACAGCACTAAGTAATCCAGGGGCAGTTTTCTTATCTTGTGCAAAGGGAGATAAGTTATGATAGTTTACCTTCCTTTCCACGGGTTTCTTGTGGGTTTGTGTCTCTGCTGCCCCAACCCACACTCCTTAGCAACCCAAGTGCTTCTGCCTCAGGCCTTGGGGCTGCTGGGTGTCAGTCCTGTGGGTTAGTGTCTCCAATCCACCCCCCACCACACACACACACCCAGCTCCGTTTTGCCATGGTGGGACTTGGAGCTGCTGGGTGCCAGCCTCCCTGCTGGTTTGTGTCTCTGATGTGGCACCCTGCAGCCCAGCGCCGCCATGATGAGGCATGGCAGGGCTTGGGGCTGTGGGGGCAGAGGGGGCGGCCTCCCTGCTGGTTTGTGCCTGCTATCAGGTCCCCCACAGCCCCCAGCACCACCATGGCAGGTGTGGGTTTGTGTCTCCCATGAGCCAGACAGCCCCAGTACCACCTGGCTGCTAGCTAAGGGCCTCGCCATCTTGGTTGGGTTAATTTTCATACTCATTCCTATTGGCTGGTAGGGTAGCAAAGGTATGGTCAATTTGAATGTTTCTATTTTATTAGATAGGATTCTTGTATTAGCCCCACAGAAACCCCATTTTGCACTACCATTGCAGAAGTACATTATTCATGAAATTGGTCCCTGACACACTGCATTGTGAGAAGATTAATTGATCGAGCCAGTGGTGGGATTTATGTTTAGTAATACATAAGATGATGGCCTTGTAATTCATTTATTTCTCAGGAAGACTGTAAACTTCTGCAATATTATAGGAAAGTTATGTAAAATAATTGTATGGATTAGCTCCTATTTTTTAAACATTTCAAGAGCATATGCAACCTGAAAAGTGACCAAACAAATGAGTTCAGATATTAACAATGCTATAGTTCACGATGAAAAGCCAGGGTCTAAACTTAGTTTTCCCGGAGACCTTAAATGTTCTGAACTAAGAATTTATTTTCTATTGAGTTGGTCTATGAAATAGAACCACTTTTTCCTCTCAAATTTTGGCCGTCAGCACTAGCGAGCACATGGTCGCAAAGCCAGAGATGGAACAACACAGGAATAATACACTCATCTCCCACATCCACTTGCCACTCTCTACCTCCTTTTGAATAGGTTAAGTTCTCTGAAGTGCCCATGGCTGTTTTTTTTTTTCTCCAGCCACCTTTATGCCCTTTTGATTCTCAAAACTTCTTGACTGAGCAACAGAGGATACAGGTGGATATTAGAGCTGTGTCCTTCACTTTGCTTTCCCACCAAATAAAACTCAGAGACTAAAGTGAGGAAAGATGCAGAATCACCTGATTCATTTTCAACCCAAGTGAAACACCGTTAAGTTAAAGCCAATGAGGAAGAAGAGGAGGAGGAGAAGCAGGGAGAGAAAGAAAATCATTGTGCACTTGAGGGTGGTTAGTTAAAAATTCTTAGTTAAATTCTATCACGCCAAACTGAAAATATGAGTTTTTAAACTACTAAGATGTCTTTAGGCTGCCAATAGGTTAATGACAGTGACAAGACAATTGTCCTAACCTCTGTAAGCAGACAGCTTACCTTCAATTTGAACAGCACCTCTGGAGTGCACCGAAGGGTTAAGAGCTGCCAGCACGGCTGATTTGTCCAAATCACATAACTTACAAAGACTTTGGGACTACTTAAGAGGAAGGCATTATGGAAGTCATCGAGTAAAACTCACATTTTGTGCATGCAACTTGAAATTCAGAGGGCTAGGGGTTCTCTTGAAGTCACACAAATGATCAGCATTTTAAAAGTCCATCAAGTACTTTCCCTTCTTCACACATTACATCTTCCAGATATGAAAAAAAAATGTAAGCATCTTGATCACACTTTTAGGAAACTCCTCTCTATCCTAATGCCTCAGGAGATACTTATCATGGTGATTCAGCACTATTTATAAGGAAAATTCATTAGAAACATTTTACTGGGGCCTGGTTAATATTAGCACTGCATGTGTAAAGTTCTCCATTCACATACAATGTGATCAGGAATTCAGAAGGTGTCTGATTTCAGACTGTGGCTTTGATGCGACTGTAGAAATCACGCCCAATCAGCCAGCTGGTGGCCTTCCCTGTACCAGCTGTAGAGTCTTCCAAGGAGAGGAGTTGATATGCAAATATTATAAGGTGCCAACCTGAATTATGTCAGAAACGTGTAAGATGAACATTGCTTCCTTTTGAACGTCCTTCATTGGTGCCTTAGAATCAACTAGGTAATAGATTCAGCTTTGATTTTATACCATGTAAGCTTTATCTGAATTTCTTCTACATACAATGGGTATTAGAGCCACTTTGCTAAAGTTGACAAGAATATTTGCAACCACTGTTCTTACCTGTTAGCCCTTGGTTTGATATCAGTATTAAGAATCAAATGCCTGATTTCCCCATCTCTAAAGTCTGATGTGTCCAGGATATTTGTATCCCATGTTGTGGCTGCATAAGCCCCAGGGCAAAGGGGCAGTTCTCAGGAGTTAGGATGCTCCCTTTGTTACAAAGGAGGTGGTGTTCTTTGGGGAGGGTGAAGGTTTATTTGATGCTTTATCATGCGATACATTTTTAAATCAAAAACTTTATGTAATTAACTGAGAAACATAGAAACCCACCACTAACAACAAAGTTTTACAACAAATACAGAAGCCACATTTCATATGACAATGGGAGGCAGAGTAGGTCAGGGCATCACCCACTCCAGTGAGAAGGACCAGGTTTCACTTAGGGATGTAGTTCCTACCCAAGTGTCTGGACCAGTCGAAGCCATGATGTGTTTTGTGTGGTTTTTGTTTTTTTGTTTGTGTGTGCGTGCGTCTATGTGTGTGTATGTGTGTGTGCGCGCTACTATGAATTGGTTAATCTTGCTGCTGAAACTATTTATACTAATCATACTGGCTATTGTAATTATGTAACTTAACTAACACATACCATAAACTGAAATACAAATGCAGAGAGATGCTTCTATGAAGAAGAGGTTGGAGCTTTAACAAAAATGATTGTGGCAAGTTGCTTTAAAAAGTTCTGAGAGTCTTAGACATGGTGGCAGGGTGGGGATGGAGGGAGGTGTAACTCTGGGACTATTCTTCACTTGGTCTACTTAAACATGTCTTTAAGAGACTGCTCAGCTGAAAAAGGTAACTAAACTGGAAATTGTAAATGGTCTTGTCATGCAAGGTTAACATACTCATATTTTAAAATTTTAGATGAAAATAAAATAATTTGTCTCTCTTTTTGTCTGATACTTTTTAAACCAATAATTATAAAAATATGCAAATTGTGCCCTTTCTTGACCATTTATCACAATAGTAATTATTCTTATTGCTATTATATGTGAACCTTGCTAAAATAGCATTACAAAGTATAACTTAATGAAGACAGTCCTACCAGGTCCAATAATAAAGCTGCCCATTAACCTAAATGCTCCAAAGATGTAACCAAAAGGATCAAGAGAAGTGAGTGAATAACAAGTCTGATCATTGAATTGCCTCATATACGTTCTTTGGTAGGAAGCCTCTAGCATATTACTGTGGCAGACAGACCCTGAGGTGTGACCTCACCCCCATAATTTCCACCTCCTGTTTATGCCCTTCACTCAGAGTGCAACTGGGACTTGTGACTGGCTCATAACTGATAGAATATACCTAAGGTGATGGCATGTCACTCTCAAGATTACTTTATGTGACCTAAGTCTCCACCCTAGACCAGAACAGGAGATTTTCCTTGATAATTTGAGGAAGTGATGGATCATGTTGAGCAAGCCACGGGGCAAGGAACTTCAGGTGATGGCTTGGCACTGCAGGTGACCTCCAGACAAGAGCAAGCGAAAAGCTGGGATCCTCATTCATCCTGCTACAGGAGGTGAATTCTGCCCACGACCTATGTGAGCGTGGAGCTGGGTTCTTCCCAGTTGAGCCTCTGATGAGGATGAAGCTAGTGGACACCTTAATTATAGCAAAGAGTCCCAGCAGAGGACCAGTTAGTTAAGTTGTGTCTGACTCCTGACCATGGAAATTGAGAGATCAAGTATGTTGTAAGCCATTAAGTTAGTGTAATTTCCTATACAGAAATGAAAAAAACTGATGCATTTACTTTCTTGGTGGTTTTATAGCATTATTTGTTTACCTTCCTACCCCTCCCACTGGACCCTGAGCAAGTTAAAGAGAGGGATAGACTTGATTGATTCTCGTTCCTTGCTCCCTCTGGTGTTTAGCAACCTTGTGTGATGCTCAGGTCCGTAAGTTTATGCTGGATGGAAAGTCTAGTGAATGAATGAAATGAAAGGATGGCTGACTATGGGGCATTAGCATCCCCGGGTATCATATTAACTACTGTGATACATTGCTTTTCACCCTAAGATTTCTTAGTTAATCAACATGCTGAGAAAACTGAAATTATTTCCTTTCTGAGCAAGTCATTTATCTTCGTTAAAATGGATCCGTTGTCCTATTTTCTGGCCATCCTGTTTTGATTAGATCCTTCTGGAATATTTTGTAAAATTCTCTGTGGTTCTTACTAGCCTACATAATTTTGTGACATCAGCTACCTCATCGAACCATTTATTTTTCTCGAACTAATTATTACAAATGCTAGGTACCAATTCCTGAGGTACCCCATTAACTTCTTTCTATGAGAAAAATTAGCTCAAATTTCTTTTCACTAAACCAATTTAAACCCACATGAGAACTTGATTTCTCATTCTGTCATTAGCAATAATAGCCATATTATCTGGATAATGAAAGTACTTTATACAAACTATTTTGTTTATCCATGCAATACCCTTTTTTTTAGATATGTAAAATCTCCATTTTTAGATAAGAAAGTGTTTTTTGGAGTTAACTTGTAAGTTATTTGCTCAGTGAATAATTTATTAAGATCTGAGAATATATGGAACACTATATTTAGAAAAAATAAAAGCAATGAAGGCAGATATCTGTCCTGTTTAACTTTTAAATTATGTTTTCTGTAGTTTATCTGTTTTTTTTTTAATTTAATGGTTTTCTACTACTATTTCTACACATAAAATCTGGGCATAAGCCTTCATCACCTTAAACCTAGAAAAATACAACAGCCTTTGTTTGTCTTGGTCCAACTCAGTTCAGCATGTCTTGCTAAACTCTATCTTATTTCTCCTGAGGATCCTACAGTGACTTTCTCCTGCCTGTTATTGAAGACACAAGCATTTTTGGCTTTGTTAAACATGCTTTAGATACTTCACTCATCCTTCCTTCCCAGCCTAATATTTTCTGTTAACGTTTTCATTATTGAATAACAATAAATTTTCTATACCAGCCAGGATAACTAGCGAGTACCCCTTTAAGCAAAACCTTTTCTCTACTTGTTTTTTTTTTAACTCTCACCTGAGGATATGTTTATTGATTTTTAGAGAGATAAGAAGGGAGAGAGGGAAAGGGAGATGGAGAGAGAGAGGGCGAGAGAGAAACATTGTTGTGAGAGAGAAACATCAGTACCCACCCGAACCAGAGATCACACCCATAATCCAGGTATTTGCCCTGACCAGGAATCGAACCAGCAGCCTTTTGTGGTATGAGATGATGCCCCAACAAGCTGAACCCCCCGCCCCAGGCTCTACTTGCTTTTTTATATACCAGCCCCTCAAGATAACACACCCTCCCGGCTTATATTTGACAGCACAACTTTTCTACTTTAAAAGCAGGTACAATATTCAGCTTCTGATCCACTTTATCCTGCTCTGATTAGGTCTTAACGCTGCCCTTCAAACACCTGGACTTCACTGATTTGCTTGCATTTATATCGGCATATGTCAGCATCACGGAGGAACTTATTAGAAACACACATTTTGGGGCTCTGCCTCAAATACGGTGAGTCAGAAACACAAAGGGTGGGTCCCATCAAATTGTTTTAACAAGACTTTCATGTGATTCTGAAGCACTCTGAAGTCTGGGAACCACTGATTGATGCATGTAAATATGTAAGTAAAAACATGTATACCTACCTACATACAGTTTCTTAAATAGTATGTCCTTTTGAAAAATTATTTAAATCTCCATTTAGATTGTAAACTGCTGCAGTTGGTAAGAGGCACATGATACACTATAACTATACTGTTATTATTGTTCTAATACCCATAGCACCTAGAACAGTATTTGGCACAGCGTTTATATTTCCTACTCATTTGGCTAAACAGCACTTTTCTCTTCATACCATCTTGGTTAAATAATGTTTAAGCACCTTTGACCAAAGGAAAGCAAATAAATGAAGCAAATTATTCAAATTAAGTATGTGTTTGCAGTTCTGATTAAGGCTGAGAAGACCAAAACTAGTTCCGTACACAAAGCTCTGGGCCACGGTGCTCCCAGGGCCTTCTACAGCAACTCTTCCTCCCAAGTACCCAGGAACATGCTGCCATCTGTCCATCCCAACAGCATCTCTAGGAGGCAGCTTCTACATAAAATGTCCTCCTCTGTTCATTCCCTGCCTAGATGACTCCTTCCTGTCCCTCAAGGCCACGTTCAAGAAGCTTCTCTGGGGACCATTCCATCACAGTGTGACACCCCTCCCTTGTGCTCCTGGGGTCTCCTCTGCTTACTCCTATCCTATTTTTCACCCTATGAAAAGCATTTTCACCTGTCTGCCCACTGCACTGCACCAAGGCACCGGGCAGCAGGTTTCTCATAGCTGTGTCCTAGCGCTTGTCATGTAACTGCTGCTCAACATTTGCTGACTAGGAACAAATAACTGGGTAAGATTTCATACTATGTGTAATTACAGTTCCTATGTTTCCATTTCCTCAACAACCAATTGGATATATTTTATGCTAACAACAAATTTAGTTCAGAATTGAAATTAAGTTTATCTCTGCCGGGTCTTGAAGGGTCAGGGGCACCCCAGGCTGGCCCGTTCCCTGCTGATACTGTGCACGTGGCACTGACATTCCTCAGCAGGTTACCAGCCATCCAGAAGCACCGTGACAGGCTGGAATAAGCAGGAATGTGGACTTTGTTTTATCTTCAAGTGCAGCCTGCAGTTCCCCTGGTGAAGTCTGCACATGGCTGCTTCCAGCATGGAAAGCCTCCCAGCTATGTCCCGTGGGGGTGCTATGCAAGGTGTGTCATCAATAGGCCATCATGCTCAGCAGAGGAAAAGGTCATTTTCTAGTTATTGGTGTTGCTAGGTCACCTAACAGGTCACTGGGGCAGGCAGAGGGGAAAAAATAAATACCTTTGGGTGGTCCTCTTCCAGGCCAGTAGGCCCTAGGACAGAGAAATGTGTGCCAAACAGTACCAAGCTCTAGCAACATGGTTTCCTACCAAAGAAAGCCATTCCAAAATTAGCTACAGCCTTCTGCACAAATCCCTGCTCTCCTTCACGGTCTGTGGAATGCTGTCTGACAGGCACGGAACTGCACAGGCCACCGTCACGGCAAAGTCATGTGTGCAGGGGCCATGGGCCTGAGAGCAGAGCCAGAGGAGACATGGGTGCCCAGAAAAGCCACTGAAGCTTCAGCAGCTGCTGTGTCTACAAGAGGATGGCCTTCCATTGAGTGGGCCTCAAAGTCTGAAGACCTGAAGTTTAACATCTTCCTCATTCATTCCTGAGGGAGGATATACTCCTCCATTTAGAAACTGCTTATTTCGATAAAATCAGAAAAGATGTTAGGCATGTCCCTATAAATAAACTAAACCTCTCTGTTTTTCTGGAGAAAATGAAGGAACTCTTACCATTTTCGACAGCGTGGACGGACCTGAGAGCATCATGCTAAGCGAAATAAGCCAGTCAGAGAAAAATAAATATCACATGATCTCACTCAACTGTGGATATAACGAACAACCTAAACTGATGAAAAAAATAAATCCAGAGACAGAGAAGCATTGAACAGACAGCCAAATTTCAGAGGGAAGGCAGGGAAAGGAATGTGTGTATGTGTGTGTGTGCACTCACTCGTGTGGCACACGCGTGTATGTGGGGGGTAGAGGGAGTAAGACATCAACCAAAGGACTTGTATGCATCCATATGAGCATAATCAATGGACATAGACAATAGAGGGTGAGGGCATGTACAGGGGGCAGGAGCAGGCAGGGACAGGTCAACGGGGAAAAAGGAGAAATATGTAAACCTTGCAACAATAAAGAAAAAAATTTTTAAAGGCGTATTTAAAATGGCACCTGGGCCTTAGCTGGTTTGACTCAGTGGATAGAGCATTGGCCTGTGACTGAAGGATCCTGGTTTAATTCTGGTCAAGGGCACATGCCTGGATTGCGGGCTCGATCCCCAGTAGGGGGCTTCCAGGAGGCAGCCAATCAATGATTCTCTCTCATCATTGATGTTTCTATATCCCTCTCCCTCTTCTTTCCTCTCTGAAATCAATAAAAACATAATTTTAAAAATCCTATATAATAAAAGCCTAATATGCTAAGTGTCTGGTTGTCTGGTCATCTGTTCAACCAATCAAAGCATAATATGCTAATGATATACTAAGGCTACTCAAGTGTTCACTATGATGTGCACTGAACACCAGGGGGCAAACAGTCAACTGGTCAACCAGCTGTGTACTGACCACAGGGGACAGACATTAGACCAGTCAACCAGTTAATATGATGTGCACTGACCACCAGGGGGCAGATGATCTAACCAGTAGGTTAGCTTGCTGCTGAGGTCCGACCAATCAGGACTGGGTGAGAGGGCCAGACACACCCTGGATCCCTCCTATGGTCCCTCCCCAGCTGGCCAACTTCCTGTGTTCCTCCCAGGCCCCAATTGTGCACTGGTGGGGTCTCTGGGCCTAGCCTGCACCTTCTCTCAATCCAGCTGAGGGACCGCTAAGTGCACAAATTTTGTGCACCAGGCCTCTAGAAAATAAAATAAAATAAAATAAAATAAAATAAAATAAAATAAAATAGCATCTGATTAACAGCCTCAGGATAGTTTCTCATCCATAAAAACCAGGATATAAGAAACCCTCTACACTGACAATCTGACTGCAGATAACCTAACATTTCAACCAAATGTTTGGAAAAAGAGTTGCTAATTAAAGGGCAAGTGATGCTTGGCAGAAAATACAGCTGGTGGAGTGAAGACTGGGGAGGGGAGGAAAGCCTTCCTCCGCCATCATCACCCATTGTCCCACAGACCCCAGGCTTACATTAGCCCAAAATTTAAGAGCACAGAATGAGGAAGGCCTGGCACAAAGGGACTAGAGATAAGTGTCAAAATCAATAAAAACATATATGAATCTAAATAAATATGTTGGACATATTTGCAAAATGTGGCAGTTTCTCCTATATAGTGTAAGAAAATATAATTAATACCTAAATCTGAAACCACAATGACCAAAACAGAGCAAAAAAACCCCAAGAAAATAATAGGGTAAAAAATACCATTGTCTCAAATAAAAATAAATTTTAAAAATAGAGTCAATAAAGATATATGGATTTCCATAATAATTTGGTATGGTAGTAAATATCTTAAATCCGGAGAATGGGGAATGGATCATTTTACATTCTGTGTTAGAACCACTAGCCAATCATCCTATCTAATAAAAGAGTAATATGCAAATTTGACCTTATCTTCGCCACACCCACAAGCCACACCCGCTAACCAATCAGGAGCAGATTATGCAAAAAAAAAAAAACCCATCCAAGATGGCTGCAGCCACTGAGAGCAGGGGGAAAGCTTGGGTTTCCCCAGCAACAGAGGAAGCCAAACTTTCTGCCTGCCAGGCCTCCACTCAATGTTACAAAGTTTCAATTATAAAAGATACAGAAATGGCGGCAGCCACTGAGCTGGAGAGAACCCAGAGGCTTGGGTTTCCCTGGCAATAGAGGAAGCCAAGCTTTCAGCCTGCCATTGCTGGCCTAGGCCTCCACTCTAGGATACAAAGTTTCAAACAGAAATGGCTGCCGCCCTGGAGTGAGCAGAAGGCTTGGCTCTGCTCCAGGATACAAAATTTCAATTGTAGACATAGATTAATCCCAGATACCAGGGCCTCTGCTTGGGTTGTCGGGGGGTGTGGTTGGCCTTCACACCTCCACAGGCCCCTCACCCAGGCCGTCCCTCACCCCAAGGGAACCCCTACCTTGATCTGGGACACTCTTCAGGGCAAACCAGCTGGCCTCTACCCATGCACCAGGCCTCTATCCTATCTAATAAAAGAGTAATATGCAGATTGACCATCACCAACACACAAGAGGGCTGGCCCCATATGGTCAAAGATCCTGCCCCCATGTGGACACAAGATGGCCACCACAAGATGGCCAGCAGGGGAGTGCCGTTGGGAGGTTCTAGGCCCTGCAAGGGAGGGCAGTTGTGGGTGATCAGGCCAGCAGGAGAGGGGAGTTGGGAGGGACCAGGCCTGCAAGGGAGGGCAGTTGGGGGTGATCAAGCCTGCAGGGGAGGGCAGTTAGGGGTGACCAGGGTGGCAGAGGAGGGAAGTTGGAGACAAACAGGCTGGCAGGGGAGCAGTTAGACGTCAATTAGACTGGCAGGGTAGTGGTTAGGAAGTGATCAGGCTGGCAGGCATAAGCAGTTAGGGGCACTCAGGGAGGCAGGCAGGTGAGCAGTTTGGAGCCAGCAGTCCTGGACTGTGAGAAGGATGTCTGACTGCCCATTTAGGCCCAATTCTAACAGAATTGGGCCTAAACAGGCAGTTGGACATCCCTGGAGGGGTCCCAGTTTGGAGAGGGTACAGGCTGGCCTAAGGGACATTCCCTGCCCCCCACCCCACCCCCGAGTACAAATTTCGTGAACCAGGCCTCTAGTTTCTTATAAATTAGAATTACAGTCTTGCCTCATTGTCCCCAAAATAATTTAAGTTCAAATACTAAAATATAAAGAATGTGACATGCTAGAAGAAAATAGAAGAGCAGGATACAGAGAAGAGCTTTCTGAGCATCACCCAACATAAAATCCAAGGAAGAAAATATATGAATGTATGGTCATGGGCTGAGTTAACATCTTTGCGTAAAGTGTTCTCAACTGTAAGTTGATGTATAACAAGAGAACCTCTCTTAGGGTAGTGAGTGCTCACACATATGCAGCCTCCTTGAGACAATTCATGCAAGGCACCTAGCATAGGATTGGCTGGTGGGGGCACTCAAATATCAGCAAAAAAGAGAGAGACACGGAGAAATTAGACATGGCCTAAATATGCACAATTAGAATATGGCTCCATCCATTTGGCAATGATTATGCATCTGTAAAAACTGTGTGGAAGATATATTTATTAAGATGACTAGGCATCTATTCTGTATCACAGTTTTCCAAAGCAACTGGGTGATCCTTTTATAAAATAATTCAAATGTCTCTGACTCTTATTACATAATATCATCTTGATTCTTTTTGTTGTTGTTAATCTTCACCTGAGGATATTTTTCCACTGACTTTTTTTAAGGGAGAGTGGAAGAGAGAGGGAAAGACAGAGAGAAACACTAATGTGAGAGAAACACATCAATTGATTGCCTCCTCCATGCTCCCTGACCAGAGCCTGGACAGGGGAGGAGCCTGCAATGTGCCTTTGACTAGAATCAAACCCAGGACCCTTTGGGCCACAAGTCGATGCTCTATCAACTGAGCCAAACTGGCTAGATGACTGCCTTATTTAAAATAAAACTTCATTCTACTTATTCCAAAATATTTTTTAGGTACTTTTGGCTCAATTCTAGCAAAACAACCTATGCATCTGCATTGTGTTGGCTGAGTTTTTTAAACAGCTTTATTGCGATATAATTTACATACCATGAACATCACCCATTTAAAGAGTGCAAGTCGGTGGTTTTTAGTATACTTACAGAGTTGTGCTACCATTACCATAATTTTAGAATATATTCATCATTTTTAAAGAAACTGCATACTCATTAGTCACTGTCTGCAATCCTACACCAATTAACTTTGGGTACTGCCCTTCTAGGCTTATGCTTGAGTTATAAAGTTTATATATATATATATAATTTGTATATTTTAAAACACATACATATAAAGTACATGTTCTGGAGTAATTTTAATATTTGAGTTGAAACCTGGGTGCACTTACTAGTAATGTAATTTTGAGAAGTCACTTAACTGCTTTGTTCCTCATCAGCAGAGTAGATAAAATGATGCTTCCCTTACAGGGATGCAGAGTAAACTTTTTAAATGAAAAAATTCACACCAAGTGCTTTGTGTAGCTACAGTCAGCACCCAATAAATATCAGCTAGCATAACCTTGTCATCATCAACATCTCAGGGTGGTAGAATTATGGATGACTTTTATTTAGTACTAGAGGCCCAGTGCACAGACTCATGTACCAGTGGTGTCCCTCAGCCTGGTCTGCAGGGATCAGTAGACCTCCACGCTGCTGCAGCAGCCTGGCCTCACTCACCAGCTTGACGGGCTCCAGCCTGTGGTCTGCGTTGATTCCACATGGCATGAAATAGTGCATGAAGCAGCAGGTGGCAGGGAAGGAGCCTGAGCACACACCAATCCTGCTCATCCTGGCCCCACTGCGCCTGCTGCCACCACTGCTTGGGTGCACAGGGGGAGTGTCTTTGGGACAGGCTCCTACCGCTGCAGCTGCACTTGTCAACTATGAGTCCAGCATCTGGCAGCTGTCTGTCAGCTTAGTGGTGCACTTGCTGTGGGAGTGCACTGACCAACAGGGGGCAGCTCCTGCATTGAGCATCTTCCCCCTGGTGGTCTGTGCATGTCATAGCTACTAGCCAGTCATCTAGTCATCTGGTCATCCAGTCATCCAGTCATCTGGTAGTTAGACTTTTATATATCTAGATTGCATATGCACTGGTATTGTTTCGGTGAGGAGATGATAAACATTATTTCAAGCCATCCAGAGGGATGGTCAAGCAAATGGGAAGTGAACAGGGAGATGCAATCCAGTATTTACAGGGCTATCACACCCTAGAGCTTCCAATGAGCGTGGTCCCAGCCCTGATTCTATGCCAAGATGTCCCAGTGAGGTCTGTGTTCCTCTGCCTGCTACTGCAGGGTCATGGAGGCAGCTGGCCCGAACACATCAGGTCAAATTGCCCTGTGTACCTCAGCTGGGAGCCTGCAGGTTCGCTCTGCCAGCAGCACTGCCACTGTCTCAAGTGTGACATCACCCCAGCCCAGGTAACATATATCACAGTAATCAAACTATGAGCAGAGTCAGTAGGGCTTGGGTTCGAAACCCAAACCCTACAGACCTCAGCTTCCCTTAACTGTAAAATAACGATAACAACAGTTACCTACACAGCTGTAAAGTGGTTAGCTCATGTTGTAAGAAACCAATATTAGTATTAATGGTGCTGGGTTGGTTACTATTACTTAATCTAGATAATTATTACCTATAGACTCAAGAACTCTGAAACATTCCCATGCTTTTTGTTCAAACATCCCATGACACACACAAGGAACACCATTTTAGGCAATCGAGATAACTGTTGGACTGAGTCTAATCAACTCTATTCTATACCTATTTGAGGGCCTACTGTGTGCCATGTGCTATATCAAGCACTTGAGATATATCAGTGAATAAAAAAGACAAAGATCGTTCCCTTCATGGAACAGAAAGAGAAGGAACATCAATGAACACATATGAAAATCAGTAAAGTATATGTATATATTAAGTACACATAATAGACTGGAGGCCTGGTGCAAGAAATTTGTGCATGGGCGGGGGGGGTGTCCTCAGCCCAGCCTGCACCCTCTCCAATCTGGGACCCCTCGAGGAATGTCCAACTACCCTTTTAGGCCTGATCCAGGTAGGGCCAGAGCAGAGTGAGAGAGGGAGAGTCAGAGAAGGATGAGGGCAGAAAATGGTGGCCAATTGAAAGGGCTTTGGCTTTACTCTGAACAAAAGAAAATCTGGAGCTGTTGGACTGGAGAACTTGATCTGACCAGGTAGTATTGGGCCTAAATGGGCAGTCGGACATCCCTCTCATAATCCCCTAACCGCTTCTGCCTGCCAGCCTGTTTGCCCCTAACTGCCCTTCCCTGCAGGCCTGATCACCCCTAACTACCCTCCCCTGCAGGTTTGATCACTCACAACTGCCCTCCCTTATAGACCTGGTCCCCCTCAACTGCCCTCGCCTGTTGGCTATCTTGTGGCTGCCATCGTGTGTCCACATGCAGATAGCCATCTTTGGCCACATGGGGGCAGCAGTCTTGTGTGTTGGAGTGATGGTCAATTTGCATATTACTCTTTTATTGGTTAGGATAGAGGCCTGCTGCATGGGTGGGGGCCAGCTGGTTTGCCCTGAAGAGTGTTCCAGATCAGGGTGGGGGTTCCCTTGGGACATCGGGCAGCCTGGGTGAGAGACCTAGGTGGTTTGTAGGCCAGCCACGCCCTCTGGTGACTCACACAGGGACCCTGGTACCTGGGACTTATTTATCTTCTATAATGGAAACTTTGTAGCCTTGAGCACAGGCCAAGGCAGGCCAGGGCTGCAGAATAGATAAGTGTGCCAGATTAAAATACTAGAGCTAAATAAGAAATGAGGTTTGGGGGTGTAGGGGGTCATCACTGATGTGGGGTGATGAGCAGGTCTCATTGGGAGGGGAAAGCTGAGCAAATGCTGAAAAGAGGAATTGAAGGTCTCAGGGAAGGAGTTGGCCTTGTGTATGGGCGGCATGAATAGCCCCGAGTGGCAGGGGCCAGAGCAGAGTGAGAGGGGGAGAGTCAAAGAAGGATGAGGGCAGAAAACATGGTGGCCAATTGAAAGGGCTTTGGCTTTACTCAGCACAAAAGAAAAGCTGGAGATGTTGGAGTGGAGAACTTGATCTCACCTCAGTGTGTTAAAGTGGTCACTTTTCCACTATGTCCCTCCTCCAAGAGCCTAACACCTGCCTCTTTATTGAAAAACAACACTGTGCGTCTTCCTTGCAGTGGTCTGCAGCCTGCCTGGCAGCCAGAGCAACTTCATGAGGGAATGAAGAATCAACCACATACTCAAAATCTAGCTCTGGGCCTGCCCTTTATATGGGACCCTGAGGAGTGGCCAAACCTCCTCTCTGCCTGGACTCCTTTTGCCCTTCTCACAATGGGGGCAAGACTCTAACTCGATTTCCAACAGACAGACAGAGCTCATGGTAACAGAGTTCCCTCCATGACAGCGATATTAACCAGCCCACTGAGAGGTCCAAGCGTATGGAGAGGGTCAGGGCTTCCTCTAAGTGTGAAAACAAAGCCCGCCTTGTTCTTACCATAATGGACCACACATTACTTCCCTGACCCCCGTCCCCATTTTCTTGTTTTTTAATTACATTTACAGAATGTATTTATTTCAAACTGGAAATTTGTACCTATTGATCATATTCTCTCATTTCCCCCATTCCCATCCTGACCTCTGTCCACCACCAATATGCTCTCTGTTTCTGAGTTCTACTTTTTAGATTCAATGTGTAAGTGAGATTATACAGCATTTGCCTTTATCCATATGACTTGTTTCATTAAGCACAAGGCTCTCCAGGTGTATCAATGTTATCACAAATGGCAGGATTTCCTTCTTTTTCATGGTTGAATAATATTCCACGGTACACTATCCTACTTTTTTGTTTCCATGCCTTGACTACTGTAAATAATGCCGAAATGAACAGAGAAGTACAGATATCCCTTTGAGGTGGTGATTTCATTTCCTTCAGACATATACCCAACAGTGGGACTGCTGGGTCATATGGTAGTTCTATTTTTTATTCTTTGAGGAACCTCCATACTGTTTTGCATAGTGGTTGCTCTATTTGCAGTCCCACCAGCAGTACACAGCATTCCATTTTCTCAGCATCCTCACCAATACTTGTTTTCCCTTGTCTTTTTATAGCAGCCATTCTAATAGTTGTGATGTGATAGTTCATTGTGGTTTTCATTTACAATTCTCTGACGATTAGTGATACTGAACACATTTTCATGTCTTCTTTGAAAAAATGTCCATTTAGTTAGTTCCTCTGGCCATTTTAAAATCACATTGTTTATTTTTTTTCTATTGAGTTATATGTTTTGGAACTTAACCCCTGTAAGACATATGATTTGCAAATATTTTCTCCCATTTCATAAGTTGCCTGTTTATTTTGTTGATGGTTTCCTTTGTTGTGCAAAAGCTTTACAGTTTAATGTAGTTCCACCTGTTTACTTTGCTCTTCTTGCCTTTGCTTTAAGTTTCAAATCTGAAAAATAAATCATTGCCAATAGATATGTTTTCTTCTGGGAATTTTTGGCTTCAGGTTTTATATTAAAGTCTTTAATCGACTGTGACATGATTTTTGTGTGTGGCGTAAGATAGGGGTCCAGTTTCCCCAGCACCATTTTTTGAAGAGACCGTCGTTTCCTTTTCTATTCTTGCCTACTTTGTTATAAGTTAATGCACTATTTATGATCCTGTTTTTCTGAAGAGAGTATGCCCTGCATCACAAAACCAGGGCACCATCCCATACAAAGGGAAGGAGCTGCCAGAACCGGCATCTCAGCACAGCTCACCTTCCTCCACCAGCTGTGTGCACTTAGTCCTCCTCTCCCTCCCAAGCACGTTCCACCAGCTACTGAAAGAACAGCCTTTGCCAACACACCAAACCTCCCTGTTGAAGCAATGACAGTTTGGGGAAGACCAGGGAAATGTATCAAAACAGAAAGATCACCTGTAGTCTACTGCATAGTGCGCAGACTTGGCCTTCACAAAAGCATGCAACCACAACAAAACATTTTTTGCTTTATAATTCCAATTGTGAAAAGAATATTAGAATATTATCCCACAGAATCTGGGCCCTGACCCAATGAAAGAAAAACGAAACAGCCGCTCTTCTAGGCAATAGAGCAAAATGACAGCCATTCCTTTCTGAATCTTAATGTCATTCAGGATGAAGAAACAGACGGCCAGGGAAAGCAGGTCCATGGCAATCCCTGGACTTAGGGTCACGATACTAAATATTTATAAACCAGGGAAAGTGTACAGCGTGTCCATCATTTGTAAAATTGTGCTCACTGCAACATTTACAATCCTATAAAAAGGATCTAAAAGGCCCATGTTACAGGGCAGCGGCTTGAACACCTTTGTTTTATCGTTTACAGTTTCCTTTCAAACTGAGGTCATCTTTTGATATTGAACATAAAGACATCAAAAATGAAGGCTTTACATGAACACCAGGGGCATGAGTGGGGGGAAGGATAGGGGGGTTAATAAAGGGATAAAGATACATATGTAATACCTTAATCAATAAAGAAATTTTAAAAAGTGAAGACTTTACTCTTTCTCATTTCCCATTTAATCACCAAATACCTTTTTATATATGAGCAAAACGTCGAGGCATAGAAAGAATCAGAGCTGTAATGGGGTCTTTTTTGAAAAACACAGATGAAGGCATTCTTTTACCTATGTGCTAACAGCACAGTATTGCATGGTTACCATCACAATTTTTAAATAACAGTTAATAATGATGATGATGATGATGAGGAGGAGGAGGAGGAGGAGGAGGAGGAGGAGGAGGAGGAGGAGGAGGAGAAGAAGATCTAAAATGGCTTCAAATGCCATCAGTCAGAGACAGTTACTTCTGACTTGGGAAACTTTGCTTACCCGGACAGTTTTTCCCCCCTCTTTTTATTGAGGTATAATACACATACCATAAGTCAGTTTAAAAATATCAGCAATACTGAAATTTAATTTCCTTGCAAAAAGTTTTGCCTTTTGTTTTTGTTGTTAATCTTTACCCGAGGACATTCTTTTTCATTGATTTTTAGAGAGAGCGTGGAAAGGACAGAGGGAGGAGGGGAGAGAGAGAGAGGGAAACACTGATGTGAGAGAGACACACTGATCAGTTGCCTCTTACACTTGCACCAACCCGCGCTCCAAGTGGGGCTGGGGATTGAACCTGAAACCCAGGTATATGCCCATGACTGGGAATTGAACCCGAGACCCTTCGGTGTATTGGCCAACACGCCAACCACTGAGCAACACTGGCCAGGGCACAATGAGATTTGTTTTTAGCCATATATTTTGTGGTACTCTACAATTTAGGAAGTGAAATTATTCTAAAGACTACATATACCCAGCCCCTCCTCTGCATCCTGCCACTGCCCGACTACAAGCCCCTATCATCTGAGACTATTCTGGTCTCCTCCCCTCTCTACACTGCCCTTCATGTGGCCTTCTTCAACTCACAAATCGGTTTCCTTGCTGACCCCTCTTTTATGGTCTCCACAGCATCCATGCATTACCTCCGTGCCCTTTGAGTCTAGACTGTTGTCATACCCCATAAACTTCTGTTCTTTCACGTCTGTATACTCTTTTCCTACCACATTCTCTGATGTCCCAAGAAAACTGCACACTTTCCCAATACGATCATTTTCTCTGTACACAGCTCCGTTATAGAATCTTATGTTTGCTTCAATGTTGATCTCCACACCAGACTGTAGGCCTTAGAAAGTAGGGCGGGGTTTTTCAGGTTAGGATCTATAATCCTTTACAAGGTACGTAGCATATAGCAAATAGTCAATAAAAGCATTTGTTAAGATATTAATCTTTTTAAATATTCTTATTGATTTCAGAGAGGAAGGGAGAGGGAGAGATAGAGATAAAAACATCCAGTGATTAGAGAGAATCATTAATTGGCTGCCTCCTGCATGCTCCCTAATGAGGACTAAGCCCAAAACCTGCTTGTTCCCCAGCCAGGAATTGAATTTTGATCTCCTGGTTCATAGGTCAATGCTCAACCATTGAGTCACACCAGCCAGGCAAAAACATTAGTCTTTCCCTCCAACTTTACTGAGAAATAATTAACAAATATAATTGTATGTTTTTAAAGTAAATAACATGATAATGTAATGTATATATACATTGTGGAAAAATTACTAAGATTAATACTATATAATAAAAAGCTAATATGTAAATTGACCAAATGGCAGAATGACCAATCCCTATGACATGCACTGACTACCAGGGGGCAGACGCTAAATGCAGGAGCTGTGACCTGGTGGTCAGTGCACTCCCACAGGGGGGATGCTGTGGGAGCCTCTGTGGCAACACTAAGGGTGTCTGAGTGACGGCTTAGGCTCACTCCCTGAGGGCCTAAGTCATCATTTGGACATCCCCCGAGGGCTCCTGGACTATAAGAGTGTGGTGCACCGGGTAGTAAAACGTCCCTCACCTCACAATTACTCTTGTGTGTGTGTGTGTGTGTGTGTGTGTTAACCATGCTTAGAATCCACCAGCAACTTTCAAGAATATAATACCACATTAATAAATATGGTCATCATACATTAGATCCTTAGAACTTAGCCTTCTTATAACTGAACTAGTGGCTCAGTGCACAAATTCCTGCACATTAAAAGGGAATTAATTAGAAGAAATATTTTAATATCATTATTTGCCCTTTCTCTATAATAAAAGTATCAGACATTAAAGAAAATTAAAAATGTATATGAAAATAATATATATTTATTAATAAAAATAATAAATATATATTTATTATTAAAAATAACATGTTATAAAAACAACAAAAACATGATATAAAAATTACAAAAACATGATATAAAAACAACACTAATACAAACAATAAATAGATTAAACTTATTCTAATATCTCCCTATATACCCAATTAAGAGTGAAAACTCTTTCAGAGTGCTTAACTAATTACCTTTGTGATGAAGTATTTACAACTTTAACTCTAACATCACATGCTCTTTGAACTCCAGAGAAAACAACAAATAACTGATGATGTCCTAAAACGGGTTCAGGTAGCAATATTCCTACACTGTCTAGGGTTTCTCCTTGTGATTTATTAGTTGTCACTGCAAATGCTGGCATCACGGAGAACTGTCTTCGAATTAATTTAAATGGGAGGCAGTGTCAGATGGGACAAATCAATTCTTGGAATCAGAACAACCTCTCCTTCTACAGATCCTGTTAATACTTCAGCTTCAATTATGTTAGATAGCGATCTTTAAATAATAAATCTAGTATCAATACAAAGACCCAATTTACTATTGGTCATACAATTCATCACATGTTGTTGTATTCGTTAATAAAGGATAGTCTGGAAGTTTGAAATGTGAACATTTCATTCCATGCAATGTGAATACTTCTTGAATTTCTTAATAGAATTACTCCTTCGGGAATGCCAGGTCATAAATTAAAATTGAAAGTAGGTGCAATCATCATGCTGCTGAGATTTTTGTTCACAGTCCACACAAGGCACCTTCTATTTGATGTAATTTTCAACAAATACCTTCATAAAATAAGATTTATTCTCATTCCATAATTTGTCTGCATCAGAAGGACATCTAAACACACATATATATGCAAAAAGTTGCTATAATTGTTTGGGCATATTAAGGATGATCATAGATAGTGATCTTTCCAAATAATGTCATCAGTTAATAATCCTCTAGATTTAGAAGCTTTACAAAATGTATCATAAATTATACCTCCTACAGTTCACAGATCATCAAAACTTATCGCACCTTCTACATGAAAAAGCAAAAGTCTAAGGTAATATCATCCTGGTTCTCTAAAGACCACAGTGAACAGTCTACCTAATATTTTATTCTTGTCCTTTTGGTGTTTTCTTCACAAAGATTATTAAACACATAATGTTGTTGAATCTCCCAATAATAATAATTATGTGCTTCGGAATCTTCTCTATTAAATAAAAACCAAGCCATCAAAGTCGAGTTAGGCCTTTTGGCCCTATCTATAACTTCAGCAAAATGATCAGTATGAAAATACAAATCATGTACATTTTGCAAATAAATAGCTAATCTTGTGATTGCATGAGATTGGTCATGCATTCGCATTACAAAAAGGCTCCAAATAGCCTCAGGAGCACTCACATACCTGGAGTCAATGAAGTCTTGCACTTGGTCATGATTGATAATATTTTTTTTCAGAAATTTGAATGTTTGCACAATCGTGCCCTTTATAGAGGTATTTAAATAAATATGACACTTACTGTGCAGACTTCAATGTTTATATGATAGTGATACTTAAGGCACAAATACAGGTTATAAGGGGCAATCCAAATGTTTTTGACTACTTTATTTCCAATAGACTCTGTGCTACCAGACCTTCATTTGTATATGGGATAGCCATCAATATTTCCAGTGGTCACATTTTGAAATTCCATACATGGACTATTTGGATTTTGTATTCCACATGGTCCATGTATCATATTTGATTTTACAATTTGAAAAAGCTGAGGACACTAGTCTTCATCTGGAATTTCTGCCTTAACTATACAGTTAATGTAATCTTCTGTTTATAATTTGGATTCAGTTTCTAATATCAATAATGTGTGAGCATGAGGCAGTCCATGTTTCTGAAATTCAATGTCATGAATTTTAGCTATAACTTTACCAAATAAATCAATTTTACATATATCCTTTATAAGAGCATTCACTTAATATTAAAAACTCTAACTATCAAGTCAGGTCTGTTTTCAACTTTTTGCCAGCATTGTCAATTGTTTGCAATATCGGCCCATTTGGGGTTGCACATTATGGCTATGAATAAATTGGGCTTGCCATATTTCATTACAATTGCCATAGTATCCTGATATTGCTGCTTTATATTTATGGGACTACCCTCAAAAGATGACGGAAGCATCATTTTACTAATTGGCGCATTTGTCATTTTCAGCACAAATGTGAGATAATCTATCAAACCACTACATTTTTCAACTCTCAGCTTAGATTGGTTTGCTTTAATGAAATTTATCCAATTGCCTTCCATTTTTGAATATGGATCGACAATAAATTATTGAGTTAATTTTTCTGCATTTAAAATAGGATGGAACACGTCCTAGACAAAGAGATGAAATCCACAATACTGCATTTGTGTGACTCGTGTCCTCATATTTTATCTAGTATTATTGTCAATTACACTGTCATCTGAGTCTTAATGCAATATTCATTCCCCAGCCTTTTTCACCATGTGGAAAAAGAATAGGATATGTCATTGCATCTAATGTAGGAAACAGGATACTGATTTGTTTCATTTTAGTGACATTCAAATTACTGGGATCTGGTTTACAATGAATGAGCAAGTCCCTTTCAAAAAGCGTTCTCCATCTTGGTTTCTGAATATGATGGAAACTTCAGTTTCAGAGGGAGAATTATATCTACCCAGATCACTATTACAATTATATTTAATCACCATTGTTATTT
The DNA here is from genome assembly GCA_027563665.1 of Antrozous pallidus. NCBI lineage: Eukaryota > Metazoa > Chordata > Mammalia > Chiroptera > Vespertilionidae > Antrozous > Antrozous pallidus. The sequence goes on from CM050513.1 coordinate 16,709,166, forward strand.
CCGTGGGAGCAATACCTTTTGCTGCTGCTTCAGATTGGGCTTCCTTTTCTACCTCATGTAGGATCTTGTATGATTTTGTTAATTCATTTATTTCATGCATGATGTTGTTGATGTTGATCATGAATCTTTCTGAGCAACCTTGGTGTTCTGGCATTGCTAATCTTTCACTTGTTGCTTTAGCCGTATCTAAAATACAGAGTTGAATAAATTTCCGAGAAACACCATCCATAGGTTGTAAAGTTCCAGTATGGTGATAAATTCGTCTGTGTATTGTAAAATACTATGGCTCATATCCTGATGAAAATGCAATATTTGAACCCATTGAAGCAAAAGCAAAAGAACTATTTATTGAATTAATATTTTCCATGAAATTTTTACTGTCAGAATTTTTATCATTAATTTTTAAGAATATGCCAGGTATTCTGGGAAATGTAAAGCATTTGGACAAGCTTTACCTTTGCTACATCACTGAGCAAATTTCCCATCAGATGGTTTTCATCAGAGAAATTTAAGTAAGGCAAAACTGTCATGTAACAGTAATTCCACCATAACTATCCTATCTAATAAAAGAGCAACATGCAAATGTGACCGTACTTGGCTCCTGATTGGCTATGCTACCAGCCAATCAGAGCAATGTGCAGTGTTGAGAGGCATGAGCACCAGACCCCAGGAGTGGAGATGAAGTGGTGAAGGCATCAAGCACCCGGCCCCGGGTGCAGAGACCAAGCAATGGCATCACCAGCAAACCACAGCTGCATCTAACTGAGGCCCCCCCAGGCACAGAGAATGAGGCAGCGGTGGTGGCAGTGGTAGTGGCAGTGGCAGTGGTGGCGGTGGCATCAGCAGTGGTGGTGAGAATTCACCACAGCTACGTCTGAGGCCCCCGGGAGCGGAGAACAAGGCGGCGGTGATGGCAGCAGTGAGAACTCACCACATCTGTGTCTAACTGAGGCCCCTGGCATTGCTAATGTTTTACATGTAGCTTCAGCTGTATGCCAGCAACAATGGAAGGCAACCACCAGAGGGAAGGCCCTCTGAGTCCCAGCTTCAGCATCCCAGCTGTGGAAACTGACAACAGGTAGGAGAAAGTCCCAACTCCACAGAATCTGTCCAAATCAGCCATTGGTCACACTGCTAAAAGGCCTGACTGTCAAGACTGTCATTCTCCTCTATCTCACAATGTGGCAATAGAGAGATGGGACTATGTCCAAAGAAAAACTGTTGATACAATGGAGCTGTGTAGCAGAAAGGTACTGACGTTATTGACAGAAAATGTCTGAAGAGTGATATGTGTCTGATCTTGAAAGAAGGCGACACCTGCAACAGAATGTATCTGAAGAGCAGCTATTGGAAAAACGTCGCTCTGAAGCCAAAAGACACTGGCATCTTCGACAGGAAATGTCTAAAGAACAACGTGCCTTTGAAGTTGAAAGAAGGTGGTGGTGAACACAGAATATGTCTAAAGAACAGTCATCAACAAGTACTAGCAATAGTGGTAGGAACTGCCTTCTTAGTGAAAATGGAGTAAGTGAGGATGCAATTCTCGAACATAGTTGTGGTGAAATGACTGTTAGATGTGAATTTTGCTATCACTAAATTTCTCTGATGAAAAACCATCTGATGGGAAATTCACTCGATGTTGTAGCAAAGGGAAAATCTGTCCAAATGATATACATTTTTCAGATTACCCGCCATATTTAAAAAGATTAAATAGAAGTTTGCTCAACTCTATATTTTGGATACAATCGAAGTTACATGTAAGAGATTAGCAATCCCAGCAAACCAGTCCTGCTCAGAAAGACTCATGATCAACATCAACAACCTCATGCATGAAATAAATGAATTAACAAAATCGTACAAGATACTACATGAGGTAGAAAAGGAAGCCTAATCTGAAGCAGCAGCAAAAGGTATAGCTCCCATGGAAGTAACTATGGCAATTAAATATGATCATAATAGTGACCCAGGTAGATATAATTCTCCCCGTGTAACCGAGGTTGCTGTCATATTCAGAAACAAAGATGGAGAACCTCCTTTTGAAAGGGACTTGCTCATTCATTTTAAACCAGATCCAAATAATCCAAATGCCACTAAAGTGAAATGAATCAGTATCCTGTTTCCTACGTTAGATGCAATGACATATCCTATTCTTTTTCCACATGAATAGGGAAAAAGGTTGGAGAACAGATATTGCATTAAGACTCAGAGACAACAGTGTAATCAACGATAATACTAGACAAAATGTAAGAACACAAGTCACCGAAATGCAGTATTATGGATTTCATCTCTCTGTGAGGGACACGTTCAATCCTATTTTAAATGCAGGAAAATTAACTCAACAGTTTATTGTGATTCGTATTATTGTTATATCATTTTGTTATTATTTGTTAATGAAGTTACATATTATTTTCAGATACATTGTACTCATTACCTTTTATATCTCACACTTTTATTGTAGAGAAAGGGCAAATAGCACTATTAAAATATTTCCTCTAATTAATACCTTTTAATGTGCACAAATTTCATGCACCGGGCCACTAGTGTTCAATAATTGCATCCTCATTTACTCCACTTTTGCTGTGAAGGCAGTTCCTACCAGTATTGGTAGTACTTGTTGATGAGCATTCTTTAGACATATTCTGTTGATGATACCGACTTCTTTCAGCTTCAGAGGTATGTTATGTCAATAGTTGGTCTTCAGACAGTTTCTTTTGGTAACACTGCTTTTTTTAGACTGCAGAGGTACTTTGCACCAATCGTTGATATTCAGATACGTTCTGTTGCTAATGCAGGCTTCTTGGGCTTCAGAGGTACATTGTGCCAATAGTTGGTCTTCAGACATACAGTCCTCAGGTTATGTAGGACTGCACATTTGTTGTTTCGTGGTTACATCGCCATCTCCCATTTATTTATTTAAAAAAATGTTCCATAATTTCAATATATGCACATATGTGATTTATGTTTTTTATTATTTATTTATCATAAGTAAAGGTCAGGAATTGTTATCTTTAAAAAAAATTTTTTTTTTTTACTGTTTCACTTCATTACTGCTGTGTATGTATTCCATGTGAGTGATGTAGGTGCTTATGTAGGTGGGTTCCAACTTACGGTGAAAATTGTGCTAGGTCACACCATAGGAATAGATCTCCAACATAACCCAAGGACCTACTATATTCTGTTGACGATGTCACTTTCTTTTGGCTGCAAGGTTCATTGTTCCAATACTTGGTCTTCAGACATGTTCTGTTGACAACAACACATTCTTTCAGCTGCAGAGATACTTTGTACCAATAGTTGGTCTTCAGATAGATTCTGTCACCAATGCTGGCTTCTTTTGGCTTCAGAGGTACTTTGTTCCAATAGCTGGTCTTTATATGTATTCCCTCCTGCCTGTTCTCAGGGTCTGGGGTGCAGATGAATGGGATTCTGGACTCTCAGGACACAGATAGAAAGCTGACCAAAGGCTGATTCCAAGAGGAATGGGGTTTCCTCCACCCTGCTGTTAGGGCCTGGGGTGTGGGTGAATGGGATTTGGGGCTGTCAGGGTGCCACCAGCAAGCTGACCAAAGGCTGATTCCGCAAGGAAAGGGGATCCTCCCACCCTGCTGTCAGGATCTGGGGTGTGGATATCTGACTCTCTCCTCGCTGCTGTAACTGTCCGGGGTGCGGGTGAATGGGATTCAGGGCTATCAGGGCACAGACAGCAAGGTCTGGGTCAGTGCTTGTTATTGTTACCTGCTGGGCATCTGGACACTGGTTATTCTGATCATTACAGTGTAACAGTAGCTTGGCTTTTATTATATAGGATGTTTGTACCATTTGACTGACATATCCCCATTTCTTTTCCTCCCAGCCGTTGGTAACCACCGTTCTTTTTCCTGTTTCTATGAGCTTTTTTTTCTTCTTCCAGATTTCACATATAAGTAATGTCATATAGTATTTGTCTTTCTCTGTTTAACTTATTTCACTTAGCACAATGCCCTTCAGGTTCATCCATATTGTCACAAATGGCAGGATTTCTTTCTTTTTTATGGATGAATAATATTCCATTGGACATACTATGTATCATATCTTCTTTATTTATTAATATATTGATGGACACTTATATTATTTACATATATTGGCTATCTATACTAATAAAAGGATAATATACTAATTAGACCAGGAGATCTTCCTGGGAGACCTTCCAAATATCCTTATGGACAAAGCCATGGTGGCAGGGCAGAGGCAGAAGTGATTAGGGCGATCAGGCCAGGAGGGGAGGGCAGTTGGGGGTGAGCAGGCTGGCGTGGGGGCAGTTGGGGTCAAGCAGTCTGGCAGGCAAAGTGATTAGGAGTGATCAGGCAGATAGGCAGGTGAGAGGTTAAGAGCCAGTGGTCCTGGACCTCAAGAGAGATGGGTCCCAGATTGCAGAGGGTGCAGGGACACTCCTCCCCTGCATGAAGTTTGTGCACTGGGCCACTAGTTGTAAATAATGCTGAAAGGAGCAGGGGCATACAAATATCTCTTCCATATCTTGTTTTCATTTACTTTGCCTATATATTCAGAAATGGAATTCCTGGATCATATGCAAATTCTACTTTTAATTTCTTGAGGAACCTCTATACTGTTTCCATAGGGGCTTAACCAGTTTACATTCCACTAACAGTGCATGCTGGTTCCCTTTTCTCCACATCTTTGCCAGCATTTTTTAAAAAAATAATAGGCATTTTACCAGATGAGAGGTGATAGCTCAGGGTGATTTAGATTTCCATTGTCCCGATGAGAAGATATGTTAAGCACCTTTTCATGTACCTGTTGGTCATTTGTATATCTTCCTTTAAAAACTGTTTATTTAGGTCATTTACCTATTTTCAAATAAGCTGTTTTTGCTGAATTGTATGAATTCTTTGTATTGTGGGTATTAACCCCTTACCATAGGTATAATTTGCAAATATTTTCTCCCACTCAGTAGGTTGTTTTTTCATTTTGTAAATGGTTTCTCTTGATTTGAAGAAACTTTTTTAAAAATTTGGTATAGTCCTACTTGTTTATTTTTGCTTTTTTTGCCTTTGTTTTTGGTTTTCAAATCCAAAAATTAATTGCCAACACTGATGTCAAGGAGATTACTCCCTAATTTTTCTTCTGGAAGTTTCTTCTTCAAGTATTTAATCCATTTTGAGTTGGTTTTTGTGCATAGTTTAAAATACGTGACTAGCTTCAATCTTTTGAATGTGGCTGTTTTTCCAACACCATCTATTAGAGACTGTCATTTCCTCACTGTATAGTCTTGGCTTTTTTGCCATAAATTAATTGACCATATATGCACGAGTGCCCATTTCTGTGCTAGTACCATGCTACTTTGATTACCAGAGATTTGTAATATAGCTTGAAATCAGAAAGCATGATGCCTACAGCTTTGTTCTTTACCAAGATTGCTTTGGCTATCTAAGGTCTTTTGTCATTCCATAGAAATTTTGTGAAAAGTTCTTCTATTTCTGAGAAAATGTCATTGAATTTTGATAGGGATTGGACTGAATTTGTAGACCACTTTGAGTTTTATGGACATTTTTACAATATTAATTCTCCCAATCCATGAGCATGAAGTATATTTACATTTATTTTTGTATTCTTCAATTTCTTTTATCAATGTCTTCTAGTGTACAGGACTATCATCTCCTTAGTTAATTTTATTCCTCCGTGTTTTATTGTTTTTGATGCTTTTGTTAATAAAACTGATTTCTTAATTTCTTTTTCAGCTAGTTCATTGCTAGTGTACTAAAAGGCAACTAATTTTTATATGTTGGTTTTGTATCCTGTAACTTAACTGAATTCATTTATTAGGTCTAATAGTTTTTTTGGTGGTGTCTTTATGGTATGTACTATATAAGATTATATCATCTAAAAACATAGATTATTTTACTTCTTTCTCTCTGGCTTGGATGCTTTTATTTGTTTTGTTGCTGCCTGGTAACTATTGCTAAGAATTCTGTTACTATGTTAAATAGAAATTGTAAGAGTGGGAATCTTGATGTTGTTCCTGAACTTAAAGATTTTTAAATTTTCACAGATAAGAACCATGCTAACTTGATACAAGTGGGCTTGTCATATATGGTCTTTATCATGTTAAGGTACATTCCTTCTCTACTGAATTTATTAAGAGTTTTAATGATGAGAGGACGTTGAATTTTGTTCATTTTTTCTGCATCTATTATAATGATCATATGATTTTATCCTTCATTCTGTTAATGTAATATATCATACTTATTGATTTGCATGTGTTAAATCATCCTTGCATACCAGAGATGAATCCTACTTTATCATAGTGTCTGATCCTTTCAATTTGCTCTTGAATTTAGTTTGCTGGTATTTTCTTGAAGATTTTGGTATCTATGTTCATTAGGAATATTGGCCTGTATTTTCTTTTCTTGTAGTTCCCATCTTTAAAACTGGGAAGGATGGGATTATTATTATTCCCATTTTATACACAGATGAGTCCACAACTCTTGAGTGACACAGTTGGTATTCACACCCACATTGTCTAGCTCTAAGTCCACATTATTTGTACAAGACCAAAGCCAATCTAAGATGCTGCCAGGATGAGGAAACTCAGTTTTATTTATTTGTGTGTCTTTTGAGTAAGTTATTCTACTAATAATTGATAACTAAAAAGATAGAAATCATAGTATCAATCAATCCCTTGACAACTTGCATGGGGTGATTAGTGCACAAAGCTCACATTCTAGTAGGGATAACATTGTTTAATGTCCTCTTCAATGAAATAAGTTCAAAACCAAGGCCACCTCCCCATCCTGAGCCTCCCTTTGCTCTTAGCTACAACCTCACCTCCTGCTTGTTCATTCCTGGATTGATATCCCTCTAAAGCTCAAATGATCCCCTGCAGTTCATCCCTGAACTCACTTTTGGCACTAAACCCTTCTGTTAGAGTCAGGAGGGCACAGGGACTAGACAGGATCCTCAGAGGACACAGGAAAATGACATTCACTGTCTGATGCGGCTGTGGCTCCCCTAGGACTAGAAGCAAAAAGACTTGTTTCTCAAGAATCATGAGGTAGAATGAATAGAGTTCCTTCCAAAAGGAAAAATGCCCAATACATTTCTCTCCCTGAGAAGCTGTTTTAATTTCTTCAAGTGTCTTCAAATCCAAACAATTCAAGGAACTTCTGGAGTTCATAGTTTCAACATGTTCCAACTTTGACAAAATACATCATGTCATGTGGTAAGAGCTCCAACCAGTCCTACCTTCCTTGTCCTTGTGGAGCCACGCCAGCTCTGAAATAGGATCTTTGTCAGCACTGGCAGTGTCTATAGATGATTTGTGAGTACTATTGGCTCCCTAAGCAGTAAGCATCAGAAAGAAAAGCAGAGCTTAGGTCTGTACTAGACCGGATCTGTACTAGGAAAAAATAGAAATAAATACCAGTGCAATGCACTTCCATTCTGAAAAGAAAAGTTTCATACAATAACATTAACATGATCTCATTCCTATGTGGAATCTAATGAACAAAATCAACTAACGGACAAAATAGATCCAGAGACATAGAAGCATGAAACAGACTGTGGATTCTCAGAGGGAATGTGGGGGTGGGTGGGTGGGAAGAGATCAACCAAAGAACTTACTAGTATATGCATATATGTATAACCCATGGACACAGACAATAAGGTGGTGAAGGCATGGGGCAGGGGTGGGCTAAAAGAGCTCATGAAGTGGGGGAAGGATATATGTAATACTTTCAACAATGAAGAAAACAATCCTTTATACATTCAAGTGCAAATTTTAATAATAAAAAAAGAGTTTGCAACTTTTTGCTCTTTTTTTTTTTTTTTAATCCGAACACCCACAGTAAAAATTCCTCCGAGCTTTTTTTGTCCCAGTCAGTTCAAGGCTGCGGCAGGAGCTGCAAGGACGCTGTCCGTGCACATCGCCACAGCCGTAGCCCGTGCCCTCCCTGGGCGGGCCGGGCTGGTCTCCAAAAATGCTTTGGGATCAACCTTCATTGCTACAGGGAAGCTCCATGCCTCTAACACTCTTCTTCAGAAGACTGGCACTGCCGAGATGTCCTCTGTTCCTGAAGAGTGAATTCTTGGAGCTGATACCTCTGTCGACCTTGAAGAGACTGGGCGTGTCTTAAGTATTGGTGATGGTATCGCCAGAGTACATGGGCTGAGGAATGTTCAAACAGAAGAAATGGTAGAGTTTTCTTCAGGCTTAAAGGGTATGTCTCTAAACTTGGAACCTGACAATGTTGGTGTTGTCGTGATTGGAAATGAGAAACTAATTAAGGAAGGAGATGTTGTGAAGTGAACAGGAACCATTGTGGATGTTCCTGTTGGCAAGGAGCTGTTGGGTCATGTAGTAGATGCCCTTGGTAATGCCACTGATGGAAAGGGTCCAGTTGGTTCCAAGATCCGTAGGCGAGTTGGACTGAAAGCCCCTGGGATCATTCCTTGAATCTCTGTGCAGGAACCAATGCAGACTGGCATTAAGGCTGTGGATAGCTTGGTGCCCATTGGTTGTCGTCAGTGTGAGCTGTTTATTGGTGACCAATAGACTGGCAAAACATCAGTTGCTATTGACACAATCATTAACCAGAAACATTTCAATGATGGAACTGATGAAAAGAAGAAGCTGTACTGTATCTATGTTGCTATTGGTCAGAAGAGACCCACTGTTGCCCAGTTGGTGAAGAGACTTATAGATGCAGATGCCAGGAAGTACACCATTGTGATTTCAGCTACTGCTTCTGATGCTGCCCCACTTCAGTAGCTGGCTCCTTATTGTGGCTGTTCTATGGGAGAATATTTCAGGGATAATGGCAAACATGCTTTGATAATCTATGATGACTTATCCAAACAGGCTGTAAGTTATCGTCAGATGTCTTTGCTGCTGCACCGTCCCCCTGGTCATGAGGTCTATCCTAGTGATGTGTTCTACCCATACTCTCATCTGCTAGAGAGAGCAGCCAAAATGAATTATTCTCTTGGTGGTGGCTCCTTGACTGCTTTACCAGTCATAGAAACACAAGCTGGTGATGTGTCTGCTTACATTCCAATGAATGCCATTTCCATCACTGACGGACAGATCTTCTTGGAAACAAAATTGTTCTATAAAGATATGCACCCTGCCATTAACATTGACTTGTCTGTGTCCCGTGTTGGATCTGCTGCTCAAACCAGGGCTATGAAGCAGGTGGCAGGTACCATGAAGCTGGAATTGGCTCAGTACTGTGAGGTGGCTGCTTTTGCTCAGTTTGGTTCTGATCTTGATGCTGCCACTCAACAACTCTTGAATCATGGTGTACGTCTGACTGAACGGCTGAAGCAAGGACAGTATTCTACCATGCTTATTGAAGAGCAGGTGGCTGTTGTTTAGAATGGTGTAAGAGGGTATCTTGATAAACTGGAGCCCAGCAAGATCTTTGAGAATCTTTCTTGTCTCATGTCATCAGCCAACACCAAACCCTGTTGGGCAATATCAGGACTGACATAAGATCTCAGAACAGTCAGACGCAAAGCTGAAAAAAAATTGTAACAAACTTCTTGGATGGCTGGATTTGAAGCTTAAACTCCAGTGGATTCACATCAAATGCCAGTTTGTTTTTGTCATTGTTTCTTCTAGTAATCAGTTCCATTTGTAAAAAAGGTTTACTCTCATACTCCAGATATACAGAATCACCTTAAAAATAAAGGTTCCATATTGAAAAAAAAATCCTCCGAGAGAGAGAGAGAGAGAGAGAGAGAGAGAGAGAGAGAGAGAGAGAGAAATCTAGACTTTAAAGCAAATACACATTGCAAATCTACACCAGCATCTTTGTGAGGATGCCTGGCCTCAGCCTGGATTTCAAAACAAACCTATTGCCAGAACTTTCAAAGAATCCTATTATAGAAAGAGAAAAATTCTAATGAATGATGAAGTAGGGAGAAAAAGCCACGCAGCTCTGAACAGCTGTTTATAAATCATTCTCATCAAAATGATGCATATGTAGGGAAGTTAAAGAGCTAAGGCTCAAATGGGTCATACAGAAGTGAAAAGGATTAACCATAGCCTCAAGTCAATGGCCGATTCTATCTCTGAAGCAGTGGCCAAACTGGAAGATGATGGTAATAGCGGTGACCCTTAGTGGCTGAGCAGGAGGATGGGGTAAAAGAGTAACCACCTATGGAAATTCCATTTACAGGGGTGATGAGGAATCACCACCAATTAGGGAATTATGCTTTAGAGAATCATTTTTATTATGCTCAAGGATGTGGGTTATACATTCTGACTGACTTTCTCCAGTGTTCATTCATTTGATATAAATTGAGTTGTAGGACAGGAACGTGGAACTGAGGAGATTCAGAAAGCAAACAGGGTGCAAGAAGAGTCTGCACCAGTCAGGCTTCTCCGGGAAGCAGAACCAGTAGAATACAGACAAACTTTTACATATGAGTGTAGTCATATATATGTACACACACACACACACACACACACACACACACACACACACACACACAACCAGTGGGTGGCAAATCCAAAACCCACAGTGCAAACCTGCAGGGTAGAGAGTCTCAGGTACAAGCCAATGTTGTCAGCTTGAAGCAGGATTTCTTCTTCTTCAGAGAGCCTTGATTTTGTTCTAAGGCCTATGAAGTAATTAAATGAGGCCCACCTAGAGTGTACAAATAACACTCTTTATTTAAAGTCAACTGATCACAGACATTAACCACATTTTCAAAATGCCTCTGAGCACCTGGATTAGTGTCCAAGAGACTACTGGTGCTACAGCCTAGCCATGCTGACTTATAAAACGGCCCATCACAGAGGGGAAGGCTGGGGAACTGAGTAAATGCATATATGAATAGAATCCCAGGTACCCAGGCACAGGGACCCAAGACCAGCATTAGAGAAGTGAAGATATGGGGATTACAGCATTGAGCCCTGACCATAGTGGCTACATGCCAGGCATGTCCAAGGTGCTTCACATACCTCCTTTGACCTTCACAATTGCCCTGTGGCATAGGTACCACTAACCACATTTTGTGGATGGGAAGCTGGCACACAGAGAGGCCGACCAGCTTTCTAAGGTCATATAGCTCCTAAGCACACTGGCAAAATTCTAACCCAGCCCTTCTAACTACAGAAATGGTCTGCATACTGTGGAAGAGGCTAGAGTCAAGGGCACAGATGGAGAAAATAGTTTAGCTTTTGGACAGAAACAAGAAAGAGCTCAAGCTGAGTGTAAAGAGAGGAGTTGATAGCAGTTTAATAAGAATTCTAGAGAGTGGTGGGGGTTTTGAATTGCCCCTGAGGAAAATAAGGTGAGAGAGGAAATGATGAAAGTATGGCACAGCAAAGATTTCAGAGGCTGACCCCTTCCTGGTACGGCCTCGGGTGGGAGCTGTTAGCCTGGAGTGAAGAGACAAGGAATCAAGAAGACCAAGTACTAGATGGAACAGCCATTGGGGTCCCCAGGAAAGGACAGAGTTCAGATGAAGAAGTCCAGGTGGCAGTTGGCATTTGAAGAAAGTTAATGTCAAAATAATTCACATGCTTAACTCTGTTCCTATGGGTCTGCCCCAGGCAGAGTCAAATACAGTCAAGGCCGTGGTTGGAGTAGAATATGCAGACCTTGCTTTGGAAGGAAAGGAATCCCCTTTCTTCTATGGGGATTCTTCAATTTTGTATATGTCCTACTGGCTCCATTTCTGTGGGTGACAGACATTTATTAGTAAGGTAATTTCCCCAAAACTCTCTCCCCTTTGAGTCTGTTCTATTGCCCTGTGTGGAAGTGCAATAAGCAATCCTCCCCCCGCCCCCCGCCCCAAACCAAAAAGAAGTCTTGTGGATTAAAAAAAATCTTCATTAAATAAAAAAGTTTGCCAGGCTAAGATATTGACCCTATCAATAGGGAGAGCAACTGTTTGTTATTTCTGCAGGATGCTATAGTCCTCTCTGTGTGGTGAGGGGTGGCAACAACCAGCGTCAGTTTCCTGGCTATGCAGACACACCCATCTGGGTGAGGATGGCAGCCTAGGGAATGAAGCAGGGTCTAGCAGAGGAGTACGGCCGTGCTCCTACAACACTATAGTTTTATTTTCTGGGAAAACTTCCAGCTTAACACAGAGGGTCTCAAATCATAGTTCAGGGAATTATACTTTTCAAAATTTCATATTATGAATATTAAAAACAGATATATCAATGTGTTAAATTAGAAATGGTTTTACTCTAAGTGAGGAAATGAATATGAAAATAGGAATTAAAAATACAATGTATCACAGAATAAACTATCCATGAAAAGTGAAACTATGAAGTTAGTAAATGATATAAATAAGAAATAATAATTGTTAAGTATAAGCACAGTGAAAGGAACCTAAAGAGATACTTATTAGAGACAAAATCCATGAATACTAATTGTAAAATGTTTCGAGTATTAATAAGAGAATATTAATATAAGCCAAACCATACAATGATCAAAAATAAAGAAAAGGAAGTTATTAATGCTTGCATACTATTGTGATTTGTATTATGCTTCCACTCTTTATGATTCTCTTTTCTTAAACAAAGAGTTTCCTTAAGCTCTCAGTATTCTTAGTACAAAAAGAAAGAAGGAAGGAGGGAAGGGAAAAGTAATGGAAGGAAGGAAGGAAAGAAGGAAGGAAGGAAGGAAGGAAGGAAGGAAGGAAGACTAAGAACAGCTATATGTTTATTCATTTATTCATCAAGATATAGTTGAGTCTCTTCTATTTATGTATACACAATACCTTGTTTTAAAAGGATTTATGGGATTCTACAATTGAAACTTTGTAGCCTGGAGGGGAGCCAAGCCTTCTGCTCACTCCGTGACAGCAGCCGTTTCTGTTGGGATTTATTTATCTTCTATAATTGGAATTTTGTAGCCTGGAGTGGAAGCCTAGGCTGGCCAGGGCTGCAGAAGCTTGGCTTCCTCCATTGCCCGGGCAACCCTAGCCTTCTGCTCTCTCCAGCTCCATGGCTGCCGCCATTTCTGTTGGGATTTATTTATCTTCTATCATTGAAACTTTGTAGCCTTAAGTGGAGGCCTGGGCCTACCAGGGTGCGTGGAAAGCTTGACTTCCTCCATTGCTGATTAAACACAAGCCTCCCTCAGTGGCCACAGCCATCTTGGTTGGGTTTATTTGCATATTTGCTCCTGATTGGCTTGTGGGTGTCTCTTGTGGGTGTAGTGGAAATACGGTCAATTTGCATATTACTCTTTTATTAGATAGGATAGCCTTCTTTCATCTTCTAATTTTGTCAGAATGTTGTAGAGATTATTTCTGCCCCATGTTGATCTCACTTCCAGGAGTAACTGCATTCAGCAGCAGAGGGAACTGTAAGCACTCAGGACCCTGAGGCATCCCTTGGGGGCAGTTCCCCTCACTTCTCACTGAAGCTTCATCTCCTTCTTTGGTCCCTGGGGACTCTGGGTCAATGAACCATTATTTCCCCTTTTATTCTCCTCTGCCTTTAAGGGTGTGATATTTCCATCTTATATTTTTCTGTCTGGTCTCTTTTCCTTTCTTCTCTTTTTTTCTTCTCATTTTGCCCTCCATGTTTAGAAAATATAAGTAAACAAATGTTTTCAAATTTTTTTAATAAAGTAGAAAGTAACTAGGCATTTATCTTTTTTAAAATTGAGATATAATCTATATAATAAAGAGGTAATATGCAAATTGTCCATTATGGCATCACAGGAACCGTTCAAACGCTGGGGGGGGATTTGCATGAGGCTGGCTTCCCTGCTCCTGGCGCTGGGCCAAGGAAGTGAGGGTGTGTCTCCCACCTAACACTGGAGTCCTCTTTATCTCCCGGGTGCACACACCCAACAAACACCCCCATGACACCACTAACGCCCCCCCCCCCCAGGTGGGAGGGAGCGAGGGGTGACACCCACACAGCAGAAGGCTAGTTCTTGGGGCACAGTTGGCAGATACCAACCAGGGGGGTGCAAGCGTCAGTGGTGACCCCCTGGAGGGGTCACACACACAAATCAAGAGGCTGTGGACCCAACACGAAGGAAGGGCCTGGGCATGACGACAGAGAGTAAACATCGGGGTAAGGCACTGGACCCGGATGGGTCACCGGGTAACCAATGCGGGGATCTCACTGCTACAGACACCCAGGATGCCTGCAGTCCTCCCAAGCGCACAACCTCCAAGCCTCTTCCCGCCGCCTGGACGGCCCCACCACCCTGGAGACCATAGGCGATCCTCACACCACAGGGAAGCCGCCACGGCTTTCTCCACCCGCCCATCCGTTCATCTGCCCTGTCCAACCTGGATGGGGGCTCGCAACCTGGGCAGAATGCCCCTCAAGGACAAGCCAGGCCCCGACCATGTCTGTGCAAGCACGTGTGTTGTCTGTGAATTTGGGAAGGAGAGCCACTGGAGGCCCGGAAGCAGGCACAACGGGGGATAGGAAAGGCCTCTGTATTCTCCCCCCACCCCCTTTGGCATGCAATGGGAGAAAAGCCTGAGGTGTGCATGAATGCACATATGCGCACATGTAATGCAGCTGTCCCCACAATGGATGCCAGCCCCAGCCCAGTGGGACCCCCTCCCCACTCTGATGGAGATAGGCATGGGTCACCATAGGCAAGACACAGCTGCATTGTTGCTTGGCCAGTGCGAGGGGGGCCTGAGTGCCTAAACAGAGATGGCTACAGGTCCCAGAAAGAAAAGATATCAGTACTAAGGATGAAAAGCACAGAATTTTTAATTAGCCTGTAAAAAGAGTAAAGGAGTGAGGGAAGGGTGTGGGGGAATGGGGAAGAAGGGAAGAAGGGAGGGAAGGACTTTATAAAGGAGTCAGTAGACAGCAGAGTCAAAGAAGGAAAGAGGATATATGGGTGAACTGTAAGAGCTATCATGAAAATCAAGTATAATTGTGTACTGCAGACAGATTTTAAAAGTAGGAGCCAGAAAAGAAAAATAGATAAATGACAGTGAATTCTTAGGCAGGTAGATAGATATTAAAACAGTGGAAGTAAGTAGAGAAGAATATATGGGAAAGGTAGGATGAAAGAGAATGAGAGAGGGAAGAAAAGTTTTAAAGGGGAGCTGGTAGAGCTTAGAAGGAGAATGGGAAGAAGGAAGAAATCAGGGAGGGAGCAAAGCAGGTCCCAGGGAGGAAGTGACAAAAAAAATTAAGGTGGGAGGGAAGGAAAAGAAGAGGTAGGGCAGGGGTATGGATGAAGGAAAGAAGGAATGTAGGGAGGGAGGGAGAGTAGGAGAAAGATGGGTAGAAGGATGATGGAACACAGTAGGAAGTAAGGAGGAAAGAGAAGTTTATAAATGATGAGTCAGTAGGAAAAAGTGTTATATAAAGGAGAGAGAAAAATTGTGTGAGAGGGAGAAGCCAATAAGGAAGTCAAATACAATTGTGTGTGAAGGGGATAAGATTTTTTTAAAAGTTAATAAAGGTGACCAGGCCAGCAGGGAAGGGCAGTTAAGGGGATCAGGCTAGCAGGGGAGGGCAGTGAGGAGGATCAGACAGGTATGCAGAGTGGTTAGTGCAGGCAGGCAGGTGAGCTATTAGGAGCCAGAGGTCCCGGATTGCAAGAGAGATGTCCAACTGGCACTTGGACGTCCCCTGGGGCTTCCAGATTAGAGAGGGTGCAGGTCGGACTGAATTTCATGCACTGGGCCTCTAGTTGACATATGACATTGTATTAGTTTTAGGTGTACAGCATAAATGTTTGCTTAATTATGTATTACAAAATGATTATCACAGTAAGTCTATGTATTGTTATTCTTTTCTATTTTTGTCAGTCTAAAACAAGGCAAATAATATTGTATTTAATTCATTTTATTCTATCAACAGTGAGGCAAAAAAAATTATCATAAGTTTGTTGGATATTGTCTACTTTTCTTATGAAGGTCCATTCATGTCCTATGCCCATATTTGCTGTTGAGAATTATTTCATTTTTTACTGATTTATAAGAGTTCTTTACATATTAGGGATAATAATCACCATTCATAATGGTTACAAGTTGTTCACTTCATTCTTTGTTTTAATAATTCTTATTACCTATAGAAGTTTTAAATTATATTTCAACTGAAAATTTGAAACAAACTATACACCTTTTTATACAGATTGCAGTGATCAAAATGTCTTTTAATATTTTCCTTTACAGCTTCTGCTTGTGGCGCTATGATTAGAAAGAACTTTCTCCATCTTGAGATGGTATAAACATTTGTCTATATTTTCTTTCAGTGTTTTACAGTTTTATTTTTGTGTTTTTTTAATTTACACTTGCCCTTGAAGTTATGTTTATATGATGGATATAGAAGTATAACTTCTTTTTTCCCAATTCTTTTTATTTTAAAATCTGCCTTTCCATACTGAACATGTGCACCAGACATGTTATGTAACATATTTGTATATAAGATATAGTATATATTTATATAGAATATCTGTATTATATAGTATATATAGTATATTATATGCTTTACATATAAATAAAGAGATTTATCAGTTGATTGATTGTCAGGTTTATTTCTAGATCTTCCATTCTAATGAATGACTGTTTATATTTTAATAATTTCAAAACATATTTTTTTATATATTTTAATGATATTTTTACAGAGAGGAAGGGAGAGGGATAGAAAGTTAGAGACATCGATGAGAGAGAAACATCAATCAGCTGCCTCCTACACACCCCCTACTGGGGATATGCCCGCAACCAACGTACTTGTCCTTGACCGGAATCAAACCTGGGACCCTTTAGTCTGCAGTCTGATGCTCTATCCACTGAGCCAAACTAGTTTCGGCAATTTCAAAACTTTTTAAAATGGAAGGGCAAGTGCCTTCTTATGACTCTTCATTTTCAAATATGTTCTGGTATACTTATTCCTACATGTGAATATTAATTAGCATGCTTTGTCAAGTCCCTCCAGGTTCTGTCTGGCACTTTAGTAGATACATGCTTGACAGGGGCGGGGTCCCACACCTTTACTACACTGAGTCTTCCTATCATGATCAGGACAGAATTTTCATTCATTGCCCCCTGCCTCCCCATTCATGCTCTCAACCCCTGGTGTTCATTGGTTAGTTAGGCCTATACGCATCCATACAAGTCCTTTGGTTGATCTCACCCCCTTACCCTCCTCCCCTCCCCTACCTTCCCTCTGAGGTTTACGGTCTGATCGATGTTTCTCTGTCTCTGGATCTGTTTTTGTTCATCAGTTTATACTGTTCACCTCTTTTCTAAAATGAAGTTCAAATGAGATCGAACACAAAAGAAAACTGCATGGGATTAGTGTAACTTTACTATTACTTAGACTTTTAAAAATTAGTTTTTGAGCAAGTTTTTCCTCAATTAATATGGCTTGATATATATTCATGTACTGAGACTCGGGGTTCTATCCTCTTAGCAATATTACCTCTTAGCAATTTTTCTTAAATGGGTAAATGCAACATTTGTATTTAATAATACAAATAATTAATTACATTTGCAATTAATAATTATAGGTATATCGGTGTAATTATTAATTATTGACAGGCATAACTTGAATGCCCTCCAATTGTGATAAGAGAAAAATACATAGGAAATAAAGTGGTTCTTTCCTTACAGTTTCTGAATAAAAATGTGAAGAGAAACAAACTTGTGATTTAGGATCCAGGAGCCTCCTGAGAAGCTTCTGCTCTGGAGTTTTGGGACCAAGGACACAAGATCCATGGAAAGCCCTTCAGAAACCACAGGGCCACCCTCACCAGACAGAGATTACACTAGACGCCCACAAGTGTTCTATGATTTGCCCAAGGGGTCAGCATCAAGGTCTGTGTTCTCCTAGACTCATAGGCACCCTTCATTCCACCTCACTGCTTCTCTTGGAGTCTTTGAGGAGCACAGGGTCTTGCACACGACACGTACACCCCCATCCTCACTTGCCTCCCAGGACCCGCAGGCGGTATCTACTCACTGCTAACGGGCTCCTGTGTACATGAGGCCATTGAACTGAACTTCTCATAGGTACTCAGCAAGCGGGACATCGCAGGAAACTGTTAGATTCTAGCAGCTGCCAATGTATGTTATAGGACCTTGACAATGGGCTCTCTTTGTCCTAAGACTCAAGCTACCCATAAGCAGTATACCTTTCTCCCATGAACCCCAGCATGACCTATAGCGCCTTTAACCTTGGTGTATGTCACAGGATGAGGACATAGACCTTTGCTCCAGCCCTGCTCATCACTAACTCTCCCTGGGATGGTGATAAAAGTCATCTACCTCTTCCGGCATCCATCTCGCCCTCTGGGGATGATCGCGCCACTGGGAGGATCTCTCAGCATGGGCAGTCTGGCTTCTGGGGTCGTGAGCACTGCAGGAACAGACCCTAACGCCTGTGAAGGAAGCTGGCCCAGGGCACGGAGGTACCAGAAGAACAGGAAAGACAGTCCAAAGGGAACATATCTCCTGGACAAGCGATCATTTTCTAGCAACAGAAACTAGGAGGATACTGACTGTTTCTTCTGTGCTTTCAGAGCCTCTGCTGGACACAAACTAATAGCACCTGCTTGAAACACACCTGCTCCTTGGCTTGCAGCTTAATTCTCGTGTCTATTTAGTGAAACCATTTTGACAGGTCCGTCCAGGCTCATTTGCCCTGGTTAACAAACCTGACTGGTGGCAACAGAAGTCCCCTCTGTCAGCACCATCTTCCGAGGTCCTGGGTGATAGTGCCCGAGATGTGCAGGCATTTCTCATTTTCTGACCTAAGGGTCAGAGTAAATGGGTGTTGACAGCTCAGGCTGTCTGTTGTGTCCACAGCCCAGGTGGCTCTTACTCTGTCTCACTCTTTTGTGGCAGGGACAAGAGGTGGGGTGGAATTCTTCAGGGTGGCTTTTGGAATCCTGTGGTAAGGGTGTATACCACACACCTGTGTCTATATATAAACACACACGCTCACTCTCGCTCAGCAATGTTCAGAGGATCCCTGCATAACTCCTGTTACATTTTTGGGAGCCAATCCTGAAATCAAGAAGGATGAGTGGGGGAGGGCCACCAGCGACCCTGTCTCTGCAGCACAGCCCCAGTTCTAGATGTGGAGGACAGCAGGGCAACCCTCACCAGCGCCAGCCTTTGGAGCAGCTGGTCTCCTTCCATGCCACACCCTAGTGCTAGGAATGACACAGCCCTGTGCCAGCTCGGGCCAAGACAGAGCCTACTTAACCCAAAGTCCCCCAGAGTGGCAGCAGGCAGGGAGATAAAAATGCTGTGACCAAGCATCCATATTCCTGCCAGAGAAATTAATCCATTACCTCCAAACCTTATTATGAACTTATAGGCCTGGCTGGTGTGTTCAGTGGGTTGGAGCACTGTTAGCATCTGTACCTCACCTCCCTTACTGCCCCCTGCACTGAGAGGTTGTGAGTTCAATTTCCGGTTGGGCTCATATCCAGGTTGGGTTGTGGGTTCAATCCCTGGTTGGGTGGGATGAGTACAGGAGACAACAGATCCGAGTTTCTCTTTCTTTGTTCCCTCCTCTCTCTCTCCCAAATCAATAAAAACATGTCTTCTGGTGAGGATTGTTAAAAATAGTTACATAAGAAAGATTGTAAAATATGTTATTCTTTGCTCACAGAAATCCCAACACACAGAAAGAGAGCAAAGCACTAAATTAGAGAAAATACCATGGATAGTAAAGAATGCTTTTGTGTAGAGAAAAAAAAAGAAAATGAGAAAAATTTTTCAGAATTTATTGGAAGAAGTAACTATCCTTAGCGACATCACTGTGACAACATGCTTTATTTCCAGTCCACATGGAATTGACATAAATGGAGCCATAGATTAAGGGTCCTAGATAGTATAAGATTAAAATCGCAGTGTCATAGCTGTACCAGCAGAAAGTTCTCACTCAGAGAGGAAGAACTAGGCATTTACAGCAAAGCCTATTATATATAATGTAAATTACTGTATTTATTTAGGGTGAAAATAATGCATAGATACATAGTAAATGTATCTACTTATATGTTGTGGGTTTAATTATCCTCAGGTTTTCCTATTGTCTTCACAAGTTCTGAATCGCTTGGCAAAGCCCTATCTCAGCAGGTGCTGGCTGGGTGAGCCCATCAGGTATGAAGGCTGACTTATGGCTTTATTTACATCTGGGTGTGCTCCAAGTTAAAAAAGAACATTTTTCACAGATATCTATGCATTGGGAGTAAAGAGTAACAACCCTTTAAGGCCTGGTTGGTCCGGTTGATATTAAACTTTGTCATGGTCCCACAACCATTAACTAGAATAAACACACACATTCTATCATTCAGCTTGAAATTATGAGACTTTTTTACAGAATCATTTGGAGGCACTGTTGAATATCACCAAATCTGACTGCCTTGTTTCTTCCATGAACAACCTGAGGCCCAAACAAGTGAAGCAGAAACTGCCTAAGGCTCCGCAGCTAGTTAGTAAGAGAGCTGAGGTTAGAGGCTGTATTCCTGCCTACCAGTCCCTCTTTCCTTGTATTTCACCTTGCTCATTTAAATGAATTTTCATATATTATTATGAAAGATACATTCTATAAAAAGATACATTATCTTTGCTATATACAAACAACTATTCCAACATTTAAATTTATAATTTTTGACAAGACTACGTACATTGAAAAGAAAACAAAGAACACCACCACCTAGTTTTCAGTGACTCTGGTATTAGTTACCCTGGAGTATGTGGCTGAGGGACACGAAGCCTGGTCAAAATCACCCTTAATAACAACATAGCCACAAAGGGATTTCCAGATGCCAGTCCCAAGTTTACACATGCACACACCACTACTCAGTCAAATTCAAACCCCAGTAGGGTGAATCTATTTTACTGAAATCACCAAAGCCTCCCAAACTGTCTGATATACAACCTGCATGCATTCAACTGGGTGAGAATGTTCAATGCAATGTTAATTTAGCATCCAAAAGTTACCACGCTCACCAGGAAATTTTTTTATCTCTACTGGTTCAACAAACCCATATTACTAGCAGTTAGTATGTCTAAACATACTTAATCACAAAGTCTGTAATACTTCATTTAGGCTGGTGTACTCACAAGCAGATAAAAATCTATATTTCACTTCAGTGATACTGTGTGTTTCTCTCCCTTCTTGTCTTGTTTTTAATCCAGGCTGTGCTTGTTCAGGAAGGTACAATACAAAATGCCTAAAGTTATTTAATAGCTACATTGTTCACATAGCAAATTCACAGGGTAAGATTTGCATATCACAGAAATGAAGTTTTCTTTTTACCTATAAGCACCCATTTGAAAATTTTATCTGACTAGCTGAATAATATGTCATTAATAGCCTGGCATTTCCCTTACTTGAAAATACAAATATCTGCATCTCAAAATATCCTAAGGATGACCTTGACCTTGACCTTGACCTGAGGCTTTCTTTTTAACTTTCACTGTGCCCCTATCTGGGGTGGCATGTTGTTCAGGGTAGGGAGAGCAGCTGAGCCAGAAGAAAATCCATGGAGCACTAATGGCTCCGTGTCTCCTTCTGGATTATTTTCACAACAGACAGGTTAACATCTGTAGCTCACCTCCCTTACTGTCCTTCTTAACCCTCCCTTCATCTTTCCTTGGACTTCATATATTTCTCTCCTTCCTACCTTTTCCCTTCTAGTTTAGATACTGTCCAACTTTGTCTAAATAGTTGAAGATATCTTACTCCATGAAGGTATCTTAAACAAAATGCTAAAGAACATGCACTCTGTGGTTTCTGTACACGAGACAATGCAGGATTTACACCATCTCCTATGACCCTATGACCAGGCATAGGTACAAACCTCCTAAACAACCAGTCAGGATCAGAGGCAGCATCTATAGTTTTAGCAAGTCTCCCGAGCACTAACCCCTATATAAGACCTGAAAGGGATCAAATATGTGTCCTCTGTCAATAACCCAGAGCCCAGAGCTCCTGTCGTCAGGGATTCATGTGTGATGCCTCCTATAAATGAAGAAATAAATGCCTGCCACATAAACCTTAAAGATGTTATGATGAGGAGTGTTATTATATCTTTTAGAAAATCTAAACTGTAACACAATCTAGAATTGTGTTGTCTAATGGGGTAGCCACTAGCTATTGTGGCTACTATAGCCATCCTATATAATAAAAGAGTAATATGCAAATTGACTGTACCTCTGATCAAGCCACGCCCACAGCCATGCCCACCAGCCAATCAGGAGCAAATAAACCCCAATGAAGATGGCTGCCGCCACTAAGAGCAGGAGGGAGACTTGGGTTTCCCCGGCAATGGAGGAAGCCAAGCTTTCTGCCTGCTGTTGCCTGCGTAGGCCTCTACTCAGTGCTACAAAGTTTCAATTATAGGAGGTACATAATCCCAACAGAAATGGCAGCAGCCACGGAGCTGGAGAGAGAAGAGACTAGGGATGCTGGGGCGATGGAGGAAGCTAAACCCTAGGCCTCCACTCTAGGCTATAAAGTTTCAAACAGAAATGGCTGTCACCATAGAGAGAGCAGAAGGCTTGGCTCCACTCCAGGCTACAAAGTTTCAGTTGTAGAACATAAATTAATCACAGATTCCAGGGCTTCTGCTTGGGTCACTGGGAGGCATGGCCAGCCTGAAAACCACCATAAGCCCCTCACCCAGGCCGCCCCACACCCCAAGAGAACCCCTACCCTCATCCAGGACACCCTTCAGGGCAAACCAGCTGGTCCCCACCCATGGACCAGGCCTCTATCCTATCTAATAAAAGAGTAATATACAGATTGACCCTCACTCGAACACACAAGAGGGCTGCCACCATCTGGTCAGAGATCCTCTCCCCATGTGGACACAAGATGGCCAGCAGGGGAGGACAGTGGGAGGTTCCAGGCCTGCAAGGGAGGGCATCTATAGGCCATCAGGCCAGCAGAGGAGGGCAGTTGGGAGGGACCAGGTCTGCAAGGGAGGGCAGTTGGGGGTGATCAAGCTTGTAGGGGAGATCAGTTAGGGGTGACCAGGCCAGCAGAGAAGGGAAATTGGGGGCAAAGAGGCTGACAGGGGAGCAGTTAGACATCAATTAGGCTGGCAGGGTAGTGGTTAGGGGGTATTCAGGCTGGCAGGCAGAAGTGGTTAGGGGCGATCAGAGAGACAGGCAGGCGAGCAGTTTGGAGCTAGCAGTCCTGGTTTGTGAGAAGGATGTCTGACTGCCCGTTTAGGCCCAATCCTCCAGGGATCGGGCCTAAACGGGCAGTCAGACACCCCTTGAGGGATCCCAGATTAGAGAGGGTGCAGACTGGGCTGAGGGACACCCCTCCCATGCACAAATTTTGTGCACTGGGCCTCTAGTTTAATATAAATTTATTAAAATTAAACAAAGTTACCACATTTAAATGGTGAGATGGCTTCAATGGCTATGGTACCAAGAGCACAGATTGGTGCACTTCACCTTTGAAGAAAGTTCTATTGGACAGAGATGCTTACAGATACACAGGGGCTCTATTAAACCAACAACTAAGAAAATGCCTTTTTTGGGCAAAGACCATTAAGACCATTACCATATTAATTTTTCTCAAACAAACTTGTAATTATTCACTAAATTCATAAATGGCTCCAAACATTTTCCAGAATAAAGTTACAGAATCACAGCTCTTGAGAGCCCAATGTGGTCATTTAGTTCAATCTCTCTCAACTTTATAATAAAGTTCTGAATCCAGAGGTTAAGTGACTTTTCCCCAAATTATTCTATCATCATGAATCCTGATTTTGATGCATATTATGCATGCAAAGGTAGCATATTTCTTACCTTAATCCCTTTCCCATGGTTCGAAGTATCCCTCCTCCATTAAATATCTTAAGTGAGCTAGAACATGCTAGAAACTGGCACTTATAAAACTTCTGAGTAACAGAGCAATTGTTAACAGTTCTGCCCACATATGTGAGTCTAGGTGGATAAACCAGGTGCTACTTAAGCAATAAAGACAATACTTTCACTTACAGGCAATGACTAGCACTCAGGAGGGCCATGCTCCCTTTGTAAACATGGGTGAAGGAAGCCAAAGTGGGGCAAGGGGAACAAGAATTGAATGTGTGGAAATAATTGGGAAAATCACAGCATGATTCAGTGAAAATGATTCTATTTCTCCTTATAAAGAATGATTCAAATCACACAATTATGGCTTCCAGGTAAATAGATATTTAAATCCATCAGTGACATGTGTTTGACTTCCTTATTTCCAAAGAGAATCAGGCTTGTTTTGGTTTTTGTTCCCTCTTTTCTTTTTCCCACCCACCAAAAAAGATTGAGATACTTGACAAAGTAAAGCCCTAGTGCAATGAAATCAGAGTCTAACAAAACAAGAAGCTGTGTGAAGCCCTTTACACACCACAGAGTCAAATGTTCCCATTGCTCCCTCAGACCTTAGAAAGGCACAGAAATAAAACCAGATTCAACGCTCAGCTTCTATTTTGAGCAGAGGTTTGAAATGCCATCAGCTTAGATTAATGTGGTATGCATGAGTCACCTTGCATAAATATCTTTCATTTAAAGGGAACCCAACTGAATGTATTATCTTAAATAATAGCATGCTAAGGACGTGGCAGAGCCCTTTTAGATAAAGAAATCAAAGCATGGCTTTCTTTGCCTATATTTTATAAATACCCAAACAATCACAAGCTTATAGCTCAAAAGTAAGAAATTCCTATACAAATCAACTGATCAACTTCCAGAATTACCTTTCTTAGGTTTCATAATACCTTTCTTAGTTTTCATAAATGACATATGTTTTCATTTAATGCTCAGAAAGGTATTTACCATACAGGAGAGGTGATTATAAAAAAATTGGAAATAGAATGGCTGCCATCTTCCTGACTTAGATGCATGTTATCACTACCACTTTCCTTACCCCATACCAGACACTGGTAATCTCTCACAGCCATTTTTCCAACTGAGCTTTTAAATCCAGGACTGGTGGCTCCTATCTATTCACCTGCCTGCCTGCCTGATCACCCCTAACCACCTCTGCCTGCTTGATTACCCCTAACTGCTCATCTGCCTGCCTGATCAGCCCTAACTGCTCACCTGCCTGCCTGATTACCACTAACCACTCGCCTCCCTGCCTGATGCGCCTAACTGCTTGCCTGCCTGATCACCCCTAACTGCCTGTGCCTTGGTCCCCACTGCCACAGCTTCATCCAGAAGGACATCCGGAAGAATGTCCAGAAGGTCATTCAGCTTTTTAATCTAATTAGCATATTACACTTTTATTATTATAGATTATTTTACAATGAGGAAGCAGAGGCACAGAGAGATTCATTAATACTGTATGTAATTGCCCAGAGTCACAGAGCTAGTAAATCACAGAGGAAGGATGAAACCCAGGCAATCTATCACCAGAGACCACATCCTTCATCACTATACTATGTTGACTCTTAAAAAATGACAGCTAATATAGAGAGAAGATGGAATTTTAATCTTATTTTATAGAAATTTTTAAGCATGCAAAAGAGTGAAGTAAATAGCATAATGAGCTCTCATAATTCCATCATCCAGCTTCCAGGATTATCTAAACTTTACCCACATCTTTTATCATGTTTTCTTTCATTCTTGTTTTTCTTATTAGTTTTTGATTTGTTTTGTTTCTTGGTTGTATTATTTTATCCAAACCTTCTCATTACCTAAAACAGTGCAGAACAATTAGTAGGACTGAGACAGCCAGGAGAGGACCCAAGGGTCATTCAAATTTTCCTCATCCCCTCTCAGGAAGATTAGATGCTTCCTCTTTCCCCATCTGCCCAACCAATTCTGTGAGTCTTCAGCCACAGACATACCTACAGCTCCCTGCATACATCCACACTCCCAGCTCCTCACTGTATTCTAAGTTCACAAGGGTGAGGATCACAGTGTTGTGGTCACACCAGCTGCCAGCACCGAATTCTGTTCTTATCCAATAACAGATACTGATGTGTGCAGAACAGGAGAAAGAAAAATGGGCAAGCTGCTCTTCATAAAACAAGACAGTAAAAAAAAAAATAAGGCAGTTCAATGAAGCATTATTTTTACTATAAATAAAAATATCCCAAAATTACAGTTGATCTTACTTACAACCATAAATGGTCAACTTACTAAAAAACAAAACAAAATACATTTATATTCTAATCTCACCTCTGGATCATTGTTTGAGTGTTTTGAAAGAGAATATACAAAGATGCCAATAAGACTTTATCTCAAACTAGAGGTCTGGTACACAAAATCTGTGCACTCAGGGAGGGTCCCCAGCCCAGACTGCATCCTCTCACAGTCTGAGAGTCCTCAAGGAATGTCCAAGTGGCAGTTGAACATGCTTAGTGCTGCCGTGGAGGCGGGAGAGGCTTCCACCATCACTGCTGCTCTCGCCAACTGTGAGGCCAGCTTGTGGCTGAGCTGTGCACCCCCTGTGGGAGCACACTGACCACAGAGGCAGCTCCTGCATTGAGCATCTGACCCCTAGTGGTCAGTGTGTGTCATGGTGACTTGTTTTTCCACCATTCAGTTCATTTGCATATTAGCCTTTTATTATATAGGATAGACCAATGGTCGGCAAACTGCGGCTCTGTTGACTAATGAGTTTGCTGACCACTGGGATAGACAATAGCATCTCTGAAATCTGACCTTACAGGTCCATTCCATCTCCTTTTCCATGAATAAAAGTTGACCCTGTCTTTGCCAATGGAACATGAAATAGGTTAATTGCTGTTTCAATAGGAGTTATTAATAATACTTCGTGTCAACTCTGATCTTATTTAGAATACATGTCCAATATAGAAACTAAACTGTTATTTATATAAATGCATTTTATAATACTCACTAGAGGTCTGGTGTATGAAATCATGCATAGTTAGGGTTCCTAGGCTTGGCTGCTGATCAGGGCCTATCTGTGGGATGACCAGTGGGGCAATCTGGGAGCTGCCACTGGCACATGATTTTGCTGGCCTGGCACCACCCGCTCACTGGCCCCACTTCCCATCACTACCACCACCAGTCACCTCCCTCTGTGGGGCAACTGGCAGGGTGATCGAGAGGGCACCTCCTGGCACCGGTTTTGGCTTCCCCCTGTCTGCAGGCTGGGGGAAGCTCCTATGTTGAGCATCTGCCACCTGGTCATCAGTGTACATCATAGTGACTGGTCGTTCCTCCGGTCTTTCCACTGTTCATTTGATTTGCATATTAGACTTTTATTATATAGGACTAGTGACTTAGTGTACAAATTTGTGCATTGAAAGTGAATTAATTAGAAGAAATATTTTAATATTGTTATTTGCCGTGCCCCTCGATTGCTGTACCCTCCCTCTGCCTGCTGGCACCTGCCTTGGCCAGCCTGGCACCACCTGCTCACTAGCCCCGCCCCTGCCAACTGGTTGTTCACCCTTCTGTCAGTTTGTATATTACCCTTTTATTATATAGGATGAGCATAAATGCTGAAGTAAGCATTGCAAAATGCTTTCATATTAACTCTAATTTTCATTGGTTAACCTTCCAAAAAGGCTAGTGACTTACCAGTTCAGATTATATTCCCAGAACCTAAATCCTGTTAAATAATTTAGAAAATATTTACTTATTTATTTTAAGTACTAAAACAAGAAATAAAAAGTCTAGAATTTAATGAGAATATCTAATCTCTCCAAATTGAAATACATAATTTTGGAAACCTTGAAATACTCTCATGAAAAGTTTCAACAGTAAGGTTTTAACCCAATTCTTTTAGAATGGCTAATTATATGCAAGGAGATATATAGGTTATTAGGCATTTGTGAAACTATGAGGTCAGTCTACATGATAAATTATCTCTGACTATAATTACACTTTGAATGACCTATTATCTCTTCAACTCTTTGAGTTATATAAATTATCTATAGGTACACCATAGTCAATGGAAGCAATATTTTAGAGATTCTAGAAAAGTGTGTAAACCACAAAGATAAATTATCAAAACTTGTGAAAATCTTGGTAAAGTGAAAATGATTCCAAGTCCAAAATACTTCCAAAAGCTCCCCAAGTCACTCTCAGAGGTCTCCTTTATTCCATACTCACCTAAGAGAAAATGTTTCAATTAGGGGAAAATGCTTCTTGAAATTCTACTGTAAAGGCCATGTGGAGTAGTATGAGAGACACTAAAATTGAGACATAACCCTTATCTTCAATCCTTATAATCCATTGGGAAGACAAGACATAGAAACAAATAATTACAATGACATGGTATGTGCAAATTCACAAAAGTGCTAAAAGCAAGTGCTCTGTAGAAGCTCCCAGGAGAAAAGATAACTTTGGGTTCACAGAAAAAGGAAGGCTTTTTGGAGGAAGTAGTATTTGAATTGCACTTAAAAATGACAATCTATGGAGAGATTTTGAGGGAGAGATGGCATTGCAGAGATGAATGGTTCACAACAAAACCCAAAGACCGATAAGCATAAATCTCTCAGAGAAAAATGTGAATAATTCTGATTGGCTAGTTGAGGATATATGTGAGGGGATGGTGTGTAGGTAGGGAAGGTGAGAAGAGGGCTGGAGAGGTAATGGAGGACCTGCACACCCAGTAAGGAGTAGAAGTAATGACAGGGATGCCATAGAAAAATCAAACAGGGTCTAAGGGAAAATTATTTAGGATCAAGTGCCTTATGCATTAGAAAGTGAAAATGTTCAGGACTAGTTTAGGTGAGGGGTACAGAGATGATGAGAAGAGAAGAGAATAGGGTGAAGGTGAGAGAGAAAGAACTGATCAGATTTGATCACTGAATATAAAAGCAAACAAAGGAAGATAACAGAAAATGCTGATTCTGAGATGTTCAGCCTCAGCACCTAGGAAATCACAGATATCATTAAAGATAGAGCAACTTGGAGAGCAGGCTTTGGTTTGTTAAAGATAATAAAAGGCTCCATAAGGGGAAATATTCAGTTTGAGGTAACCTGAGTCACCCAGTTGAAGATATTTGGAAGGTCATTTAAAAGGTAGGTGAGTAGTTATAGAGAAAGGTGGAGGCTGCAAATATGAATTCAACATCATATCCAAAGTTGTAATTGCTAAAGCTATAAATTAGATGACCAAAGGGAAGGCCAAAAAAACTGAAATAGATGTGTTCTAAGAACAAAATTTGGGAAGCTTAAACACATGGCTCTCTGTAGTCGGCAGACAGACAACATTTTGATGAACTGGCTGCTGCACCAGTAAGGCTGGCCCTTGGATTCAGGTGGTTTTCTGGATGCACCCCTACCCCAATGATCTCCTAGAGCCCACATCCACTTCCTAAAATATTGCCCAGCTTACAAGTACTCTGAGAAACTCCCTGATCACCCCAATCAGAAACCAGCCCTCCACCCCAACTTTGTGTCATTTCTAAGGCTGTGGCACATGCATCCTGCATCATGCTTTATTTATACAAATGTCAGTATCCCTGTCCAACTCCTCAGCTGTAGCCCTACTTTCCCAACATCCTACTACTTCCTATACCCCCCCCCAAAAAAAAAGAAAAGAAAGAAAGAGGAAGGAAGGAAAGAAAGAAGGAAGGAAGGAAGGAAGGAAGGAAGGAAGGAAGGAAGGAAGGAAGGAAGGAAGGAAGAAAGGAAGGAAGGGAAGAAAGGTAGGAAGGAAGGAAGGAAGGAAGGAAGGAAGGAAGGAAGGAAGGAAGGAAGGAAGGAAGGGAGGAAGGAAGGAAAAGAAACAAACAAGAAGGGGGGAAACTTTTTTTTTTTTGGTATGTGGGGGTGTGAATTTATCTTTTCAAATTCTTTATGTTGTGATTTCTGGTCTTAGCTCATCCCATAGAGAAGACATGATGGTATAAAAAAGAGAGGAAGCTAAGGAGAAACTGGAAAGGGCAGCTGTAAATGTCACCTCCATCATATTCTTTTCTGAGATTTTCTGTTTCTGTGCACCCTGTAGGTTAGATGCTATTCAGAATACATAATGAGATATGATCCTCTACATAATGTATTCTATCCTTAGGTGATATGATCTATTCTCATTAATGATTAATTCATGAAACCCTAAGTCTTCCTCTTCCCCCCACCCACATGCACACCCTCAAAGGCTTTAACTTTGAATTATACCTACTTACCCACTGGGAAAATCAAATCTACACCTATCTACTGATCCATTTGATAGCCAGGTATACTTTAGTCTATAGAATGTTATCAACACTAAATTCTACAGTAATTGTTTTTCTCTAAGTTTCTATTGCCTCAGGCATATCTTTTTTTTTTTTTTCTTTTTTTTTTTTTTGCCTTCCCTGAAAGCTATAAAAAATTATGAGCTACATCCTGGACCAAACATGCTCAAATACTCTGCTTTTAAATTTAAGTTTCAAGTTAAAGAATTACTTCCTTTTCTGTCCAATTTCAATCTTAAAAAAGCTCTGGCTCACTAGTGTCAAATGAAGTTTCATTTGAAGTTCTTAATGCGTCTATCTCATACCCTTCAGGAGGCAAACACATGTGAAGGCTGTCTCCTATGGTACAATGAAGATAAAGGTCTGAATTCGTCCAGAAGAACCCGGCTACTAGTTGGGAATTACAGAGAGGCAGCCTGAACCCACACAGTGAGCAGCCCAATCTCAGAGCCAGCTTCTTCACAAGTGAACTACTCCTCACCACGTACAGAGCCCACACACTTAGGGATCCCTAACTGAAGACACTGGATGGGGTAGGTAAGGTGGGGTTTGGCCTGAGTGGCCCCTCAAGGCAACGCCAACTCTAAGAAGTTGACTCAGTAATAGAAAGGTAAGGTTTTAAATTCTGGGTGTGTCTTCACCTGTATGGCAGCTTTAAGAACTAAATAGAGAAAGAACACTGGCCTAGGACCCCAAGTGAGCCATCCTGATTACAGTTTGCTCAGCTATAAAGTGGATGCTGAGATACCCTTGGTCCCAGGACCTACAGACATAGTCCATCTCCTTGTGTCTGCTCCATTTGTCAAAACCTTGTGGAAAAGGTAAAAAGAGATGGAGGGGCACTTGACACAGGAAGCCTCTGTCCAGCGGGGCTGCAGTGATAACATGGAGCCTAGGTGGAGGGTTCCACACAGAACTGCCGAGACCCAGGGGATTCATAGGCCTCTGCTTTCCACACTCATCATCACCTACCCCTCAGAACCCCGGAATACAGCACAGAAGAGTTGCAGCAAAGCCAAGGTAGTCCAGGAAATTTTCTCTGGCACTGAGGATTCACAGTCAATCACTTAAGTCATTCCATAGTCACTATGGACATTGTTTCAACATTATAGCACACGAGTATCTAAAAACATGAGTTATACATTTAGAAATAGTTCCTTTCTATACTCATGTTTCCAACTTTGAGAGATCTACTGTGCCACGACATAATCTCTAATCATAGTGGTATTCCTAAAATGCATGCGATGGGAAAGTAGTGTCTGAAGAAAGAACACCGTTCCAAGAAGAAAGATGGAACCAACTCTGATATCATGTTAGCTGCTTCTATGAGCTAAACCAGAAAAGGATGTGATCATAGGACTTTCAGTCTTTAAAGAGCTTCCTTCATATTTTACCTAATACTTGTCATCAAAGCATCATCTCCCCACTAAGGAACAAAAACACAATTTTCTTTGGTATTAAATCTAAAAACAACTTTAAGAATAACTAGAGGCCTGGTACATAAAATTTGTGCATGAAGGAGGTGTCCCACCAAGATCATGCCTAAACGGGCAGTCAGACATCCCTCTCATAATTCAGGACTCCTGGGTCCCAACCACTTGCCTACCTCCGCCTGATTGCCCCTAACCACTTCCCTGCCAGCCTAATCGATGGCTAACTGCTCCTTGGCTGGCCTGTTTGCCCCAAATTGCCCTCTCTGCCAGTCTGGTCACCCGTAACTGTCCTCCTCTGCAGGCCTGGTTGCCCCCAACTGCCCTCCCCTGCTGGCCTGGTCACCCCAAACTGTCCTCCCCTAAAAGCCTTCCCTCCCCCAACTACCCTCCCCTGCAGGCATGGGTCCTCCACCAGCTGCTCTCCCCTGCTGGCCTGGTATCTCCCACTGCTCTCCTCTGCTGGTCCAATCACCCTATAACTGCCCTCCCTGTTGGCCTGATTGCCCACAACTGCCTTCCCCTGCAGTCCTGGTCCCCCTTAACTTCCCTTCCCTGCAGGCCTAGTCCTCCCCAAACCCCCTCCCCTGCAGGCCTGGTCCCCCCACAACTGCCCTCCCTTGCTGGCCTGGTCTTCTCCACCTGCCCACAACTGCTCTCCCCTGCAGGCCACCTTGTGGCAGCCATCTTGTGTCCACATGGGGGCAGTCATCTTGTATCTTAGAGTGACAGTCAATTTGCATATTGCTCTTTTATTAGATAGGATGGTTAACAGTACTGAGAAGTCTATTAAAATACATGTGAAGTTTTTCTGTGATACACCGGTGAAGTATAAATTTATAGTTCAGTGACAAATAAAAGTAAATTCTAAGATACTATTTTTTAAATAGAAAATGCTGAATAGAAATATTAAACATGCTTTAATATAAAGCCTTTAAACTATGAATTATTTTGTCTGGCACATAACCCAAGGGAGTTCAGGGGGTGCCTATGTAGTTTCCTTTGAAGCAGAGGTGATTAGAAATGTCCAAAGCACAACTGGAACTATTCTGTCCATATCTGTCAGCTCTCCTTTAGCAAAAGCTGATGCCATGAGGACATGGTTCAGTTCACCTTGAGTTAATTTTTTTAAGGAATCAAAATCCTCCCTTTTCCCTTAGAAATATTTATAACACATGAAATGTTTTTCCTTCATGCTCCCTCTAAAAGAGAAATATGTCACTGGAAGTTTTACTACTAAAAATGATGACAAAGAGTTGCTTCTGTATTTTAAAATCTTCAGATTGTTAAGCACATACATATCTAAAAACATGAGTTATACATTTGCAAGTAGTCCTTAATATATTCCCATTTCAGATTCTGAGACATCAGCTGTGCTGTGGTGTAATTCCTACTTACAATAGTATTCTTAAATGAATCTGATAGGAAAGTAGATCTGGGTGACAGCAACTTCAGAAAACCAAGTGAGCAAAAAACCTCTTAGAAACTGCTTACAAACACAAGATAATGGAAAATACATGCATTACTTCTAGAAATAACTAAGTAGACCAAAATTTAGAACTGTAAGTACACAAATGTTCCACAGGTCACCTCTGTAAATGAAAGACAAAAAAAGAACAAGCTTGGAGGAAGAAAATTTATATATATACTAAAGGTCCAGTGCACAAAATTGTGCACAGGGGGCAGAAGGGTGTCCCTTAGCCTAGCCTGCACACTCTCCAATCTGGGACCCCTTAAGGGATGTCCAACTGCCGATTTAGGCCTGATCCCAGTAGGATTGGACCTAAACGGGCAGTTGGATATCCTTCTCACAATCCAGGACTGCTGGCTCCAAACTGCTCACCTGCCTGCCTCTCTGATTGCCCCTAACCACTTCTGCCTGCCAGCCTGAATACCCCCTAATCACTACCCTGCCAGCCTAATTGATGCCTAACTGCTCCCCTGCCAGCCTGTTTGCCCCCAACTTCCCTCCTCTGCTGGCATGGTCAACTCTAATTGTCCTCCCCTGCAGGCTTGATCACCCACAACTGCCCTCCCTTGCAGACCTGGAACCTCCCAACAGCCCTCCCCTGCTGGCCATCTTGTGGTGGCCATCTTGTGTCCACATGGGGGCAGGATCTTTGACCAGATGGGGGCAGCCCTCTTGTGTGTTGGAATGACGGTAAATCTGCAAATTACTCTTTTATTAGATAGAATAGAGGCCTGGTGCATGGGTGGGGGCCAGCTGGTTTGCCCTGAAGGGTGTCCCGGATCAGGGTAGGGGTTCCCTTGGGGTGTGGGGCGGTCTGGGCGAGGAGCCTATGGAAGTTCGCAGGTAGGCCATGCCCCCCAGCAACCCAAGTGAAGGTCCTGGGATCGGGGATTTATTTATGTTCTACAATTGAAACTTTGTAGCCTAGAGCAGAGCCAAGCCTTCTGCTCGCTCCATGGCAACAACCATTTCTGTTTGAAACTTTGTAGCCTAGACTGAAGGTCTAGGCCAGCAATGGCAGGCAGGAAGCTTGGCTTCCTCCATTGCCAGGGAAACACAAGCCTCCCTCCTGCTCTCAGTGGCCATAGCCATCTTGGTTGGCGTTTATTTGCATAACTTGCTCCTGATTGGCTTATGGGCATGGCTGTGGGCATGGCTTGATCAGCGGTATGGTCAACTTGCATATTATTCTTTTATTAGATAGGAGATATATATATATATATATATATATATATATATATATATATATATATGTATATTCAATCTCATTCTTAATCACTCTTTCTCAGCTTGATCTCCCAATCTCTCTTTTCCTCTCTCCATGTCCCTGTCCCTCCTCCAATTTGATCCAATGACTATAATATCTTCAAAATAGATCCCCACAT
Organism: Antrozous pallidus; assembly: GCA_027563665.1. NCBI lineage: Eukaryota > Metazoa > Chordata > Mammalia > Chiroptera > Vespertilionidae > Antrozous > Antrozous pallidus. Next base: position 16,743,529 of record CM050513.1, read on the forward strand.
AAAAACCTCTAAAACTTCCCTGGCCCTCGGCAGATTCTGGCTAACCAACATCGAAGATGCCATGGCTTCGGATCCAATAACAATAACTTTGAAGTTGATGAAGCTGATGTGGGGTTTGGTCATCAAAGGCTTACCCAAATGGGCAGCCTCTGGATCTTTTTTAGGGACACTGGCTGTTGTGACTTGCTTTGAGGCTGTTAGCAATCATATCAGCTAATGAGGACCATCCTGGTCACAGATGTGAAAAAGCTCAGCTGTTCTTTCCAATTTTAACAGCTTGGAATTAACTTTTAGATATCCAGTCAAGTGCTCCATCAATATGAAGGCATTATAGGTAATCACAGGTGATTTTTCCATTAATATTTAAAATATAATATGTTTCATGACAGCACAAAGTGGTAACACCTTTTATGCATCTTGGACTTTTTACTTAGAAACCACAAAGCAGAGGTTCCTGGAATCAGTCCCTGAGCAATTCATTTTCTAGTTTAAGGGTAATTTAAAAATATTTTTTTCAGCCCATCAATTCCCCATAACTGAGAAAACGATAGTGTGAAACAGACTACTTTTCTTCAGTAGATTATTTTTTTAAATCCCAGTGATGGTATATTAAGCTAGTCAACCCTAATGTTCAGCTTATTACATAAAGAAAAGAAAACACTGTTACACACATATGCCAATTCACCCGCTCTTATGCATTTGTGCAGGAGAACTGTGCAAGCTGCCTGCCCAGCCACCCCACTTACAGTTAGCCAGCCGGCTCTGCTTGGGCTGTGTGCTGTCTGGGGACTGGGTGCTGGAGACCGAGGTCACGCTGGAGCTCCGCATGAAGCCCAGTGCCGCCAGCTTGGCTGTGGGCAGGCGTGAGTATCCAGGAGGACGGAGTCCAGACTTCGGTAGACAGGATTTGGCAGCATTCAAACTGGAGGCTTTCTTTAAATCTGCTAAAATGAACCCAAACAAATATATATATATTTCTCAGTTGAAAGCAAGATAGACAATATACAGAGTGTGAATGCTAATCCAGTTCTACCATAAATATGCCATGAGTAACCTTGAAGGTCCAATCTAGCACATTCACAAACACACCTTCCTGAGAAAACTCTTCACTATGGGTCAGGAGCTTCAGAGAACTCAAAGAGAAGGAGAGGCAGAAGGTGGATGGGACCAGAACAGACGCTAGCCCTATTGTAGGGTCATAAAGAAAGATAAAAAAAATGTTTAGAAGGCTGAATGTAACTTACTGTTGTAAGTTACCCTAGAACTGTACACCTTGAAATACACCTTAAAATTGAGATACACCTTAAAATCTGACATACAATGGGCAAAGGACCCTTGTGGCCACTGTTCATTAGTAATTATAATCAATAAGCTGTGGAAACAGGTAAAAAGAATCACTGTATGAACCTTTTGTTGGTTGTAGGGATGAGGTGGAAAGGGCCCAGGCTGTGGTCTGCCAGGTTGGAATCTAGGATGTACCAGTTACTAGTGGTGTACCTTTGGACTCATTACCTAACACTAAGAACCCATGGCTTCCTTCCCCAGAAGGAACTGGGGATCACAAAACTGGCCTTGTAGGTTTAATATAAGTATCCCTGCCTATAATATCAAACTTGACAGGTACTCAAATTAATATTAGATTCCTCTTCTCCTTTTCTATTTCTTGCTTTTGTGTTAGTACAAACTTCAAAATTAGTTCCCAGATATATGAAAATCTAGCTATTAAAATAATAAGACATCTCTATATTTAAAAGTCTAAGCAAACAAATGACTGAATTACTGGTTGACCAGTTGCTATGACATACAATGACCACCATGGGACAGATGCTCAATGCAGGAGCTGCCCACAGCCAATCTCACATGGGCAGCCAACCTCCCATAGCCGGCCAGCCTCTTGCGGTCCCTCCCCATGGCTGGCCAGCCCCCCTGATAGGGCCTGATTGCCAGCCAGACTAAGGGCCCCCTCCTGTGCACAAATTTGTGCACCAGGCATCTAGTCATGATATAAATCCATCATCTCAGTACCACTATGTCTGAGCAGTATTCTTATTATCATCATGACACTACAAGAAGCCTCTCTGTACCAGATAGAAACATAATGTTATCAAGATACAAATACTCCATGATACAAAATTTAAAAAGAAAAAGTGCCAAGTCACTTAGTATTCTATCTAATCTAATAAAAGAGTAAAATGCAAATGTGACTGTACCTTTGCTATGCTACCAGCCAATCAGGAGTGGGGGGCAGGGCCAAGGCATGCACAAGGTGAGGGGCTGCCCCTCCCCTCACACCCATTCTGCTGCTCTGCGCTGGTCCCAGGCGGCCTCGGGGATCCCGAGTGGCTGTTCCGCCACTGTGCGGGGCCCGTGGAGTGGAGGAGCGGGGACACAAGGAACCAGGGCCGCCTGGGACCAGCAGTCCCTGCACGGGGCCCGCAGAGCGGAGGGGCAGTCCCAGGTGGCCGTTCTGCCACTGTGCAAGGCCTAAGAAGCTGAGAAGATGAAGGAAAAGCTGCCCCAGAAGCTGCCCAAAGAGATGAAGGTGCTGGGGAGGAGCAAGCAACCAAGAAGAAAGATTGAGTCCCCCTTTCCTTAATTATTTCAGGAATAATCCTCCCAATAATCAACCCCATCACCAACCAAGCAGTTAAGTCCCCGATACTATATGAATTAAAGTCGGACATTAAATGTTATGCTATGACTTTTCTCCTTATGCAGAGTGTCAGTTTGCTTGCAGAGTGGCTTCCTGGCTTGCTGCCAGCCTGTGCATGGTCCACGCTTATGAGATCAATATCTATGGCAATGTGAATAATTCAGATGTTTACAATAGAAACACATGAATGCACGAATTCACTAATGTTATTGTTAAAATTAATGGAAAAAATAGTCCTTTGAATCTTTGGTGGTTAGAAATTAAAGACCTCAGATTATGTGCAATAAACAGTAAATAAAGTTACACTGAATGGCAAAAACCAAATCAAAAAAACATTAGGGGCCAGGAAATGTTCAAAGTCCTGGGAACCATTCCCAGATCAGGAAGGGAAGTCACAGGGTGTATATTATTACTACAAATACTGTATTTCCTACTACTTACAACATATACAATGTAATGTATTAGATGCCTTCCTATCGCATGAAGTATGTATTCTCATAGAGTAATACTGGTAGATATGTTATAGTTATGGCAGTATGTCATATTCTATCTATATTGATAAAAGGGTAATATGCTAATTAGACCATGAGACATTCCAGATGTCCTTACAGACAAAGCTATGGTGGCGGGGCCAAGGCAGAGGCGGTTATGGGTGATCAGGCCAGGAGGGGAGGGTAGTTGGGGGTGATCAGGTTGGCAGGAGGGTGAAGTTGGGGGCAAGCAGGCCAGCAGGCAGAGTGATTAGGGGAGATCAAGCAGGCAGGCAGGTGAGCAGTTAGGAGCCAGTAGGAGGTTGTCCAACTGCCAGTTTAGGCCCGATTCCACAGAGGTCCCAGATTAGAGTGGATGCAGGTCAGGCTAAGGGACACACACCCCTCCACTCCCCCAACCCCATGCACGAATTTTGTGCATCAGGCCACTAGTGTGTGTAATATATATATGTATATTAATTAAAGAAATAAGCTAATTAACGAGGCTGCCATAACAGGTTGACCAGACAGAAGGAGGCTGCATGTGTAGCAATGGGGGCAGGGCAGCAGGGGCCTCTGCACACCTGTGCTGGGGGAGGGTCTGATCAGCAGCTTCTGCAGCTGTTTCAAGGGCTGAAAAGGGAGGCTGGCAAGCAGGCTGCTGGCAAGCAGGCTGAACTTCTGATCCCTGGGAGAGAGAGAGGTTTGGCTGTCTGATTACCCTGCTTCTCTCTCTGGGCCTTGCCAGCAGTTACTGCCACTGTTAGTCAGCCCCACCTCCCTCTTTGTGATAGGGCAGCAGTTCAGTCCACTCACCTGCTGCACACACACCCTGGCATTTGGTTGAGTCTTTGGTCATCTTGGATGTTACAACCCTGGCTTTTTATATATATAGACTAGAGGCATGGTGCATGAAATTCTGCAGTGGGGGGGTCCCTTCAGTCCAGGCTGCACCCTCTATAATCCATGATCCCTCTCATAATCCAGAACCACTAGCTCCTAACTGGTCACCTGCCTACCTGCCTGATCACCCCTAACTGCCTCTGCCTGCTGGCCTTGTCACCCCTCACTGTCCCCCCCCAAGTGGCCTGGTCACCTCCAATTGCCCCCCTGCCAGCATGGTCGCCCCCAACTGCCCCTCCTGCCAGCCTGGTCAACCCACACTGCATACTGTTTAGTCATTTGGCTATTCCTCACTAATCTCCCTGCTGGCCTGGTCGCCCCAGGCAACCTACTGTTTAGTCATTTTGTTGCCCCTCACTAACCCCCTTGGCAGCCTGGTCATCCCACACAGCCTGATATTTATTCATTTGGTCACCCCTCACTAACCTCGCCCCCCACCAGCCTGGTTGCCCCACACAGCTGCTGTTCTTTCATTTGATTGTCCTTCACTAACCCCCCTGCCAGCCTTTTTGCCCCACATATCCTGCTGTTCAGTGTTCCATCTGGTTGTTTTGGTCATGAAGGCCCCTGGATTTTTATGTATTAGGATAGATAGCTAAAAATATGTCTTGAATATTGTAACAGACATAGATGTAATATATAAGAACAATATCACAAAAGGAATAATGAGTAAATAGGGCTACGAAGGAGTAACATTTCTATATCTCATCAAAAGTAGTATAAATATTAAAGAGATTCTGACAAGTTAAGATGTATCTGCTAAGCCCTAGAGCAATAAAAATATAGCTAAAATCACTAATGGAATTAAATGCTGCACTAGAAAATATCACTCCTCATTACTACTTTCTCTAACACTTGGTGCAAAAGAAAGTAGTAATGAGGAATAAAGAAACAGAAAGAAACGATCAGACAAAAAACAAAAAGTAAAATGGCATATGTAAATCTTACTTCTAACAATAATAACATTAAATGTGAATGTATAAAATGATCCAATCATCAGGCAGAGATTGTCAGACTAGATGAAAAAAAAGATAAAAATATAATTCAAATAATTCAAATTAGCAATTAGTTTAAAAGTGAAAGGATGGGAAAAGACACGCTGTGGAAAGAAAAACCATCAGACAGCTGAAGCAGCTATATTCACATTATACAAAATACATTTTAAAACAAGAAAGAAATAAGAGGGATATTTTTATCATGGTAAACAAAGTATAGCACTTACAAATTACATACTCCTAACAAAGAGCTCCAAAATACACAAAGCCAAAACTTCCAGAATTTTCAGGAGAAATAAACAATTCAAAATAATAGTTGGAGACTTCAATACTCCACTTTTAATAATGCAATGACTAGGCAGAAAATCAGCAAGAATTTAGAAGACTTCAATACTATAAACCAACTAGATTTAACAAATATGTATAAAACACTCCATCCAATAGCAGCAAAAAAATACAGGGTGAAGCAAGTGTAGGTTCATGTGAAAAATAATACAATAATTAATAAAAATAATAGAAAAATAAATTGTTTCACATACAACTGTAAACCTCCTTTTGCCCACCCTATACAATCTCCTCAAGTGCATGTAAAATATTTTCTAGGATAAACTATATATTAAGCTATAAAACAAACATCAGTAAATTTAAAAGGATTGAAATGATATAAGTACATTCTCTGATCATAATGGAATGAAATTAAAAATAAAAATCAGGAGAAAATTTGTCAAGCTCACAAATATCTGTAAATTAAGAAACATACTACTAAATAATCAATGGTAATAGAAGAAATCACATGGCAATTAGAAAATACTTTTAAGATGAATTAAGTGAATAAATGCCTGAGCAATAAGGCAAGAAAATAATATAAAAGATATGCATATTGCAATCAAAAGCAAAACTTTATTTGTTAATGACATTCCTTGTATGAGAAAAATAATATAAAATCTAAAAGCTATCTATATACATAAAAACCTATGTGAATGGATGAGCAGTTGACCAGTCGCTATGACTCATACTGACCACAAGGGGGCAGATGCTCAATGCAGGAGTTGCCTCCTGGTGTCCCAGGTCAGCAAGGGCATCCCATCATCTGCCTGGAGGGCCAATTGCATCCCAGCCCCACCTCACCCCTCTTGGGTGGACACCAGATGCAAGGCACATTGCTGGTGAGCACTGCTATGGTAATGCAAGCCTCTCTCAATCAGGACTGACTGGGCGCTAGCCTGTAGGGTGAGTGGGATCAGCAGGCAGGAGTGGCAGGTGGCATTGGACTGTGGGTTTTGGCCCGATCTCTGCAGGCCATCCCAAGGGACCCCACCCCTGCATGAATTTGTGTACCAGGTCTCTAGTTAGAAATAATAATGAACTTAGCAAGGTTACTGGAAAAAGTTCAACATATAAAAGTCAATTGTATTTGGACCCACTTGCAATGGATAGACCCAATAGCTTAAAAAAAATAATTAGAAACTATAGTCAAGGATCAGATTTCATTTTTGTTTGTTTGTTTGTTTGACTACTAACAGCAATCAAGTCTCAAACCCCCTTCTATACTCCCCACCCCTTTTCTGCCATATCTGGGAAAGTTGATGAGAAAGTCCAATGCTCTTTCCTTTGACACCTGAAAGAGATTCAAACTACATAAACCATTGCCCAGTTCCATGGCAACCCTACACCAGTCCACCTAACAACAACAAAAAGTTGAGCCAGTTTCAGACATGTCAGAGAGACCTCAATCCTATATAATAAAAGGCTAATATGCAAATAGACTGAACAGCAGAATGACTGGTCAATATGATGCCCACTGACCACCAGTGGGCAGATGCTCAATGCAGGAGTTGCCCCCTGGTGGTCAGTGTGGTCTCACAGGGGGAGTGCCACTCAACCAGAAGCCCTGACCCAGGATCATGGCTGGCGAGCACAGTGGTGGTGGTGAGAGCTTCTCCTACCCCCTCGGCAGTCAGACAGCCCCTAAGAGCTCCCAGACTGCAAGAGGGTGCAGGCCGGGCTGAGGAACGCCCCCCGCCCATGCACAAATTTCATGCACCAGGCCTCTAGTTATGTAATAAATGTCCTCTTGCTTTGTACATGGTTTAATTGGTCTTTACAAACTGAATTTTGGGTGTGTCCACCCTACTTCTCCAGGGTGACTACAAACAATAGGCGCTGTGATCAGGATACTGAGACAGTGACTACTCACGGGGAAGTCCTTGTTCTTGCTTTGCTTGTTGACTGGCAACTGCCCTTTGGGCTGCTGCTTCCTGGTGAGCTTCTGCTCTGAGCTGCGCTGCTAATGCTGTGCTAGTGAGCCCTGCAGAGCCTTTGTAATGGATTTCCCTGACCTATGCTGGAAGTTTCAATAATTAATTGGATTTTAAGAACAGGAGTATCGGATTCAGGTGGGGCTATTTCAGAGTGGCCTTGGGTCATATACTTTATAGGTTGGACCTCTCTGTGCATCTTAGAATGAAGTTGAGACTAATACTGAGCTCAGGGGAAAGACTACCAGTGTTTTATTCATAGGCTCACTGTGTGGTCAACCCCCAGTAAGTACACATGAAAAAGCAGTCACTAGGGAAAAAAGAGAATAAAAAGGAACCATGTGAAGTGCTGAGGCCTGCACTAAAGAGCAGATGGCTCAGCAGTCCCCTTACATTCCTCTGTTGCTGCTGCTGTCTACACCTCGGTCACAATAAAAATGCTGATCCACAGAGTTATAGAGAAAACTCCATGGCATGTCTGTGGCACTGCAAAGGAGTTAATTCAAACCTTCTTAAACCCAGGGCCCTTAAATCCTATAAAGCAACCACTGTCCTGGGAGAGGCCTCCAACCCTGGTGCATACTGATTTGCAGCTCTCTGAGAAATTTTCATGCACTGGTGGGGTCCCACAGCCTGGCCTGCACCCTCTCAAAATCAGGGTTTGGCCTGATCCTCGTAGGCCTGGCCCAAGGAATGTAATAGTGCACAAAGCGGCAGGCAGCCAGCGAGGAGCCGGAGCCTTGGCCGGGCGCCGCACTGCTCACGCTCATCCTGGCACACTGTGCCTGCCGCCACTGCTGCCACTCACTGGGTAGCACGGCCACAGAGGCCGGAGAGGCTCGCGCTGCCACAGCTGTGCTCACCAGCCGCCAGCTGTAAACCCAACATCTGGCGCTCAACAGTCAGCTCAGTGGTGCTCCCGCTGTGGGAGCTCACAGGCTACCAGTGGTAGCTCCTGTGTTGAGTTCTGCCCCCTGGCAATCAGTGCATGTCAGAGCAACCAAACACTCAACCGGGCCGACTGGTTGACTGGTCATTTAGGGTATCATATATATAAGTAAGCATAGTACAGAGAACCCCCAGTAAATACAACAAAGGCTTAAAAAGAAAGAGGGAGTAGGAAGGAGTGGGGAATAGAGAGAGAGAAAAAAAAACACAACACCTGGGTATAGCAGAGTAAACCACAAACTAAAACAGATGTCCACAGTTGGACCTAATTTTGGAACAGGAAATCCAAAATTTACTAAAATAATTTATACAACAAATAAGAAAGGAGCACCCACTGACTGTTGTACCTCTACAACACAGCTTCCGAATTAATGCTAACATCTGCTTAAAGGCACCAATTAGCAAACTTCTGTGGCCTTAATCAATATTGAGGTTTAAATTAAGTTATTCCTGGGGATCTCATTAAATTTAAACAATGTATCCCCTATAATATTCTATAATCTTAGGAAAATTACTGAATAAAAAATAGAAGATACACATATGCTTCACTTCAACCACAAGAATTATCATCTTGCCTAAATTTCCCAGTTATAGAGCATAGCACCCATGGCCCTAAAATATCCCACAGTGAACATGAACACTCAATTATGAATAAATTTAATTAAAATAAAATTTGTAACATATACAAATTGGCTTGACAAAATGGGACCCCAGGGACCATACCTCCAATTAAAGTAGTTATTATGGCCCAATGTAAATTAAAGCAAAGCCTAAAAAGATTGAAACTCATTATACAAGCCCACTGCTTCTCCATTTTAACAATCTATTTGACCTGTTTTTAAACCTGAAATAAATGACACTTCACAGTGGATTATGCAACCTTAATAAGGCCTCCGACACAGTTTTATTGAAATTACTGACTCCATTAGATAAAAAACTGGAAAATAGTTTTGCCTGGCTGTCTTGTCCCTGCTCAATGTTGCCCCTTTTGAGGTAAAAAACAAACTACCAAAAATTCTGGATCTTTTGTGACACAGTCACCCAGAATATAAATCAAGCTCACACATGTTTCCACACCTCTTATAGCCACAATATGTGACTTCACCAAAGACAGTCTCTGTCCACTTTTGGAGTTTCACCCATTTCTGAGAGTGAAAAAGGCAAGCATTTGACTTCTCAGAACACACAAGGCTCTTAAACTAGGTGTTTGATGGAACTTTCACCTTCCTTTTATTGCCCTCAGGCTGCAGGCCTCATAGAGCACCATTCTGTCTTACTAAACAAGTTCAAATTCAATTAAATGATATAGAGCACATTTTAGTCAGTCAAATATCGGGGTTCTCCCTCTTCCCAGATCTAGGAAAGCCTGGTGCTCCCTCCTTTGGAACCCATGGGAAAATTCAAACACACAAACACCTACCTGAGTCTGAAACATGCATCCTACCCACACCCTGATTACAATAAACTCCAGGTGAATCTACTTTCCCTGCTCTCTCCAAGCCATTGTGCACCTGTTTGAGAGGGAGACCCTGCCCTCTCCAGAGAGCTCAATTGTGTAAGCAATAATTTTCATACTCTCTCTTTTTAAAAAATATATTTTATTGATTTTTTACAGAGAGGAAGAGAGAGGGATAGAAAGTCAGAAACATCGATGAGAGAGAAACATTGATGAGAGAGAAACATCGATCAGCTGCCTCTTGCACACCCCCTACTGGAGATTTGCCCATAGCCAAGGTACATGCCCTTGACTGGATTTGAACCCGGGACCTTTCAGTCCAAAGGCCGATGCTCTACCACTGAGCTAAACCAGTTTCAGTTCATACTCTCTTGAGGTGTGTATGGCATCACCAGCCTCCAGTAGGAAGGTGAGGCACTTGAGGTTTTCCATTCCATCATCGAAGTAGCTATGCATGCAGTCATCTCATTTGTGAAGTTCCAATAATGTGAAAATTAAAGTAGCGGGTTTTTAAACAATTTTATTAACCTTACTAGTGGCCCAGTACATGAAATTTGTGCATGGAGGGGGGTTCCCTCGGCCCAGGCTGCACCCTCTACAACTGGGGACCCTTTGGGGGATGTCCTTCTGCCAGTTTAGGCCCGATCCCTGTGGTATCAGGCCTAAACTGGCAGTCAGACATCCCTCTCACAATCTAGGATCACTGGCTCCTAACTGCTCACCTGCCTGTCTGCCTGATTGCCCCTAACTGCCTCTGCCTGCTTGCCTGATTGTCCCTAATCTTTCTACCTGCCTGCCTGAAAGTCCATATCCTCTCTACCTGCCTGCCTAATTGGCCCGCCTGCCTGATCACCCATAACTGCCTCTGCCTGCCTGCCTGATTGCCCCTAACTGACCTCCCCTGCCAGCCTGATCTCACTCCCAACTGCCTCTGCCTGCCTGATCACCCCTAACTGCCCTCCCCCGCCAGCCTTATTGCCCCCAACTGCCCTCCCCTGCTGGCCTGATCTTGCCCCCAACAGCCCTCCCCTGCCAGCCTGATCTCACCCCTAAATGCTCTCCCCTGCCAGCCTTATCACCCCTAACTGCCTCTGCCTGCCTACCTGATTGCCCCTAACTGACCTCCCCTGCTGGTCTGATCTCACTCCCAACTGCCTTCCCCTGCAGGCCTGGTTACCCCCAACTGTCCTCCCTTGCCAACCTGATCTTGCCCCCTGTGGCCCTCCCGTCCTGGCCTGATCTCACCCCCAACTGCCCTCCTCTGCCAGCCTGATCTGCCCCCAACTGCTCTTCCCTGCTGGCCAATTTGATTCTAATTGGTTGGTTTCTATGCCAATCAGCATTAAAAGCTTCACCCCATAGGGAGCTATTGGCTCTTCGCACTTCACCCAGATTTAGCTCTGATTGGTAGATTTCTATGCCAGTGTCAAAAGACCCACCTCCTAGACAGCCATTGACTCCTCACATTTCACCCAGATTTGTTCTGACTGGTCAGATTATGTGCCAGTCATCATCAATAGCTCCGTCTCCTAGGCAGCCATTGGCTCCTCACAATTCACCCAGATTTGGTTCTGGTTGGTTGGTTTCTATGCCAGTCAGCATCTCTGGGCCTATTTCCAGGCCTGATCAGAGAGGCAGGGCTAATCAGCAGCCCCCTACAGAGGCTTGGAGAGACACAGAGGCTCAGCCACAGGCAAAGCCCAGAGAGAAAGAGAGAGGCAATGGCTGATCAACAGCTGCCATGGAGGCTGTGGATCAGACTCTGCCTCTCTCTCTCTCTAGGCCTCTCTCTGGGCCTGACTGATAGTCCCCTCGGCAGTCAGTGCTGGGTCACCATGGTAACCTAGCTCTGATTACAGGACTGACTTCTGGTGTTCAGTTGGGCCTTCCGTCAGTTATTACAGACCTTGGGTTCTTATATATTAGGATACCAAAGTGTCTGGAAGTATGAACTGCATTGCTTCTAGACCACAAAGCTACTTCATAAAAACACTGTTCTGCAATATTTCACTTTACTATTAATCAAATTACCTCAATATTTTCCTAATATTAAATGGACATTCAAACAATTTTGGTATGGGTTCATCCATATCTCCAAGGAGGTTCCATCAGGGATAAGTTTAACACAGCAATATAATATTTGTTCCCTAAAACTACAAAACATTACTGATAAGAATCAGAATACACAAGTAAGTGTCCATATATTAGAATACTTGATATTGATAAGATGATAATACTTCCCAAACTGATGGACAGATGTAATGCAATCCTTATCAAAATCCTAGCTACTTCTTTGCAGAAACTGACAAGCTTATATTAATTTCAAAGCACACAGAATAGCCAAAATAATCTTGAAAAACAAGAACAAAGTTAGAGGGCTCACAAGTTCCAATTTCAAAACTTAGTTTAAAGCTATACTAATCAAATCAATGTAGCACTAATACAAAGTTATATATATATAGCTTAATATAACAGAATTGAGATTCCAGAAATAAACTCAATATATACAGTCAATTGAATTTCAACAAGGCTGCCAAGACCATCCAATGGGGGAAAATCAGTCTTTTCCAGAAATGGTGTAGGGACAACTGAATATACATATGCATAAAGAAGGATGTTAGTGTACTATATCATATCATGTTAAAAACAATTCAAAGTAGATTAAAGGTCTCAGTGTAGGTGCTAAAATGATAAAACCCTTAGAAGAAAGCACAGGTATAAATATTCACAACTTCAGATTAGACAATGATTTCTTATATGTGACACAAAAAGCATAAGCAACAAAAGACAAAATAATTGAACTTCATAAAAATTAAAAGCCTTTAGGTTTAAAAGGATCCTAACAAAAATGTAGGGAGAAAACAACAATGTAAGAATGGAAAAAATATTTTCAAATTATATATTTAATAACTTTTTAGTATCAAAAATCTACACAAATAAAAGAGAAACATGCAAATTGACCATCCCTCCACTATACCCACCAGCCAATCAGAGTGAGTATGCAAATCAACTAAAAAAAGATATACATAAGCATGGAGTGAAGACTGAAAACAGCATAGAAGGAAGCCTAGTGCTGCAGAAGGGAGCAAAGCTGTGGAGAAGGAAGGGAAGCAAGGCAGCAGAGACGGGATAGTGTCACTTAATTCAAAATGGAAGACAGATTTAAATTTAAGAGATAAAATTATAAAACTCTTAAAGAAACATAGGCATAAATCTTCATAAACTTGAGTTAGTGTAAGCCTCTTACATATGATAACAAAGGCATAGGCTACAAAAGAAAAAAGTAAATAATTGAATATTATCAAAATTAAAAACTTTATTTCTTTTTTATTTTGTTTGTTTGTTTGTTTTTTGGAATAAACAGCAGACATTTATTTCTCATGGTCCTGGTGGCTAGAAGTCAAGATTAAGGTGCAGGCAAATTCAGTTATCTGTGGGAGCCCTCTTTCTGGGTTACAGATGGCCACCTTCTCATCATGACCTCATATCACCTTTCCAAGGTAAGCATGGAAATTCTGGGTACAGAGTTTTATTTCAAATAACTCAACTAATAAAGTGCAAAGATAGCCACAAAATTGTAAAAAATATCATAAATCAGATACCTGATAAGGGAATTACATTGAAAGTATAAAAAACTCTTAAAACTCAACAAGAAAAAGACAATCCAGCCGAGACCGGTTTGGCTCACTGGATAGAGCGTCGGACTGCGGACTGAAGGGTCCCAGGTTCGATTCCGGCAAGGGCATGTACCTTGGCTGCGGGCACATCCCCAGTAGGGGGCGTGCAAGAGGCAGCTGATCGATGTCTCTCATCGATGTTTCTGACTTTCTATCCCTCTCACTTCTGCTCTGTAAAAAATCAATAAAATATATTTTAAAAAAAAGAAAAAGACAATCCAGTTTAACACAGGCAAAGGATCTGAACATACATTTTTCCAAAGAAGACATAAAAATATCCAACAAGCACATGAATTTTCCAAGAAGCACATGAACACATGCTCAACATCATTAGTTATCAGGGAATGTAAATCGAAATCATGGCAAGATGCCACTTTTACATCAAGAGGATGGTTAGATTTTAACAAGTGTTGGAGAGGTTGTGAAGAAATTAGAACCTTCAAGCACTGATGAGGATATATAAAATGCTATGACTACTTGGAAAAGAGGTGGATAGTACTTTAGAAGATTGAATATAGAATTATCTACTATGTGACCTAGCAATCCAATTCTAAAGATATATCCAAAAGGAAAAAAAATCTGCACGAAAACTTGTACACAAATGTTCATTGTGACACAATGAATAATATTTAAAAAGTGACTAAGCAATCCAAGTGTCCATGATCTAATGAATTTATAAATAAATTTTGATATATCTACACAATGGAGTATTATTGAGCAATAAAAAGAAATCATTATGGAATGAATTGTGTCCTCCAAAATGCATATGTTAAATCCCTAACGCTCAATATAACTATATTTGGAGACTGGCTTTTAAGGAAATAATTAAGGTTAAATGAGTTTATAAGGGTAATACAACAGGACTGGTGTACCTTTTTCATTGTTGTTACTCCTCACCCAAGGATATTTTTCTGCTGATTTTTAGAGAGAGTGAAATGGAGGAGAGGGACACAGAGAAACATCAATGTGAGAGAGATACATTGATTGGTTGCCTCCCACACAACAGGGGCTGGAAATAGAGCCTGCAATGGAGGTACGTGCCCTTGACTGGAATTGAAATCATGACCCTTCAGCCCTCAGGTTGATGATCTAACCACTGATCAAACTAGTTAGGGAAGGAGTGGTATCCTTATATGAAGAAGTAGAGAAACTGGAGATCTCTCTCTCTCATGCTCTACTCATGCAGAGAAAAAAACATGTGAGAAAGTGGCTATCAGCAAATGCAGGAGAAAGGCCTCACCAGACACCAATCTTATTGGCACCTTAACACCTCGAACTTCTCTAGCCTGCAAAAATGGGAGAAAACAAATTTCTTTTGTTTAAGATCCCCAATCTGTGGTACTTTACTATGGCAGCCTGGGTTGACTAATACAGGAGTAAACTACAGACACATGCTACAAACTGAATGACCTTTAAAAACATTAAGGCAAGTGAAAAGAACTAGATACAAAAAACTACATATTACATGACTCCATTATATGAAATGTCCAAAATAGTCAAATCTATAAAGATAAGTATAGTAGATTAGATGCCCGATGCGCAAAGATTCATGCAAGAATGGGCCTTCCTTCCCCTGGCTGCCATTACCACCTTCGCTCCAGCCAAAGCCACCTTTCTGCCTCCCCATGCTGCCCAGAGGCCTGGAGCAGCTGGGGCAGTGTGGAATGCCTGCCCCTGGCTGCTTGGTGCATGTGCATGCAAATTAACCCACCATCTTTTGGGGTTAATTTGCATATTCACTTCTGATTGGCTGGTGGGCGTCACAAAGGCATGATCAATTTGCATCTTTTTATTAGTGTAGATTAGTAGTTGCCAGAGGCTAGGGTTTGGGAAAAATGAGGAGTGCCTGATAATGAGTACATGGTTTCTTTCTTTTTAAAGTCATGAAAATGTTCTAAAATCCAGTGTGGTAATGGTTGCATAACTCTGTGAACAGGCTTAAAAGCACTGAACTTGCACTTTAAAGGGGTGAATTATAAGGAATGAGTTTTATCACAGTCAAGCCATTATCTAAGAGAGAGACAGAGACAGGGCTGGAGTTAGCTAGCTAGTTAACTAGCTCTCAGAAAGAAAAATAAAAAGACAAGATGGAAGATATAGAAAGTTAGGTGGAAGACAGATGACAGATTGGTCCTTCTAGATCCAAATGATAGATAACTAAAATAGGGGCCTTTGTGGAGTGAGCATTCAGCACAGCCACCTGAGATAAGAACAGGGGCAGCGAATGAAAACTGCCCAAGGTGAAGGAAAGTGAAGTAGGAAAAGAAAAGGACAGAAGATCCTCTGATTTTCCTCAGTTCAGCTGAATTCAAGAAATACCAAATGAACACACACTGACATTTTGCTATCTCTTGCAAAATAAAAATGAATGGGATCCAGTCCCTGGTAACATCTGCATCAGATGCACATGAAGAAAATCACAATAAAGTGTGCTCAGTGACATGACAGCAACAAGAACCAGAGCTGTGGGAGCTACAGCGGGGGAGCCCTAAGCCCAGGCTGGGCTGAAGGAACGGGTTGTTGGAAGGGGTAAACTGAGCTGGATCATAAAGGAGGGATTGAGCAAGTAGAGTGAGGACTAGAGAGGGAGGAGGGTGTCTCAGGGAGGAAGCTGCTTGAGAAGGCAGGAGGAGCCAGGTTTGCAGGGGG
Organism: Antrozous pallidus; assembly: GCA_027563665.1. Classification (NCBI taxonomy): domain Eukaryota; kingdom Metazoa; phylum Chordata; class Mammalia; order Chiroptera; family Vespertilionidae; genus Antrozous; species Antrozous pallidus. Next base: position 16,759,538 of record CM050513.1, read on the forward strand.
AAGGTAGGCTGGAAGAACATTAAGGTGTTCAGTCTCTTCTCCTGAAGCAAGGAAGAACCATTATAAAATATTAAAGGCAGGAGGTTGGGGCTTTATTTTCTATGGATGACTAAGAGGGGCAAGACTGGAGGCATGGAAATCAGGTGGGTGCCAGCACTGAGGGAGAGAAGTCCATGTCTGAGAGCAGGATGGAGTGGAACCAATGGATTCCTTACAAAATCACTAGGTCTTACTGATTGACTGGGGTGGAGCTGGGGGGAGCGGGGGGGAGGGGGGAGCTGTGGTAGTGGTGAGTAATAGTAACAACTACTCTCTTTTGTTATTGGAACAAGAAAGAGCCTACATACCTGAAAAATCTCTGAGGAGACCACGATAGTTAAGTCATGCCCCACTGAGATCATGTCCACCTGAAAATGGAACGATCTGTAGGAACTTTAGGAAAATCCTCTCACTCCAAGGACAGCATTGGGAAGCTTTGGTCAGAAGAGCCCATGGAAGGCTGTCCCACAGAGTAGCTGGATAGCCTGGGGTCACTCCCTTCGATCAGCAAAGCAAAACCCAGAAAGGAGGCTAAGAACACAGAGCAGAGTGGACTCATGATACCTGAATGGAACAGAAAGGGACTAGAAGAAGGGGAGGCTTAGATTCCATGCTTTTGATGAAAACTCAGTCTAGCCAGAGATAAAGGGCAAAAGAACACACACACACGCACACACACACACACACACACACACACACACACACACACACTACAAAAAAAAACCACTATTACTAACCTCATTATAGATGTGTTCATAATGTAGGAATGATGAGCAGAGGAAAACTTAGCTGAGCTGACATTATTTAATATGCAGGCCAGAAAAAGAAACTAGTGAAAGGTGCTTAGTTTTGTTATTTTTTTAATTTATGAAGACATCGGTCCAAGGTAAAAGAGAACCCTGAGCTTCAGGAACAATACATAATCTGCACAAACAAATAAACCTATTTAAGCAGTATCTTTCATTGGGGCCTAAATCTTGAGTTTTACTTTTATTTTTAATATATATTTTATTGATTTTTTTTACAGAGAGGAAGGGAGAGGGATAGAGAGTTAGAAACATCAATGACAGAGAAACATTGATAACAGAAAAACATCCATCACCTGCCTCCTGCACACTCCCTACTAGGAATTTGCCTGCAACCAAGGTACATGCTCTTGACTGGAATCAAACCCAGGACCCCTGAGTCCACAGGCCAACACTCTCCACTGAGCCAAATCAGCCAGGGCGAGTTTTACTTTCTTATGAGAATCTAAAAAACAGATTAGAACTGCATTATTAGAATAACAGGGATCTGAGGATATTAATTTGCATTTCTGTGTAGATCTTGTTTACCACCTAAAGTGATTGCATTGAATCCAGAGATTCACTAATAACTACTGACTTGTTTTCCACCACATTAGAATAAAACGACCACTAGGAGAGTTGGCCTGTACATATTCATATTCAATTAGTGTGTAAATGAATCAAAGACTGTGTGAAAGGGAACAGAATAGGGTAGGGGAGGGAGGAGGGTGGGAAGAACACTATAAGCAGAAGGAAATGAGAAGGTACAGTAATGTAAATGCTGCCCGTGTCAAACTGTTATTGCTGGACAGATCTACCTATAAATAGAAGCTGTTTAAAAAGAGATGTCAAACACAGGTGACCTTGCCCTAGCACATCTGCTAGAATTAGAAGCATTGGTCAGTTAGTTTGACCTGATTATAAATCTACTGAAGCTGCTAATCTGCAGGGTTTATAAATGTGGATTGATAAAGCCTAAAATAATTTTTGTTAGTGATTTTTAAAGAATGCATCAGAGAGTCACAATCACCAAAAGGAACATTTTTTTATTAGCCAATACAGTTGAATTATCTGTTTTCTGGTGAATGGCTTTAGCACTTCAAAATAGGAAAAGAAGTAAAGTACTTGCTCTATTTGCTACAGAAAAAAAAAAACACACAGAAAATTATATGATGACCCAACATGGCTTATCTGTGCTTTTACAATACTAAACAGACTCCAGGGAGGTGCTGGTTTTCTGTCTCATTTTAAGTAGAAGAGAAGAATGAAGCTCAAAACAGGAAACAGAACACATCTCTACTCAAAGATGCCTTAAAATGAAAATAATTCAATTTTAAGAGATACAACCAATAATAAAAATAGCTAAAGATTTACTGAGTTTTTTTTTATGTTAAGCACTTTATGTATTTAAACCTAAAACCACAAGGCGAAAAGAGACAGGTACATGCTGAACCAGCTATTTCAGCAGTTTCTGGAACATAGAACACAGATAGCCCTGGATAATGGGCAGAGGAGGAGTACAGCCCACAGCAGATGTGAGAGCAATGGTGCAGGAGAGAAAGTGGCCCTCTGACTTCTCGGCCCACTGACCTCACAGTCAGGGCACTGAGGTGCAGATCCAAGGGCTGTGAAATGCAGTGTCTAGTACCACTGCCCCACCTCTGCCAAGACCTGGGGGGAAAGGAAATAAAATTCTAAAGACTGTGAACACAACACTGTTATATGTGAGAACATGGATGAATCTTGAGAATGCTAAGAAAAATAAGTCAGACAAAAGAAGTTAAGAACCATATTATTTCACAGTCAACAGTATGGTGGTTACCAGATGAAAGTGGAAGGGAGGGGGGAACAAAGAGTAAAGGAGGTAAAATATATGGTTATGGAAGATGACCTGATTTTGGGTGGTAGACATACAATGCAATATACAGATGATGCAGCATAGAATTGTATAATTGAAACCTGTATAATCTTATTAATCAATGTGGCCCCAAATTTAATAAATTTAATTTTAAAAAGAATTTAAACAGGAGGAGGAACCAATATGGCGGCATAGGTAAACACCTATACTGATGCCCCACACAAAAATTTTAAAACTACAACTAAAAGACAAAGCAGACAACATCCAGAACCACTGGAGAGCTGGCTGAGTGGAAATTCTACAAATAGAAGGAAAGATATAAGAACACTGAGCCTCAGAGGAGCTGTGGAGGGCAGAGTTGCAGAGATGCGCGGAGACAGAGGTGCAGAGAGGCTGAACACCTCGCTGGTTTTCTCAAACAGGGAGGGAGACAAGGACATCCCACTGCACTGATCCCCAGTTTCGGGCGAGTCTTGGGGAACCCAGGGTCATATGGGGTGAAACTGGATTGTAAGGAGCAAGCACACTGAAACTCAGGAGCTGCAGAGACCTGCGAGCTCGTGGAGTAGGTGCGTGGCTGGCTCTCTCATTTGGGAGGAAAAATAAAAAAAACAAAAATACCCTCTGAACTGCTTTGTTTTCCAGTTCCAGATGAGACTTTGGGTGTTCAGACTCATTTGGGGAGAAACTGGATTGTCTGGCAGCGGGTACAGCTAGGGAGGCAGCTTTCTCTCAGAGGTGCGTGCAGCCATTGCTACAGGGTACTGAGACCCAGGCACCACTTAGGGCAGGGCTGAGAGGAAACCAAGGCTGACTGCTCAGCCCTGAGACTCTGATCCATCCAAGCTGAGCACAGAGCCTCTCTCAGCATAGACATAGCTGATCCTTATAGCCAGTTGGCCTGGAGGTTAACTCCTCCCAGTGATACCAAAAACAATCTAGGCTTAACTACAACAAAGCTGTGCAGCCCATAAAGGGGTGCACCTCAACTAACTGGGGAGGTTGAGCCACTGTCCCCTAGAGGACACCTACCACACAAAGCTACTTGACCAACTCAGGGAAGCAGCAAAAATGCAAAGACAAGGAAACAAATCACATTTAAAAGAAAGGGAGGAAGAAAAAACCCACTGGACATAGAGTTCAAAACCACAATTATAAGGTTTTTCAAGAGGTTCCTAGAAAAGGCTGATAAATTCAGCAAGAACCTCGAGGATAAGAAAAGGACCAATTAGAGATTAAGCATACACTGACTGAAATAAAAAATATTATACAGATACCTAAAAGCACACTGGAGGACTACAAGAATCAAGTCAAAGATTTGAAATACAAAGAAGCAAAAAACATTCAGGCAGAACAGCAAGAAGCAAAAAGAATCCTAAACATTGAAGATAGTATAAGGAGCCTCTGGGACAACCTCAAGTATACCAACATCTGAATTATATGGGTGCCAGAAAAAGAGAGAGCAAAATAGTGAAAACCTATTTGAAGAAATAGTGACCAAAAACTTCCCCCACCTGGTGAAAGAAATAGACGTATAAGTCCAGGAAGCACCCCAAACAAAAGGAATCCAAAGAGGACCACACCAAAACACATCATAATTAAAATGCCAAGAGCAAAAGACAGAGAAAGTAGCAAGAGAAAAAGTAAGTTAACTACAAAGGAGCACCAATACAATTGTCAGCTAATTTCTCAACAGAAACTATGCAGGCCAGATGGGAATGGCAAGAAATATTCAAAGTGATGAATAACAAGAACCTACAACCAAGATTACTCTACCCAGCAAAGCTATCATTCAGAATTGAAGGTCAGATAAAGTGCTTCACAGATAAGAAGAAGCTAAAGGAGTTTATCATCACCAAACCAGTATTATATGAAATGCTGAAAGGTATTCTTTAAGAAGAGGAAGAAGAAGAAAAAGGTAAAGATAAAAATTATGAACAACAAATACATATCTATCAATAAGTTAATCTAAAAATCAAGTGAATTAAAAATCTGATGAACAGCATAAACTGGTGAATATAACATAATCATGGTTATAGAGAGGGAATGGACTGACAATTCTTGGGGAGAAAAGGGTGTGGGGGTGCGGGAAGAGACTGGACAAAAATTGTACACCTATGGATGAGGACAATGAGATGGGGAGATAAGGGCAGAGGGTGGGATGGGTACTGGGTGGAGAGGAACTATGGGGTCGGAGAGGAACATTGTAATAATCTGAACAATAAAGATTTATTAAATTAAAAAAAAAGAAAGCCCAATTACTGAAGCACGAAGCCATCTCTTTCCACCATCTAAAAAAATAAAATTCAAACAAGTGAACTCCTAGTTCATCCAACTCAATAAGAGTGAATGATCACAAAGAATTTGATAAAATCTTCCTAGTATAAAACAAACCAAAAAAAAAAGTAAAACACAGAGAGAAAACCTGCCCCTGAGGATATAGATAGAAGTCAAATAACAAAATATATTTTTAAAAAATGATTCTAATTAGAATCCTCAGAGAAACTTAGGAAGAAATTGCAGCTGTAAAATAAAGAACAATATACTATGGGGGAAAATAGTCAGAAATCATGAAAGCATTCTTGGAATTAAACATACCAAAACAATAGTTCAACAGAAGTGTTAGAAAGTAAGTCCAATAAGATTGTCTACAATGAAGAAGGAGTACGTGTAGCAGGAGAAAACATGTAAGAAAAAGTAGGCACAAGTAATCACTTTGGGAGGTCCAATAACCAAACAGTAAACATTCTAGGAAGAAAGAGAAAACAGAGAAGTAGAAGTTGACAGGTAAGAAGACAAGATGATCTATTGCCCAAAGATGAAGGGAGAACTCGTCTCAAGCTGAGAGTTTCACAATTGCTTAGCAAGTTCAACCAATCCCTCCCCGTCTCCCTGAGTCTTCAGCTCTCTCAGTCTCCCACCCACTCTTTCTCTGTCATCTCTGTCTCTTCTTCCATTTCTTGGCACAGAGTTGCGCATGCATGTGCGTACACACACACACACACACACACACACATACACACACACACTTGGGAATTTTTATATTTTTATTTTTCTCTTTTCTTTTTAAAAATTTCTTTATTGATTAAGATATCACATATATGTCCTCATTCCCCATTACCCCTTTCAACCCCTCCTCCCCAATCATGTCCTCACCCCTCCTGGTGTCTGTGTCCATTGGTTAGACTTATATGCATGCATACAAGTCCTTTGGTTGATCTCTTCCTTTTATCCCCATCCTCCCCTACCTCCCTTCTGAAGTTTGACAGTCAATACTTCTCTGTCTCTGGATCTGTTTTTGTTCGTCATTTTATGTTGCTCATTATATTCCATAAATGAGTGAGATCATGTGATACTTATCTTTCTTTGACTGGCTTATTTCACTTAGCATAATGCTTCCCAGTTCCATCCATGCTCTAGTTTAAAGCAGCCACATTTTCCTTCTTTTTCTTCTTCTTTCTAGTCTGAAAGAATATCTTTCAGCATTTCATATAATACTGGTTTGGTGTTGATAAACTCCTTTAGCTTCTTCTTATCTGTGAAGCTCTCTACCTGACCTCCAATTCTGAATGATAGCTTTGCTGGGTAGAGTAATCTTGGTTGTAGGTTCTTGTTATACATCACTTTAAATATTTCTTGCCTCTAGGCCATCTGGCCTGCATAGTTTCTGTTGAGAAATAAGCTGACAATCATATGGGTGCTTCCTTGTAGATAACTGTTTTTCTCTTGCTACTTTTAATATTCTCTCTTTGTCTTTTGCTCTTGGCATTTTAATTATGATGTGTCTTGGTGTGGTCCTCTTTGGATTCCTTTTGTTTGGGGTTCTGTGTGCTTCTTGGACTTGTAAGTCTATTTCTTTCACCAGGTGGGGGAAGTTCTCAGTCCTTATTTCTTCAAATGGGTTTTTGGTATCTTGCTCTCTCTCTTCTTCTGGCACCCCCATAATTCTAATGTTGTCCCAGAGGCTTCTTACACTATCCTCAATTTTTTGGATTCTTTTTTCCTTTTGCTTTTCTGGTTGAGTGTTTCTTGCCTCTTGGTATTTCATATCTTTGATTTGATTCTTGTGTTCTTCTAGTCTGTTTTTGGGTCTCTGTACAATATTTTTTATTTCAGTCGGTGTATTTTTAATTTCTAGTGGTTTCTTTTTCATATCCTCAAGAGTCTCACTGAATTTATTGGCCTTTCCTAGGAACCTCTTGAAAAACCTTATAACCATAGTTTTGAACTTTATATACAGTCATTTGTTTTCCTCCATTTCTTTCATTTGTAGTCTGTTTCTTTGTCTCTGCATTTTCACTGTTTCACTGAGCTGGTAAGGTAGCTGGGTGTCTCAGTGTCTCCTGTTACCTGAAGTGGACACTCTTGGTGCACCTCTTTGTGGACTGTGTGCACAGCCTGCTTGTAGTTAAGTCTTTTTTAATTTATTTTTTTTATTGTTCAGTTTATTAATTACATTGTTTCCCCTTTTTTATCCCCCTATATCTTCCCTCCACCCTGTACCTATCCCACCCTCCGCCCTCACCTCCCCCTCCCCAATGTCCTTTCCCATTGTTGCAAGATTTTTGTCCAATCTCTTGCTGTACTTCCAACAACACTTTTCTCCCCTAGAATTGTCAGTCCATTCCCTCTCTATGTTCATGTTTCTGTTATAGTCACCAGTTTATCTTGTTCATCAGCCTATCAGTTCACTTGATTTTTATGTTCATTTGTTGATAGATGTGTATTTGTTGTTCATAATTTATATTTTTACCTTTTTCTTCTTCCTCTTCTTAAAGAATATCTTTCAGCATTTCATATAATACTGGTTTGGTGGTGATGAACTCCTTTAGCTCTTTCTTATCTGCAAAGCACTTTATCTGATCCTCAATTCTGAATGATAGCTTTGCTGGATAGAGTAATCTTGGTTGTAGATTCTTGCTCTTCATTATTTTGAATATTTCTTGCCACTCACGTCTGGCCTGCATCGTTTCTGTTGAGAAATCCGCTGACAATTGTATGGGTGCTCCCCTGTAGGTAACCAACTGTTTTTCTCTTGCTGCTTTTAATATTCTCTCTTTATCTTTTGCTCTTGGCATTTTAATTATGATATGTCTTGGTGTGGTCCTCTTTAGATTCCTATATTTTGGGGTTCTGTGTACTTCTTGGGCTTTTAAGTCAGTTTCTTTCACCAGGTGGGGGAAGTTTTCAGTCATTATTTCTTCAAGTAGGTTTTCATTAACTTGCTCTCTCTCTTTTTCTGGCACCCCAATAATTCGGATGTTGGCATGCTTGAGGTTGTGCCAGAGGCCCCTTACGCTATCTTCAATTATCTGAATTCTTTTTGTTTCTTGCTTTTCCAGCTGAGTGGATTTTGGTTCTTTGTATTTCAAATCTTTGACTTGGTTCTTGTGGCCCTCTGGACTGCTTTTAGGACTTTGTGTAATATTTTTTATTTCAGTCTGTGTATGCTTGATTTCTAGTTGGTCCTTTTTTTTATCTGTGAGGGTCTGGTTCGTATCCTCAGAGGTCTTGTTCATTTCCCTGAGGGTCTCATTCATTTCCTTGTAAGTATCATTCATCTCCATGTAATTCTCATTCATTTGCTGGTTGGTCTTGTTTATTTCCTGGTAATTCTCATTAAGTTGATCGGCCTTTTGTAGGAGCCTCTTGAAAAGCCTTATTACCGTGGTTTTGAACTCTATGTCTTGTTGTCTTTTCTCCTCCATTTCTTTCACACCTGATTTCTTTCCATGTCTCTGCATGGTGGCTGCTTTATGTGGTGGATATCCTCAAAGGGACAGTGGCTCAGTCTCCCCGGTTACCTGAGGTGGGTACTCTTACTGCAAACCTTTATGGGTTGTATTCAGTGTTTTTAAATTTAAACCCAGCTTTTTGTTGTTAGCCCTAGGAGGGTTTGACCTCCAGGCCAATTGGCTGTAAAGGGAGACTGTGTTCAGGTTGGATGGGCGGAGTCTCTGGGCTGCGCCGAAGCGACAGCGGCGGCGGCAGCTGGGTCCTATGCGGTGCTCGCGCGAGCGGATCTCTGTTGGATGGGGATGGCTGCAGACACCTCCAAGAGAAAGCCGCTAGTCTCTTCCCCTTGCCAGACAACTCTGCCTTTCCCCAAATGTGCCTGCACACCAAAAGTCCAGCCCAGGGCTGTAAAATAGATGGTTTCCGGAACCAGGAGACAAGTTTCCAGGGGGCAAGTCGCGGGTTTGCGCGACCCTTGGGACTAGGAGCCTCTGCTGCGCCCCGCTTAAATCCAGTCGGTCCCTGCTCCAGCCCCAGCCCGTGCGCGCGTGACCAGGGCGGCTCCTAACCTGTTTTCCGTCTGAAAGGCTGTGCTCCCGCAGGTCCTGAGTCTGTGTCCCACCTTTGCTCCTATTAGTGGAGTTTTCATTCAGCCAGCTTTCTGGCGATTCTGGGTGCTTGTCTATTCTGCTGTTATGTTGTAGTTCTTAAATCGTTGCGCGGGGCAGAACAATAGGTGTTTGCTTATGCCGCCATCTTGGTGTTCTCCTGTAGTTAAGTCTTGATTGTTGTTGGTATCACTGGGAGGAATTGACCTCCAGGCCAACTGGCTATGATGATCAGCCATGTCTATGCTGGGAGACAGCCTTATGCGACAAGACTTTGCAAAATTGCAAAAGCCTCTGTGTTCAGCTTGGATGAGGCAGAGTTTTAGGGTGGAGCTGACAGTCTTGGCTTCCAGTCAGCCTCGTCTCATGAGGTTCCTGGGTCTCAGTGTCCACAGGCAATCACTGCAAGCACTTCTGAGAGAACAGCACCCTCAAGTTTTGCTTGCAACCAAACAGTCTAGTCTCTCCCCCAATGAATTTGGACTCCCAGATTCTCGCTGGGTACTGGTTTTCAGTGCAGTAGAAATTGGGGTTCAGTGCTTTAATACTCTCCCATTTGTAAACCTATGCTTTGAAGTTATGTTTTATATGATTTTGTATTAAGGAAGGAGAAAAACGCATAAAGATGAGGATACAGCGCCTTTTCATACTATATAAATCCAGAAAGACAAGCTCTGTGTTGGGTACTCATACACAATGGTAAATCAGATGGATGTCTTGAGATTCCACAATAACCAAGGTGAACAGTAGCAAGATAAAAATATCTAGATTATCCATCTTCATCTTTATTATAATCTTAAAAAACAAGCAAATCAATCAGCAAATTACAAGTGTCATGTTATTCAGCTGAGTTTCATTAGAGTTAGTAGTGGATTTTTGCTTATAGAGTTGAGCTAGGGCTGACATTACTCTTCCTTGCTTTTTATTCTGTTTTTCTTCCACTCTATTCTGATGTGAATTGGACTCATAAGCTTATGGAGTTGGTCAAATACACCTTCTAAAACCTGTCTATTTCTCTTCCCACCCACAAAAGTACCACCACCACTACCACAGATGATGGGCTATCATTATGGTTTACTGCAGCAACCTCATATTGGTGTCTGCCCCCAATCCTTCTACCCCCACCCCATTCCTGTCCCTCAATCCATTCTCCAAACTTTAATCCAACTGATATTTTTAAAAATGAAATGATCATAGCAATCCCTTGCTTACTACCATTTAATGGCACCATCTTGGTCTTAGGATAAAATGCAAATTCTTTAACACATCTTGCCATGTCATCACAATCTTCTATCTTTTCTCTCATTCTTTCCTGGTACTCTACATTCCAGTCACACTAATATTCTCCTGTACCATTGCCTCTGCCTGAAATAGCCTTTCTTTCACTCTTACAATTTTCTCATCCTTCATACCCACACCTCAATTTTTAGCCCTTCATACCATACTACTCTGAGAAACTTTCCTGGATTCCCTCTGGGGCTAGATTCCCCTCCTGTGTTCTCCTGAGCTCAAAAGACTTTGCCATCACAGATTCAATCACAGTGTTTCATAATTGCCTATGGGATATCTTCCATCTTGGTCATGGTTGTATCCTCAGTACCTAAAATAACTTAACCATAATAGGTTCTTAATAAACATTAACTACTATACAGTCTTTGTCCAAATAAAGAAAAGAATAGTTGTTATGCCTATTCAACCCCAAAGCCACTGAAGCTGACTCTCTTAGTCTGAGCAGAGGAAACCTGCATTTTTAAATATATTTCTCCAGGGCATTATTAGGCGTGTTCAGTTGCAATGAAATTAAGCCAAAGATAGAACAGCTTTGTTTGCTAAATGTGCAGTGAAAATGCAGGCATTATTAATGTTAATTTCAGTGGTATGTAGCACAAATTGAACAGTGCCTCTGCAGCCTCCAAGATAAGTCCCAAGGCCATCCAGTATTATTAAGGAACTACAGTTAGGCCACGTTCTCTCTTATCAGCTCAGTAATTCCCTGCTTGTCTTATGTGGATGTCTTCCTATCTGCATTAAATCTTCTTTGGTAGATGCTAGAGTTCTCATAAAATTAAGTAAAATAGTGATGAAAATAATGAAATGGTACTTAGGTGATGTCAATAAACTATTCTCATTCTTAACATAGAAATGAACACTTTGCCCATCATATTTTCCATCTATTTCTCTCCTCCACGGTCTTAGAAAGATCCATGTTCCACTTCTATTCCAACATTTACCCTTCCACATGAAATCTTGATTTTGTTATTTATCACCTCCTAGGGGTCTTTTTCTAACAGTTACCACCACCACATGCTCAATTTCTCTCCACAACCCACTCTTCCACACACATTTCCAACTAGTTCCAATCTCTCCCACTATACTTTCAAAAACAAAACAAAACTCAACCCTGCTTCCCTTCCAGCTGGCACTCGCGGCTGTTTTCTTCATCAGTATATTTTTAGAAACAGCAGTCTATTCTCATTGCTTCCACTTACACACTTTTCATTCACTCCTCGATCTCCTAATATGTGACTTCCACCTCCACATTTTACTAAAATTGTTCATTCAAAACTAGGTCACCAACTGCTTCATAATTTTCAATCCCAACAATCTCTTTGCATATTACCTATCCTTTTTTTCTGTGAGGCAGTTTTGACCATATTCTAATTTGGAAACTCCCTATTTCTTATACTCAAAACACTATTTTCCTGCCTCTCTTCCATTCTCCCACCTGAAAAAACACTGGCCTCTCAGGAGGGGCTGACAGAGTATTCTTTCTGTTCACCCAGCTGGTTGGTAGAACAAGGTCTGGATGGGAAGGGAAAGGGAAGGTACACACACTCAATACACCCTCAGTGCTCACTCCTGAGTCATTGGTCCCTGTAAGGAGACGCAAATCACCTGAAATGATGAATTCTCTGTCAGGTATATACTCAAACTTTATCCCTTCTCTGCCTAGCAAACAACTATTTATCCTACAGTTATCCAAGATGTGGCACTCCCCCTCCCAGGAGATCGACTAGTCCCACCCATCTAACCCCAGACAGCCCTGTCCTGCTGAGCTTGGGTTCCAGGCAGAATCTGAGGTAAATAAGTTGTGTAGCTCTAGAATGAGGGCATTCACATGCCAGGCCAATGAAGAACCATCCCTTCACATGGTGCATTTGGAATTGATAAATTCACTGGCCTCATCCTTATGATTTCTTGAGACCCTGCCCCACAACAAAGTACTGTGGATACCTGGTGGGAGGCAGCTAGACTTGGTATACACTGGGAATTGTGCTGAGTGACCTCAGACCAAGCACTGGCACCAAGACTGAACCTGAATCAGTCTAGTTAATACCACTTGCCCCTATCTGGTGACTCATTAGGAACCTTCTTCATGCAACTCATTACCACTAGAGGACCTTTCATTGACAACAGAACATTAGTAGGTGGACACAAACAAAGTTGGTGCTGACGGAAGCAGACATTGATGGGCAGTTTGGTCCTTTCCATGCACACTTAGGCCCAGTATAGGCAGCCAAAAACATGGATTGCTTTGTAGCTTTACCAGGTTGGCTAGGGCCAGTCACAGGTAGTATCTGACATTGACCTGCACCAGAGTCCTTCCCAAGAGGCCCAGAACAGACACGACCAGTAGCCAATTTCAGAAAACATCAGAACAGAATCCAGTTAGCTTAACAAGCAGCATGTCCAAAGGGAGTTCTCAGCAGGCACCAGACCCTGCTGAAGTGAATTCCACTTTGCGTGATCAGCACATGTTCCCAAACACTGAGGTACGGAGTCAACCCTCAAAGTCAGCCAGCCTGAGGGTTGCCCCCATATACAAGCAAGCCAATAGAAATTATGATTCACTTATAACAAGAGGGCCCACATAACCCACATAAGGAACATTCCTAGATCACCAAGCTAAGATAATCAAAGGAACTGTGCCATTGGATCCCATGAGAAGTGTCTACTATAAAAGGCCACCCTACCAAGACTAGAATACATAGCAGATCTACCTAATAAATAGAAACAAATACAAAGATGCAGACAAAATGAGGAAACAAAGAAACATGCTCAAAATGAAAGAACAGGAGAAATATCCAGATAAGCAGCTAAATGAAATGAACATAAGCAATTTATCAAATATAGAATTAAAAAGAAAACATTAGAAGACCCTGGTTGGTTGGCTCAGTTGGTTGGAACATGTCCCCATCCACCAAAGGTTATGGGTTTGATTCTTGGTCAGGGCACATACCTGTTACAGGTTTGATCCTTGGTCAGGACATATACAGGAAGTGGCTCGTCAATGTTTCTCACATCGATGCTTCTCTCTCATTCCTTCTCTCTCTCACTCTTTCTCTATACCATACCATCTATCTCTAAAACTGATGAAGATATATTCAGGTGAGAATAAAAAATGGTTATAAGGATGCTCAAGGACCTGAGTGAGAACTACAAGGAACTTGGTAAAAAAAAAAAAAACTACAATAGCATGGGGGAAAAAACAAAGAAGCTATACAAAGAGAACCAGTCAGAAATGAAGAATACAATATCTGAAATGAAGAATACACTAGAAGGAATAAACAGTAGGTTGGATGAAGTGAGGACTGAATAAATAATTTGAAAGATAAGGTAGCAGAAAACACCCAATCAGAGCAGAAAATTTTTTTTAATGAGAATAGTTTAAGGGACCTTTGGGGCAACATGAAACATAACAATATTCATACCACACAGGTACCAGAAGGAGAAGAGAGAGCAAAGAATTGAGGACCTACTTAAAAAAATTACTGAAAATATTCCTAACCTGTTGAAGAAAGAAGGTTCATAGTTCTTCCTGGAGAAGGCACACAGAGTCCCAAAAAAGATGAACCCAAAAAAGTCCACACAAAAACATATAATAATTAAAATGACAAAGTTTAAAGACCAAAAGAGAGCCTTAAAAGCAACAAGAAGTTAGTTGTCTACAAGGAAGCTCCCATAAGACTGTCATCTGATTTCTCAACAGAAACATTTCAGGCCAGAAGCAACTGGCATTAAATGTTCAAAGTGATGAAAAGCAAGGACCTACAACCAAGACTACTTTACCCAGAAAGATTATCATTTAAAATTGACAGAGAAATAAAGAGTTTCCCAGACAAGAAAAGGCTAAATGAGTTCATTACCACCAAATCAATATTACAGGAAATGAAAGGGTCGTCTTTAAGAAGAAAAAACAAGAAGGAAGAAGAAAAAAAAGAAAACAAAAGAACATAGTTACAAAGCATAAAATGGCCATAAATACATACTCATCAATAGTCATTTTAAATGTAAATGAGTTAAATGCTCCAATCAAAAGAAATAGGGTAGTTGAATGAATAAGAAAACAAGACCCACCTCAGAACATAAGATACACACAGATTAAAGCTAAAAAGATATTTTCTGCAAATGGAAGTAAAAAAAAAAGCTGGGCAGTAATATTTACATCTGACAAAACAGACTTTAAAACAAAGGCTATAGTTAGAGACAAAGAAATACACTGCTTAATGATAAAGGGAGCAATCCAACAAGAAGATACAATACTTATAAACATGTATGCACTCAAAAAATAGTGCTTAAATATATAAAGCAAATCTTGATGGACATAAAAGGAGAGATTGATAGTAATACAATCATTGTAGGGAATTTTAACACCTCATTGATATCAATGTTTAGATCTTCAATACAGAAAATCAACAAGGAAATAGCAGCCTTAAATGAAACACTAAACCAAATGAATTTAATTTAGATCTTCAGAGCATTTCACTGTAAAGCAGTAAATATACAATCTTTTCAAGTGAAAATGGAACATTTTATAGTATATAACACATGTTATGATACAGCACAAGTCAATAAATTTAAGATTGAAATCATACCAAGCAAATTCTTTCACTACAGTGCTATCAAAGTAGAAATAAATCACACACAAAAACTAAAAAATACACAAAGACATGAAGGCTAAATAACATGCTACTAAATAATGAATGGGTTACCAATTAAATCAAGGAAGAAAATAAAAGATAACTTTGAAACTATTGAAAATGAGAACACAACAACCCAAAATCTATGGTAAAAAACAAAAGCAGTCCTAAGAGAAAAATTCATAGCATAATAGGCCTACCTTAAGAAATAAGAAAAATGTCAAATAAACAATCTGACCTTCAATTTAAAGGAAAAGGAAAAACACAACAAACAAAGCTCAAAGTTAGTAGAAGAAATAAAATAATAAAGGTCAGAACAGAAATAAACAAAATACAATTTTAAAAAAATACAAAAAGATCTATGAAACCAAGAGCTAGTTGTTTCAAAAGATAAATAATATTGATAAATCTTTAACCAAGCTCATCTATAATAATAAAAGCGCAATGTGCTAATTATACCAAACATCCTTCCGGGACAAAGCCAGGGCTGCAGCTGCAGAATCAAGGCAGCCACTATGGATGCGAGGGAAGGATCCAGGCAGCTGCTGCAGCTGCAAAGGTCTACTCTTGGACAAATTTCATGCATCAGACCTCTAGTCAAGAATAAAAGAGAGAGGACTCAAATATATAAAATCAGAAATGAAATATGAGAATTAACAATTGATACCACAGAAATACAAAGGATTGTGAGAAAATATTATGAACAGCTATATGTCAACAAATTGTACAATCTGAATGAAATAGATAAATTCATAGAAATACAAATTTTCCAAGATTGAATTAGGAAAAATCAGAAAATATGAATAGACTGATTACAACTAATGAAATTGAAGCAGTATTTAAGGAACAAAAAACCAAAACAAAACACCTTTCAACAAACAAAAGTCATGAACCAGATGACTTCACAGGTGACTTTTATCAAACATTCAAAGATCTAACACCTATCCTTCTCAAACCATTCCAAAAAATTCAAGAGGAGGGTAGATTCCCAAGTTCATTTAATGAAGCCAACATTATCTAAATTTCAAAACCACATAAAGATACTACAAAGAAAGAAAATTATACCCCAGCTCTGGCTACTGCTTCTCAGCCAACACACCAAGGGTCATGAGCTCAATTCCTAGTCAAAGGCATATACCTGGGTTGTGGTTTTAATTCTCCAGCCTGGGGTGCATATAGGAAGCAACCAATCCATAATGACTCTCTCACATTGATGTTCTCTTCCTCTCTCTCTCTCTCTCTCTCTCTCTCTCTCTCTCTCTCTCTCTCTCTCTCTCTTTCTCCCTCCATTTCACTCTCTCTAAAAATCAATGGAAAAATATCCTCAGGTGTGGATTAAGAAGAAAAAAATTGTAGCCCAATATATCTATGATGAATATAGATCCTAAAATTCTCAAAAGTTATTGCAAACTGTATCCAGCAATACATTACATAGGTCATACACCATGATTTATTTCTGGGATGCAAGGTTGGTACAATATCTGCAAATCAATATACATGATACACCACATAAACAAAATGAAGAATAAAAATCACATGATCATATCAATTGATGCATAAAAAGCATTTGATAAAATTCAATATGCACTTATGACAAAACTCTCAGCAAAGTAAAAATAAATGGAACATATCTCAAAGTGATAAAGACCACATATGACAATCCCACAGCCAACATCATACTCAATGAGCAAAAACTAAAAGTATTTCCCTTAAGATCAGGAACAAGATAGGATATCCACTTTCATTTCACCACTCTTATTCTGGAGCATAGCACTGAAAGTCAGAGCCACAGCAATCAGACAAGAAGAAGAAATAAAAGTCAATAGTTGAGCACTGACCCATGAACCAGGAGGTCTTGGTTCAATTCCTGATCAGGGCACATGCCTAGGCTGTGGGCTTGATCCCTAGTAGGGAACATGCAAGAAGCAGCCAATCGATGATTCTCTCATCATTTATGTTATCATCTCTCTCTCCCTCTCCCTTACTTTCTTTGAAATCAATAAAAACGTATTTTTTAAAAAAGGCAACCAAATTTAAAGTAAGTCATAAGACTGTCATTATTTGCAGATGACATGATACTGTCTATAAAGAGCCTTAAAGAGTCTATGAAAAATACTTCTAGAAATGATAGGCGAATTCAGCAAGGTAGCAGGATCTAAAATAAATATCCAAAAATTGGTTGCATTTTATACATCAATAATGAACTATCAGAAAGGAAAACTAAGAAAACAATCCCACTCATAATTGCTTAAAAATACCTAGGAATAAGTTTAACCAAGGATATATTCAGAAAATTTTAAGACATTGAAGAAAGCAACTGAAGAAGATACAAATAAGTGGATGCATATACCGTGTTCTTGGGTAGGAAAAATTAACATAATTAAAATGCCCATACTACTTAACAATCTGTAGATTCACGCAATTTCTATTAAGATACCATGGCAAATTTCACAGAACTAGAACAATTATTCCAAAATTTATTTGGGGCTACAAAACACACACACACACACACACACACACACACACACACACACACACCAGATAGCAACAGCAATCTTGAAAAAGAAGAACAAACTCTAAGGAATCATGTTACCTGATATCCAGCTATACTATAAGACCATAGTAATCAAAACACCATAGTACTAGTATAAAAACAAACATATAGATCAACGAAACTGAATAGAAAGCACATAAAGTCACACCTTTATAGTAAATTAATATTTATTTATTTATTTTATTTTATTTTCAATTTTTTAAAATCTTTATTGTTCAGTTTATTAATTACATTGTTTCCCCTTTTTATCCCCCTATAGCTCCCCTCCAGCCTGTACCTATCCCACCCTCTTCCCTCACCTCCCCCTCCCCACTGTCCTCTCCCATTGTTGCTGGATTTTTGTCCAGTCTCTTGCTGCACTTCCCACAACCCTTTTCTCCCCAAGAATTGTCAGTCCATTCCCTCTCTATGTCCATGTCTCTGTTATATTCACCAGTCTATCCTGTTCAACAGCCTATCAATTCACTTGATTTTTATGTTCATTTGTTGATAGATGTGTATTTGTGGTTCATAATTTTAATTTTTACCTTTTTCTTCTTCCTCTTCTTAAAGAATATCTTTCAGCATTTCATATAATGTTGGTTTGGTGGTGATGAACTCCTTTAGCTTTTTCTTATCTGCGAAGCACTTCATCTGACCTTCAATTCTGAATGATATCTTTGCTGGATAGAGTAATCTTGGTTGTAGATTCTTGCTGTTCATCACTTTGAATATTTCTTGCCACTCCCGTCTGGCCTGCATCGTTTCTGTTGAGAAATCCGCTGACAGTCGTATGGGTGTTCCCTTATAGGTAACCAACTGTTTCTCTCTTGCTGCTTTTAATATTCTCTCCTTGTCTTTTGCTCTTGGCATTTTAATTATGATGTGCCTCGGTGTGGTCCTCTTAGGGTTCCTATATATTGGGGTTCGGTGCACTTCTTGGACTCCTAAGTCAATTTCTTTCACCAGGTGTGGGAAGTTTTCAGTCACTATTTCTTCAAATAGGTTTTCATTGTCTTGGCCTCTCGCTTTTTCTGGCACCCCTATAATTCGGATGTTGGTATGCTTGAGGTTGTCCCAGAGGCCCCTTACACTATCTTCAATTTTTTGGATTCTTTTGGTTTCTTGCTTTTTCAGCTGAGTGGATTTTACCTCTTTGTATTTCAAATCTTTAACTTGGTTCTTGGGGTGCTCCAGGGCACTTTTAGGCCTTTGTATAATATTTTTTGTTTCAGTCAGTGTATGCTTAATTTCTGGTTGGTCCTTTTTCATATCCTTGAGAGTCTGCTTTATATCCTTGAGGGTTTCTTTCATTTCCTTGTAGGACTCATTCATTTCCACGTTGGTCTTGATCATTTCCACATTGGTCTTGATCATTTCTTTGCAGCTCTCGTTTATATCCTGGAGGGTGTTGTTCATTTTCTTGTAGACCTCATTCATTTCCTTTGTGGTCTTGCTTATTTCCTTATAGGCCTCAATCTTTTGTTGGAGCCTCTTAAAAAACCCTATAACCGTGGTTCTGAATTCCATGTCCAGTCGTTTTTTTTCCTCCATTTCTTTCACATCTGATTTCTTTCCATGTTGCTGCATGGTGGCTGCTTCCCTGAGTTGGTCAATTAGCTTTGTGTGGTAGACTTCCTACTAGGGACAGTGGCTCGGCCTCCCCGGTTACCTGAGGTGGATATGGGCTGCACAGTCTTGCTGAAGTTAAGCTCAGTTAATCGTTGTTAGCACTTGGAGGGTTGACCTCCAGGCCAATTGTCTGTGAAGCTCAGCTGTGCTCAGGTTGGGTGGGCGGAGTCTCCGGGCCAAGCAGACAGCGTTAGCTCTGCCCTATGTGGCCCCAGGGACTCTGTGCCGGGGGCAATGGCCGCCAGCACCTCTGAGAGAGCCGCTGCGGAGCTCCACCGGCTTCCGGTTGCCAAGAAATTCAGACTTTCCCAAAATGAGTCTGCATGTGCAATGTCTCACCCAGGGTCGTAAAACAAAGCAGTCTGACGGTTTTCCGAATGAGAGACAAGTCGCAGAGCGCTCTCTGCGCCGTCACGCAGCCGAGCTGTTCGCGGGAGAGCTGCCGTCTCCACAAGCCGGCAGACCCTGCAGCACCCGAGCTTCGGCGTGCCCTCCCACTGTCCAGTTTTCACCCCGTGTGATAGTGGGTTCTCTGGACTTCGCCCAGAGCTGGAGAATCAGTCAGTGGGACGCCTTTGTCTCCCTGTTCGAGAAAACTGGCCAGTTTTCAGCCACCCACCCTCTCCGCGGCGCGCACTCCAAACCTCTCTTCGTGCGAATCTTTCAACGCTGTCTGCCGCCGCTCCTCCTAGTCACAGTGTCTTATCTTCACTTTTAGTTGTGGAATTTTCACTCAGCGAGCTTTCTGGTGATTCTGGAAGGTGTTTGTTCTTTCGTTAAGTTGTAGTCTTAAAATTGCTGATTATGACGGCAAGATAGGTGTTTTACCCTTGCCGCCATCTTAGTTCTCCTAGTCAATTAATATTGAACAAAGGAGGAAAGAACATATAATGGGATAAAGATAGCCTATTAAATAAATGGAGCTGGGGAAAAATTGGATAGGTATGTGAAAAAAAAAAAAAAAATGAAACTAACCCGGGACCTTTCAGTCCACAGGCAGATGCTCTATCCACTGAGCCAAACCAGTTTTGGCTAGATCACCTTCTTACACCACACACAAGAATAACCTTCAAAGAGATCAAAGACTTAAATGTAAGTCTCCAAACCCTAAAAGTCCTAGAAGAAAACATAAGCAGTAAAATTTCAAACATTTCTCATAGAAACATTTTTTCTGACATATCTTCTTGGAAAAGGAAAACAAAAGAAAAAATAAACAATGAGACCACATCAAACTAAATAAGTTTTTTCAGAGCAAAGGAAACATCAACAAAATGAAAAGACAAACCACTGAATGGGTAAACATATTTGCCAATCATACATCTTATAAGAGGTTAGTATCCAAAGTTTATTAAAAAAAAAACTGATATAACTCAACACCAAAAAAACAATATAATTTAAAAATGGGCAGAGGTCCTGAATAGACACTTCTCCAAAGAGAACATACAGTTGGGCAATAGAGATATTAAAAGATGCCCCAGGTCACTAATCAACAGAGAAATTCAAATTAAAACCACAATGAGATACCACTTCATATCTGTCAGAATGGCTATCATCAATAAATCAACAAAGTACAAGCGTTGGGTGAGGATGTAGAGAAAAGGGTACCTTTGTGCACAGTTGATGGGAATGCAGACTGGTATAGCCACTGTGGTATGGGGTTACCTCAAAAAATAAAAAATGGAACTCCCTTAGGACCCAGCAATTCCACATCTGGAAATATATCCAAAGAAATCTGAAACACTAATATGCACCCCTGTATTCATTGCAGCATTATTTATAATCACCAAAATTTGGAAGCAGCCCAAGTGCCTATCAGTAGATGAGTAGATAATAAACAACAACAGTAGCACATTTATACAATGGAATACTCCACATCCTTAAAAAAAGAAGAAAATGAGACAATCTGGATGGACCTGGAGAGTATTATGCTCAGTGAAATAACCTAGTCAGAGAAATATAAATAACACATGGTTTCACTTACATATGGAATCTAATGAACAAAATAAACAAACAAAATAGAAACAGACTCATAGATATAGAGAACAGACTGACAGTTGTCAGAGGGGATGGGGAGCGGTAGAGAATGGGTGAAAAAGATGAAGGGCTTAAGCAAAAAAAAAAAAAAATACAAAAACAAACAAACAAAAAACAACTCAGACATAGACAATAGTATAGTGATTACAAAACAGGGTGAGGGAGAAAGAAGAGGGCAAAGGGGGGATAAATGGCAATGGAAGGAGACTTGACTTTGAGTGGTGAACACACAATACAATATACAGATGAAATACTATGGAATTCTACACTTGAAACATTTAATTTAATAACCACTGCCACCCAAAAAAATCCAATAAAATTACAAGAGAAAACCAACTCCTATTTATCCTCTACGTTCTCCTCAACCCCCCTCATTTGTGGAATCTTTCCAGAGCCTCTGTCTGCCTGGGCTGAGTTAAATACCTCTCCTCGTGTGTCTATCATGTACTTCTCTCCTCCTGTTGTAATTACTAACTTATCTCTGCATCCCCACAAAGACATGGAACACATAGACCAGCACCTGGCCTTACTCTTTTTTGAGTAGCTGAATGAATATTAAATAAAGAAATAAAGGAGTATATCTAATCATCCCAAAGGCTGGAGATTCTCTGAAACAGTGGTCAGCTGGGTCAGCAAACTACTGCCCACAGTCTAGCCACTTGCTTTTCTAAAAGAGTTTTATTGCAACACAGCTAGCCTCATTCACTTACATATTAGTTATGGCTGCTTCTGCATTACAACCTCAGAGCTACGTGGTTATAACAGACTATTTGGCCACGAAGCTGAAATATTTACTATCTGGCATTTAATTTGCCCACTCTGCTTCCAAATATCTCAAAACTTACCAACTTTCCATAATGATGAAAAAAACAACTACTACCCTGTTTTCCCGAAAATAAGACAGTATCTTATATTAATTTTTGCTCCCAAAGATGTGCTAGGTCTTATTTTCAGGGGATGTCTTATTTTTCCAAGAAGAAGAATACGGTACACAGTTATTGTTGAACAACAACAAAAAAGGAAATTTATTACCTATATACGGTACAGTAGTAGTTGTCATCACAAACCAGCATAACCAGACAAACTGTGAATCCTATGGTATCAAGAATTTCTTGTTACTACCATTATTTCTGTGTACAACAATCTATGTTACATTTACTCATACTGATATTTACCAGTATGAACACAAAGTAAGATTTATTCAATGACAGTCATTCTGGAACATCATCATAACAATCCAAACCCTGAATTTCCTGGTGAATTTCTTGTGACTCTATTTCTTTCAGAATCAGTGGACCAAATCTCTCATGTTTAGCAATAGCACTGTCCTTCAATGAGTACTTCTTGTCAAGGTAGCCTGCTTGTAGTGCATTTGCAATGCAACTGTCAGTGATTTTCTCTCATGAATTCACCCAAGTCACAACCTCTTGTAGTTTAGGTTTCACAAAGTTTCCACGCTGATTTCTCTGTAGTCATTCTGTTTCAATGTAGTCATTAATTTCCATGAGCAAATTGTCCTTGAATTGCTTGTTTATTGCAATATCAAGAGTCTGGAGATAGGCTGTCATTCCTGTGGGAATCATTATTTGATCTATTTTTCTTTCATGAAGAAATGTCTTCATGTCTTTAGCGCGGTGAGTGCTGGCTGCATCCCAGACTAGCAGACTTCTTTGGCTCCCTCGCATAACAAGCAGCAGCATTAAATCGACCCACTTCCTTATAACTGCTTGTGTGGCCCAGGCTTTTTCAGTTTTAAGGATAAAAATATTATCAGGGAGGTCTTATTTTGGGGGGGATGCCTTATATTACAGTGAGAGACAAAACTGGAAGTAGGTCTTATTTTCGGGGGATGTCTTACTTTTGGGGAAACAGAGTATTACTTCCACTGCTGCTATTATTAACATTTATTCTATAGATATTGATAAAATAAATCCCTCTGTTCTCATATACTATATATTATAGTGAGTTGAAACATATTAAATATGTATAAGCAAAGCAAGATAACTACAGATGTGGATAAAGGCAGTGAAGGAGACAAACAGGATAATCCGTTAGAAAGCCTCTGGTTGGGAAGGTGTCACTGGTAGCCTTTCTTTCTGGGGCAATGATAATTATGGTAAAACATAAAGAAGGAAACAGATCCATTCTTAGAGAGTGCTGGAGAAAGTATGTTCTAAAAGATATGTTGAGTACAGAGGCCCTTAGGTCAGGAGGAAGTTGACATGCCTGAGGAATTGAATGGAAGCCACTGTGGATGGCATCCAGTGAGAAGAAAGGATGGGACACAAACAGGTTTGAGAGAGGAGGCAGGATACCTGGCCTGGGAGGCCTTGGAGGCCTGGGGAAGTGTTCTGACTGGTTGATTACATACTGAATGCAATGTGCTCTTCCATTGACTCCTCTCAACCATCAATTGTTTTAGTTTCTATTAATATTCTCCATTTGGAGAAGTAGAAACTGAGGCTCAGAGAGCTGTGGATTGAGTAACTAATGAATTGAGAGTCTGGGATGAGAACTCAGTTTGTCTGACTCAGAGTACAAGGACTGCCCAGCAAACTACATAGCCTCCCATCTGCTCCTGAACTTACCACATAGACCCTCACCTTAAAAATGATCATGATGACCCAGCTGGTGTTGCTCAGTGGTTGCATCAACCCATGAACCAAGAGGTCACTGGTTCAATTCCTGGTCAAGGCACATGCCTGGGTTGCGGGCTTGATCCCCCGCAGGAAGTGTACAGAAGGCAGCTCATTGATGATGTTTCTCTCTTATTGATATTTCTATCTCTCTATCCCTCTCACATCCTCTCTCTCCAAAAATCAATAAAAACATGTTTTTAAAACAAATGATCATGACCACAAATCTGTTCCTAATCCACCCACCTGGCTTGGTTTCCAGCGACTCTTCTTGAACTGGTCCCTCTTTCCTAAAGAAACCACACACTTCAGTGTCTCCAGCATGTTCTTCCTGCACAGATCTCACTCACTGTGCCACTCTGTCCATCCACGAATTTTCCCGTGCCACACCTCCACTTGCCCACTAACCTTCTTCCCCTGTATTAACACCTCCCAGCAACACTTCACAGTGCTTGTCATTGAGGCAGTGCTGGACTGTGTTTACTGAACAAATGTCTGCCTCTCCCGGCCTCATTCTTTCTATCCCTGAGCTCTGCAAGACCGGGAAAAGGTGAAGGCTTTACTGCTATTTGAAGGTATCCCAATAATTTTCTGCTAATATATCAAAGACACCAGCTTTCTCATACAAATCAGAAAATGCGGAGTTATCACAAGCTTCGGCACTGAAAAGGCAAAACCCATAAGGGAAAAATAGTGCTGTCACCTTAGAATTCTAACTTTAGAAATACCGAGTATATGCTGGCATTTTGCTGAATTTTCTGACATTATCATGACCAGTCAGACTTTTTAACAAATACTGCATTTGTGTTTTAAATTGTTCCAATTGAGTTTACTTGCTCTTTGAGACATATTTCATTAACTTAATTGTCTACATTTTCAAATTTGGTAAGATTCATCCTGTCTTTTTTTTAAAAAAAAAAAGTACTGAAGAGGAAAGTTCACAAACTATGTTTAACTCTAAAATAAAATTCATCTTAATAATCAGAATTCAAAACAAAATTGGATGTAATTTGAGAAAAATGGTCCCAACTTCTGTTACCTGGCTGAATTTCACTGGTTACTTATAAAATGCAGTATTCTTATCTAGACTTTAAAATTTTTCTATTCTGACACTTTACTTCTCACAAAAATGAGAAGTAACAAAATTTTGTTTTAGCATTGCCGAAACAAAACATCACCTTCAGCACCATGGGCACACTCACCTCCATGGGTACAAGTTACATTCTGACATGCTATACACTGTCTAGGTTAGCATTTCTTATATAATGCTTTAGGCCATGAGAGATGTTTTTCTGAAGAAATAAGAAAGATCTACTGGAAAAAGCAGTACTTTTTTGTACTTCTCAGAACTGAGGGATCTAACAACAAATCGTTTACATTCACAACTTTCGATCCCCCTAATCCAGATTTTATGTCCCCCCGAAGGGAGGTAACAATCCTGCTCTATGCTGAGCACTAAAGCAGCTCTGGAGCATCATTCCCAGGCCTGAGGGCAGTACAGCTTTGTTTCAGGCATGATGGTAGAGTCAGAAAACACTGTATATAAAAACACAGGAGTGATGTAAGAGGTACAGAAGTGGGTTCATTTATTCTTCAGCAGACACAGTTGCATCAAGATCTGTAAGCCTTAAGAGTCTTAGGAAAGAGCATTAATTCATGATGTGAAACTGGGAAAGTCTGATTTGTGGGTGGCATGATTTACTGCATATCCAGAGTCCTTTTAGTCGACTCCAAAGCCATGATGCACCTAATGGTATCCATAAAGCCAGCACAGGTAGAAGCATCAGGAATATTTCCCAAAGTCTAATCACTGAAATTGCTCTTATAAAGATAACCAATGACTTCCATGTTGTCAAATTCACAGATCCCGTCTCTGCCCTCAAACTACCTAGTTCCTCGGAAGCATTCAAAATGACTGATGTCTCCCTGCTCCTCTGAGGTCCTTGCTTCTCTCAGCTTTCTGGACACCAGATTCCCCCAAGTTCCTGCTTCTACTCTGGCTGCTGCTTCTCATCTTCTTTGCTAAAGCACAAATGCTGGAACACAGGCACCAATCCTGAGATGCCTTCTGCTCTCTAGCTGCACCCCTTTGACTTTTTCCTCTTTTTTAATTGACATAACATTATAATAGTTTCATGTGCACAATGTAATGATTCCATATTTATATATACTGCAAAATGATCACTATACTAAGTTTAGTTAATATCTCTCACCACACATAGTTGCAAAACGTTGTTGTCTTGAGATGAGAACTTTCAAGATCCATTCTCTTTGCTATTTTCAAATACGCATCTGATCCCCTTGATTTTAGAGTAGCATCTGGTGAACCCCCTGATCTCTCATAGAGCCTGGGGCTCATATATCTAATTGCCTCTGTGATGGTTCCACTAGAATTTCCAAAACAGAACTATCTGTTCTTCTCTGAGGCCTATTCTCTCTTCCACTCCCCTGACTAGTCAACCTATCTTAAATGGCGTCACCATCCATTCAGTTCCTCAAGCCAAAAATTCTAGAAGTCCTCCTTAGCTCCCCTCTTTCTCCATCACCCACCCTCAATGTCCCAGCCTACTGGCTCTACTTCTAAAATGTATCCCAACAATTCCATCCCTTTCTTCCTCTGTTCTTCAAGCTACCAGGATCTCTCATCTGGATCAGGGTACCAGCTTTTAACTGGTCTCCCACTTCCACTCTTACCTCTTCTACTCTATTCTACACATATTATCTAAGGTGATATTCAATAGCATATATCATGTTTTCAATGCTTAGGGGCTGCCCGTCATACTTGGATTAAAATCTGACCTTCTTAATAGGGCATCTAAGGCCCTCTGTGATCTGGATGTCATCTACCTCCCTACTTTCTCTCCGACTGTTCACCTCTCCTTACTTCATCCATGCTGACTTTATTCCTGCTCTCTGACCATACCAGGCTCATTCCTACTTCAGGGCCTTTGTGTGCTGTTTCTTCTGCCTGACACATATTTCTTGTGCAAATAGCTACACAGGAAGATCTCACCTTATCCTATCTAATTAAAGAGTAAAATGCAAATTGAGCATGCCTCCGATCAAGCCATACTCACAAGCCATGCCCACCAGCCAATCAGGAGCAAATAAACCCCAATCAAGATGGCTGCGGCCACTGAGAGCAGGACAGAGGCTTGGGTTTCCCTGGCAATGGAGGAAGCCAAGCTTTCCACTTGCTGTTGCTGGCCTAGGCTTCCACTCAATGCTACAAAGTTTCAATTATAGAAAATACATAATCCCAACAGAAATGGTGGCAGCCACGGAGCTGGAGAGAGCAGAGGCTAGGGTTGCCCTAGTGATGGAGGAAGCACTTCTGCAGCCCTAGTGCTTAGGCCTCCACTCTAGGCTACAAAGTTTCAATTGTGGAATTTAAATAAGCCCAAACAGAAATGGCTGTCACCACAGAGCGAGAAGAAGGCTTGGCTCCACTCCAGGCTACAAAGTTTCAATTGTAGAACATAAATTAATCCCAGAGCCTCTGCTTGGGTCTCTGGGGGTCATGGCCAGTCTACAAACCACCACAGGCCCCTCGCCCAGACCTCCCCATGCCCCAAGGGAACCCCCACCCTGATCTGGGACACCCTTCAGGCAAAACAGCTCGCCCCCGCCCATTCAAGAGGCCTCTATCCTATCTAATAAAAGAGTAATTTGCAGATTGACCATCACTCTAACACACAAGAGGGCTGCCCCTGTGTGGTCAAAGATCCTACCCTTATGTGGACACAAGATGGCCACCACAAGATGGCCAGCAGGGGAGGGCCGTTGGGAGATTCCAGGCCTGCAAGGGAGGGCAGTTGTGGGCAGTCAGGCCACCAGGGGAGGGCATTTGGAGGGACCAGGCCTGCAAGAGAAGGCAGTTGGGGGTGATCAAGCTTGCAGGGGAGGGCAGTTAGGGTTGACCACGCCGGCAGAGGAGGGGAGTTTGGGGCAAACAAGCTGGCAGGGGAGCCATTAGACATCAATTAGGCTGGGAGGGTAGTGGTTAGGGAGTGATCTGGTTGGCAGGCAGAAGTGGTTAGGGCAATCAGGGAGGCAGGCAGGCAAGCAGTTTGGAGCCAGCAGTCCTGGATTGTGAGAAGGGTGTCCCATTGCCCGTTTAGGCCCGATCCTACCAGGATCGAGCCTAAACGAGCAGTCAGACATCCCTCGGGGGGTCCCAGATCAAAGAGGGTGCAGGCTGGGCTGAGAGACACCCCCCCACCCCCACCTCCTGTGCAGGAATTTCGTGCACTGGGCCTCTAGACCTATATAATAAAACCCTAATATGCAAATCAGCAAACAGCAGATCAACCAGTCGCTATGATGCACACTGACCACCAGGGGGCAGGCACTCAATGCAGCAACGGCCCCTGGTGGTTAGCGCACTCCCACAGGGGGAGTGCCTATCAGCCAGAAGCTGGGCTCATGACTGGCGAGTGCAATGGCAGTGGCAGAGCTTCTCCTGCCTCTGAGATAGCACTAAGGACCTCATGGAGGGGTCCTGGACTGTGAGAGGGTACAGGCTAGGCTGAAGGACCAACCACCCCCCCCATCTCAGTGCACAAATGTCATGCACCAGGCCTCTAGTGAAAAAATAAGTGAGATGACAAAAAGAAACAATATGACTTAATCTCAAAGATTCTCAAGTTATAAAGTAGAAAGTCTGAAACTTCTCCATCCTTCCACTTGGGGAACTGAACACAGGGTTGGAACCAGAAACAAGTTATGGTGCCTCTCTTGGTTCAGTGGCAGTGAGACTGTGTATGGGTCAGGGGGTTGAGAAGATACTGAGGGCAGTGACTGGGTGGGCATCAGGGGAGACTCGGAGGATTACTGGGAGGTATTTGAGAATTGGAGAGAGGGAGGACTCCAAAAACATTGCAGGATATGAGAGTCTAGTAGCGAAGGGGGAGTGATATTTTTAGTGTGGTTAGGACCTGGATCACTTGCTTTATAAGTAGCCAGTACAGACTTGACACTTTACTATCCTCTTGGTAGCTGAAGTGAGCTTTGGAAAATGACTATGCTGAAATCAGCCCTTTGGAGCCCAGGGTTGGTTAAGGGAGAGAGACCAAGTCTCTGCATATCATCTTAGCCCAGAACAGGCAGAAAGAGGCCCATAAAATTTTATGATCATATGGAAAAGAAGAGCTATAACAGTAATAATGTATAATGATAGTGAAAGACGAAAGATAAACACAGAAGAAAATAAGTTTTGTGTTTCCTGGGACCCAGGCTCCCACTTCCTGGACCTAGTGTGTGCTGCTGAGGAAAGGAGGGGGTGAAGGGAAAGCAGGGTTTGATTCTCATTCATTTTCTCACAAGGGGAGTTCTCCCCCATCTAGCTATTTGCACGAGGTCCACACAGGCATTCTCCACTCCACAGCTAGGCCTCTGGTCCGAAGTAGTGTGTGGAGCACAGGCTCTGGTTTTAACCTGTTTGTCTTCAGACAAATAAAGTTGGCACCTATAAAGCTGCTAGTATCTAAGAGCCTCTTGATGCTCAGCCTTACAGAATGGTTATTATAAAGATTTCTGTTAGTCAGTCAGCCCTGCCTCCCTACTGTTGTGTGGTGAAGACAGAGCCATGGACATGCCTGCCTCCCATCCTGACTCCCCCACTGCTCTAAGCACAGGTTCTCCTGGGCACCCCTTCCCTGTGGGCTCTGCTGACCTGCCCCACCTGGAGCTGCAGGCATCCTCTTTAGGTGACATTTAAAGGACTTTGTGACATAGTAAGATAGTAGTGTGTGAGGAGAAAGGGGGATTGCACTGAGGAAAACATGAAGAAAAATGGGAGGATTTCTGCAGAAAGAAAAGAATAAGTGAGGAGCACTGCTGTGCAGGTCCAGGAAGCTTGGAGACTCTGGCAACATGGCCCATAAGGGAGAGGCCACTGCCTGGGATAACCCCAGAGAGTAGGCCAAGCAAAGGGCAGCAGCATGGATGGCTCTGATGCCCAGGAACCAATAGGAGCTGAGCCATCATCACCCTCCAGAGCTTCCCATTGTCTGGAGTGAGAACTTCTCATCGTCTGTCCCAGTGATCCCACCCCCAACAGCACTAAGAAAGAATTTCACATCTTCAGTGTCCTATACGGGTAACATCCATCATTATCACAGGCTGTGCTGGGACCTGGAATGATTCCCCATGTGAACACAAATCTTTCTCTAAGAGAAGATACTCAGAAGCCCAAGATAAAGGGTTGGGGTCCTGAAGGAATAGGGCTGGGGCATCCCTCCCTGACCTGGTGAGGGCTGAACTGCAGAGAGGAAGTGACAGCCACAGCCCGAATGTGAGAGCACAGAGGAGCGGCAGCCAAAGAAGCTGCCCACCGCCCCTGGGCACTGCAGGCAGGACATTCTGAAGGAGCTGCTTCCCTGGAAACCTGACCTCTGCAAGATCAATCTCAGCTAAGTTTAATTTTAGTAATTTCAACTTTTTCTAAATTCTGTACATAAAGTAAAACTATTAACATTTGTTATATCATGATATTTCAAAAGAGTACATAATCCCATTTTACATCAAATGTATAACTCACTGATGAAGGTGAAGGTGAAACGGTGCTGGGTAGCATTGGCTACCCAATGAGGGGACATCCTGGCTTTAACCATGGTCCATCTGCTGTTTACCAACACTTTCGTGTCTCTAGCTGCATCCCGTCCTCCCAACTCTAGTCTCCTGAGTTAGCTCCTACCTTCCCCTGTACACTTACACCTGCCCTTGTCCCTGCCTTTCTAAATGGCAGCTCCAACCTACTAATTGCCCAGGCACAAAGCCCTGCAGTCTCCATTCACAACTCTTTTTCTCTCCCAGCTCATGTCCATTCAGTGTGCCTGACCTTCACACTGTCTCTCAGCACTGCCAGGTCACTGCATCACCTGTTCCCTTGTTTCTGCCTTTGTCTCCTTAGTGTGTGCTCTCAACATGGGACTCAGAGAGATCCTGTTTACACAACAGTCAGAACGCTCTGCCCACTTCCAAATTCTCCAATGGTCTGCTCACGCAGAGTAAGAGTCAGACCCTTGCCATGGCTCTTAAACCTTATGTAGTCACCCCTACCATTCTCCTGCCCACTCACTGCTCCTGCCTCCCTGGCCTTCTTGCCACCTTACGGCATTTGCACTGGCTCCTTCCTCTGCCTGGAATGCTCCCCCAGGATATCCACACAGTTCCCTGGCACCTTCTTTGGAGCCATCTTCTCAGGGAGGTCTTTTCTGCCCACCTTATTTAAAGCTATAACCTTCCTCCTTCATGTCTCAAACCTCCTATCCCCTCCCCATCTTCATTTTCTTCAATACTAGTTATTTCTCCCAATACACCATGTAATTTGTTTACTCATTAAAAAAAAAGTCTATCCCCTCCTCCTCATTCTACAATTTAAGCTCCTCAGGGGCAAGGATTTTTGTCTGTTGTCTGCTTTATCCCCCTCCCCACCTAGAACAGTGCTGACATGTTCAAATCCCTCAGCAGTAATTGTTGAATGTGTGACTGAATACATAACTAACTTGTAGCAGCTCTGAAAACAATATGTAGGTCCATCACATTATCATAAGAATCATAAAAAAATAATTTCATCTTTTATAGAAGTGCTTGTCAAAAAAACTAATCATTAAGACCATCAATAATTACCTCAGTAAATGACAATTTACAGAGTAATATAATGGCAAAACATTAAGGAAAGTCTCCTTCCACTAATAAGACAAATGAAATAATATAGTAGTAGTAATAAAGCTAATATTTAATACTGGCAGGGGTATGGCAAGAAGAAGCATGTTGAAGAAACATTAGTATGAAAATAATTATTACAAGTTTTCTAAAAAATTAGATTGTAAAAAGTTTAGATATGCATTATCCCATAATCACACTTGAAATAACTCATCCTAAGGAAACAATATGAAAGACAAATAAGTAACCACAAAGATTCCACTTCCAACATTGCTGAAAATAGTACAGAGTAAGCAGAATCCAAGTGCCAGTGAGGACAATGGTTACCTCAGTTCTACTGTTATTCCCCAGTAACCCACTTTCCCACCTGTGCCCCATCCATATTATTCTTAAGGTTGAAATTTCTCAAACACCATGTTCCTTGCTTCGGTGACATTTATCACAACTTATAACTGTGTATTTCTTTTTGTGCTTGTTTTTACGGTCAATTTCACCCATTAGACCATCAGCTGCATGAAGGCAGGAGCTCTATTTAGTTCACTGCTGCCATCCTCCATTATAGCTGCTGGCACAAAATAAGTACCAGAATTTGTTGAATAAATGAACAAACACTATTAGGCTGCCATTAAATATTTCTGAAACATAGATGGCATAGAAAATGTCTATATTATGATATTCAAAGAAAAAAAACAAAATTCACATTTGTGTTATTTTAGCTACTATGCTGAAAATGCATAGTAGTAGAAAAATGCATAGAAAAAAACAAATTGAAAGAAAAAACTCAATAATATTGATTCTGTCTGGGTGCTAGCAGTATTATTTTCTTCATTCTATTTTTCTACATTGAAAAAAATTTTAAATGCATATGTATTATTTCCATAATAAAATGATACCTTAAACCTAGAAGAAGAATGAAAGAAAGAAAAATAACCAGAAGAATGAAAGGAAAAATAAAGAAGTGCAGAAGACATCAGGAGGTGACACTGGCCAGCCATTGCAGAACAGAGTGACAGGGCTAGGACAGGTGCGGGCCGTTCTATGGTCTAGATTTTAAACAGATGAAAACGTAGTGATACAGTCAGTGCCAACCTGCAGGAAGAGCTCTCTGACATACTGTGGCCTGCAGGCGACACCCAGCCCACTGTTCTTTTATATTAAACTAGAGACCCGGTGCACGAAATTAGCCCAGTCTGCACCCTCTCCAATCTGGGACCCACAAATGGATGTCTGACTGTCCATTTAGGCCCGATCCTCCGGCCTAAATGGACAGTCAGACATCCTTCTCACAATACAGGACTGCTGGCTCCAAACTGCTCACCTGCATGCCTCCTGATTGCCCCTAACTGCTTCTGCCTGCCAGCCTCATCACCCACTAACCACTACCCTGCCAGCCTAAATGATGTTTAGCTACTCCACAGGCAGCCTGTTTGTCCCCAACTTCCCTCCTCTGCTGGCCTGGTCACCTCTAACTGCCCTCCCCTGCAGGCTTGATGGCCTCCAACTACCCTCCGCTGCTGGCCTGATTGCCCACAACTGCCCTTCTTTGCAGGGCCTGGAACCTCCCAATGGCTCTCCCCTGCTGGCCATCTTGTGTCCACATGGGGGTAGGATTTTTGACCACATGGGGACAGCCCTCTTGAGTGTTGAAGTGATGGTCAATCTGCAAATTACTCTTTTATTAGATAGGATAGAGGCCTGGTGCATGGGTTTATTTGCATAATCTGTTCCTGATTGGCTGGTGGGTGTGGCTTGTGGGTGTAGAGTAAAATTTGCATATTACTCTTTTATTAGATAGGATGACTAAAGGCCCAGTGCATTAAATTTGTGCAGGGAGTGGGGTCCCTTGCCTGGCCAGCACCCTCTCACAATCCGGGGCCACTGGCTCCTAACCACTTGCCTGCCTGCCTGCCTGATCACCCTCTAATTATCACCCTGCCGGCCTGGCCACCCTAGCCACCCCCAACTGCCACACTGCCAGTCTGCCTGGTCACACCCCAACTGCCCCCCTGCTGACTTTCCTGGTCACCCTCAACTGTCCCTTGCTGGCCTGGTTATGCCCCAACTGCCCTCCTGTCAGCATGGTCTCCCACCAACTGCTTCCTGCTGGCCTGGTCGCCCCCCTACTGAACCCTGCCCACCTGCCTCGTCACCCTCCAACTGACCCCCACCTACCTTCCTGGTCACCGCCCAACTAATCTGCTGCTGGCCTGGTCGATCCCCAACTGACTCCCTGCCAGCCTGGTCGCCCCCCATCTACCTCCCTGCTGGTCTGCCTGGTCATGCCCCAACTGCCCTCCTGCTGGCCTGACTGATTGCCCCCCCCCAACTGCCCTCCTGCCAGCCTGGTCACCCCCAACTGTCCCTCTGCCAGCCTGGTCACCCCCAACTGCCTCCCTGTCAGCCTGTCTGGTTGCCTCCCCAACTGCCCCCCTACTGGTCTGCCTGATTGCCCCCCAACTGCCTCCCTGCCAGCCTGGTCACCCCCAACTATCCCCCTGCTGGCCTGGTCACCCTCCAACTGTCCTCCTGCTGGCCTGGTCACCCCCCCCTAATTGCCCTCCTAACAGCCTGGACACCCCCTAACTGTCCGAAAGGAAGTTGGACATCCAGAAGATGTCTGTTAACCTGGTCTAATTAGCATATTATCTTTTTATATCAATATTGGCACACAGCTGCACTCACATCTTACCTGTGGCTGCTTCTATGCTAAGCAGTTACAACACAGACTATCATAGCCCAGAAAGTGTAAAATATTGACTATCTGGTTTTTACAGAAAATGTTTCTGAATCCTGGCCTCCAGATGTACTATAGAAGGGAGAAACTATAAGAAGTGGTTATAGGGCCATCATTTTAAAGGTAACATGAAGGTGACAGTTGAAGCTAGATAAGTCTTGACAAATGTCAGATGGAATAACAGAAACAGGGTGAGAGGCATTCATATTTATATAGTCCCCACATTTTATATGATAACTTTTAAAAGTACAGCAGGGAAAAGCAGCCATTGTTGGATGGATTACCTGCAGGATCAGAATTGTAGAGACTGGCAGCTGTTGCCATGGGTCCTGGCGGGTGGATGGTGCTTGCTGAAGACCTCTGACTGGCAATCAGGATCCTGCTCTTTGCAGAAGGTAAACGGGACATCGCGCCCAATCCCAACTGGGGCTTAAGGAGCATGGCTGAGTGGTAGAAGGTGGGAGGAACTTCGTAGTGCGCATAGGGAGGAGAACAAAATTCTTCTTTCCCAGGGAGTTCTGCAACCTATAGCAAATGAGCAGAAGCTCAATCAGAGAACTCACATCGCAGGATAAGGACTGCACCTGCTCAGGACACTAAGCTCCAGCAATGACCATGTGGCAGCTCTGAGATGCTCCAGACCTAATCACTTACCTCCTTGGGGCACAAGTGTCTTCATTGCTGAGTTGACAACATGCCTAGATGACCTCTCAGGTCTCCTCCAGTTCTAATAGTCTATAAATCCACATCTCACTGGGAGAGAAAAGAACTTATTTGGTAATATTTTTTAATTCGATTGCTACAAAATCATAGGAATGTGTGCAAGTAACCAATCTATAAATAAATAATGTTAATGAGGTATGGGAAGAATTTGCAAATGTTCATAGAATTATGAGTTTTATTATTCCTAAGGAGGAAAGAACTTTATCAATTTATGTTGTCTTTTCTAGGTTACTTATGAAATAAAACATGGACTGATAATGAGGGATAAAAGGCTATTTGAAAGAATAGAAATGTTAATGGAAAATAATGTGTTTTCAGGCCTCTGTAATCTATTTACATCACTGAAAATGAGAGACTGGTTTACTTCCTCTGATTGTCCTCCCAGCTAAGGGAGGGCTGACAGGAATGTCTCAGAAAGATTCACCAGAATGGAAGTTCTAGGAGAAAATCTTGTTGGCTGTTGAATCACAGACCTAGAACCATGTCTATACATGGCCCTAATCGGTAAGCATCCAACAAACAAACAAAAAATCAGGTTTCTATTGTTTCCTAAATTTAATAATGTAACGTTCCTGTTACTTTTTCCCATAGTTAACAGTTTAGACTAGAATAAAACTTACGGCTACCTTTCATGTGTGCAATTCTGAACTCACAGAGGCTGTTCATGTTATCAATGTTTCTTCATATTAAAAGGAAAAAATAAGACAGTTCAATCATCTATTTCCTCTCAGTTTAAAAAGAATAGTGCCAGAGGCCATGCATGAAAAATACATCTGTTAATTAATTCTGCTCTAAATCACAATATATTTTATATCACACATATCCAGGAATCACAAGCATTTAACAATATTTTTAATAGGGTCTATGAAGCTTTTATCCAAGCTGTTGGAAGAGAAAAGCCCTTAAATTCTTAGATCGTTGAAATAGATACAAGTTCTCCTTAAATTGACATTATTGAAACTAAACATTAGGCCTTTAAAGTTTTATCATAATCACATTGTAAAACATGCATGATTGCTATTGTAGACTGGCTGAACTGGGGCCGCAGAAAATTACATTCCTTCAAAAGAGCATTCTATCTTTGCACTCTTATAAAAATGTTTACTATTCTATACTTAATTCTCTTACTATTGATCTTTCATCTGTTCTTTTATTTTTGTTTCTAAATTTTGATACCACTGCACATTGCTTTTAGCAGGTGCTCACATGAGGAAATTATAATCATTTCTAACCTATATATGTCAAGTTTTTAGGATTGCAATATGCTTTGCTCAGTAATTACTCAGTTCTTTGAAACTGGATAGATTTTAGGGCTCAAAACCTACCTGGAAAATGGTCATCACGATTTCAGTAACTTCAATGCATGTCATTTTGTTGGGTAATTTGTCACTGGTAAGATAACAAATTCTTTACACAGGTGAGAAATATGCCTCAGATGCCTAATCTGCACATCCTATATAATAAAAGCTTAATATGCAAATTGACTGAACAGTAGAATGACTGGTGGAATGACCAGTCACTATGATGTGCAATGACCACCTGGGGGCGGACACTCAGTGCAGGAGCTGCCCCCAGCCCATAGCCCACAGCCCCTAGGCCAGCCAAGGAGGGTGCCAGTGGTGGTGGTGGGGGGGGCGATCACCCCCACCAGTCACCCCACAGAACAGCCCTGATCGACAACCAGGCCAAGGGACCCTACCTATGCATGAATTTCATGCATTGGGCCTCTAGTTTTTAATAAAACAAGGGAATCTACAAACAACTTCACACTGGTATCTTTCATCTTTATTGACAGAATACAACAGGGATCACTGCACAGCAAAAAACACATAAAGATCCAACCAACATGGTATTTTTCTTCCTTCTCTAATGGGGTTTTCCCCCAATTAGCAATATTCATGCCTGGGACAAACCTCATTGGCCACAATACTGCCACTGAACAAAGCTCTAATTGACTATTTTTAGAGAAATTATTTTGGACACAAACTGAAGTATGCTCATGATTTCAATCAAATTCCTAAAATCCATCAAAGCACACAAACAAATCAGTTCTTACTGGATTGTCCCTCTTTGTACTTGCACTGGGCTGTTTTCAGTGGGATCCTGGGCTGGGAAGCCGTGGGCAAATGTGGAGGCTTCACTGAGAAGCTCCTGGGACAGCCCAGGGAGAGGACTTGTGATGTCTAATTGTGTCAATTAACCCGCGCCACCATACCAAGATATTTGGTCAAAGATTATTCTAGATATTTCTGTGAAGGTATTTTTGGTGAAGGAAGAGAGTAGAGGAAGAAGTAGGTCCTAATATATGGTTGCAGGAGAAGATTTCACTTTGGGGGTGGGCACACAGTGCAATATACAGATCTTGTAACATAGAAACTCTCACCTGAAGCCCATATGATCATGTTGACCGATGTCACGCAATAAATTTAATTAAATAAATAAAAATAAATATTTCAGTGGCAACTTGTCAGAAACATATTCTGTGGTGAGCTGGGGGCACAGTGGTAGGAGGAAGCCCTTGAATCTCCCCACGCCAAGCCTCACCAGAGGACTGAGACTTGCTGAGCTTCACAGAGATAGGAACAAAGGCCAAGGGCAAGAGGGATACATTTTTGGAAATTTAAAAAAGACTCACATTCACCTATCTAAGAGCCTAACCTATAAACCAGAGTGGCAAATTGTCCATTGCTAGTGAGACGCCACTCCCTAGGTCAGACTCTAAGTTCCTCTGGCTGGGGCATGCTGTCACTGCACTTAGAATAGGACTCATGCCCTGCACAGGGGCTAAGTCCCTA
Source organism: Antrozous pallidus (assembly GCA_027563665.1). Taxonomy (NCBI): domain Eukaryota; kingdom Metazoa; phylum Chordata; class Mammalia; order Chiroptera; family Vespertilionidae; genus Antrozous; species Antrozous pallidus. The sequence goes on from CM050513.1 coordinate 16,797,240, forward strand.
CCATAGAGACTAGACCCTCCTTAAACTCTCAGGTCAGTGCCCTCTCTCTAGAGGCGTGAGGGGGAAGTCTCTAAGCACAGAGTCAGAAGATGGGAAGCCAGCAGCATGATTCAGTGCTGATAGCTGGCACACGGCAGGCAGATGGCCAGCTTGCTGGGGCACCTGTTCATTGCTAGGCTTGGTAGAGATCTGCTGCTGAGAATGGGTTGACCACTTTCTTTGTGCCAGAGATGACACCTGCTATGATCAATACAGCCTGTAAAACTATTAATACAATCAATCAAGCTAGATTCCAACTTGGGACTGGATCATTCTATCTCCAGGGAGCTTTGGTTAACTTCTGTTTGTATCCAGCACATGTGAATTCATAAATCAGTTATCACTCAACAATTATGAGCATGTATTTATGCCACTGTGGGGAATAAAAGTCAGAAAAAGTCTCTTTCCTTATGGACTTCACATTCTAGTAGATGTAGCAAAAGCAAAAAAGGTATAGAGGAGAGTTAAGTTCTAATAAGAAAGAACCTAGAGAAAGCGTTCTGAGGAAAGGCAGCCTTCCCAATGAAATGACATTTGAAGGGACCTAAAGAAAGTGAAGGAGATAGTCATTCAGGTTTCTGGAAAAAACATTCTAAGTTGAGGGCAGGTAAAAGGCCTGAGGCAGCAGAGGGAGAGAGAACGCCTGGAGGAAGGAGAGGCAGTCAGGAGCGAATGAGCCACCCTACAGACTCCAGCCTATGGTCTGAGTGGCCTAGGGAGAGGAATGATCTGAGCCAGCTTTCCTTTTAATTGATTCCTCTGCCTGCCAGGACATTGCTTCCAGAGGACAATCTTCTTCATGAGCTCTGGGGGGATGACTCATCCAGCACCCAATTACTTAAAGGGGCAGCACCCTGAGGAAAGGGTGAGAGCCTAGGAGAGCATCTCAGTGCTGCCTTTGTTCTGTGGCCTTAAGTGAGTTACTCATACCTCTCCACATCTGTTTCTTCATCTATACAATGATAAAAACAGCAATCCCAATCTCCAGAGAGTTACAGTAAGGTCTGTTGAAAATTAACAAAGATTAAATATATTACATGGCATAGCAGGTACTCAACTAAATGTTAGGAAATTCTTATTTTGACTTAAAACAAAAAGCCTATGCCTATTTTCTACTCAATGTGTTCTTCTCTTGTGTGAATATGACATATACCCCTCAGAGGATGAAGTCTGACCAATTTGAACAATGTATTTATTTCTGACTTCTTTTTCCATTGACCTGGCTTATAGATGAACTATGCTCACCTATTTAAACATGGAAGACAATTTAAATGCATGCTCGTCTAACCTCTTGTGTATTTTATTGCATGGAATTTAAATGAGTCTCCTCAGATGGTAGATCTATCTCATTATGATCATCAGCCTTCTCCAGTCAAAAATGTCCATTTGTCTACAATCTCTTCTATTAAAAGCATTCTTTCTACGCAGGTGTATTTAAGGGAGAATTTCCAAAGGGAGAACATTCTGTTTTCACAATTGAAAATAGGTGACAAAGTTTAGGTGTTCAACTTATAAACCAGATAACAATGATATGCTCTTACCTCCTGCAAAATATTTTCACTAATCTGACTGAAATGGTGTCCTGGGGGTTTGATCCCAGATACCATCAACCCAGGACTGAAGACCCTCGGCTTCTGCAAGTCTGGCTTGAATTTCTCATAGAGGCTGGCAGCCGGCTTCAGGTCTCTGCCTGCCACCTTCTCCTCTTTGGGAAGAGGCGTGTTACATGTGGGCGGGACATAAGGAAGGCCCACTGGAACCAGCGAAGGGTCTGCCTGGCTGAGGGCCTGCGGACTCCTCCTGATGTAGGTGATGATCTTGGGCCTCACGTGCTTCGGCTTGGGCAAAATTATGGGCTTGGGTTCTGTCCTTTCTTCGGTTCTTTCAACCTGGGGGCTCTCCAGGCCCTCCTGTGAGGAAGGCATACCCTCAGAATGTGTAGAGATAGGCTTGGGGATCCCACTGGGGCAGGTGTTCTTGTCAGGCACTTTGGAGGAAGTGTTCAACAACTGCAAGCTATCAATGGGAAGTGGGGCAGCTGAGGGTGACTCTGCATCCACACTTAACATACTCAAGTCCTGAAGATTGGTACTGGGCGGTGCTGGCTGGAGGATCACACTGACAGTTGTCTCTGGATGGAGGGGGGTTGGGACACTGAGAGGAGAATCAGTTCTTGTTGTGGAACTTTCCGTTTTAACTGCATTTTCTAGAAGGTTCCTATTTTCAGCAACAGATATAGTGACCTCTTTGCTTTCCCCGGCTTCTGAGCCGCTGCTCTGAGGGTCAAGGGGCTCAGGGACCCCAGTTTTGCTCTCTCCAACAGAAGGATCTGAAGTAAAATCCATAGTACTGGCCCTGGTTCCACTGCTCAGCATCCTTTTCTCCTCACTGGCAGCTGGGGGTCTACTGTCAGCTGGGACACGAGGAATAAAAGCTACAAGACCATCACCTGGTGATAAGCAAACGGATGAACTTTCATGCAGCTTCCCAGCTGCAATTGGTGAAATTTTGCCAGGGAGCTGGTTATCAGCAGCTCTCAAGGAAGCAGGGCCAGGTGTAGGGAAGGTTTGAAGAGAACCTTGCTCACCCAGGTGGACGGTGCTCTGGTCCTGCACCCTCCTGCCTCTTGGCCCTCCAGGAGGGTGGACACTGCTCTGGGGCAGGCTGCTGACCACCCTGGTGGAGGCTTCTTTCTGTGCTTCCCCACCAGGCAACTTTCTCTCTTGTAGTAGCATGCTATCTTCCTTGGGACATCCCAAACATTCAGCCTGGGCTGACATGAATTCCAGCAGGGCCCAGGGTTGGACAAATTTCAGCTCTGGCTTGGGCTCTCCCTTTTCCTGCTCTAATTGTGGTTCTTGGATGCTGTGGACTTCCTTAGATGCTGAAGTCAGAGCACACTCTGAATCGGCAGAACGTGGTGTGCTCTCGTTGCTAACTTCTGGTACATGTGCTCCTTCCATCTGGGTCTCTAAGCAGGTGGTCTCCTTGGTTTCTGGGGTAGATGGTTTGGGATGACACATACCCTTTCCCTCTGAGGTGATATAAGCTGGAGGACAAGCTGTCCCTGGGTAGTGGGATATCACTGTTTTCTGTTGCCCCTCACCTCCCTTTGGCACACAATCCAGGGGAGCTTCAGGGGGTTCCAGTGAAGCAGGCTGTGGAGGTGGCTGAATCAGGCTCCCAGCACACTCCTTCATGAACTGGTCCCCTGCAACAGGAGAGCTGCTCACCCTATCCAAAGCATGCCTTCTCAGTTCTTCGTTGTCCAGTGTCTTTGCCAATTTATCCTTGGGAGCATGCCGAGGAATTTCAGTCCCCCTTGGAATCAAAACATCGGGACTGGCCTCACTCGTAACAGACCTCCAACCTGCCAGACTTGGTTCCTGTCCACTCCACGGGGTCTGCTGGAGAATTGTGCCTCTCTGCATCAGGCACTCCTCATTTATTTCCCTATGAACAGTCGAAGACAATTTTAAATCCTTCAGGCTGCTAGGGCCAGCCTGCAATCCCTTCCCAAAGCCCTGAAGTGAGTGAAATTCGTTATGGAAACGGGTTCTGCTTTCTGGTTCATATGAATTTGCATTTCCAATTTCATCGGTCAGGTCACATATCTGAGACTCATCACGAAAGGGACCGCCCTCCACCACGATCTGATTGGCATTTGTATCACCCGGACTTAGGAGGCTCTCATTATTATTTTTCACCCCCTGTCTGTTGTCCTGCAATTGAGCGTAATACGATTTCTTAGGAGCCAGTGGGACACTCATCTTCCACCTTCACTGGGGGCTGCTCGCCATGCAGCCCTCCAGGATGAAGAGGGGTTTCCTCCAAGCTGCTGGGAAATTAAGAGGAAATTCTTAAGCTGCTCGTCGCCCCCTAACAATGTTACGTTGAGACACTGCTTTTAATCACTTTCAGAGCAATTTTAAAACCGAACCTTGTCTTGATATGTGGCTGGAAGACTTATCTCTTAGGGGCCTGCCGAACAAGAGCCAATTAATCCATGACACCTAGAGAGAAATAAAAATAAAGCCATGTTAAATTGACACAGAGATTCTCAAGAGCAAAAGGCATGGTAAGCACAGATTTCTTCATCACTTTCATAGTATTATTTCATTCATTCAACCCATAGGTTTCTAACAAAACCTTTCAAAGAAGGGCTACTGTCAGCCAAGTAGGGAAAAATTGAAACTTCAGAATAATTAATGTTAGAGATGGATGGTAAACACCTATTAAATCTTAAATTCAGATTTTAAAAATCCACAAGTCCATTTTGATAGTGAATTAAAAGGGTGAAGGAGAAAAGAAGGCTCTTCTTCACAGAAGACTACAAACTAACACAGGGAAACTATGCAGTTAGGAAATCATCATTTTTCAACCACCAGAGACATCATTATCTTGGGTGAGGGACACAGCAGTGCTCCTGGGTGACAGATTGTTGGGGAACAGAATATTTACAGAATCTCAAGGTACCATCCTCCAGATTACTTTATTTCTTACAAAAGAAAACATTTATCTTTACAACTGAGACAAATGGTGGATACCTCCTTAATTAAATGATCAAATTTACCATCATCAATAATGGAAACTATCAGTGTTCCTGAGGTTAAGTAGTTCTCAGTCCTTTATATTACCCAGGAGTATTCTTGCTATAAATGTTCAACCTGAATTTCATTAAGAGGAAATAATCAAATTTAAATTGATGGACATTTTACAAAATAACTGGCCTAACCTTGCCTCAAAATTCCAATAGATACCTAAAACTAGACCTTGTTTTTTTTTTTAAAAAAAGTTAGCAAAGTATTGGGACAATTAGAAATTTAAACATGGACTGTATATTAGGTAAAGGTGTATAACAGTATTATGATCATATCAGAGATAATTTTTGGTTTTGGAATATACATGTTTTTAAACACGAAATACTTCTTAACATGACATGCTGTCTGTAACTTACTCTCAAATGGTTGAGCAAAGAGAAAAATATGTGTGCACATGTGTGTGTGTAAAAGATAGAGCACGCGCAACTATAGCAAAATGGTAATTGGAAAATCTAGGTGATCCACTCTACTATACCTACAACTTTTGTGTAGGTTTGAACATTTTTTAAATGAATAGTTAGCATATTCTATTTCAACCTGAAAGTTCTGCATGATCCAATCCTCACACCCCTTTCTGGCCTCTTCCACACTAATAGCCCTCTTATTCTCTAGGCGACAGCCACCCTGTTCTCATTCTCACATCACCATGTTCCTTCCTCCTTGCCTCAGGGCCTTTGCACATACTCTTCCATATAAATAGAATGTGTAATCTTTCCCAGCCTCACCCAAGTAACTCATTTGTATTTTCGGTTTTCAGTATAAATACCACTTCCTCCAGGAAATCTTCCTGATGCACAAGAATAGGTTAGGTACTTCTATGATGAACTTTCAAAATATATTTTATTTTTACTTTTTAGAAAAACTTCATCTGTAGATGAAGAAAATATGATTGCACTCAGCATATATATCAGGCACTTAATATGAATGAACAAATGATTGAATGAGTTGTAAAGATCAATGTTATTTCTGTCCTCATAGAGCTGAAAATCCAACATAGTATTTAAATTTCTATCAAAGTGAACTCGCAGATCATCAGTAAACATTGTTGTTGTTTTTACTATATTTTATTGATTTTTTTTACAGAGAGGAAGGGAGAGGTGTAGAAAGTTAGAAACATCGATGTGAGAGAAACATCTATCAGCTGCCTCCTGCACACACCCCCACTGGAGATATGCCCGCAACCAAGGTACACACAATTGACCGGAATTGAACCCGGAACCCTATAGTCCACAGCCCGATGCTCTATCCACTGAGCCAAACTGGTTAGGGCAGTAAACATTATTTACGACACTATCAATGCATTTTATTCGGCCCTGGGTGGGAGAGTTAAAAATAACAAGGTTCTGCCTCATCCCGAATTCCCCAAATGGGGGTTCAAAGCAGTCTTCCATACCTTCCCTCCTCATTCATACAAACATATGAGAGCTCATGAGCATGCACAGACATGCACACACACATACACATGTATACACACATACACATGCACACACACACACATGTACACACAACACCTGAGAGGCTCTTCTGATGTTTCTACTAAAATAGGTTATATGGCAACCCACTTGTCTTCCTTTCGTCATTATTTAATATGCAGTTTTATATATTTAAAAGAATATGTACATGTACTATATATCTATCTATATGCAAGTATATGTATATTTCTTTTATGACATATCTATACTAATAAAAGGGTAATATGCTAACTAGACCAGGTCAACCAGACATCTTCTGAACATCCTACTTCCTTCCTGAGAGCCACAGTGGAGGGGGTGGAGGCAGAGGTGGTTAGAGGCAATCGGGCCAGCAGGAGGGCAGTTAGAGAGTGACCAGGCCAGCAGTCAGACATCCCCCAAGGGGTCCCAGAATGGAGAGGGTGCAGGCCTGACTGAGGGGACCCCCTCCCCATTCACAAATTTTGTGCACCGGGCTTCTAGTATATGTTATAACACAAAAACATATAATGACCAAAAAATATAAAGGATGGAAAAATCACCAATAACTTGCAGCTACCTCCCTACTTAATTTTTCACTTGACAACCTACCATGGGCTTTCCTAAGTGCTCAGCTGATGAAGCTCTCTTTTAATTTCTTTTGTATCTATACATCAGCATCTACTTTCCACATAATTTTCTTGTCAGAAATCAAAAAAAGGGGGGCACTGGGACCGCTGCGCAGGACAGGAAGTGCGGAGGGGGCTCGGGCCGGCGGGGATTCGGGGGGCGGCGTGGGCACGGGGAGGCCAGCTCGGCCCGCCGCCTTCCGAGGCCGGGCCTCTTGTGAGGAGCCGGGCTGCGACGTGGTGACGGGGTCGCGCCTGCAGGTTCGCGCGAAGGTGCCGCTGCGTGTTCGCCTCGTGGTGCTGGGCAGACGGGTTTTCGTTAGCGAACAGCGGTTCTTACGGGGATTTCCCCTCTGCGGGTGCCTTCTCCCCGGAACTTCCTCTTTTCCCTTTCCCTCCGGTTCTCCATTCTCGCCCAGCGGAACGGAAACGGTCCCGGCTTCCGGCAACGGCGGTTCCCGGCGGCGCGCTGCCCGCGTGTCCTGCCTCAGAGGGAGCCTCGGCTGGTCCCGCCGCCCGACCGGTCCGGACCCGGAGCGTTTCCCGTGCGGCCGTCCCGGCGTCGCTGAAGGCGGCCGTCTCCTTTTTGTGAGCAGGGAGTTTCTAAAAGCTCCAGAAATGCTGCTGATGTAGACACTCCCTGGAAGTAGGAGAGCGGACACAGAAACCCACGTTGGATGTCTTAAGTGGAGAATTACGAGGGCCTGAAATGAGCGTAGCAGTAGGACTCTGGAGCACGGTGTTTAGGAGAGGGATTTGACAGGATGTAATCCCTGACTGGATGTTGAGAAAACAAAGTGGAGGAAGACACTGCCAGTGCTGGGTCTGTAGCTGTCACATTTTGCTGTTAGTGTACCTTTGTTTTAGAAGGAACGTGTCTTGAAGGGATGGTGTTCAGAATGGGAAGAAATTACTGCAGGAAGGGAGAGGTGGTGAGACTCAGCGGACTTCTGCTTCTGACCAAGATGGAGTAACGGAGTGGATTTATCTTCTTGCCCAAACAACTCAACAACAAAAAGGCAAAGTAATGAAACAATTGTTTGAAGACACTGGATGTCAGACAATGCAGGACAGTCACCCCTGTGAGATGGAAAACCAGCGAGCAGCACACGTTACCAGAAATGTTAAAAGATGTCCTTCAGGGATAAAGGAAATGAAACCAAATGGGAATCAATCTCGACGAAAAAGAGTGTCAGTTACTGCCAAATACACAAATAAAGGGAGGAGTGGAAGCTCCTGGACGCTGCCCAGCAGGTCTTGTACAGAGAAGTGATGTTGGAGAACTATAGGAATCTGGTTTCCTTGGAATTCCCCATGGCTGGGGATGGTATTGAATCTGAGATGCTTCCCTGGGTCCATCTTAGAGTTCTCCAACTCCTGCCCAATTCGGTATCTTTCACTGTGAACGGGACATCAGCTTCCCAAGCCAGATGTAATCCTCTGGTTGGAAAAAGGGGAAGAGCCATGGCTGTTGGAGAGAGGGATTCACCAAGATGCCCATCCAGGTTGGGATACTGCAGTTGAAATTATATCAATTTCCAAGAAGAGCATTTCTAATGATAAACAATCCCATGACATTAAAAAGGAAGGAATAGCAAAGAGTGATCTGTGTTATCTGTCATTAGAAGAAGTCTGGAAATGTGAAGATCAGTTGGACAAGTGTCAGAAAAAGCAGGAGAGACATTTGAGGAAAGTGGCATTTACCCAAAAGAAAGTATTTTCTCCAGAAAGAGTGAACGTAGTAAATTCAAGGGAAACTGCCTTCTTCCTGGTCAGCTAGTACTGAGAGAGCATTTCCATAAACAAGATTCATGTACTAAAAGTTCAAAAGGTGATTTAGTTATTAGTGGTCACCAGGAAAGCTCTGCAAGTAACAGTAGTGAATGTGGACAAACCTGTCGGAATATTCACCGTATTCAGTTTGCAAAAACTCAAACAGGAGAAAAATCCTACAAATGCCCCGAGAATGATAATTCTCATAGGCATGGCACATCCCATGGTATATCCAAGAGCTTACATAGATAGAAACCTTATGAATGTAAGGAATGCGGAAAGTTCTTCAGCTGGTGTTCTAATCTTACCAGGCACCAGCTTATTCATACTGGAGAAAAACCCTATGAATGTAAAGAATGTGGAAAATCTTTCAGCCGTAGTTCTCACCTCATTGGACATCAAAAGACTCACACTGGTGAGGAACCCTATGAATGTAAAGAATGTGGAAAATCCTTCAGCTGGTTCTCTCACCTTGTTACCCATCAGAGAACTCATATGGGAGACAAACTCTACACATGTAATCACTGTGGAAAGTCTTTTGTTCATAGCTCCAGGCTTATTAGGCACCAGAGAACTCATACTGGAGAGGAACCTTATGAATGTTCTGAATGTGGGAAATCTTTCAGACAGAGCACACATCTCATTTTGCATCAGAGAACGCATGTTCGAGTGAGGCCCTATGAATGTAAATTAATGGGGGAAGTCTTATAGCCAGAGATCTCATCTTGTTCATCATAGAACTCACACTGGACTGAAACCCTTTGAGTGTAAAGATGGTGGAAAATGCTTTAGTCGAAGTTCTCACCTTTTCTCACACCAGAGAACCCACACTGGCGAGAAGCCATATGAATGTTATGATTGTGGAAAATCCTTCAGTCAGAGTTGTGCCCTCATTGTGCATCAGAGGATTCCTACTGGGGAGACACCATATGAATGTTGTCAGTGTAGGAAAGCCTTTATTCGGAAGAATGACCTTATTAAGCATCAAAGGATCCATATTGGAGAAGTGACTTATAAATGTAATGGGTGCAGATTACCTTCGTTGAGTACTCTCCATTTATAGTACATCAAATACCTCACACTGGACAGCAGTTCCTAACCTGTAATCGGTGTGGGACAGCACTTTCTTAATAGCCCTACCCTTATTAGATACCAGACAAGTGATATTAGAGAAAGTACACACTAATATAATATGAAAAACTTTTCTCAAAGAAGAGTAACAGCTTTGGAGAACTCTGGAGAGAAGCTGTGCAGATGTAATCCATGTGGAAAGGCTTTCGGTCTTGTACTATTCTTTATTTTATTTTATTTTTTTGCACTAGAGAATTGGTCTTGGAGGGGGGGAAATCCTTGCAGATTTTACTTTCATATACTAATACTTGATGTCTTTTTTCTTTCCACAAAGTTCTAAGTAAGTAATTAGCTTGGGAGTATTTTTTGACAAGTCTTAAGTGTTAAAATCTGAGAAGGTGTCATTAAGTAGGTGTGTTGTTGAGAGATGATCCTGCTTGCTTCTTTTTAAAAAATAAATAATGATCCCTGCTGGTGAGGCTCAGTGGTTGAGCATTGACCCATGAACCAGGAAGTCACTGGTTCAATTCTTGGCCCAGCCTGTGTTGAGCTTGTGGTCTAGATCACCAGTTTGGGGGTGGGGGTATGGTGGGGGTAGCTGATTGGTATTTCATCAATATTTCTGTCTCTCCCTTTCCTTTCTCTAAAATATGTATATATAATAAGTACATAAAAATACAATGATAACACAGAAAATGAGAGTTGTTGCTGAGAATAGAATATGGATAGTTATTGTACAATAATGGACAATAATGTTTCAATTAATTAAATAATTTTCAATGTATACTTAAATGTTGTTTAGTCTGTTTTATGTGTCTGATACAATCACGTTTTGCTTAGCCAGGAAAATGCTTATAATGGAAACAACACATTTACTTCTAGTAGTACCCAGTTTTAAAAACATTTGCATGTGTACAATAATTTAAAAAAAGATTTCTATGGATTCAATGGATATAATTTATTTGCTATCTAATTCTGCTTTATTGTACAAATTGTATCCTGATGGGATAATGAGTGAGTTTTATAGTTTATTAAGTGTTAATATAACAATTTCTGAAGAAACATTTTTAAATACTAAAAATCGATGTCTAGCTTTTCTATTTCATCTTCAAGGAAGCTTGAGAAGCATCTCCTAGCAAAAATTCCCATTGATTCAGTTATTTGGATCATAGAGTTGTACTCTTTGAGACAGGGTGCTCAAATTTTCTGGAATTTAAAAACTGATTCTGCCGAGACCGGTTTGGCTCAGTGGATAGAGCATCGGACTGCGGACTGAGGGGTCCCGGGTTCGATTCCGGCAAGGGCATGTGCCTTGGCTGCGGGCACATCCCCAGTGGGGGGCGTGCAGGAGGCGGCTGATCGATGTCTCTCTCTCATCGATGTTTCTGACTTTCTATCCCTCTCCCTTCCACTCTGTAAAAAATCAATAAAATGTATTTAAAAAAAAAAAAAAAAAGAAATCAAAAAAAGGAAAGAAAACTTACACAAAATGAGGAAAGTAAATTGAAGTTAATTTATTTTTATTTGACCCTTCTTCCCCACTCCCCAGGACACATTAATGTACTAGGCCATTCCCGTGTTCACATAACCCTACCCACATATGAACACCTGCACACATGTGCTCTTTTTGTTTCCCTGCTGTCCTACTCTTCTGCTCTCCCCATGTGCACTTATGGTCCTCATCCTCCCTGCTCCCTTCACCCCAGCCTTGGTTCCTTGACACAGGAGATTCTCAAGGAATCCCCTTCCTGTATTCAAATACTTCCCTTATTCAATTTTAAGAATGTTCTTGAAGCTACATGTGTCCCTCAGGCACAAACACAAAAAGCAAATCAATAAGACAGCAGTTTAAAAGAATACAGTACTGTGTTCCCTGGGTTGGAAAACAGGTGTCCCAGAAAGCTAGGAAGAGCAAGTAACTTCACAGACATGGGCCATCCACAGAAAAAGGGCTTCTCTAACTCTCTGGGGGAAGAATCAGAAGCATGAAACTAAGAGCCCTGTTTGGTTTCAATTGTCCAGGCTGTGAGAAACAAATAAACTTTTGATGAGCAAAATCACATACACCACAATCCACAACCAGATGGAAGATGGTGCCAAATAGGTATAAGATTGGAGTCTTGCTAGAAAAAGTTGTCAGTAAATCATAAATGATGCTCATCGCTGAGGGCTTGGAAAGCTGGAATCTTCTAGAGCCAAAAACCATTCTCAGCATTAATACATATTTGTAGAGTTTAATTTTTAAATCATATTTACCTAAACTTTCATTTTAACTTAAGCAAATAATATTTGTTATGACCTCCAGACATAAGTCTTAATATATCCTTGCACGTTTTGTTCCCTCCTGGTAAGGAAATGAAAGCAGAGAGAGGGTTATATTCCTAAGATCACACAGCTAAGAGTAAGACAGAGACAGGAAAGTAAAATCCATGCAAAAAGAAAAACTGCCTGTTGGTGAAATTGTACAGAACACAAAGGAAGAATAAAAGGAAAAGTCACCATCATAAGAATCATAAGAATAAAAACAGAAAAGCAAAACCAGAACCCCAAGAGGGAGAGAAAGCTCACAGGAGACAGGACAATCAAATTCCAAACCTTCTCCAATGACAGAAGCAAAATCACACACAGTGGTATGTTCCCTGATATCTCCCCCTCGCCTGGGCACCCCTGAGCTCCATGTTCCACCAGAAGACAGTCAGAGTCAATGTGAACAGCAGTTCTTTTCTGAACCTGGATTTCAATCCCGGGCACTCAACTAGATAAACAGTTTCCCCAAATTAAACATGATCATAAAAATTCACACTCACAATACAGGAGTGTGTAAGTAAACAAAAAATCAAATATGCCAACCAACTGTGCTCACTCCCCGCTGAGGTGCATTTTCCCAGGGTGAGGAGAGTAACTTTCATGTGCCTCACATCCATGACTATAGAAAGTTATGAACCAATATCAGTAGGAAGGGGTGGAGGACAAAGTGGTAGCATCTGGTGGCAGAGACCTTAGAGGTTAAATGGTAATTAATCTTGAAAAAAATCTATTTGTTAAATCCTAAGTCCAGAAGAAATTTAAAGATTTTCTAGGCTCATGGACTATCTGATGCTTAATAGTCTTCTAAGGAGTTCACCCCTACTGGTAGGGTGAAAGCCCCAGTGTCAGGAAACCCACCAGCTCCTAGGCAGCCCCCTACCCCCACCTCTGGGCAGGGCCATCATCAAACCAGTCACCAGCCTCCCTAGAACAGAACAATGCAATCCTTCATCAAAAGCTGTTATGCTCCCTTTCTCCCCAACATCTTGTTAAAGAACTCAGATTCTCCCAACTAAGCACCCACACTAGGGTCCTGATTTCTTTTAAGTAGAGTGCTCAGAGCTGCACACAGTACTCCAGTCCTGGGTGCATCATCCAAGCTTATGTGGAAACAAGATTTCCATTCTCTTAGTTATACCACACAATCTAAGAGAGTGACCTCTTCCTGGGCATAGAAATTGCCCTGTTATTCCAGATTATTCAATAGAACACCAAGTACTATATGAATTATTCCTAAACTACACTGATTCACTCCTATAAATTTATAACTGGCTTTCAGCACCCATGGGTGGGATCATAAAAATGTATCCCTGGAACATCATCTTGCTGCTTTAGGCCCACTGTTCTATCCTATTCAAAAAAAAAATTGGGCTAACCCTTAATTTTTTATCCAAAATATATGCAATTCATTCTGTTTCCAAACCATCTTCAAAGAGGTAAGTGCACCTCCACATTATCATTCATTTCATAGTACCAATGTCAGTAGGAAGGGGTGGAGGACAAAGTGGTAGCATCTGGTGGCAGAGACAAGTAACTAACTCCATGACACTCCTCACCTGCTTGTCAGTCTTCTTTGGTCAAGTTCACACAGGCACACCTCCCACCAGGCCCTGCAGCCCCTGCTTATGGCCCATCTTGTCCACAAGAACATCGTAAGAAACTTTGAGTAATAGCCAAGATATGGAAGCAACCTAGATATCTATCAATAGGTGAATGGATGATACATATCCTATCTAATAAAGAGGAATATGCTAATTGATCATCTCTCTGTCACAAAGATGGCTGTACCCACAGCTGAAGCCAAGTTCCCTTAAGGAGCTTTAATGAGCAATCAGCAGGGACCTGAGGCTATGCCCTTCCTTGCCCCACCCCTCCGCTGGGGCTTGACAGGGGACCTCAGGCAGTGCCTCCTCCCTGCTTGGGCATCAGGCTGGGGGACCTCAGGGCATGACCCTGCCAGGCCAGGGGACCTGAGGCCACCCCCCCTCTCATCCAGAAGGGACCTTAAGGTGCTGGGCTAGGGTACCTCAGGCCATGCCCCTCACCAGGTTGGGCTTGACAGGGCCACACCCCACACCCCTCACTTATTAATGGATATCTAGGTTGCTTCTATATCTTGGCTATTACTCAAAGTCTCTTATGATGTTCTTGTGGACAAGATGGGCCACGTGCAGTGGCTGCAGGGCCTGGTGGGAGGAGGTGTGCTGTGTGAACTTGCCCAAAGAATTCTGATAAGCAGATGAGGAGCGTCAGGCCACACCCCTGCCCCAGCACTGGGCCAGGGGACCTAAGGGTACACCCCCGTACCTGGTGGGGCTCATCCCCTACTCAGTGGGGCTTAAGGGGGACCTCAAGGTGCACCCCCAATGATGGGTTGAGAAAACTGGGTTGACCATCACTCTAGCACACAAGATGGCTGCCCATATGTGGACATAAGATGGCCACCACAAGATGACCAGCAGGTAAAGCAGTTGGGAGGGATCAGGCCTGCAAGGAAGGGCAGTTGTGAGAGATCAGGCCAGCAGGAGATGGCAGTTAGTGGTGACTGGGTCTGCAGGGTGGGCAGTTGGGGGGGACGGACCCAGACATGCAGGGAAGAGCAGTTTCAGGGGACTAGACCTGCAGGGGAGGGCAGTTATGGGTGACCAGGCCTGCAGGAGAGGGCAGTTAGGGGCAAACAGTTTGGCAAGGAAGCAGTTACGTATGAATCAGGCTGTCAGGGGAGTGGTTAGGAGGTGATCAAGCCCCTTACACCAGTGGGACTTGATGGGGGACCTGAGGCTGCACCTCCCCACCCCCTGCATGGTGAGGCTTGATGGGGGGGGTCTCAGGCCATGCCCCCCACCCATTGGGGCTTGACAGGGGATCTCAGGCCATGTCCTGCATCTGGCAGGACTTGATGAGGGACCTCAAGGCATGCCCCCTCATCCCATCTGAAGGACTTCAAGCCACACCCCCTATCCTGGCACTGGGCAAGGGGACCTGAGGCTACACACCCTGCCCTATAGGGTTTGACAAGGGTGGGACTGGCCGGGTCTGGGTCTCACACAATTTTGAGGTGCATGTGTGTAGGCAGGGACTTGACTCTGGGTCCCCTTTTAATGTGCACAAATTTGGTGCAATGGGTCATTAATATTATATATAACATTCCACATCTAATATTAATTTTTATTATATACTAGAGGTCTGGTACATGAAATTCATGCATGAGGCGGGAGGGGCATGTCCCTCAGCCCAGTCTGGACTATCTCCAATCTGGGACCTCTTGAGGGATGTCCGACGGCCCATATAGGCCCACTGGGATTGGGCCTAAATGGACAGTCAGACATCCCTCTCACAATCCAGGACTGCTGGCTCCCAACTGCTCACCTGCCTGCCTTTTTTATGGCCCCTAACTGCTTCTGCCTGCCAATATGATCACCCCCTAACCACTCCCCTGCCAGCCTGATTGATGTCTAACTGCTCCCCTGCTAGCCTGGTCACTCCTAACTGCCCTCCCCTGCAGGCTTGATTGCCCCCAACTGCCCTCCCTTGCAGGCATGGTCCCTCCCAACTACCCTCCCCTCCTGGCCATCTTGTGGTGGCCATCTTATGTCCACATGGGGACAAGATCTTTGACCACATGGGGACAGCCATCTTGTGTGTTGGAGTGATGGTCAATCTGCATATTACTCTTTTATCAGATAGGATAAAGGCCTGGTGCATGGGTGGGGGCCAGCTGGTTTGCCCTGAGGGGTATCCCGGATCAGTGTGGGGGTTCCCTTGAGACATGGGACAGCATAGGCAAGGGGCTTTTGGTGGTTTTCAGGCTGGCCATGCCCCCCAGCAACCTAAGCAGAGGTCCTTGGAGGACCTGGGGTTTATTTATATTCTACAATTGAAACTTTGTAGCCTGGAGCGGAGCCAAGCCTCCTGCTCACTCCATTGTGGCAGCCATTTCTGTTCTGATTTATGTATCTTTTATAATTGAAACCCTGTAGCCTAGAGTGGAGGCCTAGGCTGGCCAGAGCTGCAGAAGCTCGGCTTCCTCCATCGCTGGGGCTACCCTAGTCTCCTGCTCTCTCCAGCACCATGGCTTGTCCCCATTTCTGTTGGGATTTATTCATCTTCTATGATTGAAACTTTGTAGCATTGAGTGGAGGCCTAGGCCAGCAAGGGGAGGCAGAAAGCTTAGCCTCCTCCATTGCTGGGAAAACCCAAGCCTCCCCCATGCTATCAGTGGCTGCAGCCATCTTGGTTGGGTTTATTTGCATATTTGCTCATGATTGGCTGGTGGACGTGGCTGGTGGGTGTAGCAGTAGTGCAGTCAATTTTTATATTACTCTTTTATTAGATAGCATAGATAGATAACAATGAAATATTATTCAACAATAAACAAAATCTTGCCATTTGCAATAACATGGACGAACCTAGAGCAGTGATGGGCAATCTTTTGAGCTTTGTGTGTCAAAATATGCCAAAAAAACAAGCATAACTCAGGTGGTGTGTCACTTCAATAATTTTGCAATATTTATAGTTTAAATAAGAAAAATGTATAATTGTAAAATGTAACTGTATTCAATAAACCAAAAACTAATTATTTAACTTACCTGCTTAGTGACTTCTTTGTTCATCTGTCAGTTGGTTTCTTTTGTTGGTCTTGATATTATTTAACTTGTGTGGGATGCCCTGAACTAAGATAAGTGAAGGGAGGGGGAATTCTTTAACTAACCTGCCTATTAGTGACTTTTTTGTTGCTGAATTTCATTGGCTAAACCTTCAACTGAAGGTTGGTATTTTGTACACTTCAGGCCCAAGGAAGTACTACTAACTTCATCTGTCAATCTGTTTCTTTTGTTGGTTTTGATATTATTTAACACTGAGAATAAGGTCTTCCAAAAGTATGTAGAGGGAAAAATTGTGAGTAAAGCCATTGCTATATTTTTTAGGGTGCTAAAAGTGTCTGGTAATCAGTTCCAGGCACTCCAAATTTCCTGTTCGTAGTGGCACTCCTCTTGAATCTCCAAGTGGCACCTTCCAGATTTTCAAGCTTTGACCTCAAGTCAACAAACACCTGAGCCCAGATGCTCTCTTGAAATTCTGCAAGTTGCATCTCCAAATCATCAATTTGCATCCATTGGAAACCATTTCATTCCAAACTACTGCAGACTACTACATCAGAATAGTACATTATTTTTATGGTCTGTTCTAGGCTTCTAAATTGATTAAAGCTATGACTGAACTGGTCAAGTATCGAGTCTAAAACATGCTGGTACTTTATATTCAAGGGTTCCATTTCATTCTGTACAGCTGCACTGGCCTTCTCAAAATACTTTGTTATTCGAGGAAAATACTTTTAAGTTTTAGTTTCTACATCTCGCTTGAAAATTTTAAGTTTATTTTCAAAAGCTTTTATGTATCCAACATAACATCAATACTTTTGCCAAAACTTTGTAACTTTAAGTTCAGTTCATTAATATGAACAGAGAGATCTATAAAAAATATCAGGGTGTTGACCCACTTATCATCATTGAGCTGAGAAAAGTTTCCCACATCCTTATCCCCAAGAAGTACCTTAATTTCTTCAAAGCACTCCACAAAGCACTCAAGAACTTTGCCTCGGTTCAGCCATCTTACATTATTGTACATCAGCAGTCCACTGTAGGTGGAATCAACCTCCAGTAAAAGAGCAGAAAATTCTTGCTTGTGAAGGGGGAGAGCAGCTATTAAATTACCTATTTTTGTAACAACTGACATTGTCATTTAAGTTGGTGAATCCTGCCTTGGCACATAAAACCTCCCGATGGATAATACAATGAAAGGGCACAGTCAGATGTCCAATAGCTTCTGTAATTGTTTACAATTTGACATGGTGGGGCTTTTTTCCCCACCATGTTTTGTGTCCCATCTGTCGTCACTGACACAACTTTAGAGATGTCAATGCTTAGGTCACGGAATGTTTGTATAACAACCTCATGCATTTCACTTCCTGATGTACTTGTTGGCACTGATACTAACTTTATCAACTCTTCTCTCATTGTGAGACCACCAGAATATCGACCAATAATGGCCAACTGAGCATGTGATGTGACATCAGTAGTTTCATCAAGAGCAATCGAAAAATATTTACAATTACTTATGTCTCTCTTTAATTGATGTTGTACGTTTGTGTTCAGTCTCATTACTTGGTCTTTTATGATATTTCTACTGAGTGGTAACTCAGATATTCTCTTAATAATTGCATCTTTATTCTGCATATTGTGAAATAGAATTGGAGCACATCTTAGGAGAGTTTCTTTAATAAATTCACCCTCACTGAGTGATTTTCCATGCTGAGCTATGGAGTGAGCAATGCTCAACTTGCAAATGTTAAATTTGTAGAGTCTTTTATAAATTTAAGGATGGAATTAGATTGGCTCTTATAAAGGTTGTAGCTGCTTGGAAATGTATTCCTTCTTTTCATCCTCACTTTTTTTTCAAGAGCTGGGAATGATTACTTTCAAAATGTCTATTTATATTCCACATTCTGCTTACTACTGTTTCAGTACATAGAATGCAAAATGATCTGCCATTTTTTTCTATAATGCCATATATCTCTGTCCATGTCTCTTAAAAGGATCAGCTACTGCTACTACCACTTCCTTTACTTAACTTTAGTTTTATTTTTTATTTTTTGGGTTCTCCATCAGGGGGGCAGTGACAGAAGATAGAATTATAGATAGCCTGTTAGCCCTACAAGCAATTAGGGATTAACTAGCCTAACTGACCACAAGATGGCACATGTAACTGTCTTTTAGGAAAGGGCAGAGTTAATAAGCAGAAATAGGGGTTAATAAGGATGCACAACAGTAATAGTGATGAAATGGAGTCTGCACTATGCTGCAACATGATGTTCCTTATATAAATTAAGATGGCTGCTGCTATTTCTAATGGCAAGAATGGCACCCATAGCACAGGCCCTTGCCTCCTCCTCACTTATCTCAGTAATGATGGTCAATTGGAAATCCACTACACCCCAGATAGTAGATTGGCTGATGGTTGCTGTGGTTATGTGGTTGCTGGGAATGGCAATCACAGGGCCCCCAGAGATGCGTCCTTCATGGCATTCAGCTGCTCCCTGCTCCACCTGCTCGAAGTGAGGTCAAAGATCCCCTAACAGCCTAACCAGAAGTCCCAGAACTAGACGCTCTGTGCCATAGTTCTGTTGTTTTGGCCTACAGACCTCCTGCACAGAGTGTCTACACTCACTACAGCAAATGTTTCATCCTCGGCTACTGCATCTGGCTGTGCAGTAGCCGAAGATGAAACGTCCTTCTCAGCATGTGGCTCCATACTTCTCTGTATTGTGATCACATGCAGCCGCGTGTCATCAAAAATGATTATGTGTGTCAGTACTGACATGTGTGTCATAGGTTTGCCATCACGGACCTAGAAGGTATTATGCCAAGTGAATTAAATCAGAGAAAGACAAATACTATATGATCTTTTCAAAATTTATCTCTAAAAATAAATAAATAATAAGCAAGCAAAACATAAACAGATCCTTCAATAAAGAGAACAACCTGATGGTTGCCAAAGGAGCAGGTTTGGAGGGATAGGAATAACCTTTTAAAAAATAAAACATTGACAAACAAAAAGTAACTTTGTCAGATATATTACCAAAATAATTATAACATCACCTCTCACTCAAAGAAAAAGAGTAAAAATGAAAATAAAGAAAGAAAAGAAAATGAGGCTGATCTACTATAATTTGTTCTATCTACTACTCTCCATTCTAGGAATCTCTGTTTATTTTTCTCATTAATCATAACTCACCAATCACAAATGCTAATTAAAATCCACTATGGGCTCCACATCAGGCTCACTAGCATGTAGTTTGAGCACTGCACTCTCTCCTTACTAACAAACAAAATTGCCTTTGACCACCTTTAACAATTACACATGTCTTTAGCTCTCCCCAGCTCACAATCTCTGGGAACGGTTTAACAAGAAAATCATTCAAGCTTCCTTTAATTTGCTTATTTAGTTTGTTTCTTATCTAGAACTCTTCAGTGGAATGTATAAACAGTTATGAACCATAAAGCAGATTGATAGCATCCACATGCTCAGATGTACTCTCTTCATCCGTCTTATGCTTCAATTTCCTATTACCATACTTGTTCTGTCCAGTCCAGTGTGAAAGGGATTCTCAAAGAAAGAGGAACTCAGCTGGTCTACCATCTTTGTGCCCTCCACTGACATCACCGTGGCTTAGCCTGGCTCAGTGACGGTGTCTCTGCTTGACATTCAAAGTCTGATGAATAATGGACCCACATGTTTCCAGACTTCATCCCCTTGACTCTTCTACTTAGAACAGCCTTCCCTATAAAGTTGTTCTCCCTATCCAATAGGGAGCTCCACCTTCTGAGCTCGAAAACTTTCCTAAATTTTCTCCTCCATCCCCACCCCCAAAAATGGTGCAGAAGGAGCTGGATATTATCTCTTCATGTCCTGAATCCCCAAATCTTTCCTTCTGGCACTGTCATACTGTGTTTTCTAATTATAGTGATGTGCATCTTATTTTATTACAGTTAAGAGAGTATCTCCTTATTACAGATACATATACCCTACTTATAGCTACCTGTGTGTTTCTTTTTCTTTACTAAACGGTAAGCTCATTAGGCTGGTAGATAGTAAACTGCTATCCAGTAGTTTGCACATAGTATGCACTCAGGATGAAGCAATCTCCTCCAATTGGAGTTAAAATGGCAAATGTAGACACCGCTTTCAATACAGCACAAACCCTATTGTTTCAGTTTTCTAAGATGCACATTATTAAGCCGCCCTTTCCAACTGGGTAACCGATGAGGCACCCTCTTCCCTTCACCTCAGAAGAGCTGCCGAAGAATATCCAGGGGGAATTATATGGAAAAATACCATCTGACCATCACTGTTTGATTTACATTTGTCATGATATTTGATTTGTTTAGAAAATAAACTAAAGGAAGATTGAACTATTTTTCTGCTATTAAAAGGAGGCATGGGTTTTGAAAACTGAACATTACTGTAGTACAGCTTTCCTTCACTGCCAGGTCTACTGTGTAAGGCTTTATCAGCTGTGGGTTTTCATATAAATATTCAAGCACTGTGCCCTTGAATTTAAATGCAATTCCATGCAACAATAATTACTACATGCAATAAATTATTCTTCAGAAGAACTTTAGATGCAGAAAAATGTACAGGATGTATGCTCAAAATTTAACAGTAAGTACAACAACACAAAAAAGTTAAAATCCCAACTTTCAAATTCTGGTTGACATTTTTACTGAGCAAATATTCAGGGTCCATAATGTTCTACCACATTTAATAGGATGATTTTATATTAAGTCACCTAGTATATTTGCATACAAGTTAATGCATTCACCAGCTTTAGAAAGTCTCATGGCAATTGTTCCTGTTTTCTGCCTTTGTAATCATTTTTAGAACATCCAGGTTATTGGTACTATTGCATAATGCTGTGTAAGTTTATTCTCAACAGATTCAACTACAGGTCATCTAAAACATGTGTACTTCAGAATGATGAACTTCATGAGTTCAGCTTCACCACCATAGGATTAAAACCTTGACTTGCTAGTTGGGGGACAGTAAATACCTGTTCCAGGCTCTGTAGCTATCTGTGGTGCTGAATTCTGTGTCAGCATGCCAAATCCAGTGAAATATAACAGCTCTCTGGGTCTTGCTTTGCCCTCTTTACCCAGATCCCGACATGAGTATGGCACATTTTTTCTAATAATAAACAGGACTGTCTTCAGAAAGAATGTCTTTGAGGGGAAGGTGAAGAAGCATATGGACATAACTGAAGTGCTGCTATTTCCTCTTTATAGAGGGCCAAAAGAAGAGGTAACTTGACTTTTCATAGGATAGACCAATCTGACATTTAAGCAAAATATTATGTTAACTAATACTTAAAGTCTTACCAATGAAAATACTTCATGTTTCTCAAAAAATAAAAATAAAACTTCATTCACCTTTGCTAACAAGAAGTATTTGCTTTTCCCTTTAAAAGCCTAAATCCTTCATTCCAGCATGAAATTTCAAACACAGAAAATATAGGATATTAATTCCTTGCCTATTATTTTGTTTCCTTCTTGAATGTGATTTTTCTTTCAAAATTGCCAATATAAAAGAAATGGATCCTCACTGTATTTTAAAAAATAAAAATACCAATGTCCTGTATTCGCACCCCAAGAAATAGAGTTGATGTGTAATATCCCCTTTTTTTACACTCAGAGATTGGGTTTCTATAACTCCACTTTTTAAATTTGCATGTCATGGATACCTCCCCACATAAAATACTAGTACATGTAATAAATTTATAATTTTAATGATCACTTTTACCATAATTTACCTGCCAGTCCCATTATTATCAGAGAATTGTGTATCTTTATTGTACCCATATTTCTTTAAGATGTGTTGCTAAAGCTAGAGTCACTATGGAAATAGGCATGCACATTTGCATTTTTACATAGAATGCTAAGCTCTATGAGGGATATTTGTTTTTCTCTTTTTTAATTTACTTACTTATTGACTTTAGAGAGAGAGGAAGAGAGACAGAAAGAGAAAGAGAGGAAGAGAAACATCAATTTGTTGTTCACTCATTTATGCATTCATTGGTTGATTCATATATTTGCCTTGATTGGGGATTGAACCCAAAACCTTGGTGTATCGAGACAACACTCTAACCATCTGAGCTATCTGTTCAGGACTGATGGGGGAGGGGGGATAGTATTTGTTTTGTTTACAGGTGCATCTCCTGTGCCTAGGCTATATGCCAGGGCCTGGCACATAATGGATGTCCCATAATCACTTGTGAATAAACAAGTGCTGCCCCCAAGAAAAAAGTGTCACTCTTCATTCCATCCTTCTTTCCCCCTATTTCCTGCTCCATCTCCTCCCTCTCAAAACTCTTACCAATTAAAATGACTAGATCATTTACCATTCAAATAGGAACACTTTTTTCTTGCATGAGAATGGTTTTCAATTATCTATTAATATAATTTACATATAGTAAAATTCACCCTTTTGCTGTACAGTTCTACAAGTTTTGGCAAATGTATACAGTCTTGTGACCACTACCACCACAAGCAAGCTACAGAACAGTTCCATGAGCTCCAAGATTCCCAAAGTCCTTCAGTGGTCAACCTTCTCCCAAACCCCAGCCCCTGGCAACTAATAATCTGTTTTCTGTGCCTACAATTTTGTCTTTTCCAGAATGCCATTTAGTAAGTAAGTATAAGTGTACATTGTACAGCCTTTCCCCTAGCATAGCAATTTTCAAGTGGTGTGCCCCAAGAATTTTTAAACCATGCAGTACCTGAGTTATTTAGTCAGGAGCACTAATCTCTTTTCCATCAGATTGTCAAATAAAAAAAATGCTAATAGCCAATACAACAATAGCCATCCAGTGTGAATAAATAAAAAGTACTTATTTTTTTTTGTCAGATTGGCAAAAAATATATTTTTTACATCTCTGTATAATTTTAGTAATTAGTTTGTGTGTGCTATGAGATATAAAAAAGTTGAAAATCATTGTCCTAGTACAGTACACATGAAATTCATCTATCGGTAGTTAGTTCCTGCCTATAATTAAACAGGACTCCATGCTACATACCATAGTTCCTGTATAGTCCCCAGGTGAGGGATGTTTGGGTCCTTTCCAGGTTTTGGCAATTATAAATAAAGCTATTACAAATGCTTGTGTATCAGTTATTATATGAAATTGGAACAGTTTTGAGTGTTCAAAGATGCAAAACCTAAGAGATTGTCAGATACCAGGTGTCAACTGGACATATGGTCACCCTGTTTAGTACACATTCTCACCATCCAGGGTTATTTGATGCTTGTCCGTATTGACTGTCTATTATCTGCCTCCTTTCATCACACCTAAGCTCCAGGAAAGCAGGTACCTCTTCCTCAGTTCACCACTCTATTCTCAAGCCTAAACAGTAGTTGGCACATAAGAGGAACAAAAACATTTTTAATTGAACAAAGTTCAGTAGACACTGGGAAATTATTTTCATCAACACCTGAATAACACCATTATTGGATTCTGTTTCCAATGCTTTATTGCATTTAATCCATATAACAACTTGATAGCTGAATATTATTACTATCCCATCTTACAGATAGAAACTAAGGTGAAGAAAAGTCCAATTACTTCTGACAGCAAATGGAAGAGCTGATATTTGAATATGCTCTGAAGCCACCATGGTGAGCTTCCACTAAATCAGCCTTTTTAAAAATTGATGGGTTATTTTATCCCTGGCCAATGAGGCTCAGTTGGTTGAAGGGTTGTTCTCTGCACGGAAAGGTTGCTGGTTTGGTTCTCAGCAAGGGTACATACCTGGATTGCCGGTTTGATCCCTGGTGGGGTGAGTACAGGAGACAACTAATCCCTATTTCTCTCTCACATCAAGGTTTCTCTTCTCTCTCTCTCTCTCTCTCTCTCTCTCTCTCTCTCTCTCTCTCTCTCTCTCTCTCTCTCTCAACATTTCCTGGGGTGAGGATTTTTAAAAAAATTTATTTTGTTTTTACTTTACCTCTAGTGAGGTTGCAGGTCATTGCATGTGATTTTTGGCTCTTACTAATTCTTCTTTCATACTGCATATCTCAGACATAAGATTGTTTTTAAAAATTATATTTAATGACAAACATTGAAAACAAGCTATTTCCAAAACTCAAGTTTTATCAAGAGCAAATGAAATGTTAGAATTTGAAGGACTTATTCCAGGCAATTACAGGGGATAGAAGACCTCTTGCCTACCTCACACCACCAGGCCCCAGTTCTCCCAGGTCTTCTCTACCTGGCATAGTGGTGTCATTGTCTACCTTATCACCAAAGCCAGAAATCTCAAAAGCTTACCAGACAATTTCTCCTTTAACTCACACCAAATCTATTAGGGGCAATCAGAGGGACTTCCAAAGTTCATGCCTAGCCCATCCATTTTTCTCCATCTCTATAGCCACCACCATCTCCATGTAAGCCACATACAAATCTCCTACCAGATCTACTGCTTCCACTCGCACTTCTCTAGATCTGTTCTCACTTCACACAATAGCTAGAGTAATACCTTGACACATTAATCAGGTAGATCATTCCCCTGCCATGACCTCCCAGGGCTTCCATGCTCTGACTTATGTGGCTGATGACACATAAGTGTCTCCCTACCCCACTCCCCACCTCCCTCTCTGCTCTCTCTTTCACCCTGTATCTCTGTCACTGCTCTGCACACTCCATGCCTGGCTGCTCACATGGCTGGACCTCTCTTACATTTTAGGCTTCAGCTTCAATGTGTCCCTGACAGGCAGGCTTCCTTGGTGCTCATCCTCTATCCCAGTTGCAGTCAGGAGTCATACGCAGCTTTCCCCAGCTAGTCCATGTGTGTTTATTGTTTGTGGTCTACATCTCCCTGTAGAGCACCAGCTCCGGGATGGTAAGGGTCAGATAAGCCCTGCTCACCACAGATCCCCCGTGGCCAGAAACGGCCAGTACATTGTAGGCACGCAGTAAGTATTGGCTAACTTAATTGATATGTGGCAAAATCACTTTCCTTAATTTAGCTCTTGGGATGATGTCTTGCTGAGAAGATATCAATCACAGAATCACTGAGAGTTAGATGGAAAAGATGTGAGACATGAAATAGTTCAACCCCCTTCTTTTATATGTGAAAACTACTGCTTTGAAAGGCTTTGTGACTCTAAGTCCCACCTCTAAGGCCTGTCACAACAGGTGGGGCCAGGCTCTCACGCCCCTGTCTGGTGCTCATTCCCTACTCAGAGGGCAGCTCTCTGGATTAAGCCTCCAGAGTTAGGAAGGTAAAAGGAACAAGATGATGTGGTGACACGACTCAAAAAGGCTTTGAAATGGATACAATTTACTGAGCATCATCTAATAAAAACAGCACAGTACAAAGAACAATAGGAAATAAAAGATAAATAAAAGGTCCTAATCCCAGAGAAATTAAACTCTAAGGCAAACAGGATGTAATGTACATAAAATTAATAACTTTGGTAATAAAAGCAAGGCAGGGTGAGGTGTGTGTGTGTGTGTGTGTGTGTGTAGAGGCCTGGTGCACAAAATTTGGGGTAGTGGGGAGGGCTTTGTCCCTCAGCCCAGCCTGCAATCTCTCTGATATGAGAACCCTCAAGGGATGTCCGACTGCCCATTTAGGCCAAATTCCACCAGATCAGGCCTAAACGGGCAGTTGGACATCCCTCTCACAATCCAGGACTGCTGACTCCCAACCACTCACCTGCCTGCCTGACTGATTTCCCCTAACAGCTTCTGCCAGCCAGCCTAATCACCCCCTAACCACTCCTCTGCCAGCTTGATAGATTGATGCCTAACTGCTCCCCTGCTGGCCCAATTATCCCTAACTGCTCTCCTCTGATGGCCTGGTCCCCCCCCCACTTGCCCTCCCCTGAGGGCTTGATCACCTGCCAACTGCCTTCCCCTTCAGGCCTGAGTCCCCCTCAACTATCCTCCCCTGTAGGCCTGCCCCCCAGTTGTCCTCCCCTGCTGGCCATCTATGGCAGCCATCTTTTGTCCATATGCATGCAGCCATCTTTGACAACATGGGGGTGGTCATCTTGTGTGTTAAAGTGATGGTCAATTTGCATATTACTCTTTTATTAGCTAGGATGTTGTGAAACAGAATACTAAGCACCACAAGACAAGAAGGAGGCACAGAAATTTAAACCGAGGAACCTTGAAAATGAGATCTTTGCCCCCTTTCTGGCTGTGTGTGTGTGTGTGTGTGTGTGTGTGTGTGTGTGTGTGTGTGTAGTTTGCCATAAACTCCAGCTGGCTGCCCCAGGCTGGAGTATTAGATTTGTACCTATAAATGCTTCCCCGCCCACTTCTTTACAATCTCTTTAGTTGGAAATGCTGAGGAAAATAAGCCACTATGAAATTCAAATCTGTCAAGCATTGCTTGGTCTTAAAATGATTTCCTGAGGAAGTAGAGAAAAATAATAGCAAGAATGAGGCATGGGAATTATCTAAGGATTTCATTTATCTTTGAAAGCCTTATGTGCTTACCATAAAACTGGGAGTTATCTGTTCTGGCCAACAAAGAAAATGTCGACATACAGTTGAAAAGATTAACAGCTTCAAAAGGCAGCAAGAATACTGGCTCTGACCCTCTAGAGTTGGTAATAAAGTATCTGCCATTACTTCCTAAGACAGGTGGAAAAGCTGATATACTGATGATTAATATTCTACCTACAGAACACAGATAAGATCCATGCTCTTCCAATAACATTATTATGCGCCAGTGTTTATTAATAGGAGACTAAATAGAAAGGGACTGAAAGTCTAGATAAAAGTAAATGCTTTTGATGTACAAGATGGAAATGTATTTTAACATGGGCATTTCCATTGGCATTGAAGGGTTGAATCAGACAAGATTTTCTGATAGTCTTATTAGAAGAAAGAGCAGCACTTTTTAAAAGCTGGATTCGTGTGCATGTTTGCAAGGCATGCACTTTCTCCTCCAGTAGCTATCTGGCCTCCTAACTCGGGCCTGGCTGTTCTGCAGTCTTTGCCACCTGCCTGGCATCTAAAGGCAATCAAAAAGCTACTCTCAGATTTAGAGCCTCTCTTCTTACTCATTCATCTGACTAAATCCTATATAATAAAGAGCTAATGAGCAAATGATCATCATGCCCTCCCGCATTCATGCCATAACAGCTCAGACACTCAACTCTGGGGAGAAAGGAATGGGGACCACTTAGGCACAAATGAACTCATGAGAACGGAATGGGGATCAGCCAGGCTGTGTTCCGGGAGAAGGATAAGGGCCCACTCTTCGGTTCCAGGTGCCAGCAGCTGTGCCTGTGCCTGTAGCCCAAAAGAGGGACAAGCTGCACACCCTGCAGTCCCAGGCACTAGCGGCTAGGGCTGCACCTACAGCCCAGGAGAGGGACAAGCTGCCTGTCCTGAGGTCCCTGGTGCCAACAGCTGTGTCTGCATCTGTGGCCTGGGAGAGAGGGTCAAGCCACCCACCCCATGGTCCCAGGCACCAATGGCTGCACCTGCAGCTGCAGCCGGAATAGAGACAAGCCCTCTGCCCTGTGGACCTGGTTGCCTGTGGCTGCAGCCCAGGCAAAGACACCTACCCACAGTCCCCTACAGCTGCAGATGGCCCAGGTAAACCTGGCCTGGGTCCTGGGTGCCTATGACCAGCCAGAGGAGGGAACCCTGGGTCCTGGGTGTGGTTTGAGACAGAGGCAGTTAAGGACAATCAGGCCACCAGAAGAACAGTTAGGGGTGATCAGGCATGCAGCAGTTCCTGATTGCAAGAGGCAGTCAAACATCCCTGGTGGGGTCCCGGATTGAAGAGGATGCAGACTGGCTGAGGGATTCCCCCTCCTCCCCACCCCTCCTGCATGAATTTTGTGCACCAGGCCTCCAGTGTTAATATAATAATGTAATATTTCACTAATTTATTGCCTTCCTTACACAAATATTCCCAACAAACCTACCCCCTCCTGTCTTTCCTACCACAAGTCCTAAGGTCCAGTCAGCTTCTGTAGTATGAATAGCAGAATCCATAAATCTACCTGAACAGGTAGGGAGGGAGGCTGATTCCTGGGAGAAGGCAATTCCTGGCATAGTGCACAGAGTGGCAGCTTGAACACATTCTCAAACTCCTTGGCTAGGCCCTGCTCATCTTAGCTTCTCCAAATGGGTTAATTTCACAGCAGCAGGCACACTCGAGCTGTGCCTCCCTGACCCTCCTCTGTGTTAGACGCTGGGAGTGGAGGAAGGTGGCACATGACCCTGTTCATCTGTAGGATGGCAGGCTGTAACCTCAGAGATGTCTGCTATCTGAAAGGAAGAAAGAAATCATCAGGGATAAAGTCACCTCCAGCTCAGCTCAGAAGCCTGCACAGATCACTCTAAATGGACTCTTTCAAATCTTTTTTCTTTTTTCTGGAAGGTGCATTTATTTTATCTTCCATCAGAAGCACAAAACCTTTCATCTGTCAAAGAACTAAATACCTAGAAGGATAAAACTAAATATTTAACACCACCCTGCAGTCCAAGCAAAAGAATTTGTAACAACCAGAGAGTATGGTCATAAAGTACACAGATATCTACAACTCAGTGGAAAGGCATATATTTTCACAGATCAGGGCCTTTAGTTAAGAGTCTCTGTATTTTCATTGGTTGTAATACCATGTAGTGAAGGCATTTTGGATCACCATGATTGAAATAAAGATAAGTAGAAAAAGAAAAAATATATTACTTAGGAACCTGCCTAGCCTAGAAACATGCAATAAAAATAACTTATATATGTTGGAGAGAATTATTGTTTTTTAATACACCTGATGTAAATGAGTAATATTGCTTCAGTTGACTTGTAGGAATCATCTAACATTACCAAAATTGAAGGGGAAAAAACTACATATTTTCTCAATAAAATCCCAGACTCTGCAAAGGCCAGAATCTTCTCTCTAGGAATAATCACCATGGAAATGATGCTGAAAATGAATAGCATTATGTCATCTGTCCTTTCAAAATGAAACTATTTCTGTGTCCTGGCAGATGGTCCATAGTAACTCTTCTAATCTGATGATAACTGATTCTTTTAAAGATGAAATCCTGCCTGTCTTTTACTATATGGGATTCAGTGTCTGGAAGAAAGACATATATTTTTTCTGTGTTGGTGGGCTGTGCAAATTCTAGAGTGGCTAGAAGGTGACCACATTGGACTGGGAGCAGATGCAGAGCTAAGGTCGGCAGTGTCAGAATGAAAGTGGAGGATGCTCAAGGCTTCTGCAAAGCAGAAGATTGCTGAGTGACTCGGGCACTCTTTCCTGGGTACTGATAGGAGCAAGCAACAGCTTGTGTGGTTTTCATTACACAACAGTTTCATGTTTTTTTTTCTTTTGTCTACTTGTTGCCAAGATAATAAATGCCATTCTCCAAGGAGCTACTTTGCAAACATGCATTTAAAGGCCAGTATTAAAGGGCTTAAAAATGGTGGCAGAATAGGAGGATGCTGCACAGACATGTGCTTATGAGCAAGCTGGAATTACAACTGAAATATGGAAAAGCTTCCTGAATAACCAATGGAAAACTCACAGGAGAGAACCCTGATATCCAAAGGCCAAAGGTAGAGACTACATAGAGACTGGTAGGAGTGGTGGTAGTGCAAAAGGGTTGGCTGGGCTCCCACAAATAGGAACTGAAGTCCTGGAGAGATTATCTCAGCTGTGCGTGTTGGTCGGGGAGAGATGCCACTGGGAACTCCAGAGTCTAATCCCCAAGCTGGGCTCCCCAAACAGAACACCCAATCTGAGGAAGGTATCCACATAACATCTAGCTGTGAAAAGCAGTAGGGTACTATCTGCCAGGGAGTGGCAGCTGAAAGTTCAGATACCATCTTGAAGGGCAAATGCACAAAACTTCCCTATGGAGCCACCCACCCAATACTCTAACCGAGGAAGGTTGGAGTGGAATGGAGCTGTGAGAGCAGAACCAAAATTGAGGTCGCAGAGGATAGAGCTCAAAAGACAGACACCCCAAGTTTCCTGGGCTGAGTCATTCCCTCATGCAGTGGAGGACATCCTTCCCACATACACATCTGCCTTGCCTGGGAGGGAAGACAGTCTATACATCCTATTGAAAAACACCATGCCCTGAGGCCACTTAAAAGATTAAAAGTAACAATTAGCCTCCAGGCAGAAGCAACTGCCTCACCCTGTTGAAAAAGAAAAAGAAAAAAACCTCTCCCTACACCTGAGGACAATTGCATGGCACTATTCAAGTCAGAACACTGTCCTGCACAGTGTTAAATAGAGCTTGAGAGGTGTAGATGATATACCTAAAACATAGTCACAAACCCAAACAGACAACCAAAATGAGGAGACAAAGAAACAACTATCAGATGAAAGAACTAGAGAATTATCCAGAAGAAGAGATAAATCAAGCAGTGATAAGAAATTTATGTGAAACAGAGTTCAGAGTAATGACAATAAAAATGCTCAACAGTATGAAAAAAGATACAGTAGCTATTTAAAAAGAACAGTCTGATATAAAGAATGACATAACACAAATAAAGAACACATTGAAAGGAATAAATAGCAGACTAAGGAAAGCTGAAGATTGAATCAGTTGAAAATATCACCCAATCAGAGAACCAAAAAGAACAAAAAAACTAAAAAACAAAAACAGGAGGACAGCTTAAGGGAGCTATAAGACGTGAAACATAACACTATTGGAATAGCAGGTATGCCAGAAGAGGCAGAAAGGGAGAAAGGAATAGAGAAGGTATTTGAAGAAATAATGGCAGAAAACTTCCCTAACCAGGTAAAGGAGAAAGTCACACAAGTTCAGGAGGTACAGAGAACCCCAAACATAACCATGCCCAGGCACATCATAATTAAAATGCAAAATATTAAAGACAAAGAGAAAATCTTAAAGGCAGCAAGAGAAAAGAAAACTGTTACCTACAAAAAAAGTTTCCATAAGGCTGACACCTGATTTCTCATCAGAAACTCTTCAGGCCAGAAGGGATTGGCATGATGTACTCAAGGTAATGGAAAGCAAGGATCTGAGACCAAAATTACTATATGCAACAAGGCTATCACTTAAAATAGATGGTCAAATAAAGAGATTTCCAGACCAAAAAAAAGAAAGAAAAGGCTAAATGAGTTTTCATCACTAAGCCATCATTATAAGAAATGCTAAAGGGATTGCTCAAAGGCTGTGGTTGGCGAACTGTGGCTCGTGAGCCACATATGGCTCTTTGGCCCCTTGAGTGTGGCTCTTCCACAAAATACCATGGCCTAGGCATATATATTTTGAAGAAGTGGCATTAGAAGAAGTTTAAGTTTTAAAAATTTGGCTCTCAAAAGAAATTTTAGTCATTGTACTGTTGATATTTGGCTCTGTTGACTAATGAGTTTGCCAACCACTGTTCTTAGGGATTGCTGAGAAGAAACAGAAAAGAAACCTAGCCATACAGAATTAAAATAGCTATAAATAAGTTCCTCTCAATAATGTCCTTAAGTGTAAATGGGTCCAATGGCATAGGGTAGCTGAATGGATTAAAAAACACGACCCAACCTATGCTGTCTACAAGAGACCCACCTCAAAACAAACGACACACGCAGGATCAAAGTGAAGGGATGAAAAACATTTTTCCATGAAAATGGAAAAGGGGAAAAAAAGCTGGAGTAGCAATATTCATATCTGACAAAATAGACTTTAAAATGAAGGCCACCATAAGAGACAACAAAGGTCACTACATAATACTAAAGAGATCCATCCAACCAGAAGATATAACCCCATGAAACATATATGCACCCAATATACTAGGAGATGCACCTAAATATATAAAAAACTTCAAGATAACTTTAACAGAGAGATTGACATTGCAGTCATAATAGGGGACTTTAATACCCCTCTGACTTCACTGAAAATATCTTCCAGACAAAAACTTAACAAGGAAACAAAGACTCTAAAGGACATACTGGATCAGATGGATTTAAGTGACATTTATAGATCATTCACCCCAAAGTTGCAGAATATACATTCTTCTCAAGTGCACATAGATTATTCACAAAGATAGACCACATGTTAGGACATAAAATAAGTCTCTTCCAGTTCAAGAAGACTGAAATCATATCAAACATCTCCTTAGATCACAGTAGAATTAAATTAGAAATCAACTACAGTAAAAACATTCAAACACATGAAGGCTAAACAGCATGTTATTAAACAATGAATGAGTTATCAATGATAATTAAGAAGGAAATGAAAAAGCTTCCTGGAAGCAAATGAAAATGAACACACAACAACCCAAAATCTCTGCAACATAGCAAAAACAGTCCTGAGAGAGAAGTTCATAGCACTGCAGGCATACCTAAAAAAATAAGAAAAATTAATAATAAACTATTTAACCCTACAATTTAAATAACTAGAAAGAGAACAACAAGAAAAGGCCAGAGTAAGTAAGAAGGAAGGAAATAATAAAGAATATAGCAGAGCCCTAACCACTTTGGGTCAGTGGATATAGTGTCAGCCTACAGACTGAAAGGTCCCAGGTTTGGTTCCAGTCAAGGACATGCACCTTGGTTGCAGGCACTTTCCTAGTAGGACATGTGCAAGAGGCAGATGATCCATGTTTCTCTCTCATCAGTGTTTCTAACTCTCTATTCCTCTATCATCTTCTCTGTAAAAACTCAATAAAATATATTTTTAAAAAACAGAATAGAGCAGATATAAATATCATAGAGACTAAAAAAAAAATCAATGAAACCAAGAGCTGGTTCTTGGAACAGATAAACAAAATTGATAAACTATTAGCCAGACTCATCAAGAAACAAAGAGAGAGGATCCAAATAAATAAAATAATAAATTAAAGTAGAAAAGTAAATAGACATCACAGAAATACAAAAGATTGTAAGAAAATACTATGCACAACTATATGCCAATAAGCTGGACAATGTGAATGAAATATACAAATTCCTAGAAAAATACAATCTTCCAAAACTGAACCAGGAAAAATAAATCCTGAATAGGCCAATAACAACTGGTAAAACTAAAGCAATAATAATAATAATAATAATAATAATAATAATAATAAAAACTCCCACCAAACAAAAGCCCAGACCCAGATGGCTTCAAATGGGCGTTTATCCAAACATTCAAAGTACTAACACCTATACTCCTCAAAGTATTTCAGAAAATCCAAGAGGAAGGAACACTTCTAAACTCTTTTTATGAGGCCAGCATTATCCAAATTCCAAAACTAGATAAATACTACAAAGAAAGAGAATTACAGGTCAATATCCCTGGTGAACACAGGTGCTAAAATCATCAACAAAATATTAGGAAATCACATCCAGCAATATTTTACAAAGATCATATACCATGACCAAGTGGAATTTATTCCAGGGAAGCAAGCCTGGTACAATTTTTGCAAATAAATAAACATGATCCATCACATAAACAAACTGAAAGACACATGATCATATCAATAGATGCAGAGAAAGCATTCAAAAAAATCCAAAACTCATTTTTTATAAAAACTGTCAGCAAAGTTGTAATAGAACTAGCATATCTCAACATGATAAAGGCCATATATGACAAACCTACAGCCAATATCATAATCAATGGGCAAAAACTAAAACCATTTTCCCTAAGAACAGGAGCAAGACAGGGATGCCCACTCTCACCACTCCTGTTCAACATAGTACTGGAAGTGCTAGCCACAGCGATTAGATAAGAAGAAGAAACAAAAGGCATCCAAATTGGAAAGGAAGTAAAATGTCGTTATTTGCAGATGACATGATATTGTACATAGAAAACCCCAAAGATTCCATTAAAAAAAAACAAAACTACTAGACTTAATAAATGAATTAAGCAATGTATCAGGGTAAAAAAAATAGTACCCAGAAGTCTATGGCTTTACCAACTAAAGGCCCAGTGGGGAGCGGGCCTAAGCAGTTAGTCAGACAATCTTAGTGCTCCGGTGGAGGTGGGAGAGGCTTCTGCCACCAATGCTGCACTGGCTGAATGGTGCTCTCCCTATGGAAGTTCCCTGACCACCAGGGGGCAGCTCCTGCATTGAGCATCTGCCCCCTGGTGGTCAGTATGTGTCATAGTGACTGTGTTATTCCTGATCATTCCACCATTAGGGTCAATTTGCATAGTACCCTTTTATTATATAGGATAATGACCTCACAGAAAGAGAAACTAAATAAACAATCCCATTTACCATTGCACTGAAACAATTAAGATACTTAGGAATAAACTTAACTTAGGAGGTAAAAGACCTATACTCAGAAAACTACAGGACATTGACAAAATAGATAGAAAAAGACATAAACCAATGGAAGAGTATACCATATCCCTAGAATCAACAACATTAAAATATCCATACTACCCATAGCAATCTATAAATTTAATGCAATCCCCATGAAGATACTAATGAAATATTTCACAGACCTAGAACAAACTCTCCAAAAATACACCTGGAATAAAAAAAGACCCCAAATATCTACAGCAATCCTAAGAAAGAAGAACAAAGTTGGAGGGATCACAATACTAGATATCAAGCTATATTACAAAGCCACTGTTCTCATAACTGCTTGGTATTGGCAGAATAGACATATAGACCAATGGAACAGAATAGAGAACCCAGAAACCAACCCAAACCATTATGCTCAATTAATATTACAAGAGCACAAAATAGAGACAAGATAGCCTCTACAATAAATGGTGTTGGGAAAATTGGACAGCGCATGCTAAAAATGAAGCCAAATCACCAACTTACAACATGCACAAAAATAAACTCAAAATGAACAAAGGACTTAAACATAAAGCAGAAAACAATTAAAATCTTAGAAGAATCCATAGGCAGTAAATATCAAACATATGTCATAGAAATATCTTCACTGGTACAGCTCTTAGGGCAATGAAAACTAAAGAGAAAATAAACAAATGGGACTACATCAAAATAAAAAGCTTTTGCATAGCAAAATAAACCATCAACAAAACAACAAGAAAGCCCACTGCATGGGAGAACATATTTGCCAATGTTATCTCCAATAAGGGTTTGTTTAATCTCCAAAATTTGCAGGTAACTGATGCAACTTAACAAAAGGAAGATAAAGAATTCAATTTAAAAAATGGACAAAGGACCTAAATGGACACTTTCCAAAAGAAGACATAAAGAAGACCGAGAGACATATGATAACATGATCTAAGTCACTAATCATCAGAGATATTCATATCAAAGCAATAATGAGGTACCATCTCACACCTGTCGGAATGGGTATCATCAACAAACGACAAGTGCTGGCAAGGATGGGGAGAAAAAGGAACCCTCTTGCAGTGCTGGAGGGAACACAGACTGGTATGGAGTTCACTCAAAAAATTAAAAATGCAACTCCCATTTGACCCAGTAATCCCAATTCTAGGAATATATCCCAAGATATCAGAAACACCAATCAGAAAGGATAATTGTACACCCTATGTTCATAGCAGCACATTTTACAAAAGCTAAGATTTGGTAACAGCCTAAGTGCCTATCAGCAGGTGAGTGGACTAGAAAACTGTGGTACATCTACACAATGGAATACTATGCTGCTATAAAAAAGAAGGAGTTCCTACCATTTGCAACAGCATGGATAGAACTGGAGAGCATCATGCTATGTGAAATAAGCCAGCTGGAGAAAGATAAATATCACATGATCTCATTCATTTGTGAAATATAATGAACAACATAAACTGATGAACAAAAATAGAGCCAGAGGAAAAAAATATTTTAGAATATAATAGAAGTAATCCTGTTATTCGCAAAGTTTTAATATTTCCTACAACTTATGTGATATCATACTATGTTAGTACAGTTTTGGTAATATTATACTTAAAAATCCTTTTTATTCTTGAAATATTAATGTTTATCACATGTAATATTATTATATTTAAAATCATTTTTCTTGCATTGGTGTTTATTGCATGTAACAATATATTATAAATCATTTTTCTTGAGATATGAGGTTTATTAGATATAACATTATTATGTTTCTTAAATATTAAAAAGATAAAAAATAAATACCAGAATTGAGGAAAGAGTTTGCCTAATATGTAAAAAAGCATTTCATTCATAAATATGCTACACAGAAATTGCTATAGGGCAAGACTTTCAAACTGGAACCAATTTAATGATTCTTTACTTGCATATTTTAAAATAAGGCAACACTAAAAGATCAATTGATCACATTTCTATGGATAAGTACTGTTCCCTAAAATCTTTTTAGTGAAGAGTACATGTGCATGTGTGTGAGTGCATGTGTGTGCATGCACACTTGCATGCACGGACATGTGCATACATGTATATCCTTCCTGGTCACAGATGAAAATGCTTTGCACCACTGACATAGTGATGTCTGTGATTGTTTTTGGCTTCCAGAAACAAAACCAATTTCATATTTGGGGTAATTCTCAATGCTGTCTTGGGGAGGCAGGTAATCTCCATCCCAATATAAGAGCAAAAAGGAGGAAAGCTCTCTATCCTCTCTTCCCCTAGGAAAGTGAACCAGGATTGGTCAAATAAATGCTCTCACTGGGGACATTGAATCTCCAGCATCTGACACAGACTGCAATGATGGGGAGATGCAGTGATGGCGACATGAGCTGTGAGATGGCCCCTGTGTGCAGCAGCTGCAGCAGCTGAGCCAGCAGCAGAGGCTGTGCCTGGCGCAACAGCAGGGCCAGTGGGAGCACCTGCCTCCCTGCTCCCTGCTGCTGGTGCTCCCAGCTCTTGCCTGTCGCCCTCAGCCTTCCTTTTCTGATCAAAGGCGTCAGAGTGAAACAGTTTCTCTTGCTCACAACCAAAAATCTTGAATTATACAAATGTCATGATAAGGATTTGGCCTCTGCTCTGTAGGATATTGAAAGCCTTCCATAATATTAAACGAAGAGAATGACATCAGGTTATGCAGTTCTATAAAAACTGGATTGGACACAGAAACGATGGGGCAGAAGAGCTGTTGACCCAGACCATGCAAAAGATGTTAAATTAGGACGAAAAAAAAGTGTTAAAGAGAAATCCCATTAGCAGCTCCTGCACGAACTCCACTGGAGAGGGCAGAAGTGTGTGACAGAGTATGGCTGTTTGTTAAATTAAAGAAATTTAAAGGAAAAAAATCCCTTTCCATCTCAATTGGTATTGCAAAGCTGTTTCTTTGGGTCCAACTTGGAGCGTGAACTTCCAGTGCATTACTCTTCTTAGGCTGGTTTTAGTTATTTACAATTTGGTAGAGAAATGCTCACAGCAGGATCAATGCACAATGGAGCTCAATCTTTAAATTTCTCACTGACTTGAATGATACTTTGTGGATTTATCCACAGCTAAGTTCAGTGACAGTTACTATCTGGCCTCAGTGAAGAATTAAGTGTTCCACATAAGCTAATTTTCTAGCAGCACCTGCAGCATATCCAAGATCTGCTGAATAAAAGTTTGAATTATGTTAACAGACAGCTTGAAAAACATATCCTATATAATAAAGAGCTAATATGCAAATGGTTGTCATGCCCTCATGCGGTCACACCATAACTGCTTACACACTCAACACTGGGGAGAAAGGAATGGGGACCAACCAGGCACAAATGAGCTCATGAGAGAGGAATGGGGACCAGCCAGACTTTGGCCCCAGAGAGGGACAAGCCACATGCCCCACGGTCCCGGGTGCCAGCAGCTATGCCTGCACCTGCAGCCCAGCCCAGGAGAGGGACAAGCTGCATGCCCTGCAGTTCTATCCTGACAAGGCGTTTTATTTGACCCTCATGATGTAACGATTTAAAATCATTATCAACAAGCACAAATCCATTATCTAGACTATAGACTACTGAGGCAATCTGACATCGATGGTCCAGAAGCCCCTTTTTCAGGAGCTTCCCAGTCCACCCGGTCCTCACTCCTCATACTGTCACCCAAACAGAAGGTGAATCCTTGTCCTGCCAGACAGCCTCACCCACTTGGTGCCCCTGTCTGGCCTCTCTGAGCATCCAAATAGAGACCTGTGGAGCAGCAGAACCAACCCCCATCACATGGTGACCTAAACCCATTGACTTCTCCATGTCCATCATCAACAAACTGAATCCAAGCCTCTGTAGACCCTGTGATCATCACCCCAGGCACACTTTTTAGAGTTTGCTGAGAGATGTCTTCCCAGGTGCATGAAGCTGGAGACAGGCTCTGTTAATGAAGCCAGTGTATAAAAAATTTCTTAGCTGTGTACTTCATATGTTTACCCCTCTATCTCAGCCTCATTTTCATCAGCTTCTTTCTCTGTTTAGCTCTTAGGCAAGATAAGAATTCATCCCCACAGATCCCATTAGCAGTGATTTTCCTATGGCTGCCTAGCTCCCCTGCTGCTTCTCAGACCAACAGCTGACCCAGCATGCAAATCGCAGCTCCTGCTCTCTCCCAGTTGCCTCCATTTTAAGTGACGTCATCTTTCTGCGATGCCCAGTGGAGCATCTTAAATTACAGGGAATCAATACACTTTGACCTCAGCAGATGTGGCTCAGCCAATGAAACTGTTGACAAGAAAGCATTTGCATCTATCTCTTAATGAGAATTTGGTCCAAAACCGACTGATTCAAAGTACTGCAGAGCTGTCCCACAAACAATGGCTTCTGATTACAAGGAAAGCCGATTGAGCATCATCTGTATGCTGTAGAGGGGCTTGTTCTCATATTAACCTAATATTTTAGGCCAGAACTTATATCACTTTAAACTACATTTAATTCAGGGGGGAAATGCAACTTCATTTGCCCCCTGAATTATTTAAAGCCTCATCTAACTTTTAGTACACATAAATACACTCCCTTTAATAGAAATGCTCCCGGCCAAATGCCTCAGGTCTCCATGTACTCCTAATGTACCGCTTTGGATACCAGACAATGAATGGACTTTTAAATGTTTTGTTCTAAAAGTGGTAACTATACTTTTTGAAGTAAATGTTCCTATTTCATAAATACTTTGGACTTGTTACTAAAAGCTTTGTTGGTGGCTGTATATATTTCATGGTTTTAGATTTGCAGAGACACGAAGGTATGTGGTGACGTGGCTGGTGGTGCACAAATATTCCCCCTCACAACTGGAGGAATGAGGAAGAGCTGGGCTCATGGCTGGATGTCAGGAAAGCCACTGTATTTCCTGCAGCAGCTGCCTGATGCCCTGACCTTAAACACAGCCTGCATGCAACCTCACTTTTGTCCCTCAGAAGCTGAGACTTTCCTGCACCTGGATATCGTGCCCCTCCTTCCTGTCTCTTCAGGGTCTCATCCTCCAATTATTTCAGTGCTCTCAGCATTGGTTGCACATTGGGATCACTTGCTCACTTTAAATGTTACTGATGGCTAGGACCCCTCCGGGCCATTCTAACTTCATGTTCTGGGAGACATGGCCTGGTCTTTAGGACTCTTCTGTTTTGCCAAGATAGAACTCTATCCCCCCAGCCCACAAGTCACACACAGTCTCTGTGCCAAAATGGTCCAGAGATATGTGTGTGCATGCACACGTGTGTGTTGGTGGATGGAGGTTAAAATACATAGATCATAAGAGTTACCATTTTAAGTGACGTCATCTTTCTGCGATGGAATATATGTTCTGCATGGAAAGAGCACTCATGTTATTTTAAAAGTGTTCAGGGACATTTCACATAAAATCCATATGTCTGGAATCTGGCAACAGATCATTTACATGTTCTTACAGCAACTGTTAGCTTCCCCTTCGGCATGTGTGTCAGAGCTGCCAGGCATCCCCACCACTCCCTGAAAGTTGCTCCCAGCCTGGTTCCCACAGACAGGTGTTACCTTAGTCTATCAACAGGGTCGAGCCTCTGCAACCCTGAAAACATCCTGTGTCTTTTGATCTCTTTCTAGCTACCTCCTCTGTCTCTCTGTTCGCTCCCTAGGCTCCCATTCACTGTTCAAAGCCCTGCCATTCAGCTCTTTCCCTCCCCCTGCATTGAGTCTACCTGACAAAGATCAACAACCTCCACCCACCAGATCCTCTGGACCAATGCCATCAGCCTTGATTCCTAGCGCCGCACTGATTAGTCTCAGATACCGCATCCTTTTGGAACTCCCGGTGTTTCTCTCCTCGCTTTCCAGCTTTTCCTCTTCCTTGTCGCTCAAGGTCCCCTCCTTGGCCCTCAGCAAGGCAAGACTCCCGGATGTTGTGTCACAACCAGCTACAGGCTGACAAGTCCAAACACGGAGGGTGGCTCAGGGTCTCTAGGAGAGGCTGAAAGACTGGGTTTGAGTTCCCAGCCCTGTCATTATGAGCTGTCATCTTGGATCAGTGATTCAGCCTAAGTCCCAATATCGTCATCTACCAAGAACTCTAGTACACCATTGAATGTGCACAAAGGTCTAGAGTAAAGCATCGCCATCCAATAAAACTTCCTGTAATGATGGCATTTTCCACATCTGTGCTGCCCAATACAGAAGCCACTAGCTACATGTGGCTGTAGAAATGTGGTTAGCGTGACAAAAGGATTAAATTATAAACCTTATTCATGTCAATTAAATGGGGGGGGGGGGCAATCTTTTGCTCTATCCAGGTCTTCAACTGACCGGGTGAGGCCACCCACATAAGAGAGGGTGTTAAGCCCGGGACGCCTGCCGCTCTCACAAAGGCACCAAGAGACGTTCTCATGCAAACAGCAAAGGGTTTATTCACCAAGCATGCTGGGACTCACAACCTACCCTGAAGTCAGAGTAGAGGCTGAGAGCCCCGAGACAGTGCAGAGCCAGGGCTTAAATACCCTGAAACAATTAACAGAGTCATACAGGTGTCGTCAGGGGGACTTGTTACAGTTTTGCAGTTTGTTTTTCCCAAAACCGTGACATTTACATTAATCTGTTTCACAATCTCAGTTTCACATTCTTGGTCAAGCATCCTGTTCTCCTATCATTACCCCTGGGCGCTCCCACTCTGCAAGAGGGGGCAGGATGGTTAATGTTTCTGTAATCTTTGCTGCTAATCTACTTGCCTTACAGGGTGCACTTTACCGGCCACTACTTCCAATTCTGCTGCCTTACAAGGGGACTCAGAGTCCACCAAGTTAAATGATAATTTCATCCAACAGCACTCTCACAGAAACGCCCAGAAGAGCGATTGGCCAAGCCTTTGGACACATGGCCCAGTTAAGATGCAAAAAATAAACATGACAGAGGGTAAGTGACTGTACCATGATCACTGAGATGAACAGAGGTGGGGAATCCAAGATTAGCTTTAAAAATAGAAGAATATAATTTCCTCCATTACTGAAAGTATTTTAAAACATAAGTAGCAAATTTTAATAAAAGCCTTTTATCTGGCATGAGAATAGGCAGCACTACCTATTATCAGTACTAGTATCTGTAATTATAATAATATAATACAACGTTAACATCTATGGAGTTACTAAGGACTATGTTCTGTGCTATCTGCTTTACAGAGAGGATCACATCCAATTATCACAGCAAACCTATGACATTTCTGTGTATTTTTACAACTACTTTTGGTTGTATTTTCAGAGAAATAAAACTTTGCATAGCATGCGCGTATAACCAGACTCAAAGATGTATTTGGATTAGCATTTTTTTCTGTCTAAAAATCAAAACAATTACATTAGGCACTAACCAATATCTGGAAACACATCACTCTGACACCAAAGCACAGTACTCTGAGGTTGCTGGCATCAGTATTAACTGTGAAAGGTAGACATAGGCATCAGCTTTTTGGAATCCTCTCTCATTCCAGGGCATTCTTCAGCCATTCCAAAATAAACCAAAGCTGCATATTTGCTAATCTGAGTTTATTTCATTATTTTAGAAAGCATGGTCACTACCAAAGTCCACAAGCCCTTATCTACATTTTGGATACCAAAAGGTCTGAAAGCGGAAAGGTTGTTTTTATAATTTATTTAACAGCAAAACATTACCTAAACTGATATGAAGCTATATATAGTTCTTTTTAAAACCCCCAGCTAGTGAGAAGGCCCACATGTTTTATTTCAGAAATATTAATGTATTTTCTTGCAGGATGCTGCCCCAGACCCTACTAGGAATTCCATGTCCTGTAGAGTATAGGCATAACCTTGACATATGAAAAGTGTCAATTCCTGCACATGTTTGGCCCAAGGGTCTTATAGAAAGCATTAAGACCTACATAGCCCCCTTTACAAATGAGGGCACCAAGGTTCCAAAAGAATCAAAATAAAGTTCATTAGATGTCAAAGCCAGAACAGGGGTTCCTGACCACCACACCTCTCCACAAGCAATTACGGAGTGAGCCACAAGCCCCCCAAGAGCACTGAAAACCCCTGCATCTGTTCTGGGGACCAGGGGTTATTAGTAGCCCAATGAATACAAATGATTTGCTGAAATACATGTGGTCTTGCCAAAAACAAATGCAGAGCTATCATAAGACCCCTATACTGATACTGTGGGAGGAGTGGGGGACATAAAATTTATCCCAAATGAAATGAAAGGAGGGTGGGAGGGACATATTTGGAGTCTCATTTTCCCCTCAAGAGCTTCTGAATCTGTCAACATTTTACTGAGTTATTAAGGACATTTAACATTTACTGACTTACTTCAAAAATCACTGCCAATTCAGCACCCATCCCCTGACTTGGTCTTCTGAAGGTCTTTCCCTCCTGTCCACCTAATGCAGGTGCCCTTCAGATGCAGCGCAGCTCACCTGACTGTGGCCACCACCCACTCACATGCATCCAGGAGCAGGAAGAGCCTTTGACAGGGAGCAGGGAAAAGGAAAGGCCAACCCTGTCATCGGGGCCACAGAACACAGGCTGGAAGCGGAGAAAGACACAAAGAAGGTCAGAGGCCAGTCCGGCAAGAGAATGGAGAAAGAGGAAGAGAACCCAGGGCAAACCAAGAGAAGCCAGCTGCTGACATTTTAGGGCGCCCATCGGCAACGAGCTGTGACTCAAGGACACTGTGTCTAGGCACCAATGAAGCAGTCTCTCATTCTTGGTGGCTGTTACACTGCTACCGCAGCATCGCTTACTGGTTCTGGAGGCTCTTCCCTTCTTATTCATTTCCTCCATTGTAAATGCTTCCAATTAATAATTGGTCAGTGGCTCTAGACCCTCAGTGTCAAACCTGAGCAGGCACCAGGGACACCTTCAGGCTTGTTAAAACACAGGCTACTGGCCCATGCAAGTTTCTGATTCCCAGATCCTGGGCCGGGCTAGCGTCTGCATTTCTAATGAGCTGCCTGGTGGTGCTACTGCTCTAGAAAAATGCTGAGCAATGGAATTATGTGACTCGTATTTGTAATTTTAGATTTTCTAGTAGTCACCTTTTCAAAAGGTAAAATCCAACAGGCGAAAATAATTTAAATTATGTATTTGATTTCACCCAATATATTCAAAATGTTATTTTAACATATCAACATAAAATAATTAATGATGTATTTTACATGTTTTTTATACTTGGTCTTCAAAATCTGGCATGCTCTTTACATTTACAGCAAATTCCAGTGTGGATGGGCCGCCTTTAAAGTACTTTGTGGTCACATGTGGTTTCTGACTACATTGGAAGCATAGTGACAGAAGATGGCCACTGCCTGGGAATAGCAATGTGTGCAGCAGCGGGATTGTTTGAGCCCAGTGACAATCACCTGACAACGAGTCATCATGGAGG
The DNA here is from genome assembly GCA_027563665.1 of Antrozous pallidus. Classification (NCBI taxonomy): domain Eukaryota; kingdom Metazoa; phylum Chordata; class Mammalia; order Chiroptera; family Vespertilionidae; genus Antrozous; species Antrozous pallidus. Next base: position 16,841,296 of record CM050513.1, read on the forward strand.
GCTGGAACAGTGGTCCTGCCAGGGCTCTATGACCTCACTGGATCTCCTCAGAACACACATCCCAAAGAACACAAGATGGAGCCCTGGACCTCACTCAGTGTGAGACAGGAGGGCCCCTCATGAAGTCTGCAACCAGAGTGCTATCTAGTGCAGCCCAGGGCTCTGCCCAGGTCCTGGGGAGAGGACTATTATGGACAGAATAAGTGAGCTCTAATAGAGAAACTTTGCTAAACAGAGCACCAGGAGCTCAAGTAGGCCCACTGGGTAACCTTCATAGCCAAGAGAGGCCCAGTCTGCTGGCTGCTTCCACCTGAGGTCCCAACACAGAGAAAATGAAGGAGGCCATCCTATCCTGGATGACTTCTGAATAGTTCTAGACCCAGATCAGACGCCATGCTACAGTGGCAGGACTCCCCATGTCAGCCACAAGGTCAGGACCCCAGCAGTGGGAAAGCCCCCAGGACTCTACAGTTCATGAGACCCTTCCTCCGAAGGAGGCAGGGGTGGAAAGGGTTTGAGTAGGACCAAGCATTCTAGAGAATGGAAAAGAACAAGTCTACCAGCAGGTACTGCTGGTTCCATTTGCAGACTCGGGTCTCTCTGCACATACTCTAGTCAACGAGAAGCACTCACAGCAAAGCACACAGAACTACAACATGTTTGCCTTTGGTGGCTGAGACCCTGTGTGAACAAGATGTGAAAGAGATGTGCACAGATGTGTGCACTGCCCTGGTCACTGAGGAAACCTGTTTGTTTCGCTCACTGCCCTCGCATATTTTTAAGATTTTTTATGATAAAATGCACATAATATAAAACCATTTTAAGTGTAGCTCAGTGGCATCAAGTACATTCATGCTGTTGTGCAGCCATCACCACCATCCATCTCCAGAACTTTTCATCTTCCCAGACTGAACTCTGTCCCCATTCAACAGCAACTCCCCTTTCTCCTCCCCATGCTCCAGCCCTGGCACCCATCGTTCTATTTTCTGTGTCTATGAATTTGACTCCTCCAGGTACCTTATGTATGTGAATCATACACTGCTGGTCTTTATGTGATTGGCTTCATTTACTTAAGTGTAACCATCTCGAGGCTTATCCACGTTGTAGCATATGACACGATTCACTTCCTTTTTAAAGCTGAATAATGTTCCATTGTATGTTTAGACCACATTTTGTTTATCCACTCATATGTCAATGGAACTTGATTGCTTCCACTTTGGCAACTGTAAATAATGATGCTATGAACATGGGTGTACACATATATGTTTGATTCCTTGTTTTGAGTTGTTTGGGATATATACCCAGAAGTGGGATTGCTGAGTTATATGGTGAGTCTATTTTTAAATTTTTGAGGGACAGTCATACGTTCTCCACTGGCAGTTGCACCATTCCCACAAACAGTGTACAAAGGTGCCAATTTCTCCACATCCTCACCAACACTTGTTATTTTCTTTTTGCTTTTGTTTGTTTTATAATAACCATCCTAATGGATGTGGCATGGTATCTCATTGTGATGTGATTTCCCTAAAAGTTAGTGATGTTAAGCATTCCTAATTTTTACTCTTGACTGCTTCTGACTTTAGCATCTGCTCTCTAATCTGGGCCCAGAGGATCGACTTTTCTCATCTGTCTTCACTGTCTATATGACCCTAGACTTCACTTACCAGTGGGACCTTTTGTTCTTGCCCTTTTAAATGTTCTAATTACTTGGAACAGATGCAGAAGAAATGTACCTTGTCCATCAACTGGCACCCTCTGTCACAGACAAGATTGATTCAGTACCTATGAATTCCTTCCTTACCCCAAGAAGAAATGAGATTGAATCCTCAGGACGTGCAAAGAAGGGCTGACACTGGGAAGCAGTGGTGCCCCCTCACAACCACCAGAGGGAGACTGCCTTGGCTGGCTTTCTCAGTCCTCCAGATACGACAAAGAGCCAGAGCCATCAGTGCCCACCTTAGCCTTGCAGTGACACATAGTGAACCAGACTAGCCCCAGACTCTGACGCTGGCATCTACAAGAGCCTAAGGCAGGCCAGACAAATGCTCACTGTGCCAGAATTTCTTGAGGCAGGCTAGAAAAATGCAAGTGACACAAGTGGTCATGGGCAGGAGGCCCACTGGCAAGTGCCACTCAGGTCACAAACACATACCAGAGTAGGCATGCCATCTTTCCCAAAGCTCAAGGAAAACAGTTCTGTGTGGGTTTACTTTTTTAAATTCTTGTTTGTTTTTTTAAATTAAGGTTCATTTACATATAGGAAAATGTACCCCTTCTAGTGTACAGTCTGTCAGTATGCCTGTAACTACCACCATAATCAAGACAGAACAATCCCATCACCTGGGGTCTTCCCTGCTCCTTTCTAGTCACTCTCCCTGTAGCCCCAGTTCCTGGAAACCACTCATCTAGTTTCTAATTTCACCTTTTCCAAAGTATCTTAGGAATACAGTCATATAATATGTAGCCTTCTCACACTGTTCATCAATGTGGTTCCATGTGTCAACAGTTTGTTCCCTCTGTTTTCTTTTTTAGATTGTGGCGAAATAAGGTCATAAGAACATTTACTAAAATAAAACTGCTGTTTGAAACTTTGGCCACTGTACACCCCTGCTTGCTTAAAACAAAGGAATTATTGCTTTAGTTTCCAGCTTGTGACCTTGAAGACTAGAACCAGAGGAGTAACGGTCCGACGCCAATTATGTAGCCACACCACCTGTTTTTACAAAGATAGGACCACTTTCCCATGTCTAGCAGAAAACATAGTTAGAAGATAAAGAGTGAGCAATAGGGTCATTCATAGTCTATTGGCAGCTCTTCCCCAGATGTGGCCTTGAGGACTATTTGCCAAATGCAGGGCAATAATATTTATGGTTCAGACCCCCTTTAAAAGGCCTGCTTGCACGCAGGGCAGTGCGGCCGTGGGTGTTTGCATGGTGACCCCGTGACCGTCCTGGCCAGTATTCAATAAATCCTTGCCTGCTTATTACCAACTTAATTGCCTCCATGGTCATTTGCAACTGGTGGTGGAAGTCACCTCACAACAGTGGTAAAATACACATAACAAAGTTTACCATTTTAATCATGTTTACGTCTATAGTTCGGTGGCATTAAGAACATTCACATCACCCCAACCGGTTTGGCTTAGTGGATAGAGCATCGGCCTGTGGACTCAAGGGTCCCAAGTTCGATTCTAGTCAAGGGCATGTACCTTGGTGGTGGGCACATCCCCATTAGTGGGTATGCAGGAGGCAGCCAATTGATGTTTCTCTCTCATCAATGTTTCTAATTCTCTCTTCCTCTCCCTTCCTCTCTGTAAAAAATCAATAAATGTATTTAAACAAAATTCACATCATTGATTACTTTCAAAGGATGGCCTCATTAAATGATTACTAAGTTTGAATCTTAATTTTATTGAAAGTCCCTTGAGAAAAATGTGAGTGTTGACAGCATATTTGGTTGGCAAAACCATGAGTAAATCAAGATAGATCCCAGATGTCCAACACTCTTTTGGCTCTTGCCTGTTGCCCCAGTATGATCATTGATTATTAATAGTCACTTTTACTTCTCAAAAGTGTCCTCGTTTGAACTACAAACCACTTGGCTACAGAGAAATTGTTTCTTTCAGATATTTCTGGCTGGAAGACCAAAATTAAAAAAAAATTAAATCCTATGGTCTATTAAGTTACAAATGTCTGTCAAAATTATGAACACATTTACCTTAGACCCAAAAATCCCATTTCTGAGATCTTTATCTTACAGATATATCTTCATGTGCAGGTACAACGTTACAGAGATGCTTATAAAATAAAAACATTAGCAACAACCCAAGTAGCCATCTATAGAAAGCTGGTTACATAAACTATGATATAGCTAATGCCTTCAAAAGATTTACCATGTAATTCAGCTATAAAAAGGATGAAGAAGCTCTCTGTCTCCTAATATGGAAAGAGCTCTAGGACATACACCATAAGTGAGAAAAACAAGGAAGATCTTGTGTAGTGTGTAAGAAGGGGGGGGGGGGAGCGGCGGATATATATATATTCCAACTTGGCCATGAAGTCATACCTCTCAACAATTCAGAGTAATTAACAAAAGGTTTTATTTAAGTCTTCAACTATCGTTGGTCCTATTACCTACTCAAAAAGAGTCTCTCTCAATTAAGCTTTTTTCTAACCTTCAGTTCCTGGGATCCAGAGTCAACTAAATGCCCATTCATGCTAGTAGCTGGCAGTGTTGAGTGCAAAGTCTACTGAAGCTGTGGGGAAGGAGGGATTTACCACCTTCTGAATGACTCAGGGACTGATGAGGAAGTTGCTTTCCACAGACCAAAGGAGAAGTCGTCAATTTGGTAAGGTCATATTACATAGAATAAAATGAATAAAATATTCGTGGGTAGACCCCAGAAATGGTGACACCTGGCTGGCTGTCCTCTAGTGACCTCAGCTCTCAGAGCCTAATGACCTTTGCTAGTATTCCTGGAAACTATCTGGGCAGATGGTGCGGGGTCCACATGCCAGTCATGAGAGGGGTGGTGACAGGCTAGAGAGCATAGAATGGAGCCACTCAGCCCTGGAGTGAAGGATGTGCTGCTGTATACAACAAAAGATATTAATGCATAGAACATGCATTCCTGTCATACTGTCTGAGTTCCTGTTTTAAAACAGATTGTAAACATAAATGACTTTATATCAGTCATTTATAATAAACAAGAGATACCCTTAATTGAGTTCCAAAATGAGAAAGACAAGCCCACAAGAATTCCAAAGGAGTCAACACAAGCCCAGTGTCGATTTAAAAAGCTCAGTGTAATATTCCTACATCTTAACTAGGTCAAAGCTACAAATATATGTCTCCCATCCCATTCTTCTTCCTGCAACTGATATTATTTAAATTCTTCATTTCATGTTCCTGAGTCTACTTCCTCTGATGCTATATTCTGTTATTAATCAAAACTGCCTGCACATGAGGGGTCAGGACTCAGTCCAGCTTATCCTTCTCTGAACTGTCTTATGGAACTAGAAAAGTCCTGATGCAAGGTCTTTAAATGATGGGCAAAGTTTTCACCAGTGGTAGCTGGTGACTATTTGACTATTTCACTAAACTTTCTATGTTCTTAATACACTTTAATGAATGTCAAGTGCAATAAGAATGCTTAAAGAAAGGAAGAGCATATATGGCAAGAGAAATATAGGAGAGAAAATAGGGCCCTTGAATTTGACAGAGAAATTCTATCTCACAGAGCAATGTCACCATCCTTTGTGCAAGGTTGATATAAAGGTCAATTTCTATCTTCATGACCGTTGCTTGGCTATGAATCCCATTCAGGGAGGGGAATATGGTGGTCTTAAAAGAGAGAGCAAATGTACTACAACCAGCATAAAGGGTGATACGGAGAGAAGACAAATTTGTAAATTAGTATTTTTAAAATGAAAAATGTAAAGAGGCAAAAATGATAACTTTGTAGATGTATAATGTTTGAATTATTCCATTAATAAAATAAATTCTGAACTCTACCAACTCAGAAACAATTAATTCATTGCTATTTTTCTCTGCCTGCATCCCAGTGAAGGGAAATAAACATTTATTGTTTTGATAAAATAAAGGTATTCATTTCCACCCAATAATACAGCAAAATAACATTCTGATGACTAATATAAAGCTACTAATAGTTTATAAATGTCTGCTACTCAAAATACTTTGTCCCACCAAGTAACTGCTTAACAGAAAGCAAGTAAAGATAGTTCCCCTCTTATCAACAGATTATATTTTAAAAATTTAAGTATAAGTGAGTGTTAGGAATTAAGAAAACATTCTCTCATAAAAATATAATAATGTTTAACAAATTTTAAAGTAAAGAAGTGCTCAAGTTATAATAGTGTTTAATTTTAAATTTTAATTTAAAAATATATATAATGGTGTTCAAGTTTCCAGCTTAACATCCCAGAGTCAATTTAACTTAAATAGCTGATTATAACTGCTTGAGTTCTGGTCATTAAGAAAATTTTCCTTTCCTTATCCTAAGAAGAGTATTATCAGCCTTAGACAACATTTTTAGAAATTTCTGGTTTCTTTGCTTTCCTCTGAGCTCACTTTCAGTCTGACTCCAACTCTCTACTCCAAGAGTTGTTCAAACTTCCCACTACAGCCCCACCAGGTCTGTCCGTTTTCCCCAAACTGGTCCATCTTCCAAAGGGTCCATCTCTGGAATTCTTAATCCCAGTGTAGAAACCTGATTCAAAAAACCTTGGAGCTTGAGAAACTTAGAGTTCCTCTGACCCAATCCACCCCTAGGCTTACTCCCCGAAAAGTAATCAATACCTATGTAGGTAATGCTAACCAATTCATAATCTATAGATAGAAAAATCTAAGATATTTGCATTTGTTAATGATCATGTAATTTGTAGAATTCCAGGAAGTGTAAGCAATAAAAATGAAAATGTTTAAGTTGTAGACAATAAAATATTTTGAATCCAAGACCCCCAGAACATCAGGTCTCTTAGATCTGCCCCAAGATCAACCTTTCTATGCCAGCACAGCTTTCCACAACATCTACCCTCCTCTACTCATGAATTAACAGACCAGCTAAGCATTCCAGGGGCTTCACAACAGCCTTCCCAGACCCTCTGGAAAGATGAGCCAGTGCAAAGAGGCAAAGCAGCCTCCTGCATTCAGGGGTGGGTGTGCTGATTCTGCTACTGTCACTAAAAAAGCAGCTCAAGTGCCCATTACCTGTCCTGCAGAAAAAAGAATCTCACTAAGTTGAAAGCCCTACTCTCTTAAAAATTGTCTCGATAAAGGCCAATAGGGTTGAAATATCTTAAAACTTTGGGAAATATTAAATGAAAAGGAGACATATTAATGAGATTTCTCAATCATAAATTTCTTAAACCTACTATGAGAAAAATATATACAGCTGAGTCGTCATCCTCCTCTCCCACCACCACCTGATAAACTTGCTTCTTTACCTAAGTCATAAACTGCCTCTCCTTCACTCCTCAGATCCTAACCAGAGCTTTGTCAAGAATAGGTAATATATACCTGCGGAGAACCAATTCTAGCATGTCATAATTATAAGAGCTCCATTAAAAGGTTGGTGGGTCTTGGGAGCTCAACAGTGTTGAGTCAATTGTAGTTTATCTGTTGGAAATGGCTAAAAGGCACTTCCCCCAAACCTGATGATTCTCTGCTGCCAGACAGCTCAGAGCATTTTATTGCCGCCTGTTGGCCAAATACCTGAACAGCTGTAGGCTATTGCCCAAACTGCTTCTGTACCTTTTGATACCTTACCCTTTGAAGTGTATCTCTCCACTTTGCCTTGGGACAAATTGTGTTTAATAAAAGCACGAGGTACTAAGACAAGGAGGGTCTTCTAGCTCCTTCAGCTGAAGCTCCTCTGACCCCCAATGCCTTTCAAAACTATCTATCATCCTTGGACTCCTTCTTAATCATCTACATGCAGCCCCTTTCTCCAGAATGCTGAACCCTTTATAAGGCTGGGAAATGAACCTGGCATTATGTCGCCCTAACGTGGGGCACCAACATATACTCATAGCACAAAGTTCAAAAGATGGAAGGACCTATCTGGTGTTCGTGAAATTCAAGTCCCCAACTACCTAAGTGTCCTTCCAGGAGCAATCACATTTCCTTCCTCAGTAGTCTATGTACACTATATATTTTTTATAATCAGAATTAGCATAGTATGTTAACAGTTTCAGCACCTTTCTCCTCCTACAATCTTTCCAGGTATACCGGCTAGTAATGCAGATTTTTTCAATAGATGAAATTACACATATGTTGATATACTACTATATGTGATTTGATATGTATGTTATTTTATTGTATTGACAGCAAGCTTCAAAACTTCATATGTCAAATTTTCTTAAGGTGTTAACATTATAGACATTTTTATACTTAAAAACATTGAATTTTGTGCCAAAAATAGAGCATTTGTGGAAAGTTTTAATTCATTACTTTATTTTGAAGAAAAGTGCTGCTGAAAGTTATTGTATACTTCGGGAAGCTTATGGTGAACATGCTCCATCTCAAGATATTTATGAACATTGGTTTAAATGCTTTAAAAGTGACTGTTTCGACGTGAAAGACAAAGAACATCCAGGTCAACCGAAAAAGTTTAAAGATCAACAATTATAAGCATTATTGGATGAAGATGGGTGTCAAACTCAAAAACAACTTGCAGAAAGATTAAATGTTGCTCAGCCAACAATTTCTGATCATTTAACAAGCAAAGGAAAAAAATTTAAAAGAAGGAAAATGGGTGCCACATCAACTGAACGAAAGACAAATAGAAAACCAAAAAGTCATCAGTAAAATGTTGCTTCAACAGCACAGCACGAAAAAAAGTCTTTTTTGCATCAAATTATGACTGGCGATGAAAAGTGGATTTATTTTGAGAATCCCAAATGCACACAATCATGGGTTGATCCAGGTCAGCCATCAACATCGACTGCAAGGCCAAATCTCTTCAGAAAGAAGACAATGCTCTGCGTTTGGTGTGATCAGGAAGGTATTGTGTGTTATGAGTTTCTAAAATCAGGTGAAACTGTTAATACTGATCGTTACCAACAACAAATAATCAAATTGAACCACACTTTGATTATAAAATGATCAAAATGGGCCAGAATACACGGCAAAGTAATTTCATTTCATGATGACACACCATCATACACTTCAAAACCAGTTAAAACACATTAAAAGATCTTGCCTGCGAAGTATTAGCCCACCCACTGTATTCACCAGACCTTGCTCCTTCAGATTACCACTTGTTCCGATCAATGGCACACGCACTTTCTGAGCAGCACTTCAAAATGTATGAAGAAGTGGAAAATTAGGTCTCTGAATGGCTTGTCTCAAAACAAGAAAAGTTCTATTGGGACAGTATCCACAAATTACTTGAAAGATGGGGGAAGTGTGATATTACTTTGAATAAAGCACTTTTGATGTTTCTCTTGAAATTATCGTATTTTCTTGGATTACAAAATCCACATTATTAACTGGCATATCTGGTAGAAGTCAGTCATGACACTCCACATAAAACTACCTTTTTCTTTGTAACAGCTGATCACATGCCACTGTATATATATAACACAATTTAACTACTCCTTCATGTAGTCATTCAGATTACTTCCAATCTTTTGCCATTATTAAAATACCCTTCTGATTTTAACTTCTATATGTTTCTTATATCTACACTCTCATGTATTGTCCTACTCTATTCTTCCACTGACTTTATTCTGTGCCGTATCATCCCTTTCCTCCTTGATTCTTACCCTACCCCCACTATTTACCCTACTCCTCCAGAATGCATGGCAATCTATTGAGTTATAATTCTTTCCATATCTGTCCCAAGCTTAAAATTCTTCAACAGCCATCACTATGCACTCAATGAAGGCTTAAGGTCATCAGCACCTTTTAAAGGCCTCCTGCAATGCCCGACCCCTTAAAGTCATATCAACTTAGTAAAATAAAACTGCTTGTAGTCCTCCAACAACATCAGGCTTTCTCTTCCCTCTCAGTCTTTGTCCATGCTGTACACCCATGGTGGAATACTCTCCCATCTTATCTCATCTGCCATTTGCCATTTATTATTTATTCTACCACCACCTCCTTAGGAAGACATCTCTGAACCTTCAGAAGGGACAGTGAACTTCCATAGCCACCTTCAATTTGTCCTCATGCAAGATCATAGTGAAATCATTACCCAGCTCTCTCCCCCTCCCCCATATGACACAGGAGAGAAGGAGTCCTGCACCTTTATAGAGAAATACAGCAGGGCCCTAACTGGTTTGGCTCAATGGATACAGGGTCAGCCTGCAGACTGAAGGGTTTCAGGTTCAATTCCAGTCAAGGGCACATGCCTGGGTTGTGGGCTCGATCCCCAATAGGGGGTATACAGCTGGCAGCCAATCAGTGATTCTCTCTCATCATTGATGTTTCCATTACTCTCTCTGTCCCTTCCTCTCTGAAATCAATAAAAACAAATTTTAAAAAGAAATACAGCAGGCACTTAAATGTTCATTGCAATGAACTGGTATGGAGACAAAAGAGAAGGTGAGTTTCAAAAATGGAGAAGGTGAACAAGATGTGTCTTAGTTTTCTCGTCACAAAAATTGAAGTTAATAGTATTTTTCCCATATGGTTTTGGTAAAAATTAAATGATGTAATATGCATTAAATATGTGAAAGTGTCTGGCATTTGGAAAGCACTCAATCAATGTTAGTATGGTGTCAGGAAGAAAAATAAGAGTTGAGAAAAGATCATTAGGCTGATTGGTTGATTGACCTCTGTCACCATGGTCTCTGAAGAGCTTTCCTACAGTGTGAAGGAGAGGCTGGAGGGGATGGATGGCCATGATACCTAACATGGGACTGGAAACTGCCACTGGGAAAACTTCCTGAAGAAGCTTCTGTGTTGTGTCAGAGGAGAAACCAAGAGAAGACAGAAAGAAGTGCTGGGCCACGACCAACATCCTGCTAGCCACGCATGAACTTCTGTGGCCCAGGCCAGGAGGGAAGCAAGTCAACAGGACAAGTGGTCAGAGAAGGATGAGGTCCTCAGGTGGGGGCTAATGCTGGGGAGGAAGGAGAACTAAGAATGGCTTTGTATGACTTCTTAGATTCAAGACACTTCAAATAAAAGTTATCGCTTGATAGCTCTGACCATGAGGGTTGGAAAGGGCTATCGCTAAAATTCCAACCCCCTCCACACTAACAATTTCAGTAACATCCTGCTGTCACTAATCCAATCAGCCTGCCCACTGAGTTAAGAGCAGAAGAGTGTTAAGTGTTCTCGAATTTCCTCAGGGCTGCAATCTGCTGGGCTTGAACAAATGCCCCAGATGGAACTTCATTTTCTTCTTTTATGACAGGGATTATCACTCGGTCCTTTCATTTCCCCTAGGGAAGCAAAGGTTCCAGATGGGCCCACTCCTATTATATGATTTCCAACAGCTTTGCATATTTTCCGTGTATACATAGCTTTGCCATTTATTATTCATTCTACTGACTCTCTAATCTGTTAATGTGCTGAGCTGTCTTTATGAATCATAATTTAGCTACATGGCATTGTGGTGAACACAATACAGGGATGTGACATTTGGAGTCTTATGCAGCAGAATTTTTCTTCTGCTATTTGTCCTAAGAAAACACAAAAGTGAGCAAATGGTAACTATATTTTTAACTTTAAGACTGTCAATTCTAAAGGAATACAGGAGCTGTATGTTTTCATCATTGTGTGTGAATTCATTCAACAAACATTTATTATGAACCTACTATATAATAAGCATTTTGTTAGTTGCTAAGGAACAGAGACAAATGAATGTAATTCAGGATTTCACAGCTCCTCCAACACCTATTTATACTCCCAAGAGGAAACAAGCAAAATGACAAATTACTTTCATGATTTTTAAAATTTAAGCCATTACACAATTCTGTCCTCCTAACACAAAAATTACAAGCAAGTGCTCCCCAGACTAAATTAGGATAAGGTGTTTTTTTTTTTTTACCAAAACTGTGTTTTTTTTAAACACGGGTCTACATTTTAAAAACAAATCAAGATAAGTAATTTAAAAAGTAATTAAAGTAATTAAAGTAATTTTTAAAAATTATATTTAGAGAGAGAGAGAGAGAGAGAGAGAGAGAGAGAGAGAGAGAGAGAGAGAGAGAAATCTTAACGTAAGAGAGAAACATCAATCTGCAGCCTCCAGCACATACCCCAACTGGGGATCGAACCTGCAACATATGAATCAGTGTATGAGATGACACTCCAAACAACTCAGCCATACCTGCCAGGGCATATTAAGCTAATTTTTTAATTTTTTTCCACTTTCTCTTGAAAACACATGAAAATGTCTACCAACTTTGGATTCACATTCCCACCAAACAAAAATCCCCAGAGTGGAGTGAGCAGGGTCCCTTTAAATCAGCACACCCTCTCTAGGACTAATCACTGCCCTTCACTTCTCAATCTGGAAACCCACTGTCAGCCAGCACTGGACCATTCCCTTTAGTTCTCCACATCCACACAGGAGGAAATAAAAGACCACAAGGGCAGTTGACTCAAAATACTGGGAAGGAGAATAATTCTTTGAGTCTGTGAAGAACTGTCCTATGTGTTAAATGTGCAAATACATTATGTCCAGCACAGTGTAGTCACTTTCATAAAACTGCAGGTTGTGGCAGTATCTATCTTCTCCCCAGGTGACACTCACCAACATCTTCCCATCACGGGAGACAACAGAAAGCACCATAATTCCAGTCACTTTCTGAGGCTAAAGTACTTAATATAAGATATGAAAATATTAGATATTTCTCACCTTACTTCTTCCATATTAAACCAGCAAAGACCCCAGCTTCTACTTTTCATTGGCCTTGGTTATTTCTCATTTCTATCCAATACTGTGCTAAAATAAAAAATATGAACCTTCCCATTCATTCCCAACACTTAGAGATGACTTGTTCTCAGTCTCATTAGTAATCAGGAAAAGCAAACTAAAATTGCACAAAAGCCCAAGGCTAGAAGGTGGTGAAACAGGAAAGAACACTGCAAATAAAATACAGTCCACTTCAAGGGTAATTGACATCAATCAGTGAGGCTGAAGATGCATTCACCCGGTGACCCAGCAGTGGAACATACAGTAAATGCTCTAGAGTGGTGGCTTTCAAATGGCCCTCAGTGAGAAATACATCTGGCCCAGCTGGTGTGGCTCAGTGATTAAGCATTGACCCGCAGATCATGGTTCAATTCCCCATCAGGGTACATGCCTGGTTGCAGGCTTGAACCTCAATGGAGGGTGAACAGGAGGCAGCTGATCGATGATTCTCTGTCATTACTGATGTTTCTTTCTCTCTCTCTTGCTCTCTCTCTCTCTAAAAAAAAATCATAAAGCTTTTATCTTCTTTCCCTTTGTTAAAAAAATACCTCTGACATTATAACCAAGTGCACCTCCAAACACACACATATAACTAAAAGAAAATGTTAACAAAATTTAGCCTTACAATGTGCAATGAATTTTGATATTATTTATATAATAAACAATTAATAATTAATCTTTACTATTATTTTTAATGTGAATTGCAATACTGTAAATTGATGTCATGACCCATTCATGTGTAATAGCTTGAAAAACAGTGGCTGCCAGGCTATGGCCACACAGGTCTATGGAGTCATCCATCAGGAATCTTGTTGCATTGCTAAGAGCAAAAAATTAAAAATAATCTCAATGTCCATTAAAGCAGAGAGGAAAAATAAAATTTCATATTCCATTCATATTCATCCTATATAATAAAAGCCCAATATGCAAATTGATTGGTCACTATGTCACACACTGACCACCAGGGGACAGAAGCTCAACGCAGGAGCTGCCCCCCAGACTGCAGGCCCCAGGCCAGTCAAGGCAGGTGCCAGTGGGTCCCTCCCAATCACCTTACAATTGGCCCTAATCACTGGCCAGGCCTAGGGACCGTACCCATGCATGAATTTTGCGCACTGGACCTCTAGTATCATATAACAGTGAAAATGATTAAACTAAATCCATGTATTTGATAAAACTTAAAATTCTGTTTTCTTATTTTTAATAAAGTAAGTTTCATAAGCAGAGTGAATCTAAACTTTAAACACAAAAAGTGTAATTCAATATTTCTTTGGGTGCATACATGTACGAAGAAAGATAAAACAAAGAAAGGATTTATACCTACTTCCTTTTTTTTTCTTCTTTTGCAAAAAGTTGTATTGTTTCCATTTGGTCCAATACGTAGGAAAGGACTTCAGGATGGTTAAAGGGGTGGCTAATGGTTTGGGGGAGAGGCTCAGGCAAAAGCCAGACACCAAGGGAATTCAGAGGGTCCCCTCAAAGGCTTCTGGGTTCCAAAGGCTCCTAGTCGTGCTTGAGGGCAAGCCTTTCAAAGAGATACTCACCCAGCCCAGCCTGGGGGCCAACCAGCCTACAAGGTTAGTCAGCTGATTGCCCATCTTCTTGATGAGTTTCACCTCCTCATCCAGGAAGTGGTTCTCCAGGAAGTCACAGAGCTGAGGGTCTATATGAGTAGAACCCAGGACATGCAGCTCCAAAAGGGCCTGGTTCAGGTTCCTCGCCAAGGCCCTGGCTGCTTCCAGGGCATCCTGAGTTTTACCCACTCATCTTGGGAAGGCTTCAGCACATCCTGGGAGAGCATGTAGCCACTGAACTGTTTTGCATCTTTAAGAGATGCTCAGTGCCCTCATGCTTCTTCTCAGCCAACTCTCAGAAGAAGTGGCCCATGTCATCCAGAACCATATCATACCTCTGAATAGCAGTATTCTTGGGGAAAAGTACAACAGGGAAGAGTTTAAGATAGGAGTTTGAGGTTAAAGCTATTAGATATATCTGAAACATCTTCTTAAAAAAAAAAAAAACTCCAGCAAATGCAAAAGAAAAAAGCAGCATTTCTTAAATGTGGATATACATGTGAGATTATTTTCCGTATTTTAGGAAGCAAACCTCAAAGGATGCAAAGGTCACTATTCTCTCAAACCCTGCAGCTCTCAGGTGTGGAGTGTCAACAGGAGCTTAGACTTTAGAATTTTGGTTTTACTGTACCATGGCCCAGAAGGCAATGCTAACCTAGAGCCTGTGCTTTTCAAATTATTTACAATTGAACCCCTTGGAAAAAACTAAACTCATTTGGGATTTTTGAACATTAAAATGTTCTATTACCAAATGCTTACTGCTTATTCTGAAGCTTTGGTGCTGAATAGGCATGATTTTAGCTGACTCCTCACAAGGCCACCTGCTAAAATAATGTAGAAGGACTTGGCACAACCAATTACTTTGTAGATTAATAATGCTGACTATTTTCTGTGGCAGAGGGTCCTGGAAGAATAGAAGGGTCACTAGATCAGAGAAGCCATTCACTGATATACCTGGGATTGTAGTGATCCCAGGGGTTAGTATCTTCCCTGAACACTTTCCTCTGCAGACAACACTCTCACACTCTCCAGAGATGGCTTTGTTTGTACAGAACTAAGATGCTGTGCTTGACTTAAGCAAATATATTTTCCTTCTAAACAGTCAGTGTGCCTAGTTTTAACATTCCCAGCCTCAACCCTACCTATAGTTTATGAAATTTGGAAGTTCTCATTAATACTAATGTCATGATGCATATCTTGGACTTCACTCTTGGCTATTAACACTTGACTCCCATGAACTGTCTACCACAGCTATTTGCATACAGCACATACATTTCACCAAATTACTACTTACAAAGGAATCTTTGTTATCAAATAAAGAACACCAAAATGTGAGTCCTGAAAGCATCCTGACCTTGGCCAAGACCCTTCACTCTTTAGGACCTCAGTTTCTTTGTCCTCCTTTCTCACACTTTTAAGTGAGAACTAAATAAGCCCAAATATGTGGGAAGTTCTGTGTAAAATAGAAAGCTTTATGAAAACATGAGGGGATGTTGTTATTAGTGGTAACAGCAATAAATGCAATACTATATCTAATTTTATATACAAAAAAAACACCCAGTATTGCTATTTCCACATTTGTATCTTGTGGCCCATTCAGTTTTTCTACAGCTCTTTTCCCTAATGATTTTAACATTTCTTTCAACTATCAATTTGAACTTTTTATTACAATTTCATTTTAGCTTGAGAGAACAGACGGTCTGAAAAGGAAAACCTGGGGACCCCTTTGGAAATTTGTTGAGTCCCTGGTCCACCATAGATGGTGTGTGGAGTTCCAGACCAAAATAAAAGGATTTATATTCCTCAAAAATTAGCTCATTTTGGTGTCAATGGCCCTGGACAATGTGTCTTATCTCAATTCACCAATATTAAAGAAAAAATACTATGATAATGAGTCACCATAGTATTATAGCATAATTATACTCTAAATCTAAATATATTAAAATATTTTCAATGGAGAGTCAAGATGGTAGCCAATGGAATGGCAGGCTGCAAGATAGTGAGTGAGTGAGAGAGTGAAAGGAGTGTGTGTGGACATGAGGGGAGTGAGAGACAGCTATATTCCACAAAACTGTTGGGGACTGGAAGACCTGGCTCCCCTGGCTGGGCAGCCTCCACTACAGCTGAAATCTCTCCCGGAGTGACCAGCTCTGCCACAAAGACCACGCCATCTTGAAGGGGAGAGCAGCTATAGTCGGAAACCCAGCCTTACCTTCACCCAGGGAGACCTCAGATACCTCCCAGGACCTTACAACCACAACACCCAGGGATTAGCTGCCTCAGTTGTGAACCCATGAACCAAGACTCCAGCCTCCCCAGTCGCAGGCACCTAATAACTTTGTCCAGGGGGAGACAAGGTGGTGGCCTAACATGTGGATGGGTACTATGCCTTCTCACAGAGCAGATGGAAGGAACAGCTGAATCGAATAACATCCACCTGAAATTGGCAAATTAAACAAAGCTGTTGAGGCAAACCATGGATGGAAAGATCAGGGATCACCTGGAGAGAGGTGGGGTCTGAGATCAAGAGTGGAGGGAAAAACACACACAGTGGGAGCTAGAGTCTCAGAGGGAGACTGCACTCCATTAAATCCATGGCCTTTGGGGTCAGTGTAGCCTTGATGTGAAAGAGGGTCCACAGAGCTGCTGGCAGAGGGAAACTCTAGATCTAAGCCCACAGCTATGGGCAACTGTGCCCAGAAAGGAATCTTGAAGTTCTATCCTGGTCACAGTGCCGGGGGAGAAAGACACGAGTCGGCGCAGTTCGCTTGTCTTTTTTACTTCCTTGCTTTTGCTTGCTAAGCCCAGTACATAGGATCTTCCCATTAAAAACACTCACCAAGACTACATGGGAAAGTTGTTTGTTTGTTTGTTTGTTTGTTTTTGGAAACCAGGGATCAGAATCAGGAGAGATGAGCAGGAAACTAGCTTTGGGACAGTCCATCCCTCCAATCCAGTCTTTACGTGCAGCAGGGATAGTAGAGTCTAAACACTGGATAGAGGGGTCATTTGGTCCTAGAAACAAATACACCACCCAGGGGCTGTGTCAGAAATAAAAACTGTGTAAATACAAGTGAGAAACAAAGTGAGCAGAAAGATCCCACCTGCTTGAAAACAAGGTTGTGAATTATAACATGAAGGAGCAGTGAATCACAGGGAACTTCAACATTGTGTTGACTACCTGAAAAGAAACAGACATGCCAGGCAGAATAGTGGAGAGGAGTCTTAAACCAGCCCCCATGGGCCATTGAAGCTCCACTGAAGCAAATGACCTCCACTACTTCACTTTTTTATTTTTTATCTTTTACTTAAAAAACTAACTTCTTTTTCTCACTTTATTTTACTTTTTTATTATATTTTTAAATATTATTATTACTATTAATGCCCCAGTGCACAAAATTCATACATGGGGGAGGGGGATTCCCTCAGTCCAGCCTGAACACTCTCCAATTTGGGACCCCTTTGGAGATGTCTGACTGCCGGTTGGACATCTCTCTCACAGTCTGAGACCACTGGCTCCTAACTGCTCACCTGCCTGCTCCTGATTGCCCCTAACCTCTCTGCCTGCCTGCCTGATCGCTCCTAACTGCTTCTGCCTGCCTGACCACCCCTAATAACCCTCCCCTGCCAACCTGATCTCGCCCCCAACTGCCCTCCCCTGCCAGCCTGATCTTGCCCATAACGTCCCCCCTGCCAGCCTGATCTTGCCCATAACGTCCCTCCCCTGCCAGCCTGATTGCCCCCAACTTCCCTCCCATGCCAACCTGATCTTGCCCACAAAGGCCTTTCTCTATCGGCCTGATCTTGCCCCCAACTTCTCTCCCTGACAGCCTGACCCCCCCCATAAATGCCTCTGCCTACCTGATCACTCCTAACCTCTCTGCCTGCCTGCCTGCCTGATTGCTCCTAACTGCGTCTGCCTGCCTGCCTGCCTGACCAATCCTAACTGCTCTCCCCTGAAGGCCTGATCTCACCCCCAATGCCCTCCCCTGCTACCTGGTTGCCCCCAACTGCTCTCCCTTGCCAGCCTGATCCCACCCTCAACTGCCTTCCCCTGCCGGTCTGATTTTGCCACAACTGCCCTCGCCTGCTGGCCTGATCACCCCTAACAGCCTCTGCCTCTGCCCCCCACTACCATGGCTTTGTCCAGAGGAAGTCAGACATCTGGGAGATGGCTGGTTAACATGGTCTAATTAGCATATTACCCTGTTATTAATATAGATAGATTATATTGGATAGGATTGATTAAATGGGGGGGAAAGCCTTTTTCATCAAGAGGAGATGCTCTTGACAGACAAAAAGACATAATCCCTATATCTGGACTGATAGGCAGCCATATGCACTATACTGTCAATCCGGTCATAAAAAAATTGAACCGCTTTCTTACACCTTACACCAAATAGCTGTTGCCATTAAAACCTCTCCTCAGCCCTAACCTTAGGTTCTGCCTTTGCAGTTCACCCAGATTAAGTTCTGATTTGTTGGTTTCTATGCCAGAATTAGAAAAAGAGCAACAAGAAAAGCCCAGCATAAGCAGAAGGAAGAAAATAATAAAGATCACAGTGGAAATAAATGACATAGAGACCAAAATTAAAAAACTATACAAAAGATCAACAAAACCAAGAGCTGGTTCTTTTAAAGGATAAACAAGATTGATGAATCTCTAGTCAGGCTCACCAAGAAGCAAAAAGAGAGGACACAAATAAGCAAAATCAGAAATGACAGGGGTGAAGTAACAACCAATCCCACATAAATACAAAGGATTATGAAAAAAAAATACTATGAACATCTTTTTCAACAAAATAGACACCCTAGATGAAATTGACATATTCTTAGAAAAATACAAGCTCCCAAACCTCAATCAGGAAGAAAAATAAAAACCTGAATAGCACAATAACTACCTAAGAAATTGAAACAGTGATCAAAAATCTTCCAGAAAACAAAAGACCTTGTCTGGATGGCAATACAGGAAAGTTCTACCAAACATTCAAAGAACTAAAACCTATCCACCTCAGAATATTCCAAAAAATTCAAGAGGGAGGCACACATCCAAGTTCTTTCTATGAAGCCAGCATTACCCTAATTCCAAAACTAGATAAAAGACACTACAAGGTTTTAGAGGAAGAAAAAAATGGCGGCAGAACAGAGGGATGCGATCTGAATCTTTTGCCAGGGCAGACGGAGGGAGCAGCGGAGGGTGGTGCAGGGAGTGTTTGTTGGCAAATTGGGGGACAGTTGTGCTCCGGGAGAAGGTAGGGGACTACTGGACTGGCCTCCCCTGACCGAGCAGCCCTAATGCTGCTGGGTTCTCTTGCGGAGCCACCGGCTTGGAGGCAGACCACAGCATCCCTCCGTGGTCTGCCACAGGGAGTTTTACCAAACATTCAAAGAACTAAAACCTATCCTCCTCAGATTACTCCAGAAAATTCAAGAGGATGGAACACTTCCAAGTTCCTTCTATGAAGCCAGCATCACCCTAATACCAAAACCAGATAAAGATGACACAAAGAAAGAGAATTACAGGCCAATATCCCTCATGAATATAGATGCCAAACCCCTCAATAAAATTTTAGCAAATCGGATCCAGCAGTACAACAGAGAGATCATACACCCTGACCAAGTAGGATTTATCCCAGTGATGCAAAGATGGCATAATATTCACAAATCAATAAACATAATATATCACATAAACAAATTGAGAGATAAAAATCACATAGTCATATCAATTGATGCAGAAAAAGCATTTGACAAAATCCAACACCCTTTCTTGATAAAAACTCTCAACAAGATGGGAATAGAAGGATCATACCTCAACATAATAAAAGCCATATATGATAAACCTACAGCAAACATCATATTCAATGGGCAAAAACTAAAACCATTTCCCCTAAGAACAGGAACAAGAAAGGGATGCCCACTCTCACCACTCCTGTTCAACATAGTACTGGAAGTATTAGCCATTGCAATTAGACTAGAAGAAGAAATAAAAGGCATTCAAATTGGAAAATAAGAAGTAAAGCTATCCTTATTTGCAGATGACATGATATTGTACATAAAAAACCTGAAAGACTCCATAAAAAAAAACTAATAGACTTAATAAATGAGTTCAGCAACATAGCAGGCTACAAAATTAACACCAAGAAATCTATGGCATTTCTATACACCAATAATAAACTTACAGAAAGAGAGACTAAAAAAGCAATCTCATTTACCATGACATGAAAAATATTAAGATACCTAGGAATAAACTTAACTAAGGAGGTAAAAGACCTATTCATGGAAAACTACAGGACACTAAAAAAAGAGAGGAAGATGTAAACAGGTGGAAGAACATATCATGTTCATGGATTGGGAGAATCAACATCATTAAAATGTCCATGCTACCCAAAGCAATCTATAAATTTAATGCACTCCCCATTAAAATACAATGGCATATTTCACAAACCTAGAAAGAACTCTCAAAAAATTTGTCTGGAATAAAAAAAGACCCTGAATAGCCATAACAATCATGAGAAAGAAGCACAAAGTTGGTGGGATTTCAATACCAGATTTCAAGCTGTATTACAAAGTTACTGTTCTCAAAACAGCCTGGTACTGGCACAAGAACAGACATATAGACCAATGGAATAAAATAAAGATTCCAGATATCAACCCAAACCACTATGCTCAATTAATATTTGACAAAGGAGGCATGAACATAAAATGAAGTCAAGGCAGTCTCTTTAAAAAATGGTGTTGGAAAAATTGGACAGATACATGCAAAAAAATGAAACTTGACCACCAACTTACACCATATACAAAAATAAACTCAAAATGGATACAGGACTTAAACATAAGATGGGAAACCATAAAAATACTAGAGGAATCCACAGGCAGAGAAATCTCAGACATAGCCAAAAGAACTTCACTGATACTGCTCCTAGGACAATGGAAGCTAAAGAGAAAATAAACAAATGGGACTACATCAAAATAAAAATCTTTTGCACAGCTAAAAAAACCATCAACAAAACAAGAAAACCCACTGTATGGGAGAACATATTTGCAAATGTTATCAGTGATAAAGGTTTAATCTCAAGCATCTACAGGCAACTCATACAACTTAAGAAAAGGAAGACAAATGATCCAATAAAAAAATGGGCCGCGACCTAAATAGAATCTTTTTGAAATAAGACAAAAGGAAGGCCCAGAGACATATGAAAACATGTTCAAAGTCACTAATTATCTGAGAGATGCAAATCAAAATGACAATGCAGTACCATCTCACACCTGTCAGAATGGCTTTCATCAACAAATCAACAAACAGCAAGTGCTAATGAGGATGTGGATAAAAAGGAACTCTCGTGCACTGCTGGTGGGGTTGTAGACTGGTACAGCCACTGTGCAGAACAGTATGGAGTTTCCTCAAAACTAAAAATGGAACTCCCATTTGACCCAGTGATTCCACTTCTAGGAATATATCCCAAGAAACTAGAAACACCAATCAGAAAGGATATATGTACCTCTATGTTCATAGCAGCACAATTTACCATAGCTAAGATTTGGAAACAGCCTACGTGCCCATCAGCAGATGAGTGGATTAAAAAACTTGGCCTCTCATGCACAACATCTACACTATGGAATACTACACTGTGGTAAAAAAGAAGGAGCTCCTACCATTTGCAACAATATGGATGGAGCTGGAGAGCATTATGCTAAGTGAGATTAGCCAGGCAGAGAAAGATAAATATCACATGATCTCACTCATTTGTGGATTATAATGAACAGAATAGATTGATGAATAAGAATGGATCCAGAGATGGAGAACAATCCATCAGAATGTCAAACCTCAAGGTAAGTGCCAGGTGGTGCGAGTAAGGGGGAAGTCAATATATTTGAACTCTTGAACTAAGGTAAGTAATTTGTGTTTTTACATCCCTGAGAAAGTTTATAAAAAGCTATTTAAAAATTGGCAGCTAGTTTGAGACTGAATTGACATGGCCTAGAGCATGTCATCTCCTATGGACACCAGTCCTTAGGCTAGGCCCCCCTTAACTCTCTGTGACACCATAATACCCTTACATTATATTAATCTACAATGTCATTATAATTTTTTATATTTGACAACAGCATATTGTTCAATTATCCCAAAGAAAATACAAATAATTCTTTGAATGTTTGGCAGCAATTACAAAAAAAAAGACAGGAAAGGAATTAATCCCTTTCAGAAGGAATTAAGGCACTGGGAAGGCACTTGAGCATTCTATATTGGCCCCTCTTGCCCTTTTTGCCAAGAGGGACCCTCTTCTCAAAATTCAAGTGCAGACAGCTGTTGCCTGAGCTTGCAGTTCAAGCTGAGGTTGAAGCCTCTGGGTGGCTGACACCATGGATCTGTCTCTCGCCCAATGGTGTGAGCTGGCCCTCCCTGGAGAAGAAATCTGAGTCTCCCAAGTTATGTGATCAGTAACGGGACCCTGCCAGCAGGCAAAGGGATCACAAAGCAGGGGTTGGGCATGGAGGCCACGGAGGCATAGAAGACCAAGGAGACAGAACTGAACCTCACATCACCCTGCTTGGCCCAGAGGATGGCTGGTTAGCCAGAGGTGGGTAAGATTCCTCAGGGAAGGAACAACCTAAGACAGGCAGAGTCACAGAGGGGCCATTAGAAGAGAACTTAAAGGTCAACAGAGGTGGGGCACAGACCCTCACCACCCTAACCTTGCATGGGCCTGAACTCTCACCCCTTCTGAGAGAGGTCTCCTGCCCCCACAGCTGCTTCACCTCCCATGCACAGCTCAAATCGGGACCCAGGGTACAGACAGAGACTCAGCCAGCAAAACAGCTGCCCTATATCTAAATCCAATCTAGTATCAGGAATGCTCAGGGCCTACTCAAGAATGCAAAAAATCCTTTCCACTAATATTTACAACATAAACTAAGATTATTGTTTGAGTATTAAATTCGACAGTAAAATAGTAATCAAGTTTTCAGATTAATTTAAATTGGCCAATTGAAATAAGTGAACAAGCAAGAAAATTTAAGTGTATTGACAAAAAGCTGTTCTTAAAATATTAACTAAAATTTCTATTAGTAGTTCATCTCTTCGTAAAATTGCCTAACATGCAAAGAACCTAAAGCAGTCATATTTTTGTGCAAAAATTAAAATTTAAAGTTACCAAGACTGCAATATAAAATTCCCAAAAGCCCCCATTAATAAAAAGGGGGAATAGTGGGGGAATATCATGTAAGGAAAAATATCCTGTAAGTAAATTACATCTAGAAAATTCTTACTCCAGAAAATTAATTTCCATTTTAATGCTAACAGCAGGACACCCATGAAAAACACACATGGTGTCAAAATAAGCCAAAGGAAAATCAATTGGGCAAAAATAGAAAGAATCTCAAGTCTAATTTACAGAAAAGATCCCTTTATTAACTTTTGGTCAAGAATATGTTTGTATATTTTCAGAAAACAACTCCAAGACCATATGGATTCCTGCAACAAAGAGGAACTGACAGATCTGTTCCAACTGTGAAGATAGTCCAGAGATGGAAGACACTGATGACTCCTTGCCATTCTAGCAGTCAGCAGCTGTGCATCGCTGCAGGCTGCCCAGGTCCAAACCAGAGAGGGTGGAACCTGCATTGCCAGCATATGTCCACCATCCAGATACCATTGCTGACATGTACACATAAGAAACTATTTGACATTGAAACTGGGACTCAGAACTGTTGGATGTTGAAACTGAGACTCAAAGATTTTTTTTTGTTCTTATATATTTATTTCCAGTATGTAGATGCAAGATTTTTTTAAGAAACGAAACAGGGGGAAAAGATTGATACAGAGGCAAAGAAGCATTGAACAGACTGTCAAACTACAGTGGGAAGAGAGTAGGGGGCGGGGGCTGTAAGAGATCAACCAAAGGACTTGTATGCATGCATATAAGCATAACCAATGGATACAAGATACTGGGGTGGTGTGGGGGGGGGGCAGGTGAGGGCATGTTTTGGGGGTTAGGGGAGGCTGTGGGTAGGTCAATGGGAGGAAAAAAGGAAACATATGTACTACGATTTGTAATACTTTAAAGAATAAAAAATAAATAAAAATAAAATAAAATAAAACACCACAAAAAAAGAGAACTGCAGGTCAATATCTTTGATGAACATAGCTGTTAAAATCCTCAACAGAATTCTAGCAAATTGGATCATACATCATGACCAAGTGGGATTTATTTTGGGAATGCAAGGATGGTACAATATCCACAAATCAATAAATGTGATACATCACATAAACAAATTGAGAGACAAAAATCAATAAACATATCATTTGATACAGAAAAAGCATTTGACAAAATCCAACATCCTTCCTTGATAAAAACTCTCAGCAAAGTCAGAATAGAGAGATCATACCTCCACATAATAAAAACTTTACATGACAAACCTACAGCCAACATCATCTTCAATGGGAAAAAACTAAATTCATTTTCTCTAAGAATGGGAAGAAGACAGGGATGCCCACTTTCACCATTACTGTTCGATATAGTACTGGAAGTGCTAGCCAGAGTGATCAGACAAGAAGAAGAATTAAAAGGTATCTATATTGGAAAAGAAGAACTAAAACTGTCCTCATTTGCAGATACTGTATATAGATAATCACAAAGACTCTATCAAAAAAACTGCTAAACCTAATAAATGAATTCAGGAATGCAGCAGGATACAAAATTAACAGCCAGCTCTAAGACCTTTTTATACACCAATAATGAACTCACAGAAAGAGAAATAAAAAAAATAACCTCATTTACCATTACACTAAAAAATTAAGATACCTAGGAATAAACTGAACTAAGAACATAAAAGACTTTTACTCAGAAAAATACAGGGCATTAAATAAAGAGATAGAGGAAGGACAAACAAATGGAAGAACATACCATGTTCATGGATTAGTAGAATCAACATCATTAAAATGTCCCTAATACCCAAAGCAATCTACATATTCAATCCAATCCCCATTAAAATACCAATGGCATATTTCAAATATCTGAAACAAACTCTCCAAAAACTCATCTGACATAAAAAAAGACCCCAAATAGATACAGCAATCCTGGGAAAGAAGAATAACTTTGGAGGGATCACAGTACCAGATAGCAAGCTATATTACCATGCCATCATTCTCAAAACTGCCTGGTACTGGCACAAGAATAGACCTATAGATCAGTGGAACAGAACAGAGAACCGAGAAATTGACCCAAGCCATTACGCTCAATTAATATTTGACCAAGGAGGCAAGAGCATACAATGGAGTTAAGAGAGTCTATTCAATAAATGGTGCTGGAAAATTTGGTCAGATACATGCAAAAAAAAATGAAACTGGATCACCAACTTACACCATACACACACACACACACACACACACACACACACACAAAACCTCAAAATAGCTAAAGGACTTAAATGTAAGACAGGAAACCTTAAAAATCCTATAAGACTCCACAGGCAAGCAAAATAGCAGACATATGTCATAGCAATATCTTTACAGACACAGCTCCTAGGGCCATGGAGACCAAGGAGAAAATAAACAAATGGGACTACATCTAAATAAAAGGCTTCTGCACAGCAAAAGAAACCATCAACAGAACAATAAGAAAGCCCACTGCATTCGAGAACATATTTTCCAATGCCATTTTAAATAAGAGTTTACTAGTAATTTCCAAAATTTACAGAAAACTCATACAACTTAACATAAGAAATATAAACAATCCAATAAAAAAAAATGGGCAAGAAGGTGTGAGAACATTTAAGATCTGCTCCCTAAGCAACTTTCAAGGATATGATACAGTATCATCCTATATAATAAAATGGTAATATTCAAATTGACCCTAATGGCAGAATGGTGGGGAATGACCAGTCGCTATGACACACACTGACCACAAGGGTCAGACGCCCAATGCAGGAGCTGCCCCCTAGTGGTCTGAGAGCTCCACTCAGCTGGCTGACAGCTGCAAGTGCAGCAGCAGTGGCTGGAGCCTCCTTAGCAGCACTAAGAATGTCTGGCCTAAGCCACAGTTGGATATCCCCCAAGGGCTACTGCACTGCCAGAGGGATGTCTGACTACTAGCTTCGGCCCGTTTCCCTGGGGTGCGGGCCTAAGTCAGCAGGTGGACTTAGGGGTTCCTGAGGGGTCCCGGACTTCAAGAGGGCACAGGCTGGGCTAAGGGACACCTCCCTCCAGAATGAACAAATTTTCATGCACCAGGCCTCTAGTCTACATTAACAAAAGAGAAACATGCAAGTTGACTGTACCTTCATGACGCCCACCAGCCAATTGGGAGTGACTATGCAAATTAACCCAACAAAGATAGCTGGTTAATTTGCAAATGCAGGTGCCAAACAGCCAAGGGCGTGGCAGGATGCTTTCGTCATAGCCATGGCAATGATGCAGACATTCTGCAACATCTTAGCAGCTCCAGGCTTCTGGGCAGTGTGGGAAGGCAGAAAGGCGTCTCCAGGCCGGAGTGAAGGTGGTGCCAGCAGCCAGGGGAAGGAAGTCCAATTCTTGCACAAATCTTCATGCATTGAGCCTCTGGTTAATTATAATCACCATGATGTACATTAGATGCCCACAACTTACTCACCTTAGGACTGAAAGTTTGTACCCTTTGTCCAATATCTCCCCATTTCTCCCAAGCCCTAGTCCATGGTAACCACCACTCTACTCTCTGTTCCTGAGTTTGGCTTTTTTAGATTCCACAATTAAGTGGGAACATACTATATTTGTTTTTCTGTGATTGACTTATCTCATTTAGCACAATGCCATAAAGACTCATCCACGTTGCAAAGGGCATGACTTCCTTTTTTCTCTTGGCTGAATAACAGACATGAGATAGAAACAGAGACAGCACACTTTCTTGATCTGTTCATCCACTGAGGAGTACTGACATTGCTTCTGTGTCCTGGCTATCATGCATAATGCTTCAATGAACATGGGAGTGCAGATACCTCTGTGAGATATTGATTTGATTTCCTTCAGATTTATACCCAGAAGTGGGATTGCCATATCATAAGATAGTTCTATTTTTATTTTTTTTAGGAACTTCCATACTGTTTTCTACAGTGGCTGTACCAATTTATACAATCCCCCCAACAGTGCACAGGGTTCCCCTTTCTGCCCATCTTCTTCAGCACTTGTTTTTGTTTTTTTTTTTTTTTTTGTCTTTTTATAACAAACATTCAAACAGGTGTGAGGTGATCATCTGTATGTGGTTTTGATTTATAATTCCCTGATCATTAGTGACGTTGATCATCTTTTCATGTACCCGTTGGCTATATGTATGTCTTCTTTGGAAAATGTCTATTGAAGTCCTCTGCACATTTTAATTGTATTTCTCTTGCTTTTGAGTTGTATAGATTTCTTATATATTTCTGATATAAACCCTTATCATATATATGGTTTACAAATATTTTCGGTCATTCAGTCAGTTGCCTTTTCATTTTACTGATGGTTTCCCTTGCTATGCAGAACTTTTTAGTTTGATGTAGTCCCAACTGTTTGTTTTTGTTTCTACTGCTTGTGCTTTTTAACTTTACTGCATAATTTGAATATTTTAGAGAAAATTATTTTAAAATTAATTTTAGATTTTTACATTTGATTTTATTTACTCAATAAAAGTATATTTATGTTTTACATAATCTCAATACAGTTTAGATATAATTATATTTTATTTTTAATCCTCCACTTATTGAGAATGAGTATAAGTGGAGATTGTTTTAGAATTAAAAGTTATAATATTTGTATGTGGTTTTGATTTATATGTGGTTTTGATTTTTATGGATACAACAGAAAAGAAAATGATTGAAAAATTAAAAATTTTCAAAGAAGCAATTGGCTTAAATATTTAAATGTTAAAACTGAAAATGATCAGGCTTCTGGAGAGTATAACCTAAATAAAATTCATGAACAGAACACAATTCTTTATTTAATGAAGATTCAATTACTGATCAAAGCACTAAAAATGAATAAGAAAAATCTCCACATCAAGTCCAAGATCTGAACTGGTAAGATTAAATCCCAGGAACTTCATATTCCAAATAAATCCAACCAAATTTTATAATTTTCTGATATTCACTCACATAAAATTATAACATTATAGCCCTGGCTGAGTGGCTTGGTGGGTTGGAACATGATCCTGTGCACCAAAGAATTGTGAGTCAGTCCTCAGTTAGGGAGTGTAGGGGAGGCAACTGATCAATGTTTCTCTCTCTCACTGCCTCTTCCTTCCTATCTCTTTAAAGTAAACAAAAACATTCTTGGGTGGGGATTAAAAAATAACATTACACATTTTTCTTTTACCATTACATAAATATATTTGTCAAGGTAGGAGAGTAGATCATATTTTATTTAACAGGCTGTTACCTCAACTTATAACTTTTAAGTACATACGCATTTGCTATGAGGGCTCCATTTGTATTCTGCCCCGGCCTCATGGTATAAAATATACTTTGATTCATTCAAATAATAAAAAAGTATGCGAACATTAAAAATTAATTTTGAATACTATTTTTCCAAGAAACATATTCAAGATGCAATATTAGCTAAATAAGAAAGAATCACTACTCTAAATATTCTATACATAACTATACAGCAAGAGGAGACTTTAAGAGAACTAAAGGTATTATGACGTAGCCATGGCGTAGTTGAATGGGCATCATGGATCATTTTTATTTACAGCATTTTCCATTTGTGCAGACAATAAGCCATTACTTAGATAATAAAAAAGCAATAATGTTTTTAAAATAACAGAGTAAAGCATAGTTCTCTCCATGTCTCCAAAGTTCTCATGTTCATATTTACATCATACAGAACCATGACCATATGATTCTTTTGGAATAAACTGTACTTTCTATATATCTAGACTCATGATTTGTGGGACATATGCTGGGCTACTTTTCCAGTGATGATGAAAGTTTTGCATAGATCATGTCATTGATGGCAAAACTAAATGTGAGTAAAGTGGGTGGCTTGGAAAAGGGAAATGAGAATAGCCACAGAGCTCCAACTCAAGATCCCACCCCTATTCGTGCCAATTTCTAATGCCGGGAGCCCACAAGACATGGCAGTCCTTTTGGAGAAGTATAGCCAGACTGTCCCTCAATATACAACAGAGGCTTGTGGATGATGATGGTGACAAGGATCATACAGATAGTGATGCCTAACTTCTTCCAGAATGTCTTCATTGGGGGAATAAAGAGTTTCTTAATAGACCAGATTTTTCCTTGTCCTTCTTACAAACTATGAGAATAAAAGGTAAGTAAATTGCACACTGTAAACCATAATTTATTCAGTAAACCATAATTACACTTTGTCACCTTAACCCTTTCTGAAAAGTTCCAGATTGATAAGGAGATAGTATCAACAAGTGCCTCTCTCTTCCTTACATGCAGGAGCATGTTGAACATGTGATATTAATATAGTAGTCAGGTTCAGGGTATGCTATATGCTGAAAGTAAAAGAAGATAAATTTAGTCTGTATGATGCTCATCCTCATGACCAAAGGTGCTACTGACTCTTGCCTGTGATGGGATTACAGCAGCAACAACTTATTTGAAAAACATTATCTGCACATTGTAAGAATAGTGCCTGAGATGTCTTGTAGAGAGTTCCATTACATAGTTTATAATGCCTACTATGAGAAATTGCTATTGCAATACTGTTACTGCCAGATCACAGTAATAG
The DNA here is from genome assembly GCA_027563665.1 of Antrozous pallidus. Lineage (NCBI taxonomy): Eukaryota > Metazoa > Chordata > Mammalia > Chiroptera > Vespertilionidae > Antrozous > Antrozous pallidus. Next base: position 16,870,964 of record CM050513.1, read on the forward strand.
TATGCAGCAGGTCACAATGTTCAGAATTTATCCACATTTACCACACCTAATCAAGGAGAATTTTGCTACTATTCTCAATACAGACTGCTTATGCAAGCTTCCTCTAAGATTATTTCCCAAATCAAGAAATATGATATGATTTGTAAATTTCCTAAATGTTTCAGAATTAATATTATTTCTGTATGGTATAAGCCAGTTTGTGATGCAAAATACTAAACAAATTTTAAGTTTGAGAAATGTTCAAAAGAGATTGATCAACTCCTGAATTAAGAGTTCATCACAATATTACTGACTATATTCCCTATGCTGAACATTAAATCCCCAAGACTCATTTTATAACTGGAAGTTTTTACATCTTAATCCCCTTCACCTATTTCACCCAATCCCAACTTCTCTTCATCCCTCTAGTAACCACCATATTCTTTCCTGTTTCTATGAGTCTGCTCCTGTTTTGTTTTTGTTCATTTTGTTTTTTAGAGTCTACATTTAAGTAAAATCATACAGTATTTGTCTTTTGCTGTCTGACTTATTTCACTTAGCATAATACCTTCTAGATCCATCCCTGTTGCTGCTTATGGCAAGATTTATTCTTTATATGACTGAGTAATATTCCATTGTTTATAAGTACCATATCTTTCTTATTCATTAATTTAGCTATGAACACTTATGTTGCTTCCATATCTTGGCTTTTATAAATAACTAGAGGCCTGGTGCATGAAATTTGTGCTCAGGGGTTGGGGAGTGCCCCTCAGCCCAGCCTTCACCCTCTCCAATCTGGGACCCTTCGAGGGATGTCACAATGAAGGACTGCTGGCTCCCAACTGCTTGCCTCCTGCCTTCCTGATTATCCCTAACCACTTCTGCCTTCCAGCCTGATCACCCCCTAAGCACTCCCCAGCCATCCTGATTGATGTCTAACTATTCCTCTGTCAGCCTTTTTGCCCCAACTTCCCTCTCCTGCCAGCCTGTTTGCTCCCAATTTCTCTCTTCTGCCAGCTTGGTTATCCCTATCTGCCCTCCCCTGCAGGCTTGATTGCCCCCAACTGCCCTCCCTTGCAGGCCTGGTCCCTCCCACTGCCCTCCTCTGCTGGCCATCTTGTGGTGGCCATCTGTGTCTACATGAGGGCAGCCATCTTGTGTGTTGGAGTGATGGTAAATTTGCATATTACTCTATTAGCTAGGATAGAAGCCTGTTGCATGGGTGGGGGCCAGCTGGTTTACCCTGAAGGGTGTTCCAGATCAGGGTGGGGGTTGCCTTGGGCCATGGGGCAGCCTGGGCAAGAGGCCTGTGGTAGTTTGCAGGCTGGCCATGCCCCCCAGTGACCCAAGGGGAGGCCTTGGTATCTGGGATTTATCTTCCACAATTGAACCTTTGTAGCCTGGAGCAAAGCCAAGCCTTCTGCTCCCTCCGAGGCACCAGCTGTTTCTGTTGGGGTTTATTTATCTTCTATAACTGAAATTTGGTAGCCTTAATCAGAGGCCTGGGCCTGCCAGGGTGTGGGGAAAGCTTGGCTTCCTCCATCGCCAGGGAAACTCAAGCCTCCCTTATGCTCTCTCCATGGCCACCGCCACCATGGTTGGGGTTAATTTGCATACATCTTCCTGATTGGCTAGTGGGCGTGGCTTGTGGGTGTAGAAGTGATGATTAATTTGCATATTACTCTTTTATTAGATGGTATTCTGCAGTAAACCTAGAGGTGCATAAACCTCTTCAAACTTGTTTGTTTTTTGTTTCCATTTTCTTCAGATAAGTATCTAGATATGAACTGGATAAATTGTATGATCATTCCATTTTTAATTGTTTGAAGAACCTCCATACTGCTTTCCATAGTGTCTGTACCAACTTACATTCCCCCTAACAGTGTACAGGATTTGCTTCTCTCTACATCTTCACTAACATTTGTTACTTTTAGTTCAATTAAACAAACTTGTAACTTTAATTATATTTTAAAAATTTAAACAAATTTGTAAGTAACTAATATTTAAATGTACAAGATATTAACTTTCAAAGTTTTGAAATTAAAGAGTATTTTAAAAATAGCTAATTAAAATGTTAACATCAAATTACCTAAGAAGTTTTGTAAAAATCTAATAATGTGCAAATAAAGATGGACACATAAACTGAATGTCTTTAAGCAAGTCTCTAAAATAAAAGATTGTGTCAATAGAGTTGTCTTCTAAGCAGCTCTAGCCTGGGTGGGGACTGCCCAGCCCTTGGACTTCAAAAAGCCTTCAAAATCATTTCGTCTGGCCCTGCCAAAGCATTAGGAATGAGTTAATTAAATGTCTGGCCAAATATAGCAGGCTAATCTTTAAGTTGATAATTTTGTATGGCCCACAAATGATGTTATAAATATCCAAATGGCCCTTGGCAGGAGAAAAGATTCCTCACCCCTGAACTATTGGATGTTCTAGGAATTAATAATTTTTGCTATTTTGACATAAAAAGAGTGAGGTCATCTCTTCAATTTACTGAGTACTATCTGTAGGGCACCATTAAGATAACTATATCACTAAAGACTCTTGCTTCTAAGTATTAATTTAGTTATTCTTATTATTATTTAGTTTACAATGCTAGAGTAAATATAAACATTTTGTTTTTACCAACAATACTAGAATTCTCTTTGTAACAATCACAACTTCAAGAACTGTCTAGTTAGCCAACATAATGGTTCATTTTGTGTGTCAATGTGGCTGGGCCAAGTTGTCCACTTTTTGGTCAAACACTAGTCCAGCTGTTGCTATGAAGGTATTTTTAGATATAATTAACATTTAAATCAGTGGATTTTGAGTAAAGCAGATTACCCTCCATAATGTGTGTGGGCCTCATCCAATCAGTTGAAGGTTTTAAGAGAAAAGACTGAGGCTCTTTAATGAAGATGAAATTCTGTCTCCAGCCAGCTTTCAGACTCAAGCTGCAACTCTACTCTTTCCTGAATCTCCATCCTATCAACAGGTGGATAGGAGTGGAAAATGTGCTGGAAAACCAAGTGACTACAAACAACAGAAACTGAGCTGCTGACTGGTGGCCTCACTGAATTGGGCCTGGGCACTGAATGGGCCCCTGCTATCTCTGCAGGCTCTAAAGAGGATCAGGTTACAGAAAATCTCTGCCAAAGGTAAGGAAGTGTAACACTGATAAGAAAGACTATAGGAAGGCAGATAGTGAATCACAACCACCCACTGAACCTCATTATGACACAGACATTGCAAGAGACTCTTCCCACTTTGTTACTAAAATGAAAAGTGACACACATTTGCCATAGGTTGGCAGCAATTACTGTGCTGCTCGTCAGCTAAAAGGAGTAATTGCACAACCTGCATATGTCTAAAATGGGAGCCACTTAAAAACTGAGAGGACATAGGGAGCCATCAGATTTACAGGCACAGCATGCGACCCTGCCAACATGAAGTGGGTTTAAGCTCAGGATGCAGTGATTCTGTTCAGAAATGTACAATCGAGAGAGGCTGTTACTAAGAGATCTGGGACCTCGCACATTTGGATTCTTCTAACCCCACACCAGGAATGCTTCCTATATGTGACTAATGCTCAGACAGACTGGAACATGGACCCCATTCACTGGAACATGGACCCCATTCACATGAGGCCTCCACAGCAATGCACAGAAAGTAGCCCCAGAACTGTTTGTCTCCAATAGCAATTGTAACTCTGTATAGACACACCTGTAGTTACTGTCATTTGAAATGTATTCACAAACTATTTGAGTATTTTCTAGATGCCAGGTACTACTTAGGTATTATGGCAACAACAGTGACCAAACAAAACTGGCAGCTTTGAGAAATGTTTCTCCAAAGAAGGCGTACAGCAAGGCAACAGATACATGAAAAGATCCTCAGGGATTACTAATCATCCAGAGAAATGTACAATCCAGTAAACTCTACTAATTTCTTTCTTTTCTCTCTGTTGTTCATATTGAACAAATTCTACTATTGTATCTTAATAATTCCTATTCAATGATCACTGATTTTTTTTCTCTGTCCCTTATATTATTCCCTTGAGCCCATCCATTCAGTTTTTTGCTTCAGTTTTGCTTTTTCAGTTCTACAATCTCCACTTGGTTCTTCTTTATATCTTCCACTTGTTTGTTGAGACTTTCTATTTTATTATTTGTTTTCTGTGTTTGTGATTGCTCTTTGAAACATCACTTGCTTATTGATATATAATTTAAGGACCATAAAATTCACCCTTTTAAACTGTACAAATCAGTAGTTTTAGCATAGCTACAAAGTTCTGCACCATCACCACTACCTAATTCGGAACACTTGTATCACTCCAAAATGAAACCCCATCTCCATTAGCAATGATTCATTTCCCTGTCAGCCACTAATCTACTTTCTGTCTCTATAGATTTGACTATTGTATACTTAGAAGTGGAATTGCTGGGTTATATGGTAACTCTACGTCTAACTTTTTGAGGAACTGACAGTTTACCGAAGTGCACCATTTCACATTCCCACCAGCAGGGGATGAGGGTTCCAGTTTCTGCACATCCCTCCCAACATGTTATTGCCTGTCTGTTTTATTCCAGCCATCCTAGTGGGTGTGAAGTGGGACCCCACTGTGGCTGTGATTTGTTCTTCCCCAATGACGTGGACATCACCTCATGTGTTGTTGAAGAATATTTATGATGGCTGCTCTAAAACCCTGAGATAATGCTCACATTTCTGTCACCTCAATGTTGGCATCTATCGATGCTGTTTTTTTCTTTCAGCTTGACATCTTCCTACTTCTTGCTATGACCAATGCTTTTTTATTAAAACCTGGGATTTGGGATATTACATTACGATGTTATGAGGACCTGAATCTTCGGACACTGCTCTGATAGAGAAAGTCAGGGTGAGGACACAGCCTTGTTACTTTACTGACAGGCTGGGCCATAAGTCCAGATTCCCTAGGTGGCTTCCAGTGAACTGCGGAAGAAGTGTGTGTCCCCATCATCACTGAGGGAGGTGAAAGCCAGGGCCTCCTCTGGCACACCCCAGTGGTGGGGCAATGGGGCCTGTTACTGCCAGGCCGGGCAGAGGTCCAGGCTCCTTACTCAGAAATCACCTGGCAGAGGTATCTGGGTGAAGTCAGGCTCCCACTTGGTCTTTGCTGGCATGGGTGGGAGTGGGGCTACATTTTTTCTATGGTGTTTGACTGAACACAGTGGTTATTGTCTAGGAGTTTTCTGTTTTGTTAACCTGCTTGTTCCTGGCCCTTGGGCTAAAAAAATGCTGGTTTTTGTGAGGGCTTTTTAATTTGCCCGTTGGCTGTTCTGGGTTGCCAGCTTCTTCTGCTCCTCATCTAAGATACATGACATCAGAACAAAACAATAACAAGGAATTCATCACTGTGCCATTCTCAGTTCCCTAGCTGGCCTGCCTTCTCTCTGCCTCTGAAAACCTTTTTGTGTGTGTTTTATATATGAAGTACAGAGCTTTTCATTGTTTAGTAGGAGAATAGGTAAAAATATGCCTATATCATCTTCCCAGAGTTAGAAGTCTTTTTAAAATTGCAACCTGTTGTCCTGGCTGGTGTTTCTAAGCGGTTAGAGCATCGGCCCATGCACCAAAGGGCTCCAGGTTTGATTCCTGGTCAGGGGCACATTCCTAGGCTGCAGGGTCTCTCCCTGTCCCCGACTGGGACACATGCAGGAGGCAACCAGTCGATGTGTCTCTCTCACGTTGATGTTTCTTTCTCTCCCTCAAACTCTCCTCCCTCTTTTCCACTCTCTCTAAAAAACAATGGAAATTAAACCAACCGAGATGGCTACAGTCACAGAGCAAGCAGCAGGCTTGGGTTTCCCCAGCAATGAATGAAGCCAGGCTTTCCACACACCCTGGCTGGCCCAGGCCTCGACTCAAGGCTACAAAGTTTCCATTAGTAGAAGATAAATAAATCCCAACAAAAATGGCTGTGGTCATGAAGCAAGCAGGAGGCTTTGCTCCGCTAAGGCTACAAAGTTTTAATTATAGAAGATAAATAAATCCCAGATACAAAGGCCTCTGCTTGGGTAACTGGTGGGGAGGGGGGAGGCATGGCCAGCCTGCAAACCACCACAGGGCCTTCACCCAGGCTGCTCCACACACCAAGAAAATCCCCACCCTGATCTGGGACACCCTTCAGTGCAAACAAGGTGGCCCCCACCCATGCTCCAGGCCTCTATCCTATCTAATAAAAGATTAGTATGCAAATTGACCATCACTGCAACATACAAGATGGCTGCCCCCATGTGGACACAAGATGGCTGCCACAACATGGCCAGCAGGGGAGGGCAATTGGGAAAGACCAGGCTTGCAAGGGAGGGCAGTTGAGGGCAATCAAGCCTGCAGGGGAAGGCACTTAGGGGTGACCAGGATGGCATAGGAGGGAAGTTGGGGGTGACCAGGCCTGCAGGGGAGAGCAGTTAGGGCAAACAGACTGGCTGGGGAGCAGTTAGGCATCAATCAGCCTGGCAGGGGAGTGGTTAGTGGGCATCAGGCTGGCAGGCAGAAGTGGTTAGGAGCAATCAGGAAGGCAGGCAGAGAAGTAGTTGGGAACCAGCAGTCCTACATTGATCAGGCCTAACTGGACAGTCAGACATCAAGGGGTCCCAGATTGAGAGGGCGCAGGCTGGGCTAAGGGACACACACCCCCATGCACAAATTTCATGAACCAAGCCTCTAATCCTATATAATAAAAGGCTATTACACAAATTGAGTGAATGGCGAAACATCCAGTTGCTATGATGTGCACTGACCAACAGGGGGCAGATGCTCAATGCAAAATCTGCCCCCTGGTGGTCAGTGCACTCCCATAGGAGAGCGCCACTCAGCCAGAAGCTGGGCTCATGGCTGGCGAGCACTGTGGCAGTGGCAGGAGCCTCCCCTCAGGGGAGTGGGCCTAAGCTGTCAGTCAAACATCCCCGGAGGGCTCCCAGACTACAAGAGGGCACAGGTGGACTGAGGGGCACGCCCCCCCCCCAAGTGCACAAATTTCGTGCATCAGGCCTCTAGTATCCTCTATAATAAAAAAGAAACATGCAAATTTGACCGTACCTTCACTCCTGATTGGAGCTACCAGCCAATCAAGAGCAGGGGCAGGGCCAAGTGGCACAAGCACTGGGCCCCAGAGATGAAAATGAAACTGTGGTGATGGAGAGCACCCAGCCCCCAGGCACTGTGCAGGGAAGCGGTGGCAGCAGCGGTGGTGGCGGCATCAGGGAGCGCCCAGCCCCCGGGTGCTATGAGCGGAAGTGGTGGCGAGCACCCAGCCCCTGGAGCCTGATGGTTGCAGGCAGCTGGGGCTGAGCTGAGCAAGGTGATGGCTGGGTGCCCAAGGCCTAAAGCCTCTGGCAAGGCTTTAGACCTTGGGCAGGCTGGGGGTGAGCCATCAGTTGGACATCCCCTGAGGGCTCCCAGTATGTGAGAGGGGGCAGGTTGGGTGAGGGACCACCCACCTCCAGTGCACAAATTTCATGCACCGGGCCCTTAGTGTGTGTGTGTGTGTGTGTGTGTGTGTGTGTGTGTGTGTGTATGTGTGTATGTGTGTGTGTGTGTGTGTGTGTGTGTGTGTGTGTGTGTGTGTATATATATATATATATGCCTAATATGCAAATTGTACACTCAGGAGTTTGACCAGGAGACCAGGAGTTCGATCACTATGACGTGCCCTGACCACCAGAGGGTGGTGCAGAATGAAGGAAGGCCCCTGGCTGACAGCTGGAAGGCCCTGATAGGGCCTGATCACTGGCCAGGCCTAGAGACCCTACCTGTGCACAAATTTTGTGCATCAGGCCTCTAGTTGTTAATAATGAACTACAACGTTTGCTAATGACTGATTACTTTAATCCTGTTGCGTTCATTTCCTTTATGCACCTTTCACACAGGTGCACCATTTCTCTCCACTAATACTAGCAGCAAATATTTTAGCCACTGATTGCCATGAATTAATCTTAGGCTGAATTGTTTGGTGTGCACAACAGGAAATATTTTGCTTTCAAAGAACAAGAAAAATAGGTTTATTTACATTATGCTTATTAATCTGTACAGTCATCAGTATCTGGTAAGTTAATATTCAAGAAAAAATATTAATTTTTATTAAAATGTTATTTCAGCCCTTTGTAGTCAGCATGTCTCTATCAAAATAAACCTATGTTTCTATGAAAATTGAAGGTTTATGTTTTTCTGCGGCCCACATAAACTTAAATCTTGTTTATTTGGCCCAGGTTAGCCTTTGAGTTTGACATGCTTGTTCTAGAGGACAACCTTCTTCCTCTCCACCCCAATACACCTTCTCCCCACCAGCTCATCCACCCAGTCTCCCCAGGACTGTTTCCCACACTCTCTCAATCACTCCTTCTCTCCCTTTCATCTTCAAGTTACAGTGTCTGTTTTGTGGGTGTTTTATTTTATTGGTTTTGTTTCCCATCCATGCACATTCCCCTAGAGCAGGAGTGGGGAACATCTGGCCCAAAGGCCGCATATGGCCTGTGGAATCATTTGGGCTGGCCCTGCTAAGGCATTGCTGGTGAGTTAATTAAATGTTTGACCAAATAAATATAGTAGGCTAATTTTTAATTTGATAATTTTGTATGGCCTCAAATGATGTTATAAATATCCAAATGGCTCTTGACAGGAAAAGGGCTCCCCATCCTGCCCTGGAATATGGGTCTTTGTTTTATATGTTTGCTACCCAGCAGTCATACCCCTTTCAACAAAATCCTTCCGACTTTTCATCTCTCCCATTCTACTGGATTCCCCTTCCTCTGAAAAGAGACTTTGGCTGTGAAAGTCTTGGTAGGATGCTCCACACGCAGGTGGGAAACCAGCACACAGCAGGGGGGGGGGGGCGGCATAGAGAGAACCAGCGTGTCTGGGCTGCTTCAGCCTCACCAAATGGATGTGGAAGGACTGACAGCCTGTGGTGGGCCAGAATCCATGGGAAATTACTGCCTGGGCTGATAGTAGGGTTGGCAAAGGCTGGTGAGAACTATGGCAGAAAAATCTAATGAATGAGCCAAGAAAATGCATTGATGTCTAGAGCAAAGCAAGGTGTTGAGCTTCTATGACAGCCAGAGCAGCGAGGAAGCATGCCGTCAGGTCCACGTGGCTGGGCTCCGGTGGGCCCTTCTCTTCAGGGACAGGTTAACTGGGTTGTGGGACTGGGCTAGGATGTGAGGGCGACAGAGTGTCAGCTAAAGCCTCACAGAGAAGGGCAGGAGGGAATAATGGAAGATGGGATCTGAAAGGAGATGGGGGGAAAAGTGATTGACTTAGAAATTAAGCCTTCATTTTAGCAGTGAAACCATTTCTTACATGAGCATCAATTTTTCAGACTATTCACCTAGAAAAACATAATATATATGGGTCACTCTGAGCTCCTCAGTTCACTCAGTCTTTTTATGGCAGCATCATTAAGCTATTTATAGTGAGCAATTAAAGATAGCCTAAGTGGGCCAGCATAATGCTATCTGGTGGCTCTGGCTGGGGTGCTGTAATGATAGCAATGAGCTAAAAGTTTTCCTTAAATGCCAGGTGAAACAAAGGTCTTCTCTAGAAACTTATAAACCTGCCTTGAGTTTGTATTTACATTTCACTTTTTACAGTCAATGTAATTATTCATGCAGTGCGTTATCCACTATGTGACCTACATTGTAGGAAACTTTTCAAAACTTATCAGTGCCAGCAAGTGGCTGCAGGTGGATAGAACATGTGTGGTAGGAGACAGTGTGAGAAAGCACAGATGGCACCAGCTTTGGACCCATAGAGGACCAGAGTCTAAATCAGGACTCCACAAGTAAACAGTGCACTGGAAAAGTCAGGCTCTTGAGCCTGTTTTCCTACCTGTGAAATCAGGACCTGTCAGCTTACTCTGTAATACTTTTTAATTGTGTGTGTGTGTGTGTGTGTGTGTGTGTGTGTGTGAGAGAGAGAGAGAGAGAGAGAGAGAGAGAGAGAGAGAGAGAGAGAGAGAGAGAGATTTATTGTTCTACTCATCCATGCATTCAATTGGTTGATGCTTATATGTGCCCTTACTGGGGATCGAATCTGCAATTTTGATGTATGGGGACAATGCTCTAACCAAGTACTTTTGTGTGGAGGGCGCCCCCAGGCAAGACACCTTGAGCATTCTTTAAATCTTTGTCAGCTGAATCCAAGGCGCCTGGCAAAGCCAAGTCTTGGAAAAAACACATTCACCAACAAGGCCAAATATGTTATCAGCTTGGCTTTAACTTTGCCTCAGGTGTCGGGGGAAAGGGCCTTGAAATGTAAATCCAGTCTTGCCCCAGGAATGGGGGAATGAATAGGGCCTGGGCCCATCAAAATTCCTTGGTCCTAATGTTGGAGAAACCCCTTTGTATTGTGGAATATAAATAAACTGCTGCTGTTTGGGTTTGAGATCCTGTCCCTCCATCAGAGAGAACAGAGACTCCACCCAGCCCCAGCTATCATTCTATTACTGCATCTTCTCTTCTATTCTTCATTTTTCTTAATCCCCAGCTCCTCTACTCAGAAACTGAACCCACACTTTATCTATGCTGGACATAGAAAAGAGAGGAAAACACTTATACTTTTGTATACAAAGTGCCTCGTGAATTTTGACATCTCTTTTAGGGACAGTCGACTGAGCACATGGCAATGAAATCAGGGTTCTGAGGAGAATTCTAGATACACCACTCCATTCCAACTACTCTCCAAGTGATCTTTCAAAGACAAACTCAGTCCCTATATGAGTGCCCACACTGGGATCCAAATGCTGATCATTTCCTTGTGACTTCAACACTCTCTCTCTTTCCTCACACATCTGCTCCAAATGACTGCACAAACATTGACGCTGCTCATGTTCTTGGAAGGCCACCCTCCTCCATGCTCCAAATCATGCCTGTGTTTCAGGGCCCCTGCAGATGAGACCTGCAGTCTTCAAGGAGATTTCCACTACCATATCTTCCAGAACCTCTCATATCAGCACTGACCATGTCCCTGCATTACAAGAATATTAATGAATAAGGAATATATCCTCACCCCTAACCCAGTCAAGTGTTTTCATGTAGAATGTGCTGCCAAAGCTCTAGGTGCATGGACTAGCAGGTGGAGAAAGTGATGGAAGACAATTTTGTTTTGCTTCTAGGACAGAAAACTTGAGCAGTCTATGTCATCTGCAAAGCTTTGAAATTAACTGACACAATGGGATCTTAACTCCACCATGTCAGCACTCATGCTGTGAAGCCATAAAACTTGTGACTCAACAGAGTGAAAAGGTAACTTACGAAAACGGGAGAAATTATATATCTATTAAAGGGTTAATATTCAAAATATATACAGAATTCCAAAAGTCAGCAACAACAAGAAATAATAATCCAATTTTTAAAATGGCAAAGGACAGACATTTCTCAAAAAAATATATACAAATCTCCAACAAGTATAAAAAAAGAAGCTACACATCACTAATCATTAGGGAAATGCAAATCAAAACCACAGTTAGATATCACCTCACATCCATCAAGTTGGCTACTACCAAAATAGAAACTAAGTACTGATAAGGATGTAGAGAGATGGGACCCTTGTGCACTGCTGGTGGAAATATAAAATGATCCAGCTGTGTAGAAGTTCCTCAAGAATTAAAAACAGAATTACCATATGATCCAAAAACTCCACTACTGGATTTGCATCCAAAGAATTGGAAGTAAGATCTTTGCACAGCCAAGTTCAAAGCAGCACTATTCTCCATAGCCAAAAGGGAACCAAGTGTCCACCAATAAATGTGGTGTTTACATACAATGGGATATCATTCAACCTCAAAAAAAGAGAAAATTGGGCACATGCTGCAACGTAGATGAACCTTAAAATAAGCTAGTCACTGAAGGATAAATGCCATGATTCCACCTCTGTGAGGTATCCAGAGCAATCAAATTCATAGAGACAAAAGTAGAATGGTGGTTGCCAGAGGTGGGGCAGGAGGAAATGGAGAGTTTGTGTTTAATGGGTACAGAGTTTCAGTTTTACAAAATGAAAAGAGTTCTAGAGATTGCTTACACAAGAATATGAATGAACTTCACACAGTACTGATCTGATACTTAAAAATGGTTATGATGATAAATTTTATATTATGTGTATTTGACCACAATTAAAACATTTAAAAACACTAAAAGATAAGAAGATGGGTGAGATAATGATAAGTTAGGCTGAAAACTGAGAGAGGCTGGGAAAAGTCAGAACACCCAGAATATATCTTGGGTCCCTAGGGACCAACGCAGAAGAGCATTGCCCATTAAAATGGGCCAAATCATAAGGAACAGAAACCTTGATTCCAGCTACTCAAAGTCAAAGCCAGGCTACACTCATCTGGGGAAGAAATGTTATTGTTCCACCCTAGGGAGGTCAACCTTCCCATTAAATGGGCAAAAGAGTCACTTGGTGCTCCAAAATGTGTGGCCAACAAAGTCATAAAGCATTCTCTGACATTTAAACAGATTAAAAGCAACAATTTCATGAGATTAATAGAGGCCTGGTGCACAAAATTTAGGGGAGAGGGAAGAGGTCCCTCAGCCTGGCCTGCACCCTCTCGCAATCCAGACTTGTTGGCTCCTAACCACTCTCCTGCCTGCCTGTCTATCTGCCCCTAACACTCACCTACCAGATTGATTACCCATAACCATTTGCCTGCCTGCCTAGTTGCCCCCAACCACCTCTGCCTCAGGCCCCGCCACTGCGATTTCACCCAGAAAGTCATCCAGAAGGATATCTGGAAGGTTGTTTGGCTGTCTGCTCTAAATAGCATATTATGCTTTTATACTATATAATAAAGAGGTAATATGCAAATTGACCATGACTCCAACACACAAGATGGCTACCCCCATGTAGTCAAAGATAGTTGCCACAAGATGGCCAGCAGGGGAGGGCAGTTGTGGGTGATCAGGCCAGCAGGGGAAGGCAGATAAGAGGGATTAGGCCTGCAGGGGAGGGCAATTGGGGGCAACCAAGCCAGAAGGGGAGGGCAGTTAGGGATGACCAGGCTGGCAAGGGAGGGCAGTTAGGGACAATTGTGTTGACAGAGGGCAGTTAGGGGCAATTGGGCTGGCAGGAAAGGGCAGTTAGTGTCAACCAGATTGGCAGAGAGGGAAATTAGGGGTGACCAGGCTGGCAGGGGAGGGCATTTAGGGGCAATCGGGCCAGCAGGCAGAAGTGGTTAGGAGCAATCAGGCAGGCAGGCAGGTGAGCAGTTGGGAGCCACCACTCCTAGATTGTGAAAGGGCAGTCAGACATCCCTTGAAAAGTCCTATATTGGAGAGGGTGCAGGCTGGGCTGAGGACACAACACACCCTGTGCACCGGGCCTCTAGTTATTATAGATAGGAATAAGCAATATTAAAATGAGAAAATGAACCTCAGAAGCCAACAGTCTAATTTCCTACCTTCTAGAGGATTCACACCTACTTACACCTGCATGAACGCTTCTAACTGTGGGCACTGTCAGTACTGAAGGAGACAGCCTGTTTTACTTCGGACAGCTCTGAAGACTGATAAAGTTCCTGAAAAGTTGCCTCCCTGTAACTTCTATTTCTTGGCCTGAGCCTTATCTTCTCAAAGCAGAGAGATGATTTTAAATTACTTAGGTGCTTTAGGATTGTTTGAAAACACTCGTATCCACCATGACATAACATATAATCTGCTTGGAGGTACACGCACACCACACAAGTCAGTAAACAGTCTTTTCATGCAGCAAGGCCAAAGTTCCTGCTCTGAAGAGCTTAGATTCTGGAGGACAGAGTAAAATTATTTTCCTAGTGAAAAACAGTTAACATCGTGATCAATACTCTGCCTGCAGTGTGCTCACTGTGAAAATAAACTGTCATCTTTGAAGAAGGAATAGATGGCCTATGAATTCTGTTTGAATTTCAAAAGAAAATTTCCCTCGAGGCTTACTCAATATACCTCAAACTAATTATAGTCTCAACCAACCCACTAAAATTTCCAATTGCCAAGAATAATAAGTTGCTCCTTTCATCCATTATATTGAACAAATATTGTAAAGTTGTTATTAAAGTGTGGGTAAAAATTTGACCATGTGGCAAATTCATACTATTTTTTTAAGAAAACAAAAAATGTTAATGGGTTCTACTTCTAAAAATCCTCTACTACTTCCTAGAAGAGTGTCATATATACAATTATTTATTAGTTTCCTTTCTCTAATGAAAGATATGAAACATAAAATTAAACAAAAAATTAACTTCTCGTGTTTTCCTTAAATGTACAGTTCTAAAATGTGAATTAAACACCTCTGGCAAAGCCTGCAGGTACTATAGTGCTGGATTCCTTGTGTACAAAGCATGTCCTAAAAGCTGATTTTACCCAGGAGGCTGCTTTGGGTCCATGATAAGAGCTCAATCATCATTTGCTTCCAGTAGCAGTCACAGACCTTTTTTTTTTTTTTTTTTTTTTTTTGTAAAAACTAAAAGATCTCATGTAACTTTGGTAGCTACTTTGAAGATATTTTTTTCTCAATGAATAATACACTCACATACATGTTGGCTAAAGTTAACTATTTTGGTACTTCATCAAAATAAAATCATAAAATTATTTTTACAAATATTATTCTCAAGCAGTTTCCTTCTATAAAATCAACACTGGCTCGTGCATTTCAGGCAATAGCCCAGCCCCTGGTCTTTAATTAAGTCCCTGGTGGCTTAAGCACCATTAAGCACTGGGGAGCACCAGGCTTTTGAAGGCACGCCCTGCTTTTCAGAAGCAGACACTGTTTTCAGCGCATTCCTTCAGACCCCAAATAACAAAATTCTAATGAAATATTAATTTTAAAATGCAAAGCTCAAATTTGGATGCTCATACAAAGTAATATAAAACCTTATATAAACCACGGTAATGAGAGTAAGCTCAATCACAAGAAAGAAGATATTTAGTTAAGGAAGATGATTTTAATTATTGCTACTCAGAGATGCCTTTAATAGGTGGCAGAGGCGATTCAATATTCCCATAAACTGAAAATTAACTGCAAAGAGCCACAGTATACTTCTTTGCCTTACCATCCTATAGCCTTCAATTAATTGTCTTTCCCCAAATAACTGCTCACAACCAGTGCATGTAAATTTTTCTCCATCTCACAAGAAGTCTAGTCCTTTGTCTGTATCAATATCTCAGGCAAAAGGACCAAGTAAGTCATGTCTGCCCAAGAGTATTAGTTTGAATCTTTGATATGGGACTGTATCCCAGAGCCTGTTAGAAATGCAGGCTTACGCTCTCCTTTAACCCTGATGAATCAAGACCTTTTCTTGTGTTCCTATCATCCTCATTACATGTTCCCTGCTCTATTTGTTGATGTTTTTATACCCTTTACTAAATTATAAGCTCCTTGCCATGCCTGGTTTGGCTCCGTGGATAGTATCAGTCTGCAGACTGAAGGGTCCCAGGTTCAATTCCAGTCACAACAAGTGAAGTTGTGAGCTCAATCCCCAGTGTTGAGTATGTAGGAGGCAGCTGATCAATGATTCTTTCTCACCAATGATGTCTCTATCTCTCTCTTCCTCTCTCCCTTCCTCTCTGAAATCAATAAAAATATATTTTAAAAAAATTATAAGCTCCTTGAGGGTAGGAACATCTTACCTTATATTTTATTGAGTACATTTAGTCCCCTAGCAGAGGGACGTAGCAGTTACTAGCATATTTTGTGAAATTATTCATATTTGGGGAAAATAATTCTGTAAAAGTTATTACAGAAACACTGCAACAGCAGCTATCATTACTACTTCCTGAATGCCTGACACTTTAAGTTCCCTCCAACCTGGTAACAAAACTTCCTTTCTGAGAGAAATTTCTGTGCCGGGCTGACAGAGTGGCCCAGTTCAGAGGTTCTCAGGTTCCCAGATAAGCACTGTCAGCTTCAGGTAGAAATTTAACTCAGGCTACAGGTAAAATAATAGGCATGAGTATCAGGAAGATTTTTAACCAAAGAAATGTCATTAGTAGGTCCAGCCACCTGTCAGTCACACGCACAGCAGGTTTGCACAATAACGGGTATACGTACTGTGCATTTGTTAGGCCTATTTTGTTTATCGCATTTAGTCTTGACTAAACTATCTTACACAGACTCAAAGGTTCTGTAATAAAATGAGGATTTCTTCCTAAGATCGATTTTACCTTGTTTTTTATTCATGTCTCACTTGCCACACATTTCCTGTCAATCATGTTGTTGGTGTGGGATTGTGTCTGTTTCAGCTGTGTTTATGTTAAGTGTTACCTATACCATGAAGGTCAGTATTTACACAAGATGTGAAACAAACAGGTTCATATTCATGACTCAGTATGGAAGTGTCAAAGTGAACATTCAGGCACAATAAAGAACAGGCAGTCATGGAGGCACGTGACAACACAGCTCCTCTGAGAAGGAGAGCATTGATAAGAATAATATAAGTGGTAGCAGACTGAAATTTGCTAAACAAAAGAGAGAGAGTGAGCAGCCTGAAATCATTAAAAGGAACTTTTAATGGAGCTGCTTCAAATGGGCATGGCATTTCTTTTCTGTTGCCTCCTGTAATACAAATACTTTCCCAGCTAAGTCAGAAAGATGGTTATGGGGTCTACCAGATTACTCCGGTCAGTTCCTGAAAAGTCTAGAAATGTGAAATAGAATGAAATAATTACAAGTACAGAAATCGATTTCACAGTTTGTCTCTTATTATTATACTAGGGGCCCGGTGCATGAAATTCGGGCAGGGGATGTCCCTCAGCCCAGCCTGCACCCTCAATGGGGCAAATAGCTGGCTCTGTTCCAGATGCCTTGGCCCCACTCCCCCAGCTCAGGCTTTAGCCCCAGCAGCGACCGCTCAGTGGGGGCACCCTGCACTCGCAGCGGCCAAGGGGCAAGCTGCCCAGAGTCCAGTCACTACACAGCACTGGGGGTGCAGGCACCGGATGCAGAGCTCTCGGCCGGGTGTGCCCAACCTTGACCCCGGAGATCGGCGGAACTCGGGAGGAGAGCGCGGGGTCTCCCACCTTCTGGACCTTCGGGCCATGTGTCCGCCTCTCCCCGCGAAGGCTGCCCTTTGGAAGGCCTTGCTATGTATGCAGCACCACCCCAGCTCCCCGGCTCCCGTTCTCCCACCTTCCTTGCCATGCCCAGAGATGCTCCAAATGCCTCTGCCAAAGCCCAGCGCCTGTACTTTTCCAGCTCCCTCTTTCCCTCTTGAAAGTTATTGAGGTTGCTCAGGGTTATTGCTCCAGCAGTTTCCTTTCCTGCCCCCAAGCTACCCCCACCCCCTGCAGCCATGCCCCCTCCCCTTCCCTCACCCTGTCTTTCCATCCCTTTTTCTTCCCTCTTCCCTCCCTCTGCCCCTCTGGGGTTCTCCTGGCAGCTCAGCACCCCCTGGAGTGGCTCCTGCTTGAGAAAGGCAGAAGCAGCTTGGGGTCTATCTGGCACCCCTTGGCCAAGGCCACGGTGTGGATGGCGCTCACTACCCAATGCTCCCGGGGCCTCCGCCTCCACCTCAGCAGTCTCTGAGTCCCTAGGGCTGCTGCCGCCAGCTCAGACCCTGCCCGCAGCCACTGCCACCTCACTCTCGGCACTGACAGCCATCCTCACGGAGCCTCGGCGGCTTGGGGCTCGAATGCTGTGAACGTAAAATAGTCAGTTTCCCTCTCCGCCCAACCCACTCTGCTTGCCAGTCCAGTGCGCCCATCAGATATGTGCACAGAAGTTGTGTCGACTGCTCAGGTGTCCCCCACTCTCTCCGTGCACCTTACACCTACATACATTTCTAAAACATTTGGCATACTCATCCACCACACTCGCGCCCTCCCCACTGCCTCACGTGCACCTCAGCCCTGCCCCCTTGCTCCACTGCCTCATGTCACTCGGCCCTGCCCCTTGCACCACTCAGCCCCAACCCCTGCTTCTGATTGGCTGGTAGCATAGCGAAGGTATGGTCAAATTTGCATATTACTCTTTTATTAGATAGGTCTAGTTACCTGGTGCATGAAATTTGTGCACAGCACGACGGGGGAGGGGGGGGTCCCTTCAGCTCAGCCTTCACCCTCTCCAATCCTACTGCTGGCAGTCGGACATCCCTTTTGCAACCCGGTACCACTGGCTCCTAACCACTCACCTGTCTGCCTGCCTGATCATCCCTAACCACCTCTGCCTGCCTGCCTGATGTCCCAGACTGCTCCCCTGCCTGCCTGATTCTCCCCAACCTCTTTACCTGCCAGCCTAGTCATCCCTAACTGCCCTCCCCCGCTGGCCTGGTCATCCCTAACTGCTTCTCTCGCTCCTGCCAGCCTGTTCACCCCTAACTGCTCTTACCTGCTGGCCTGATCACCCCTAACCACCTCTGCCTCAGCCCCTGCCACCATGTGTTTGTCTGGAAGGACATCCAGATGGATGTCCAGAAGATATCTAGTCTAATTAGCATATTATCCTTTTATTAGTATAGATACCCAAACTACTGAAATAAGGGCAGAGTTCAATGAAAAAGCACAACTTCAAATATGATCACTTTCATGGATTCCCACTTTAAAGTAAATAAAATTATTTCAGATGCCTTTCAGTGTCTTAAACAGAAATTTTTAGTAGCTCAAACCACTTAATCCACTGGCTTGTTTAGCATCTAGTGAAAAGACTACTGACACAATTAAGCAAAAACACTTGGCTTTTTTGTGGCTCTCTGTGCCTCAATTTCTCCAATAAGAAATTCCTTTCTATTTTTGGAAATGAAGACCCCAATATACAATGTTGGGAGAACCTCACATTTGCATATTACATATGCTAGTATAAAAGGGGAATGAGGTAAAATTATTTTTCATATGAAATTTAAATTTTTGTTTCCTCCAGACTACATGCCCTAAAGATTCTAAACTAGTTTGTGATATGTCAACTACTGATTTTTAAAAAAGGGTAAGAAGACATTTGTATTGTTCTATCATCATAATAATCAGAAGGATATGGATATCCTCTTTTTACTATATTAAAAAACAGAAATATATTTCAATGAAGTCAGTCATGTGTAACAATAAATTAAATTTTAATTTTCATATTCTCCATGGCCTGCATGCTTAAAGGGCTGGATCTGGGAGGTGAGCTTATTCCTGGGCATATAGGACCATTGCATAAACAGGGAGATGTGGATCAGTGGTTAGAGTCTACGAAAGTTGCTCTTCTTTCAAAGCAGTAAGGCGGCTAAGAGGTCAATCACAATGTGGTATCCTCTTCTCCCCAAAACATATGTCAAGTCCCCGCCTTCAGTTCCAGGAGTCAGCAGTCCCTAGTATTGCTGTCCCAGGCCTCAGGTGCTTCCATTGCCCCTCAGTCAGAAACCAGAGCACCAGAGCCCCAAAGAAGGGAACTGCCCCCCAAGCCCAGGCTCACTCTGGGCTTAGCTCGCAGAGCACCAGCTGTCTGCCTTCACTGACCCAACATAGCTGGGAAAGCTGGCGTGGTGCCAGGAATCTGTCAGTAGACGGGGGGGGGGGGGGGGGGGGGGGGAGGTGGTAGGGAACCCACCAGTCAGCTTACACTGCCCTCCTTCTCCTGGGCACCAACTTTGTTTTTTTATCTAAAGCCACAAGAATCTGTTTCCTCAATGACCCTTTAACTCAAACTTCACGCCCATTCCTTGCCCTACCTTCACAGCATCCTTCCGGAGAAAAGGCATCCCCCGGGGAAAGTCACATCGTATTCATGTAGCACAAAGAAACACACTGGAATTATCAAGGAGGCCACGTCACTTAATGTTTTGAAATATTAACAGATGGGCACCCCTCCCCCCACTCCACACTTCTGTTAGCACAGAGTCCCCTCTCAGAGTGGCAGGCATTCTGCATCACCTCCTCAGGATCAATATCTCAGAAGAAAACAGAGACATCTGAGTCCATGCTTGGCCTTCGGGTTTCCAAAGCCACTGGAGATGCCTGAGGAGGAAGCGGCTAGCTTGCTATCCACACACCCCTCCACCAGCACCGCAGGACAGAACAGGTCCTCAGCACTAGAGGGAGTAGGCCCTGAGGAAGGCGCCCTCACTCTTCCCCCGCCTCACTGGCCATGCTGGGCCTCCTGCAATGAGTTCACCAAAAGGCGCCGGAGCATGAGGACAGGGTGAGGAACACACCAGGGCTTTCTTGGCTGGGAGCCATCGACATCCCTGCAGGTTCCTAGAGATGATAAATACAATTGGAGCCAAAAAGTAGGCCAGGACAAAAGTCAGAGAAATCACTGTTATCTCCAAGTAGAGCTCGTAGCCAAGAGAAACCCATAAAACAATAAAAAGAAGTTACAAATCAACAATTTCAGACTTGTTAGAGGGGCTGGAGCGGATGAAGGGGCCAGAGGGCTTTCCTGCTAATGTCAAAGAATCATGTAACTCTTCCAGCATCTAACAGTCTCCAGTGGGGCTGTAATGGACACAGTGAGAAGTCATGTCAAGTCTGAGAAGTTCTCTTTATTTTCTAACACAAAACACGGCCTCAAAAATCCTATCTGGTCTTGAGGCACAGCCCGGAAGGAAAGCAAATACAACTATAAACACATTGACTCAGTCTCAGGATCCAAGCATTTGGAACATCCAAGGGATGGTCATCAGAGAATAATCTGTGGAAATTAAAGGAAAGCGCGTGCCAGGACAACACAGATTCCAGAACCTAATCATAGGGGACAGCGCGTGGTAATTATTACTGTCAACAGAGTCACTTAGGCAACGCAATAAATGTCTTCAAGAGAACTTGTCTATAATAATTTAAAACCAAATGAAAAGCAAGCGCTTGTGAGGATGCAGAGCCACTGGAACTGCTGACAGGAGCATAAATTGGTAAACCACTCACAAAACCTGCTGGGCAACATCTCCTAAAACTAAACATGTTACATCCCAGGGCCCAGCCATTTCACTCTTCAATACACACAAAGAGAAATTGGTTCTTATGTTCACCAAAAAGTTCATAACAGTATTACTTATAACAGATTAAAAAAAAACCGAGGGGAAAAAAGCCAAATGTCCCTCAACAGTAGAATGGATAAAGTGTGGGCTGCTCTTACAATAGAATACTTCACAGCAATAAAGAAAAAACTACAAATGCCATATGCTGCAGCACAATGTGCAGCAAAGAACACATCCTATGGTTCCATTCACATGAAAGACAATTCTGTGGTGACTGGGGTGGGGAAAGGATGGGCGGGGGAGCTGGCTGAAGTTCTGGAAACATTCTGTATCTTGATGTGAATGGTTGTTATACAGATTTCTACAGATGTAACAATTCCTCACACCATACGTTTAAGGCGTGTGCCTTCATTGTATGTCAGTTATCACTCAATGCAAAAGTAAACTTTTAAAAAAGCAAAACACAAAACAAAGGAGGCCAGCTCTGGTCAGTATTAAATGGTGCCTTTACACCCTCACACACCGCATGCTGGTGTGAGGATCAAAAGGGGCCCTTCTCTCGAGAAGGATAAGCTTGGAAAGGATACAACACACTAGCTTTTAAATCCAATTAATGAATACGGGGGAACACAAGAAAAGAGGATGCAATGGGAGGAACACATGAAATAAACTTCACAACTGATATCTATTATGAACAGCATGGGCTGACTTTTGTGCTACAGTGCACAGTGAATCTATTGTTTGCAGGCATGTGTGATAGATTTATTTCATTTTCCAGCAAGAAACTTAACTCAGTTATGACATTTTGTAGAAGGCTGATGTCTAGTTCTAACTCTTCTCCTGGGACAGACAGTCATCTGATAATATAAAATGTGTACGTATAAAAGCTTCCAGCATTTGTTGCATTTAAAATTTATATCAGTTAATTCCCATTCCCTAAGTCCAATTGTCTAACAGCCATCCAGACTTGAAGTCAAAGAATTCTGAGCCGGTTTCTGCCCGAGAATCCCATATAAGCTGCATCTCACAGAGCAGAAGTTACCGTCATCTCAGAGATGACCCCTGGGGAGGCAGCTCAGGCAAAGGGAAGAATAAAGGTACTGGTTCAGACAAGCACATAGCCTTAGCTGAAGGGCTTACTTCCTAGAACCTTGGTTACCTTATTTGATAAATGTGAGAAACAAGACACATCTTTACAGAGTTATTGTCAAGACAAAACATGGAAACAATTACTGGATTCTAAGCGCCGTACAAGCAGCAATCCTATTCAGACATGCTATGATGCTTGGAATCCCATTGGCTGGTTAAACACCAGTCTAGATGTTGCTATAAAGGAATTTTTTAGATGTCATTAACATTTATAATCAGTTGATCTTAAGTAAAGCAAAAAATCTTCTATAATGTGGGTGGGCCTCATTCAGTCTCAGGAAGGCCTTAAGGGCAAAGACTGAGGTTCCTCAACGAGGGAAAAAAAAAAAAATCTGCCTCAAGTCCTGGCCTGAGTTTCCAGGTTAGGAAAGTAGGGTAGGTTTACAGTTGTTTGCATGGACAAAAATACAATAGTTAATAAATAATAATACGGAAATTAACTCTGTGTTTTGCATACTCACAACTAAAAACCTACTTTTGCCCCTCCCTGTGTATCCCTCGTGTTGGCTCTGTTTCTTTGAAGAGCCCTAATGCACACGTTGAATGTGTACATAAAGCGCCACAACCATCACACGTTTACGGTAACAGACAGCACAATATTAGAACCTCACCTCCCTCTTCACGTGGTTAATTTCCCACTGTGCAGAAACGGTGCCCTTATTTTGTGTGTATATTCCATATTTTAATTATTAAAAACAGTAAAATTTATGTATTGCCTGCTTATTATGAGTGGAGCAATGTTTTATTTTAAGTTCAGAGCAACAGTGTGAAAGGAAGGTTAGTTCTCTACTGCCACAGCGATACTACAGAACAGAACCCTAATCTCAGGAGCTTGTGACCACAAACACTTATTTTCTCGCACCTGCATGTGCATGTCCATTGAGACTCCAGTGATTCCACAGGCTCCAGGTTGAGGTGGGTTTAGGTCCGTTCTGTTTCTCACTCTGGGGCCTATTCTCAGCACGAATTCCCTGGGCACGCAAGCACGGTTATGCCTCCCCCTACATATCACCCACCTATATTTCACTAGCCAAGGCAAGCCAAATGTCAAGGCCCTGAAGAGCACGCTCCCACAACCACGTGGCCACAGACAGGGTGTGGAAGGACAATACTGTAACAGAGGGTGAAAAGGTGGGCTCAGTGACTCAATCTACCCTGAGTACCTGATCCAAAGTCAGGCAGCAGCCAGTGAAAACCAGGACCCAGGTCAACCAGCTCCAAGCGCGCCTACTTAACTGTCCTCTGTCTTCTGAAACAAACAACCACAAAAATGCAGCAGCCCTGGCCGCATAGCTCAGCTGATTAGAGCATTGTCCTAGTATGCTAACCAATGAAAGCACAAATAAGTCGAGCAACAAATTGATGTTTTTCAATAAATAAATAAAAATATTTTTAAAAAATTTTAAAAGGTAGCGATTTTCAACCCCAATATCTGTACTTACCTGTATGCTTTTTTCAGTGAACTATGGTTTATCAGCTATACCTCACCCTCCAATCCAACAGTCGCCAACCTTTCAGATCTCACGGACCACCACTGGTCTGCGGACCACCAAATGGTGACCACTGCCAATCCGTATTGCTTTGTACTATTGTTTATCTGTCTCTTCTATTTTAAAGAACCTAAAAGCAGGGCAATTTTGAAAATACGTCTTTGTATCTTTCTTGTGTTTAACACAGTATTTTGAAGACAGTAGTACCTAAAAAGGGTTGATTAAATCCAAACTCATAGGTTGTTGCAAAATTTACAAATTATACTTGTATTATATCAATCAAAAAATAATAATTTTGTTCTATACATGTTGTACATTTAAACAGGCGAAAATTTAATGACTATAAACACTAAACACCTAGCTATATCCTACAAGTATCATAAAATCCTGATTATCTGGTACTTTCCTGCCCCCAATATCTTGATAAACAAAAATCTAATGGACTAACACATATCAGATACCAATTTACATCTACATCGCAAAATGAACGAATGAACAATAAACAGCACACACTTCAATGGCCTTCAGAAATCATATTCTAGTAAACATTATGGTTATTTCAGCAACTAAACAATTACACTGATCTAAGTCCCTTACATCAGATTCCATTTTCATTGCAAATTGTACTACATGGTTTCCAGTACACTTTTGAAAAATTATTTGTGGAACTTACTAGACTAAATGTCAAGTACTACAAAGGTGACTGGCCATTTTAATTAAAGAGGTTAAGTCAGAATGCACAATCAAGTACAAAAGTTAGGTCTATTTTTTTAAAGCAACTTAGGAAAAGAGACCAGAGTTAGATAACATGGTGGCTGGCCATTTGCTTCTACACCACTCATAACTAAGTTTATGTGATTAAAATTGGAAGGGGAATTTACCTAATTAAAATTAAGTACAAGTTATCTTATTTGATTAGCTCTCTCCTTCACACTCCTGGGCCCCGTAACTAAATGCTCTGGTGATGGCTCTTATACACAGCTATCATTTTAATGGAAATATACTTCAGAAAAATTCAGCACATATCTTTATACCCCCAATTGTTAATCCATGTCAATCTCATTTAACAACCAGAAAAGCAATTACAAACTTGTCAGCACTTTAATTTCCCTAAATGAATTTAATTGTTTTTTTTATTTCTCATCTGATATTAACATCATCTTTTCTTAATAACGAAGTACAACAAAATTAACTGTCATAAAGACCCACTATTTTTTAAAGTCATACATTTTAGAAACAGATTAGATGGGGATTTTCTGTGTTGAGTAGCTTGTCTCTCTTTTGACTGCTATGAAGAACATTATAATGAGAAGTGAGGAGAATCCCCACCCTCTGGAGGGAAGCGGGGGGCAGCATCAGATGTGGTGAAAGACAGCCACAGTATTTTTATTATTCGCCCAGGGTATCAAGATCCTGGTGATGAATAACAATGACAATTGTTTTATCTAAGTGTTTTATTTCCACAGTCTTACCCATTTTCTTTTGGGTTCATAAGAACAGTAACCACTCACATGTTATGCATTTGCTATAATTAATATAGTATTCTAAGTGCTTTGCATATACACTGAGTGGTCAGATTATTATGACCTCTGAACGCATAATAATCTGGCCACTCAGTGTATATCCTGTATAATAAAAGGCTAATATGCAAATTGCCCCCTCGAGCAGCAGTTCAACTAGCAGGCAGGGCGGCCAACTGCCATGTCCCCTCCCCCTGGTCAGGCTGGCCGGACCCCACCCCTGCACAAATTCATGTACTGGGCCTCTAATATATACCTGTGTGATATATATATATATAGTATTGAGTGTCCAGATTATTATGCACTCGGAGATCATAATAATCTGGCCACTCAGTGTATTGTTCCATTTAGTTCTTATGGTACCCCTCCTGAAGTTTTTAAACAGTGGAACCAGGGTTCAAAGCCATGCATGGGCTTGGCCACAGGTCCTTACCCATGTGAGAGACCCTCAGTGAGGGCAGAACAAAAGTACAAGGTCCACCCAACAGAGAAACCTGAGCCCAGAGAGTTATTCCCACAGTAGTTTGAATTTTGAAAACGCAACTCTAGATAGACATTCAGCAAAAGTTTAAAAGTAGCTAATGATTAGTATTCCTTGATGAAAGCAAATGCTACTTTTTAAAATATTTATTGTGTTCACATACATGTATTTGTAGCAAATTCATTTCCATTTATTCAATAAAAATGTTAGTCTTACATAAAATATTAAATATAGAAACTTAAACAGGAATTCATTGATTGTTTAATCATCAGATAAGGGTCCAGAATCAATATGTTTCAATTTTTCCTTCAAGAAACTTCAACCTCATTGACTCTGGCAAAGCTAGATGTGGTCAGAAGCCCCTGTGTCAGAACAATTCAGCACAACACTCCTTTTGTGTGTAAAATGCAAAGCTGGTGCAGAATTGCCCGCTTGTCCCGAACCACCCTAAGACAATCATGGCATCTCTCATCTCTCTGTCCTTTCAGCACTAGAAAAAATATCTAAGATAAGAAGCAGGAATAATACTTCCTTTACAATTCAGTATTTCTAACAGAACCCATCCTGACTGACATGGCAGATTTGCTGCTGGTTTATCTTCCCCAGCAGAAGTCAATGTATGTGTCCTTTTCTCCAGGAAAACTGGCCATCGGATAGAGATCTCAACTGCTTCTCTACTAACTCCCACTAACTTTAAAGTAATTTACACTTTTTCCATTCCTTTTCAGCACCCAAAGTACAAGAATTACCTTGAGATAATCCAAAAATAGTCCCCTGACTGAGGGCTGCTGGGCCCTGCTTTAAGTAGTTGAGAACAGATGGCCACAACCCTGGCTTTTAGCCAGGACAAGCACCAACTATAACATGGTGCCAGAGAGGACAGGGCAGTGCCAGCTAAGCCTGTAATTGCCATGGAGGGGCAGCAGCAGCTCCTGCTCTTTTATGCCCCTATGCAAGTAGACTAACTTTTGTCTTTATATTAATAGAATTATATGACTCCACACCAGTAAAATAACTTCGGCCCACTGGAGTTTTTGCCTTAGTCAGATATAGCAGGGTTCCGTGCATCTGTGCTCAAGAGTGAGAGAGTACCCTGCTTATTTACAGGATCATTCTCAAAGCACTTCTGGCTTAAAGGAAAAAACAAATCCAGAAAGAAAATAACAGCTGAACAAGAAAATATGTGATTCTGAACAAGATGGCATAGATTCATTTCTCCCAGCCCCTCCACTAAGTACAGCTACAAACCCTGGAAATAAAGCAAGTGTCAACCAAAGAAGAATTCTGAAAGTATACAGAGAGGAAGGCAAAGTGGTTAGGGACCCCAGGGCTGAAAGAACAGCAGAGCAGCAGGGTGCCTTGGGATCTCCCACCCAAAAGTAGAAGATATTTCCTTATTTTCAAGCTAGCACCAGAAGACAGCCCTGGGAGCCCTAGTGAAAACAAGTGGCCAGCGGAGACAGAAGTCCTCCCTCCACCAAGCAAGAATATTAACCTCTACCGGGGAGCATGGGGAGAAGGAGGAGGCGCCTCCGCCAAGGAGAACTCCGTCCCAAAAGGTGACTGGAAAGCCTCTTTGTTCCCAAGTGCCTAAGATTCCCCTCTTCACCTAGAGAAACCAAGGAGCCAGATAGCATACGCAAGAGGGACACCCCCTTTATACACACACACACACACACACACACACACACACACACACCCCAAATACCAAGCCTGGGAAGCATTCTCTATTCCCACAAGCAGGGGGATCCTACCACAATAACTAACTGGTATGCAAAGTTGCTTTGTTCCCATGGGCTGGAGACTCCCCTCTCCCAGATGCCCTAAGCATCTGGGCAGCACCAGTAAAAGGGATCGCAACACAGCCAGGCATGGAAACCTCACTGTTCGCATGAACTAGAGACCCTCTTCCCCCATAGGGAGATGGAAGGTCTGACCTGGGAAAACTACTTCCACCCCCTTGGACAGCAGGGGCTAGTGGGAGCTAGTGGCACCACAGACACCAAGCAGGCTTGAAAATTAAATTATTATTTGCAACCACAGTCCACTAAAGCAGGCTAGGACCTGTGTAGTAATCCTAAACAGTGTAAGTACCTTCCAAAGTAAAAAATGTAAATAGAATTCAGAGATTCCTAACTTAATAGCCAAAATGTATAGAATATAATAAAAATCACTAATCAAACCAAGATCCAGGAAAAGCACTACTTGTATGAGAAAAAAAAAAAAAGAAACAAAAAGTCAAGTGGCACCAACACTGAAATAAATAAGATATTGGAAATATCTGATAAGGATATTAAAGTAGCCATGATAAAAATGTGTTAACCACCACTTATCAATTTTTACAAAGCAAATAAAAAGTACAGTAAAAAAAAAGTTTTAAAACTCAATAGATGGGCACAGTAATAAAATGACAGGGGAGAGAATCAGTGACCTTGAGGACAGAACAATAAAATTTACCCAATCTTAACATTGGAAAGCCACATGCAAAAGACTAGACTAACCCTATATACAAAAATTAACTCAAAATGGATCACAGATCTAAATATAAAACCTAACACAATAAATTACATAGAAGAAAACATGGGTACTAGACTTATAGACCTTGATCTTAGAAAGGATTTTATGAATTTGACCACAAAGGCAATGAAAGTAAAGGCAAAAATGAATGAATGGAACTATATCAAACTAAAAATGCTTCTGCACAGCAAAAGAAACCACCAACAAAACTAAAAGGCAAACAACCAAGAAGATACTTGCAATCAACATTTTCAAAATGGGGTTAAGCCCTGGCCATTGAGGCTCAGTGATTACAGTAAGGGTCATGGTTTGGATTCCCAGCCAAGGACCCATACCTGGACTGCAGGTTCATCCCCTGGTCAGGACACAAGTATGAGGCAACAGATAGCTGTATCTCTCTCCCTCTCCCTCTCTCTCTCTCTCTCTCTCTCTCTCTCTCTCTCTCTCTCTCTCTCTCTCTTCTCTCTCCCCCTCCATTTTTCCCTTCCACTCTCTTTAAAAATCAATGGGGAAGCCCTAGCTGGTTTGGCTCAGTGCAGAGAGCCTTAGCCTGTGAACTGAAGTGTCCTGGGTTCAATTCCTGTCAAGGGCACATGCCTGAGTTGCAGGCTCTATCCCCAGTAGGGAGCATGCACGATGCACCCAATCAATGATTCTCTCATCATTGGTGTTTCTATCTCTCTCTCCCTCTCCCTTCCTCTCTGAAATAAAAAATATTTTTAAATCAATGGAGAAAATATCATCAGGTAAGGATTAACATAAAACAAACAAACACAAAATGCAGGGCTAATTTCTAAAATATTTAAACTCATACAACTCAATGCCAAATAAACAATCCAATTAAAAATGGACAAAATCAAATGAAATTGAAATGGGCAGAGGCCCTGCCAATGCGGCTCGTTGGTTGGGTGCTGTCCCATGTCCCCAAACGTTTCCTGTTTGATTCCTGGTAGGGCACATGCCCAGTTTGGGGCTCAGTCCCCAGCAGGGGAAGTGTAGGAGGTATCTGATTACTGTTTAACTCTCCCTTTTTCTCTCTCTAAAAAGTCAATAAAAAATCTTTTAAAGAAAAAAATAGAGAACCTGAACAGACATTTCTCCTAAGAAGACACACAAATAGCCAGTGGATATATGAAAAGTTGCTCAGTTTCACTAGCTATTCGGGAAATGCAAATCAAACTGCAATGAGATACCACTCCATACCTGTTAAAATTGCTATTATCAACAAGACAAGTAATAACAAGTAAACAAGTTGTGGAGAAAAAGAAACCCTCATTCATTGCTGGTAGTAACATAAACTGGTACAGCCACTATGGAAAACAGTATGAAGGTTCTTCAAAAAGTTAAGACTTGAGTTACCATATAATTCAGCAACTCATTTTGTTGGGTATCTACCTGAAAAATTTAAAAACATTTATTACCAAATATTTATGCACTCCTATGTTCATTGCAGCATTATCCGTGGTTATAAAGACATAGAAACAACTGAAGTGTTCTTCAATAGATGATTGGATAAAGAAGATGTGGTACATATATACAATGGAATACTACTCAGCCATCAGGAAAGTTGACGTACTGCCATTTGCAACAACATGGGTGAATCTGGATAATATCATGCTAAGCAAAATAAGTCATACAGAAAAAGTCAAGAACAATATGCTTTCATTCATATGTGGGATATAAAACTGAAAGCAACAAATGAATAAGTAGGAAAAACAAACAAACAAAAACTCATAGACACAGACAATAGTATGGTAGTTACCAAGGGAAGGGTTAAGAGTTAGTAAAGGACAAAGGAGGTCAAATGGTTACAGAAGAAGATTTTACTTTCAGTGATGGGCACATAGTGCAATATATAGGTGACATATATAGAATTGTACACTTAAAACTTATGTAAATTTATTAACCAATTTCACCCCAACAAATTTCATTTTTAAAAATTTGCCCAATTTTTACAATAGAGAAAAATAGATTAAGTAGTAATAATAAATAACTGAGACTCAGGAACATGTGGGACCAAAATAAATAGTCCAATAATAATATCTTTTTGACTCCTAAAAGAAAAGGGAAAAGAGAATGAGCTGAAATAATATTTTAAGAAACAACAGCTGAAAACATTCCAAATTTGATAAGTGTCATGAATCTACAGAATCATGAAGCTGAATGAATTTCAAAAAGAATAAACAAAGAAATCCACACCAAAACGCATCATAAACTTCTCAAAATTAAATACAAAGAAAAATCCTAAAAGGTTCCAGAGAGAAACAATACATCACCTTTAGGAAAAGACCAATTCAGATTACTCACCTGAAATTACATTTTTCAAGTGCTGAGAGAAAATACCTCAATTGCAAATTCTTTATCCAGCAAAACTATCCTTCAGGAATGATAATAAAGACATTCTCACATAAGAGAAAATGAAAACAATTCATTATTTAAAAACCTACCCTTAAAAAGTGACATCAGTAAGTTCTTCAAATTGAAAAGAAGTCATAAAATCACAAAAGAAGGAATCTTAGAACAAATGTATCTTACTCTTCATAAACTGCAAACTACCACAATTCACCCAATATGAAAGAGATCATTTGAAGAGCCCTATAACTATTTAAAAATTTAATTCATATTATAAAATCTCTCAAAAAGGCATTTTCAGGCCCAGATAGTTTCACTGAAGAATTCTACCAAAGATTTGAAGGATTAACAGCAAGTCTATACAATCTCTTCCAGAAAACAGAAAATGAGGGACCACTTCCCAACTCAATTTAAGGAACCTATAATACTGTGATATCAAAACCAGATAATCACAGTAGGAAAACAATACTACCAGCCAACATCTTTCACATATTTAGTCATAAAAATCCTCAACAATATATTAGCAAATTGAATCCAACAGTACAGAAAAAGAATTATATACCATGAGGAACTATGGTATTCCAGGTAAACAAAATTGGTTCAATATTTGAATAACCGATTAATGCAATCCATATATATACAGACTAAAGAAGAAAAGCCATATTAATTGATGCAAACAAAAAAAAAAGCCTTTGACAAACTACAATACTTATTCATGACAAACTCTCAGCAAGTTAGGAGAGGAGATGAACTTCCTCAATTTGATAAAGTGTACCTCAAAAAAATCTACAGCAAACATCATATTAATGGTGAAAGTCTAGATACTTTCCCCCAAAGATCAAGAGCAAGTACTTTCATCACTTTTATTTAACATAGTACTGAAAGTTCTGGGTGCACAATATGGCAAGGAAGTGAAATAAATTTAGATTAGAAAGGAAAAAATAAAACTATGCTGATTTGCATATGACATGATTCACTATGTAGAAATTTACAAGGAAACTACAAAAAAAATCTCTTAGAAATAATAAATTCAACAAAGTTGCAAACAACAAGATGAATATGCAAATATCAACTGCATTCCTATATGCTAACAAAGAACACACAGTAACCAAGGTAAAATACCATTTATAATATCTCCAGAGCAACTGAATGCACTTAATAAAATAAATGTGGGACCTTTATGCTGAAAATTATAAAATACTGATAAAAAAAATCAAAGAAGGGTAGCCTCCTTGAGGTCAGGTGAGTCCGCCAAACTCCTCACCACAGAGCTCCAGGCCACCAAGAGGAGGCTGCCAGGAGGCAATTCTGCTGGGACTCGGAGCTCCTTCCAGCAAGAAGAGTCTGCGTGTAAGAGAATTTTCAGAGGAATCTGAGTGCACGTCTCTGGAAGTCCTCATCCCTGAGATGAAGTGGAGAAACATATGCCCTGCCTCCAGGCCCCTGTCCCTCCCAGGCAGCATCCCCTCTATCCCTCCAGCATCCATGGACTCCCAGACAGCTTCTTCTCCTCCAGGAAACCTCCAGGGTCTGAAAATGCTGTCTGTGAGGAGGAGACACTGGAGGAGGAACCCAGGAGCAACGAAGAGCTGAGGCTCTTGAATTACCAGCTCCTCAAGGTCTTCTTCCTGCTGATATGCTTCTTGGTCATGTCCTCATCCTATCTGGCATTCCAAATTTCCTGGCTGGAACAGCAGTTATGCTCCCTGAATTGGAGTGGCCCAGTCCCTGGGCACAGGTGATGCCCTTTCTCCTCCCAGTGCCTCTGGGATTCAGGGGTAACAGCCACTTGGCCTTTGTCCCCACTCTTCCCAGAAGAATGCCTTGGGTGCTAAGGCTCCATCAATGGTCCCCTTGGTTTCTGATGCTGTTGTTGTGCTGGGACTGACTATGAAGGAAAACATTCCAGATCCCTCCTCTTCCCCCAACTCTTCTCCTTCCTCCAATGAGTGATCTAAAGTACCTGTTTACAAAGCTCCTACAATTTTTGAACTCAGACAAAAAGCCAGGTTTTTAGAACCGGCTGAGGAATTCTGTACACTGAGATTCAACAATCATTTATGTGGGGAAAAAATTTACTTTGTTCCTTAGAAACAGTCTGGCACACAGACCACCCTGAGGGACAAAGGCCGTGCTTTGATACCTGGAATGCAGCTCTCTGACTGTCACATGGCTCACTCCAGTGGTGGGACAGAGCTCGAACCCAAACCACCAGTGTGGACTCTTCTCTCTCCCCACATACTGAGGGGAGTAGGGGCAAATTATGAAAGAGCTTGTAGCCAGGATTCCTTCAAGAAAGAAATATTTGTGCTCTGTGTTGAGACTGTTCTGGCCACTCACAAAGAGGCAGAGAGGACATGACTGGAGCAGCGGACAGTGACTGGAGCTGTAAGGAACAGAGCATTCCATATCCTCAGTTGCCACTTCCTGGTGAGACAGACAAGTGTAGCAGGACCTTTGATCATAGCCTGTTACCGAATCTCCCCTTGGTGTACGCAAACATTTCTAAGATGCCCAGGTGGAAAATAGGCATGACAAAGGTGGTGGCTTTGGTCTTCAGTTATTGTTGGTTTTTTCTCTGCCTGACTGCCTGGATCTTGGAAGTGGGCAATAGCATCCTTTTGGGAGGCTTGGCTGGGTAGCTGGGCAAGGTGGTATTGGGCCATCATCTGGCAGAAATCACTCGTATCACCTGAAGCCACTCCATGGGGTCTGTTATCCATGAATAAAGTGTAGATGCCCAAAGTATGCTTGGTACAGTACAGGGACCAAGCCAAGAGTGTCTGTTTAGGGACAATAGAGGTAGAGGATGGAAAGGGTAAACACAGTAGTGGCTTTGCCGAAGAGATTCCTTCTTCTCTGTCAGGTGGTCTTTAGTATAAAAAGCTTTGCTGTGCCCCAGAACTCTGGCCTGCTTGCCGGAAGCTGCCCATTGTCCTCACTAATAGAGAAATGTGGACATGGAATCGGGAAGGCTGGTCAACCTTAAATGCTCTGAAAGGTCAGAGCTAATCTCTCACTGTTTAGTTGAGACATTGGTAGCTGAAGCAGCCTCCACCTGTTAGTCTTATATAAATTCTTACTGATTGGCTATTATTGAAATTGCCTGCCTAAAGGCTATGGGTGTATCCCACAATCTTCATAAAAGAGATAGCAAGGCCAGAAGGGGGGTGTAGTCCTCCCCCTAGAAGTGGGCTCCCACCTGGCCCCCAATATTCCCAAATTAATATTTTACTAGTCTCTTTCATTTGTGTGCGGCCTCCTCCAGAACCCGAACCTTGAGCCTGAACCCTGAACCACACTGGACATGAAAGGGGTTCCCACACCTGCTCTCCCCAAAAGTCCTGCTAAGACAGTGATTTTGAAGGTTCTGTAAGGGCTTTAATGAGGAGGTCGGCAGCATTGGGGAAAGTCACTGGTGATGGGGTGAGTGGTGTCAAAAATAGCCACTGTTTTCCCCATTTCAGGCACCTGAGAGGTTAACCAGGAAGAAGTCCAAGTGGAAATTATTTTTTA
Organism: Antrozous pallidus; assembly: GCA_027563665.1. Classification (NCBI taxonomy): domain Eukaryota; kingdom Metazoa; phylum Chordata; class Mammalia; order Chiroptera; family Vespertilionidae; genus Antrozous; species Antrozous pallidus. The sequence continues at coordinate 16,904,846 of CM050513.1, forward strand.
CAGAACCATGCTTGTCTGTCCTTTTTATGACAAACCCAAATGAGGACCGAAGGGACTGATGGTAGGTGACAACTTCCAAAGCTCAAACTGAAGATCTCTTCATCCTCTCCCCATGCCAAGTTGTAGGATTAAATTTAGAGCTTGGCCTTGTGGATTGCTTGAACCAAATATGCATATCTCAGGTGAAACTCACTGTCTCTTTCCCCCATAATGCCACACTGGATGAATAACCATCCTTTTCTGGAACCCGGCCCCTTCATCACTCCTTTTCATCCTATTTTCAGGAAAATAAACCTACTTGCCCTAGAGCCTCACCTTCCTGGTCCTTGCTGAAGGGTGAGGAGAATAGATCGATTCTCTGAGCCTTGCTAAGTTGAACCAGAGGCCATGCTGGGCCAAGATGCTGATGAGCACAGTATCCAGGCATGCCCCAGGCTCAGAAAGGGCAAGAGGCATGCTGCAGGGCAGGTGGCTTTGGAGGCCCTTGTAGGTTCTAGGGCTTTCAGTGGTTTGGATGTGCCTGTCCCTCTGGAGGGTCCTCTCTGTTTCTCCCTTTTGAATTCCAGACTGGTTCTCTAGGGCCAGAATACCTTCTCTTGTGCTCATCTGTGTATTTATACAGATCTGCTTGCATTGGCTCCTCTAATTTCCTGAGAATTTGGTTCAACTATCCTTGGGTTGTTCCACTATGGCATTAGCCTTTGAAAATATTTTTAAATAAAATAATTCTGATTTTTAAAAAATCAAAGAAGATCTAACTAAATAGAGAGACATGTCATTTTCAAAGATTAGAAAAGTCAACATAATAAAGTTGTCAATCATCTGAAATTGATCTAATGCAATTACCATCAAAATCCCAGCAAAATTCTTTCTTGCAGACATAAAAAAAAATTATTCTGAAATCTATATGAAAAGACACAGGTCCTACCACAGCTAAAAGAATCTTGAAAAATACATATAATAGGAGGAATCACTCTAGCCCTTAAGACTTACTATATTGTTACAGTAATCATGAAAGTAGATATTGATAGAGAAATAGATACACTGATCAATGAAATAGAATAGAGAACCCAGAAACAAACTTACAAGAAAATGCCCAACAGTTTTTTGACAAAGGTGTAAAAGCAGCTTGATGGAGGAAGACTAGTCCTTTCAACAATGGTGCTAGATTAATTGGTCATGCATACACAGAAAAATGAGCCTCAACTTAAACAGTACATCTTATACCAGGGGTGGGGAACATCCAGCCCTCGAAATCATTAGGTCTGGTCCTGCCAAGTGATTAAGGGGGGCTTAATTAAATGTTTGACCATAAAGAAGGCTAATTTTTAAGTTGATAATTTTGTGTGGTCCACGAATGATGTCATAACTATCCAAATAGCCCTTGGCAAAAAAAAAAAGGTTCCCCACACCTATTATACCAAAAATTAATTCAAAATGAATCATTTGTTTAAATGGAAAACATAAACTATAAAAGTTATATTTTTAAAATATATAGTGGAAAATCTTTGGGATCTAAGGCTAAGCAAAAATTTTTAGACTTGACACCAAAAGCACAATCACATAAAAGAAAAAAATTGATAAATTAGACTTCATCAAAGTAAAAACTGTTTGTTTTGTGACTCTGTTACAGGGATGAAAAGACAAGCTAAACTCCTGTGACTTGCAAACCACGTATTTGGAAATGAATTAGTATTTGGAATACATAAAATTAAAACTCTCAAAAGTCAACAGTAAGAAGAAAAATAACTCCAATTTTAAAATGGGCAAAAGACATGAACAGACTTATCTTCAAAGAGGACATACAGATGGCAAATAAGCACATTCAACATTATTCATCATCAGGGAAATAGAAACTAAAACCACAAGGAGATATCACCACATACTTATCAAGAATGGCTAAAATGAAAAATAGTGACAACACCAAATGCTGCCAAGAACTCAGAGAAATTGGATTACTCACATGTTGCTGGTGGAAATGGAAACTGGTACAGCCACTCTGAAACATAGCTTGGCAGTTAAAAAACAACAAACTATACAACCCAGAAATTATACTCTTGGGCATTTATCTCAATGAAATGAAAAATGATAGTCACCAAAAAAAAAAAAATCTGTACATAAATGTTATGGGCTAAATCGAGTTCCCCTGCACTTCCAAATTAATATGTTGAAGGCTTAGCCCCCAATATTTCAGCATTGGACTGTATTTGCAAATCGTTTATTTAAAGAGGTAATTAAAGTCAAATGAGGTCATAGAAGTGAGCCCAAATCTAATATGACTTTTTATAAAAGAAATTTGGATGCAGATAACATGCAAATGAAAGACCATGTGATAATATAGGGAGAAGGCCATCTACAAACTATGAAGAGAGGCGGCCTCCAAAGAAACCAACTCTGGCAACACCTTGACTTTAGACTTCTAAATCTCTGGAATTGTAAGAATAATAAATTCATGTTATTTTAGCTACCAAATCTGTTGTACTTTGTTTTGACAACCTAACACTAATACAATGAATATTCATAGCTGCTTGATTTGTAATATTCCCAAAATGGAAAATCCCTGAATATCTTTTAAACAAACTATGGGACATCTATACTACAGAATATTATTCAACAGTAGAAAATAACATATATAAATTGAGAGACCCAAAAGTTTGAACTAATAATCAGGGAATTATGATAAGTAGAAAAGAAAAAGCTAATCCTAAAGGGTTACATACCATATGATTACATTTATTTTGTCTTGAAATATCAAATTTATGGAAATGGAGAACAGATCAATGGTTGCCAGGGATTGGTGGGGTGGGCAGTGGGTGTGGTAATAAAATGACAATTAGAAGGATCCTTGTGGTAATGGGTGGTAATGGAACTTCAGAATCTTGACGGTGGTGATGATACATGAACCTAGACACTTGATAAACTGCACAGAATTAAACACAGATAGACACAAAGAAATACAGGCAAAACTAAGGGGATCCAAAGAAGACTTTTGTATTACATCAATGCCAATATCTTGGTTGCAATATTGTTCCACAATTTTGCACAATGTTATTATGAAGGAAAACTGGATAAAGACAAGTGCATGTGAATTGACTATTTTCTTAAAATAAAAAACTAAGTAATGACAAGTAAAAAAGACACCGCCCATGTTGGGTCACAATGACTGTGCTAGTGATTGAAGAAAAAGTACGAATAAAGGGAATTTGATTTGCTAAATAAAAGGTGTGCATCTTCATCTATTATTATTTTTTATTATTCTCCTTAACTATCCATGTAGTAGGCAAATATTCTAACTAATCATTACCTGATGGGAAAAAAAGACTATGCAGGCTGATAAACATTTGACCAAAAAAGACACTGCACATTGTCGCTCATGTGAAGTCAGAACTCAAGTGCTGAGAATTTTCAGTCTGTTATATAGGACTTTTTTTTAGTATGTCTAACAGAAACACATCATATGCCTGTGGTCATTTCTAGCTTGCTTGCTTTTTTTGGCATGATAAATCCCTTTGAGGCATTTAAACTGAAAGGGGAAATTTTAGTACAACTGGCACTCAGCTGGTATTTTCTAAACCCCATCATTCATTTTCATTGAAGAGATAATGTTTGTAATAAACAGGGATGAAGAAGTTAGCCACATACTATGATTTCCTTTGTGTCCAGAAAAATAATCCTACCTTCAGTGTCATGCTCCAGATGGGGAGATAGGGTGCTCTGACCCCAGAAAAACTGCCCATGATGAATGGGTTATGCCCTTAGATGACCAAGCTGAGTCAAAGAAATGCTTTTAGGTTTTGACAGTGTTTTTGGCCATGCATTTCACTCTTGGCCTTTAAAACTCTTAAGAACCCTGACAATTTGACTCAGCCCTCAAAGCAGGGCCAGCCTCATGGATGTGCAGTTTATACAAGGGCTCCCAGCTTGGTTTAATCTTCTGCTGCTTGGAGCTGGACATTCTTAGTAATTTTTTAACAAGAGACCCCACATTTTTCATTTGCTCTGGTTCCTACAAATTATACAGCTGTGCCTACCCCAAACTGATCTTACACTGTCCCTCTCCCCCTCCCCAAGAAAACTCTCAACCCATCCTTACGAAATGCCTCCAATTTCAACACTGCCTATCAGAGTCCTACCGGTTATTTTAACATCCAAAAAAAATCACAACTCTTCCCTGACCACTTCAGCCTAACATCTTGGATCATCCATTACCTATAAAAACCCTCCACTAATTAATCATATGCTATACTGAGGCTCTGCTGGTAAAATGTTAATAACGTTTTATTTTGTCATATCCTTTTCCACATATATTTTTTCCTGGAACTCAAGTAGATTATAATTTGGTGAGGGCAGAGAAAATGGTCTCACACAGTACTGTCTGATAAAACTTACTATAATGATTAGAAATAGTCTATGGCTGTGGAGTCACTGGCCATAGTGGCTAATGAGCACTAGGAATGTGGTGCAACTGAGTCGCTGAATTTTTTATTGTATTTAACTTTGACTAATGTAAATGCCACATGTGCTGGTGAGAGTGTACTGGACAGTACAGAGCTAATGTTTCCACAAGGCCTGTTGCAGAGCTGTGTGCACAGTTGCTTGATTTGACTTCTCAATAATTTAACACTCACCTTCATGGCCCTATAGAAAGTGAACCAAAATTTATAAAGGTACACATTTTTAATAAGTTATATACTAAATCTCCCTATTGCTCAAACTCTTCCTGGTAGATAAACGCTATTAATATTGGTTAATCTGAAAGAATGAACACAATTCTCTAACTGCCTGAATTAATATTGGGACTTATGTGACTCCAAATTTAAGATATCTAGTTAAAACTTCCCTTTAATCACAAAATTTCTCAAAATATCTTTCTAGGTCTAAAAACTCCAACAGAAGCACAGTTGATTGCACAAATTAGAAGGAAAAAACTCAAGTGGAACCCCTAAAAATTACCCAGTACAGTATCAGCCTAGTACAGTGATATTCAACCTTTTTCATCTTATAGCCCACATAAAGCAATTACTAAAATTCTGCAGATACCAAAAAATATATTTCTGCCAATCTGACCAAAATACAAAAATAGGTGTAATTTTTATTTATTCACACCAGATAGCTATTATTGTGTTAGCTATTGTCATTTTTTTATTTGACAATCTAAGATAAAAGGGGTCAGTGCCTCAGACTAAATATTCAGTCAGGCATTGCATGCTTTAAAAATTCTTGTGGCAAACAGGTTGGAAATCACTGGCCTACTGCAGTAAAAGGCTGATGTAATAATTTGGTCTCTTCTGACAGGCTGCAGCCTCAGAGACCCATTAAACCACATGCTGGGGAGTCCCACTGTAGTTCAGATCCTGGAGGTGCACAGCACAGCTGAACTATCCCCACACATGGATACGAGCTTATCTTCCAGGCTCTATTTTTAGACATAACTTGGTGCGCATAAGGCTGGCTTTCAATTGCTGTGAATGAATGATTTTTAAGGCAGACTTTGAGCTTTTTGAAATGCTTTCATGCTTCTCTTGACCATTTCTTTCTTTTAAACTGTTTGTCTTAGGTCCTTCCTTTAATTGCTATGGGATTGTGACATCCAAAATTGACATCAATAATAAATTTACCAATTTGTTAACCTTATTGTATATCAAGAACTTTTATATTTAAACATTAAGCCAGTTAAATACTTAAATGGCTCCAAGTTTCCCTACTCACAGTATAAAATGTCCCAGGCTCCAAGGACTTTATTGATTCTTAAGCAAAGCATGCCTCCCCTTTACTAGAATTTGTCCCACAAATGGACTCGAGTTTTCACCTCCACCTGTCTCTACCAGACATTTATATGATAAAAAATCATTATATAGCACAACCTTGAAAAAGAATGGTGTGGTACTTCTATATAGTAAACACTTGGGCTTGAGCCTTCAGTTGTACTTTCATAAGTTTTGCTTGTGGTGGGACTGTGTTAGTCAGCTTGGGCTGCCCTAACAAAATATCACAGACTAGATGGCTCAAACAACAGAAATTATTTTCTCACAGTTCGGGAGATTGGGAAGTCCAAGATCAAGGTGCCACCGATTTGGTTTTTGAACTCTCATCCTCACTTGCAGACCACCTCCCTCTCACTGTGTCCATGGCAGATAAAGAGCATAAGCACATTCCCTTGTGCCTCTTCTTATAAGGACACTGAACCAACCATGAGGGCTCCACCTTCACGATCTCATCTAATCCTAATCACCTCCAGAGGCCCCATTTTCAAACATCACATTGGAGGTTATGGCTTCAACATATGAATTTTAGAGGGACACAAGTCAGTTCACAGGAGGGACCATGATAAAATTAAATAGGGCGAAGTGGCCTGGAACGCCCTAAAGAACCAAATAATCCAAACCTAAAATCTCTCAACAACGTCATAGTCTATGTGTCCTTGCCCATCACTAAAAAACAGAGTATGACTTACTTGCCATAAATGCAAAATCGCAAGTCATTGATTGGTTAAGACAAATGATGTCTCTGAATTGTAGCTTTACAGTATATTTCTCTGACTCATAAAAATTTACAAATTTGCACACGACAAAAACTAAGCCTTAAAACTCAAGGGCATAAATTATTATAACAAAGGGCATAAATTATTATAACAATCCTCTATTCACATGAAAAGCTTGTCTTCTTGTTTAGGCAGCTATAGCTTTAAAACTCATTTAGAAGGTATTTCAGAATTCATATAGTCTCTCTGACATTTCTGAAGTATGAGGTCCTGCAGGGAATCAGCAAAGCACAGTCTCAGGAAGCCCTATGCTTCAAGTGACATTTCCGTTCCTATATTTCAGAAAAAGTTTCAAAATCACTTATCATCAAAACCTAGAAAAATTACCAGCCTATCAAAGCTAATAGAAATGTATATAATTAATTCATAATGCAGCCCACACCTAGCAGTTCCAAAACTCTTCTAACCACAAATTAGATTAGTTGATCAATGGTTTTGCCTTTGGCTCTGAGGAAGGGATTACTATTCTTACTGTTTCCTTGGCTCAAATAAACAACCTAACTTTACCCCCTCAGGAATTAGAAAAAGAAGAACAAAGTCCAAGATTGGCAGAAGGAAAGAAATAACAAAGATAAGAAAATAAATAAATAATATAGAGACAAAAATAATTGTAAAGATAGATGGAATTAAAAGGTAGCTTTTTGAAAAGATAAAATTGGCAAATGTTTAGGTACACTCATCAAGAAATAAAGAGAATGAACTAAAATATATAAAATGAAAAATGAAAGAAATGTTATAACCAATAGCACAGAAATACAAAGAATCATAAGAGATTACTACGAACAATTATACATCAAATTAGACAACCTAGAAGAAATGGATAAATTCCAAGAAACATACAACCTACCAAGACTGAATAATAAATAAATAAAAATCAACCCTGGCAAGTGTGGTTCAGTCGGTGGAGTGTCATCCTGTATACCAAGGTTGCAGGTTTGATTCCTGGTCAGGACCCATACATAGATTGAGGGACCCATCCCTGGTTGAAGGAAGTATGGAAGGTAACCAATTGATCTTCTCTCTCACAACTGATGATCAATGTTTCTCTCTCTCTCTCTCTCTCTCCCTCTCTCTCTCTCTCTCTCTCTCTCTCCCCTCTCTAAAATCAGTTATCACATGGACTTTTTAGAAGAAAGAAGGAAGGAAGAAAGGGAGAAAAGAAAATTCTCAACAGGCCGATACTAGTAAGGAGATTAAATCATTAATATAAAACCTCATAACAAAAAAATCCAGGACTAAATGACTTCCCTGATTAATTCTACATAATATTTAAAGAGAATTAGTAGCAATCCTAAACTCTTCCAGAAGTTATTTTTAAAGAGGAGAGAACACTTCCAAATTCATTTTTTTTTTGCAGCCAGAATTACTTTAATACCAAAACTAGACAAAAATGACACAAGAAAAGAAATTTACCTGACAATATTCCTGATGAATATATATGCAAAAATCCTCAACAAAATATTAGCAAACTCAACTCAACAGCACATTTAAAGGATCATATACTACTAGAGGCCCAATGCACAAAGGTTTGTGCAAGAATGGGCCTTCTTTCCCCTGGTTGCCAGAGTCACATTTCTGTCTTTGTTCCAGCCTGGAGCCACCTTTACGCCATCCCATGCTGCCCAGAGGTCCAGAGCAGATGGGTGGTGCCTGAATATACAAATTAACCTGCCATCTTTGGTTGGTTAATTTGCATACTCTCTTCTGATTGGATGTCGTGAAGGTATGGTCAATTTGCATCTTCCTCTTTTATTAGTGTAGATGACCAAGTGGGAGTTACTCAATGAATGGAAAGATGATTCAACATCCATAAATAATGTCATATACCATATTAACAAAAGGATGAAAATAATATGATTTCAATAGCATTTGACAAAATTCAACAATGATTTATGATAAAAATCTCAACAAAATGGGTATAGAGAAAACATACCTCAACATAATAAAAGATATATATGACAAGCCTGGGGTTAACATCGTAGAAGGAGAAAGCTGAAAGCTTTACTGTGAGGTCAGGAACAATATGACAACGTCTATTTTCACCACTTTTATTCAACACTAGAGGCCCGATGCACAAAATTCATGCAAGAGTAGGCCTTCCTTGCCCTGGCCGCCAGCACTGGCTTCCCTCTGGCACCTGGAACCCAGGCTTCCCTCAGAGCCCTGACCTCATCCAGAAGGTCATCCAGTCTAATTAGCATATTACACTTTTATTATTATAGACTAGTGGCCCGGTGCACAAAATTCATGCACATGAAAAGGGTATTAATTAGAGGAAATAATTTAATATTGCTGTTTGCTCTTTCTCTATAATAGAAGTATCAGAGACTAAAGAAAATTATTAAAATGTATATGAAAACCTTCCTCCTGTCAGAGTCTGGGGCACACCACGGGGCCCAGAGTCAAGTTCCCACTCACTCACATGTGCCTCAAAATCATGTGAGACTCAGACCCAGCCACCCCCCTCCCCGCATTGGGGTAGATCCAGACCCCACCAGTTCCACTCTTGTCAAGCCACCCAGGGCAGGGTGTGTCCTCAGGTCCCTAGGTCCAGAACCAGGATGGGGGGTGTGGCCTGAGGTCTCCCATCAAGTCCCACCAGGTGGGAGACACGACCTGAGATCCCCTGTTAAGCCCCACTGGGTAGGGGGCATGGCCTGAGATCCCTCATCAAGCCCCACCAGGCAGAGGAGCACAGCCTCAAGTCCCCTAGCCCAGCACTGGGAGGGAGGCACATCCTCAGGTCCCCCATCAATCCTCACTGGCACAGGGGCACAGGCTCAGGTCTCCTGTGAAGCCCTGCTGGGTGGAGGCACAGCCTGAGGTCCCCTGTCAAGACCAGCCAGGCAGGAGGGGCACAGACTCAGGACCACTGGCCTGGTGCTGGGGCAGAGGGTATGGTCTGAGGTCCCCCAGCCTGGTGTGGGGTTGGGGTGCGGCCTGAGGTCCCCTGTCAAGCCCTGGTGGATGGAGAGAACAGTCTGAGGTCCTCTAACCCAGCAACAAGATGAGAAGCGCACCTTGAGGTCCCCTGTCAAGCCCTGCTGGGTTGGGAATGTGGCCTGTAGACCCCCGTCAAGCCCTGCAGGATGGGGAGCATGGCCTGTGGTCCCCTGTCAAGCCTCTCTGGATTGGGGGAGGGTGTAGGCCTCTCTTCCCTCGTGCTGTGGCCACACCCCCACTGACCTCCCATCCAGCTGCCATGACCACCTCATGCTCTCCGTGAGCAGGTATGCATAGGGAAGGCTGGACCAGGATAATTGGGAGGGGGTGATAGGGGCCAGCATCCTGGGTGAGCTGGGCCTCACAGCCTCTCTGCTTCAGCTCCCAGCACCCCAGACCTAAGGAGTAGTGCTTTCACAGGGGCCTGGCAGGCACTGGATATGGCGATGCCTTAAAAACAGAAGAAGCCCCCTTTAACTCCGGCTGGAAGTGCATTGGGAACTTATGGTCGGGGGATGCAGCCCAACATCAGGGCTGAAATAAGACCTTGGGTAGCCTCTGGAGGGGGCAAACCAACAGTAAAAGGCATCTTTGAAACAAAGATATGTGAACGTACAGTGGATATTAGGTGATATTAAGGAATTACCTTAACTTTTCAAGGTGTGACATGGCTGAATATTTACTTCTTTTTTAAGGATACTCATCAGAGGATATATAAGTGGGAAACAACTTCCTTTGAAAGTATGGTGGTATTTTGGCCCAGCCCTCCCCGCACCACAGACGTCTCAAGGTCCGAGCCTCTCCCGCTGGCTCTCTAGGCTCTCGAAAACACCCTGTGCAGAGATGTGGTCCCTGCTTTGTTCCCTGCCCCCGCCAGCGTGAAGCGAAGCATTCCCAGCTGGAGCTGGCGTGAAGCGCTTCGTTCGCCGCCTGCGCTGGTGTGAAGCGAAGTGTTCCCCACAGGCGTGAAGCAAAGTGTTCATGAACAGAAGAGTTCACTGGCATCCAGGCAAGCCATGGCCACGCCCCCAGTCATGCCCCCGACTCCTGATTGGCTGGTAGCATAGCCAATCAAGAGCCAAGGTACGGTACATTTGCATGTTACACTTTTATTAAGTAGGATTCTCCTTTCAGAACACTACACATACTTATTATCTTTTTGTTCACTTAGGAAATGACCATTGACAAATTACTTCTTATTATGTTTTAAAGCTATGTCCAAGTTCCAATAGTCTGATTCTACTTTTCTTGTATGTGTATGTGAAGTCTTTAATAGGTAACCACTGTACAATATAAATTTTGAAAGGTAAAAGAGTATACAGTGAAAAGCAAGTTCACCTTTCACAGAGGCAGCTACAGGTACCAGTTTTCCAAGACTTCCTCAAATTAACATTTCTGGCTTTTAATGAATACAGGTGTAGACAAACATAGCTAAGACCCTCATTAAGTATCACTGGAGGTCCCCTGCATCCCCTCCCCACCCTTCTCTATCCCCACTACAATGGACTATATATGTCTTCTGACACTCAAACTCCACATAACAGCAGAAAACACAAACATACATGAAAGGGGGGGCTTTAGTGAGGTCATGCCATTTTTATGTGGTACTCCTTGGAGCTCTTAATCCTTATTGCTACTGGTTGTTTATTATGGAAACACTTAGAATCACAATTTACAGCATCTTAGTGTTTATTTTTCCACATCTTCTCAGAAATGGCTACCCTCACTCCAAGACAAAAAAAAAAGGTCCCTCACCCCTTCTTTTGAAATGCAAATCCCAGCATGCAGCATAAAGTACTGCTTTATGGTCAATAATAGTTTGTAACAAATACTGTACATAAACTGAGGGAAAATACAGACGCTTCAAACACAAAGGACACCCATGCTCAATGTGCATATCAGCTTTGTTGCAACTTCAGATGCCCTACAATAGAGTAATGGTATAATAAGTAGGCTGCTCACCCAAATCTGTGATGACTTTGCTATAATTAGGAAGTCAGAAATAATGAGTATTTACCTGCAAGCCTGAAGCTGGCACAGAAGAGAAAATGCTACAGTGCGAATGAGCTGAAGTACTCTGGGGTAGGTGATGCATGTCTTAATTCAATCACCCTTGCAAGCTAAAGTGAACCCCTAAACACTGGCTGCTGACTTGGTCCCCCTTGAATGGTATGCCACCAACTGAGATCCTTTCTTTCTGCCTGCAGCCTACCATACAAAGCGGAAAGCATGTGAAGAGCTATCCCTCCTGGGAAGAATCAAGAACAAGGGAACAATGAGCTTGTCAACTCCATCATCACAAATAATTAAAAAAGAAATTAAAATAAATGGATTAGATGAAGCACCCTCGGTGAATGCCAATTACTTCCAAGGAGATTCTTGGTTATCAGACTTCACTATCAATTACATTTTTTTTCTTGGGGAGGGAGTGAATTAACATACAATTTTATTTCTCTTCTTTAAATTAGTCTTTCCATACAATGTGGATTGTCCCCTACCCTTTGCCCTAGACATCTACAATCCAATTTTAAATGTAAAGGATAAAACCCAAAAATTGATTGTAATATCTCAAGGGACCAAATTTCTCTGGAATAACCAGCACCCCAGATTAAGATGTTAAGGGGAAAATCAGATAGATAGGTGATCTTTATTTCATATATTCTCATTCTATATTACACATGATTCTTCCTTATCTCTCTACTTTCATTGTCATATTTAGAGCATTTTCATCAGTGTTTCAATATTCATTTAATTCTGTTCATAAAAGTTATTTACTAAAACTTAAGTCTCTAAAAGATCTAGAAGGACTCAATCCATTAAGAACACAGACAAATATACAATGGTCAACAGTACAAATCAATCATGTTAATAGGCTATAGACAGTGTTTTATGGGATCGTGGGATTGATTCCTCGCCATGGAAGACAGGGATAGGGGGATAAATGGGTAGAAAAGGTTTTGCAAAAAAGTAACATTTGAGTTGTATGTTGATAGGAAAGTGAAGGAGAAACAATATTTGGGACAAGGAGAAAGACCTGAAGAAAAGTAAGGGCCCAAGTTAAAATCTGGTCTTTATTTAAGAAATGGCAAAGTGAACTTCTGAAAGTTTAGGATACGCTGAGTATATCATGCCTTTAGAACCTGCAGGTGGATGTGCCTGGTGAGGAGGAAGGTTGAATGTCATGAGAGAGGTGAGATATGAAAATAACTTCCCAGATAATAGTTGAGGTTAAAAGAAGAGATGAGATTCCCTGCGGAGTGGCCTGAGAGAAGAAGTCTGAGCACAGACTCAAGGACCCTGGCTCACAACTCAGAGGTTGCACCTACCCTTGTGTTTTTTGTTTTTTTTCTCCTAAGTTCATTCCCATCACAGGGCCTGACACATGGCTCTCAGGAGTGAGTGCTCTTCCCTCTTCCTCTCGCCCAACATGATTCATGCTTCAGCCTTTTCCTCAGTAGGTCCACCCCAAACTCCCTTCCTCTGTGCTCTGTAGTTTTCCCTCATAATGCATAAGAAAACTGAAATTATGCAGTTGTGTGGGTGTTTTATCTAATGCCTGCTTTGTCCTGCAGGTCCAGCATGAGGTCTGCCACAAAGCACTCTCAATAAATATTTCCTGAGTAAATAAGGAAGGAGCTGTCTTCAGAGAGGCTAGAGGATAATCAGGAATTAGTAGCATCCAGGAGCCAAAAGGAGCAAGTGTATCAGGAAACCTGTAATCAATAATGAGGAAACTGCCCATAGAAGAAGCATAATTAAAACACTAACGAGGCCTACTTCCAAGAACCCTAAGGGGGATAATTAAACTTCCTAAGGAAGTAATTCAATCAGGTCAACTACATAAATCAACCCCCTTCGATCATGGCTTATCTGAAACTCCTTGGCAGCTCCCCAGGCCTTCCTCAACCTTAACATCTGTACCCTCCACCTCAAACCTTCATGTTGGCCATTATGCCCTAATCCCTGACGCTGGCATTTTGACTTCTGTACTTTCCCAAACCTCTAATCTGCCAACCCCACAAACACTTCAAAGCCAAGAGAAAATGATAGTTCTTCACTACGGTCAACCTAACCCCGAACTGCTCTATCCTATGGTGACTATTCTCTGAAGTTCACAAGCAGCTTTGGTCCTTATCACTTAAAAACTTCACGTACTGCAAGGACTCTGGTGAAGGAATTCAAAGAGATTCCTACCCCACTTCTAATGCACTTCTTCAGTTACTGCTCTAAGGAAAGAAGTACAGCCTCACAGGTGCACTTTGAAAGATCATATCTCCAGGTCCCACCACTCCCATTGTGGAGACAACATGACCGTGAGGGCCTGTGATCCATAGGAAGATTCTAGGAGCTGGGTTAGATTGGGCGACATGAGAATTTTAAATTGGCATCATCCAACCCAGGAGGGTACGAGTGGTGAGGAGCAATCACAGTCAAAGAGGAAACCAGAGATCGAGCTAGAAATGCAGCACCAAGTGCCCATTCTAAAAGCCAGGGAGTCAAATGGAAGAGAAGTTAAACTCAGAAGCTGAAATAATGGGCATTAGAGACCAAAGTGTAAGGCAGACTGGGATGGGCAGCTCCACATAGTCAGAGCAAATTACTGGGAAATGGCATAGCTGGTTGCCTTGATACCTGGAGTCTTGCTTATTTAAAAGGGCCAATGCAAGGAAAACAAATAAGGCCCCCTTGGTTTGTAAAAGCAATCTCTATGGTTTCAGTATAGTGAGAGTTAATATGATGAAAAACAAACAAAATATCACATACTTTTAAAATTTGTGCACTAACTCCCTTAATTTATCAGCAAGTTCCTGATCTGTCTCTCCCATGCTCGGCCCCTCTCAACTGCTGGCATTCTCAATCTGCTTAGGCCAAGGAACTTGAGCCTTTCTCAGTCTCTTGATCTCTCATACCCCATATCTAACCCATCAGCAATTCCTGTGGGACCAGTCAGAAAAATATAACCAGAATTCAACCACTTCTCACCACCTTTACGACCACCAAGCCTCTGTCATTTCCTGTCTGCATTACTGTACCCACCTTCTAACTGGTATCCCTGCTTCCTCCCTGGGTTCCCTGAAGCCTCTCTCCTCCACAAAGCCCCAGAAGTCAATCTTTCAGTGCTCAGTTGGATGATAATACCTCTGCTCAAAACTTTCCAACCTAATCCCTTCTCCCCCAGTGAACCGTGGCCAGCGTGGCCAGGGGTGAACCTGATGAGAGGCAGTGAAGCATTAAAGAAGACAGACAGGAGAATACAGTTGAGGCCAGGTCGGATCGCTGTGCCTGGATGAGGAAACAGTGACACAGCTTGTAAACCGAAGCTTTATTTTATAGTCGAGCACACAAAGCAAAACAAGGAGAGTGGTCAATATGTTTACAATGTTCTTTCTAGCTTCAAATCTATTTCATTATTCAAGCCTTGTTTAATGCACCTCCCACAGCCCATTAGCTACCTAGGAACAAAGGGAGGACTATCAGCTCAACCTTAATTGTACTAGGGGGGCTCTGCCCTCCAAGTTGGGACTTGTATGTGATTCTGTCACAGATCAGTCCAAGGCTTGACCTTACAGCTTCTCCTTACACCCCAGTAAAGCGAAAGTGCTAACAATGACCTCCAAGGCTCCTTCCAATGTCACCCCTGTACTACTCTGACCTCATTCCAACCACCACAACCCCACACCAGCCAGTCACTGTGCTCCAGATACACCGGCTTCTTTCAGGGCTGTTAGACTTGCCATTGCCCTTCCCCAATAGATCTGCAAGCCTTACTCTTCATCATCTTCAGGGGGCCCTGTGAGGCTCTCCCTAATGACCTTATTCAAAATATCAGCCTGTCCCAACACATACTATCACTCCTCCCTTCTGATCCTTGCCACCATCTGACATACATATATTTTATTTATTTTCTTTGATTTTGTTCTTTTTTGTCCACTGCTATATCCCTAGTTCCCAAAATATTTCCTGGAACCAATTAAGGCCTCAATAAACATTTACTGAATGTAAACTAAACAACAGATATTTATCTACTCTCTGAAATATAGTATTTAATATTTATCTTTAAGATTGATCCATGCATGTGTGCTATCAACACGTCCTGCTTATAAACAGGGCCATCCAGAGCCAAAGATGAATAGAGGGAATAAAGACCAGTGTACAAAATCTGACCCAAAACCTACCACTGGCTGCACACTTGCTGCCTCTACCAAATCAATCTGGATCCTGATTCAGGGACTCATCAACCCTCTATTCTTGGAAAAGACTGAATATGTTTGGGTTTCAAGTTCCTCTTCTGGAGAACACTTAACTCCCCTACAAAAGGCATAAAAATCGGTATAAAAGTATCTACCACAATAGTTGGAGCCCAGGCTTCAATAAATGCTGACAATCAATGTCAGCTCCTTTTCTCCCCCTTTATCCACAGAGTAAACACTACTAATACTTACCTCCTTATCGGCCTCCTGGCATAATTCAGCTGCCAAGAACATTTTTCAATCTAGTTGAACACAGAAGTCTGTATTCTTGCCAAATTTCCTCACTAATATTTACCAGATGATGTATTTTTAAAAATAGAATCACTACAAAGCAAGATAAAAAAACAATCTATGAATGATGCTTTTTTTAAAAACACCCAAATCAATCTGTTAAGATAAAGCCTAGTATACTGAAACTCAGTCATTTTGAAATGTCATTTTAAAAAGTCTGACCATGTCTTTGTCTTTCGCCCATTTTCAAAAAGTAAATTGTTTTATTACTGTTGTGTTTGAGAGTTCTTTATAGATTCTAGATATTGCCCATTTTAAGATAGATGGTTTAGAAATATTTTCTCCTGATCTGTAGTTTATCTTTTCATTCTCTTAAAAGGGTCTTTTGCAGACCAAAAATTTTTCATTGTAGCTGTCTTTTCATTTTCTTATTATGTCATTTGGAAAGCATAAGTTTTTAATTTTAGTGAAGTCTAATTCACTAATGTTTTCTTTTATGGGTAATGCTTTGGATGTGATTGATATCTAAGAAATCTTTTCTAATTCAAAGTTACACATAAAAACAAACTTCAGTAGGGTTAACTTTTGTATTTAGGTAAATGATTCATTTTGAGATCATTTTTGTATTTGGCGTGAAGTGTCTAAGTTCACTATTCTGCAGATGGGTAGCCAATTATGCCAGCAACATTCATTGAAAAGATTATCCTTTCCCCATTGAAATTCTTAGGTAACTTTATCAAAATAAATTATCATAAATATGTGGGTTTATTACTGGACTTTTTATTCTGTCCCATTGATCTGTATGTCTATCCTTAGGCTATTGCCAAATTTGGTAGTATAAATGCTCCAACTGTATTCTTGGTAATTCTAGGTCTCCATTTCCATAAGCACTTAATTTTTACACCCATAGCTCTATTAAAAATATTTAATTATATAAACAAGTATGAAACTATAGTCTATTTCAGAACTCCACCTTTTGTAAGATTTCTCTCAACAATAGACCATACTGTCTTATTAACCATGAGTAAAACTGTCATTGTTCTCCTTTTACCATCTGCCTAGTCTTTCCAAGTTACATAAATGTTTGAAACTTACTAAAAATAACACGACCATAATAAAAAGAAAGAATCTCTACACAGAAAAAAACAAAATCTGGAATAAAATACTCAAAATGTTATCTGTGATCATTGTTGAGTAGTATAATTGGTGTTAACTGGTTTTCCTTTTCATTTTGTTCAAAAATAAGCATATATTACATTAAAATTTATTTTTCCTATTATAAAATATATAGATCCTCAATACTTAATTTTCCTTTTCTTCTAACTTTTGTTTGTTAGTGGATAAATACAGTGTTATCATCTAAGTTGTTAGCATGAATAACTCAAGAGTTTTTACCTGATTCCCAGACTTTCCTTTTCCATTTCACAAAATCCAAAATGAACTACAACATTTATTAATGCTTTGCTTTATTCATTTACAACTATGTTTCATAAATACTCAGGGGTCCACCTTGCTAGATTTATTCTGAACTTAATAAATTATATTTTATTCTCTCTCATTAGCCTAAGTAATAGTGATAGGGCAGTTGGGGCGGGGGGTGGGGGGGAGACTAGGCCTGCAGGGGAGGGCAGTTGTGAGGAACAAGGCCTCAGGTGAAGGCAGTTGCAGGGCAAACAGGCCAGCAGGGGAGGGAAGGTAGGGATGACCATGCTGTCAAGGGAGGGCAGTTAGGGGTGACCAGGCCAGCAGGAGAAAGAAGTTGGGGGTGACCAGGCCTGCAAGGGAGAACAGTCAGAGGTGATGAGGCCAGCAGGGGAGGGCAGCTAAGAACAATCAGGTCAGCAGGGGAACAGTTAGGCATCGATCAGGCTGACAGGGGAGTGGTTAGGGGGTGATCAGGCTGGCAATCAGAAGTGGTTAGGGCCATCAGGAAGGCAGGCAGGTGAGCGGTTGGGAGCCAGAAGTCCTGGATTGTGAGAGGGATGTCCCAGATTGGAGAGGGTGCAGGCTGGGCTGAGGTACACACACACCACCACTCCCTGACCCCTGTGCATGAATTATATGTACCAGGTCTCTAGTTATTAGTATAAATACCTTCAACTTCTTGCCCCTGTATCTTCTTGACCTGAGTCAATTCATCTACCTCTACCTGCTCTGTTCTCCTCTCATGTGTCGTTGAGCACTGACCCTGAAAATCACATAGCCATGCCAATGGTTCTGGGATACATCCCTAGTATCAATGTTAACTGGACACTGAGTACTAAAAGGAAAGTCACCTCATGTTAGAGAGTCCTTTTCTCACTCCCGTCAATTGTCAACCTCTGCTAGATCACCAAGGGAATCCATTATTTAATAAAAGTCATTTCATACTCTCCCTTAAAACACAACACTACCCTGTTCAGGAGAAATTCACTCTCTCATACTTGCAGCAATGATGTTTCAAAAATGTATTCAAACAAGAGGAGCCCCCAGGTAAAGTTCTGAAGAGCAACAGTTTCATATCACTAGTCCTATCTAACAAAAGAGAAACATGCAAATTACAGTACCTTCGCTCTGCTACCAGCCAATCAGGAGTGGGCCATGGCGGGACAGGAGGCCGGAGGGGGGCATGCTGAGTACAAGGACTGAAGTCACCCCTCGGGAAGCTACCCAAGATCTTATTTCAGCCCTGATGTTGGAATGCTTCCCCTGACCATAAGTTCCCAACTCACTTCCAGCCAGAGTTAAAGGGGGCTTCTTCTGTTTTTAAGGCATCGCCATATCCAGTGCCTACCAGGCCCCTGTGAAAGCACTACTCCTTAGGTCTGGGGTCCTGGGAGCTGAAGCAGAAAGGCTGTGAGGCCCAGCTCACCCAGGATTCTGGCCTCCCATCACCCTCTCCCAATTATCCTGGCCCAAACTTCCCCATGCATACCTGCTCACGGAGAGTGTGAGGTGGTGATGGCAGTGGGATGGGAGGCCAGCGGGGGGTGTGGCTGCAGCACAAGGGAAGAGAGGCCTACACCCTCCCCCAATCCAGAGGGGCTTCACAGGGGACCTCAGGCCTCGACCCCTGCCTTGGCACCAGGCCAGGGGACCTGAGGCCATGTCCTCCACCCAGTGGGGCTTGACGGGGGACCTCAAAGTGTACTTCCTGCTGGGCTAAGAGACCTCCGGCTGCTTCTCCCACCCAAGCTCCAGGCTGGGGGACCTCAGACCATGCCTCCCACCTGGTGTGGCTTGACAGAGTACTGCAGGCCACACTCCCAACCCGGCAGGGCTTGACAGGGGACCTCAAGGTGTGCTTCCAATCCTGGTGCTGGGTTAGGGGACCTCAGACTATTCTCTCCACCCAGCAGAGCTTGACAGGGGACCTCAGGCTGTGCCCCCACCTGGCAGGGCTTGACAGGAGACCTCAAGCCGCACCCCCATCCCGGCACCAAGCTGGGGGACCTCAGACCATACCCTTTGCCCCAGCACCAGGCCAGGGGACCTGAGGCTGTGCCTCTCCTGCCTGGCTGGGCTTGACAAGGGACCTCAGGCTGTGCCCCCACCCAGCAGGGCTTCACAGGGGACCTGAGCCTGCGCCCCCTGCCAGTGGGGATTGACAGGGGACCTGAGGCTGTGCCTCCCTCCTGGTGCTGGGCTGGGGGACTTGAGGCTGTGCTCCTCTGCCTGGTGGGGCTTGATGGGGGACCTCAGGCCATGCCCCCTACCCAGCGGGGCTTGACGGGACCTCAGGTTATGTCTCCCACCTGGTGGGACTTGATGGGGGACCTCAGGCCACGCCCCCATCCTGGTGCTGGGCCAGGGGACCCAAGGATGCCCACTGCGCTGTGGGGCTTGACAAGGGTGGGACTTGCCAGGTCTGGATCTATCCCAATGTGGGGAAGGGTGTGGCTGGGTCTGGGTCTCACATGATTTTGAGGCACATGTGAGTGAGTGGGAACTTGACTCTGGGCCCCGTGGTGTGCCCCAGACTCTGACAGGAGGAAGGTTTTCATATACATTTTTACTAATTTTCTTTAGTCTCTGATACTTCTATTATAGAGAAAGAGCAAATAGCAATATTATATTATTTCCTCTAATTAATACCCTTTTAATGTGCACAAATTTTGTGCACCAGGCCACTAGTACATGAAATAATGGGCAATGGATTGTGGGCTCCAGCACTGTGACAGGGCACAGGCCATGCTGGGGGAGCTCCCCCGCCGCCCCATGACCCGAGTGCACAAGCCACTAGTGTATAAATATTAACCTTCCAAAAAAAATTATAAAATTTGGGAAATAAAACAGCAAATTAATTTAATAAATATTTATTATCAACCTATTACATACCAGGCATTATTCATTAGGAATGGGGACACAACACGGAGTGTAGAAGATACTGTTTTGGTTGTCCACCCAGCATGTATTTCCTCCTTTCTAATGCAACCCTGATATTTTCCAGGTGTTCACCTCTCCTCCAGTGTATTCCCCAGAAGCTGGCCCTACCCCTAGTGGGTCCAATGGATCCTAGGGAAATCCCACTTTGATCACCAGAGATGGGTTCAGAAGTGGGGTTTTGGCTCAACCTGGGCCAAAGACCCACAAGGACTGCTTTTCCTGGGAACTTGTAGAAAAGTTCTTCATCAGTCTTCTCGGATCTCCAGAAGGCAGCTCTCTTCCTCGTGTGTTGAGAGGAGAGGCTGGAAGAGCTGCAGCCATCTGTAGACTGACTTGAGGACACAGGGGCTCATACAGAAATGGAGCTGGATGATGATGTTACCCTGAATCCTATCCTACCTCTCAGCTTCCATATCTATGGGTGCTCATAAATCTTAGTATTTAGCCAATCTTAACGGGGTGTTCTGTGCTAATGTTTAAAGGCAACTCTTCAAGGACAGACACAGTCTCTTCATATTTATAATCTGGCAGAAGGGGGACACAGACTGATGATTCATGTTAAAAAATTAGGTTTCTTAATTTTGAAGGTAGGCAGAAATGACGCAGAAGAATAGAAGGACTAAACTCTCCTCAGAGAGTCCTATTTAAGCTGTTAGCTGAAGCATTTAAATAACTATATCTCAGAACACTAGTGTACAGTGTAGGAATAGTGAAAGAATTTGGTCTTTTCTGGTATTCTGATACCCATTCAATTCTCATCAATTTTTAAATTACAAAATCTTTTAAACAGGTTTTAGTAGACAAAACAAGCAATGAATAAAACAAATTCTAGAACATTACAAATAGCAAACCTATAGAATAATCACTTAATTGCTGCAAATACTTTAATAAGAATAATTCTAACTTACTGATACAGTCTTAACATCAATGAAAAAAAATTTTTATTTAAAAATACATTTTTTATCATACTTACTAATCCCAAATTGTCAAAATAGCCATAAATATTATTGAGTGATACCAAGTGATCAATTATAGAATTTAACTGAATAATTTTCTCCATTGGAAGAAACTAAATTCATATCAATCCAATCACATCAGCTTTCTGTATCTGCAGGTTCTGCATTCATGGATTCAACTGACCAATGATGGAAAATATTCCAAAACATGTTATGTTTTTGCTTATATACTATGTAGTTAGGCCCATAATGGTTGTGTCTATACTGAACTTGTACAGACATGTTTCCTTGTCATTTCCTAACAGTATAACAACTATTTATACAGCATTTATGTTGTATTGGGTATTACAACTAATCCAGAGATTATTTAAAGTATATGGGAGGATTGCATAGGATCTATGCAAATACAACATTTCATATAAGAGATTTGAGCATCTACAGATTTGTTATTCATGGAACTATTCATCAGTTCCCAAGGATACTTAGAGATGGTTACTTTTACTTATGGCTTATGTTTTCTTCTACAGACTAAGTTAATCTTTTAAAAATTAAACATTAACATGAATACAAAATACTCAACACATAGGCTTATTATAGCAGCAAAATAAAAGCATGTCCAGAAAAATAAAAATAAATAAATAAATTTATTTAATCTAAGTTTGTAGTTTCTCTAACCAAGAGCAGATAATCTCTATTGAATTCATTTATTCATCCATTTAATAGAGTTTTATTGAGCACCTATTATGTGCCAGGTACTGTGCCAGTTGGTGGAGGCCCATTGGACCCTTCTTTCATAAAGTGTTGTTGAGGCAGAGACAACAAATAACCTCATGGTAAGAACAAAACAATAGTTTGGGAGGTTCTACTTATCTCAGGATAATTGCTACCAAATCAAGGCCCCTTGAAATGAATCTACTTATTAAAAAATAAAATTTTGTAATAAACTAGGGCCCAGTGCACAAAATTCATGCACTGGGGGTAGGTGATCCCTCAGCCCAACCTGCCCCCTCAGTGGGGCCAATGGCTGGCTCTGCCCGGGCTGCCTTGGCTCCACCCTGGCCGCCTTGGCCCCACCCTGTGGCCCTGGCCTCAGCGGTGACCACCCAGCCCCGAAGGCATCCCGCACTCGTGGCCTCTTGCGTGTACACACACAGCAGTAACTGCTCAGTTCTGGAGGGACCCTGCACTCGTAGCCTCACTCGCACCTCAGCCCCACCCCTCACACCTCAAGCCTGCTGCCTCGGCCCCGCCCCTCATGCTGCTCGTCCCTGCCCCCTGCTCCTGATTGGCTGGTAGCATAGCGAAGGTATGGTCAGATTTGCATATTACTCGTTTATTAGGATTATGAAAGGAAAAGAATAATTTATGTGGCAGCCAACTCCCAATGCCTACAATGATTCTTGTACTCAAATAATTCAAATCCCCAGTGAACCAGAATTGGCCCTGTGTAACTAATAGTTGGTAAAAGTTACAATATGTGACTTCTGATCCAAAGTCAAAAGAGCCATTGAAGCTTCTACACTTGCTCTGAAGGAAGTTAGCCACCATGTCATGGGGACACTTAAGCATCCTCATCGGAAGACCTACATGAAGAGAAAACAAGGCCCCAGGCCAACAGCCAGCCATGTGAAGAAGCCATTGCAGCCTGGTCACACCTATAGATGGCTGCTGACTCAGCTAATATATGACTGCAATTAACTGAGATGCCCCAAAAAAGAACTAGCTAGCCCACCCTTCCCAAATTGCTAACCAAAACCATGATAAATAATAAATGTCCCTTGTTTTAAGTTTTATGTGATTTCTTGCACAAAATGAATTGAATGCCTTATTTTGAAATGTTTTTTTTTTAAGTTTGTTTCATCTAGTATTTAAAATATTTTTAAAAATCATTCTTAAAGCAAAAGTATGAATCAAGTATTGATTGGAGAGCTGGATAACAATTCCCCTAAAATATTGTCAACCGCAAAATGCAAACCCTTATTTTCACACTGAACTTTTATCAGACAATAATAAAGAGTGTGATTTTTATTAAAAAATAATTTTCTTAGAGTAGCTCTTGAATTTCCAAATCATTGTCCATTACATCTTATTCCAACTATGAACTCATAAACCTCTGCTGGCTCTTTATTAGTCATTAGAGGCCTGGTGCACAACATTTCTTCACAATGGAAATTAACTTATAAATGGACTAATTAAAGTCCAGCCATTGTTAAATTACTTTAAGAACCAGTTAATATGAATTAGAATTTAATACTTTGAAAGGGCCCTATGATCAATGCCACTGTGAAGTCATTTGAACAATGAGCTATCCAGTTAAACATTGGAAGTTGGCTTTAATTAATTAGCTTTGAGCACTTACAAACCAGAGAAAGTTAAGAGAGTTAAGTCTAACTAGGGAATGAGTTAAAGACTGAGTCCAGATTCTGAAGAGCTCTTCAATAGTTCTAAATATTCTTTCATTTTGCAACAGATTTGCAGATGATCAAATCAACCCTGTATAAACATTACAGTGGGTGGCTTTGAAAGAGAAGTTCTGATAATTTTCCTAGATACTACTTCGGTTTGAAGGCCTTCTCCTTTTTGCTTGTACCTACAGTTAATGGGAAACCAAGAGCATCCTGCACATACATGTCATGGAGTGGGGGTGCTGGGAAAAGTCCTGGAAAGCACCCAGCCCAAAGCTTCCCAAACTCTGTTCTGAAATAAAGTTATCAACTGGCTCACGGTGAAGGGTTTTTAATGACATATAGTGAACTCATAAAGCTGAACTTATTTTATCTCCAAAGGACTGATAGGCTGGGATCATAGCTTTCCTACTTCTCTGGAGTTAAAACACCCTTCTTTTATTCACTCTCTATAGGCAACAAACCTAAGGAGAGAATGACAATATGGTGATAGGTGATGACTGAGGATTTCTTTTGAACTTACTTGGTTGGAAAAATTAAAATTTGAAATATTTTTCTAAGGACTATCCCTATAATTCAAAAACTAAGGATGCACTGATCTAAACCAAGTCTTCCCTAAGACCTGAGTCCTGCTAATGGAAGAAAGTCCAACAGGAGAAATATGAACAGAAGAAAATTGATCAGAAGAAACACCCTGGGGAAATGGCACCCAGGACAAGCAGTGTAACACTGTGACAAGACACCCACTCTCCCCCCTACAGGTATAACTGGAAAGACGAGAGATGAGTTTACTAGAACTCCGGCATAAACAAGCAGAACACCAGGTATCTCTGATGACTCTAGGTGAGAGTAAACCACTGTAGAAATGTAGGATCCAAGGCAACAAAAGAACGATAGATGAGTTTGTCACACAGGACAATGCTATTGTAAGGTGATAACCTACACATTATTATACCACAGTGTGAATATTCACAAAATAGGCTAATGTGCAATTCCAAAATTCACTAGGCTGTTAATGTGGGAGAAAATGTGTTTTTTTTTTCTGACATCATTTCTTTAAAACAATCTTGCAAACCTTTCATCCCTGTTTAAACTGATAAAAATGAATAATATGAACAAAAGATGCTTTGAATTTCTTAGAAACAGCTACAAAAATTATGCCATTTTCTAATTATGTGTGTTGGTCTTGTAGGGATTTCCTTCAAAGGATCATAATATCCAAGGACTTCAAACCACAAGGACCCTGGAGTCTGAGCAAACAACTCAGATCTTGGCAATGACAGATGTGCACAGGCAACCACTCCCCTGGGACCTTGCACCAGAATTTCAGAAGAAAAAAAAAGAGGCTGCCACAGTCACTGTGAAAAAAACAGTAAGCATGGGACGCAGGTGCAAGAGCTGCCTGCATCCTCGTGGCAACCGAGCAGAATCACACCCCTGGGATCACAGTGAGGGTATAAGAAGACATCTCACTCTCTGCCTGACACAGGAGCGTCCAATGTTCTTCATCTTAATATTGAAGGAAACCCATACATACTGATTAAGGCTGACAATAGAGATTAAATACAATGTGTGTCTTCTGATGTGAAAAGCTTTAATTTTTCCTCCCACTGGATATTTTGTAAGCAATACAAAGTGATGCTTGACAGAAAAGAGAAGAAAATCAGTGGCGAGACCTTGAGTCACGTTCCTCCTTCGCCAGAAGCACCTGGCACTATTAGCAGGCCCAGAACTTTCCCTCTGCATTGTTGGTCAATACGGTCTTCCTTGTTTGTTTCTTATAATGTGTTCTTAAATTTTAAAATTTATATTAAATCAAATAGGAGAGGAGAAGTGGGAAGAAAAGAAAGCTTTGGTTATAAACCCCAAAGAGTTAGAGCCACGAGCCAGTTTTATTTAGTAGTAATGAAGATTGGAGTATTTGCTTAATATAAAGAGCTAAGTTCCCCTAGAAGCTAAATTCTTGGTAACTGTCTTGCACAGGATGAGACCAGCTCACACTTGTCCACCATCACTCACCCTCCTCCACCTACCATCTACCACTGAAGCGCAGAGGTGCATTTTAAGATTTGATTTGTTTTCATGGGTTTCATGGGTTATGTAACTTCACATTTGCTTGAGTAGCAGGTGTTAAGATGCATTTAATTCCTTCATGATCCTATCATTGTCCTTAAAATTTTACCTGCATTTGCCCAGCTGATGTGGCTCAGTGGCTGAGTGTGAACTCATAAACTGGGAGACTGCAGTTCAATTCCTGGTCAGGCACATGCCTGGGGTGCAGGCTCAGGCCCCAGTAGGGAGCATGCAGGAGGCAATGGGTGATAATTCCCTCTCAGCATTGATGTTTCTCTCTCTCTCCCTCTCTCTGAAATAAATTTTTAAAAAAAATTTTAAACTTTACCTGCGTTTTAAAATTAATATCACAGTTTCCATAAATCTTCAATTATTATGTGTTAGGAGGACAGAGCAACTTTCAAATGTAGGCACAGAAGTCATAAACAAAGGGGTATCTAATAATCCTTCTATCATCCTTGTATCGATTACTACCAGACAGAAAAACCTAATTGTCAACCAAAAAATAAAACTAAATTTAAATTATTAAGAGTGAAAATGAGAGTTCTATAGACTTTCTCTAAAAACCATTCTTTGCAACCATTCTCTGAATCTTATATGAAATCATCTTTAAAATTAGATAATTAAATTTTGAAACCTAACTGAAAACCAAGACTCAGTCATTTTGGTATTTTAACACAGACTATTTCTAAACCCTAGTTGTCAGTTGGTAAGAAGCGCAGATGCCACAAGGATCAAGAATAAAACCCATAATTCACCACGTGCCAGAAAGCAGGAAGCAACACACAGCTCTTTGTTCCTATCACACCCTTACCTGCACACATATCATCTGTGCTTACCAACTATTTGAATTTCTGGAAAATGATGCTCCGGTCATCTGAATTTCATCTGAAGAAAAAATGTCACACAGCTTAAGGTCAGCTCTGGGTACATTAACATTAAGCTCAAACAGGATCAAAGCAAGGAGGCAGTGCACAGCACCAATAACAGCCACCCTCTGGGGTAGACACAAAACGAAGTGCACACATGTGCTCTGTGCAGATAGCAAACATCTTGCTAATTAGCATCAGAACCTAGCTGGGGAAGCACTAAAATGCGCTTGTCATGAAAAATTAAACACACCATCCTGGATGCCCCCTCCTCTCATGTTTACACTTTGGCCTTTTAAATACAAGTAAGAAACCCTTAAAATAATATATTAGTTTTTAAAATAAAGATAGGTAGGAATTCAAACTCTATGCAACGTTTTTCAATAGATTCAGACAGTTTGTTTCCAGTTTTCTTTTCAAGAAAACCATTTGGCTCCTTCATCAAGGAAATCAAAAGAGAAGCAATTACAAAATGCAGCAGCAGCTAAGCATCCAGGAGCGTTACTCCAGTGCACCCTGCCCTCCCTCAGTTGTCACCATGGGGAAACCCACTGTTCCCCTGACACTGCTCTTTCTGCACCCGCTCAATCAACGGGATAATTTTAGGTGGAACACCTTAGAAATGCCATAACCCATCCCATGGTACAGGGAATTCCAGCATCAGCCAAAACCCTGCACGTTACACAGCACAAGTTTTATTTTCTCCCACAGTTACCTAGTAAAATGTGCATAGTTGGTGCTAAAACAATCTGCATAACTAAAGTCAGCCTCCATTCTCAGGCACAAACATAGGAATCATTAAGTCATTTGGAAGCACAAATGGCTGAGAACAGCCTTTGGCCAACTTGGAGTTTCTGTTGTTATTTTGTTTTGGGTTTTTTATTATGTTTTCTCACATAATAAAAAGCCTGAGAACAAAAATCCCTGATTCTTTGCAGGTAACCCAAAAGCTGAATAATGAATTACAGAAGAGTCTGAGCTTTATTCTAGGAAACTGGGTTCAGATTCCATGCAGCAGATCCTAACACATGAGTTGAACCCTCATAAAGCTTTCCCACCTCTCTTCTATCACCCCAAACTCTTCAAAGGAATCTACGGTACATAATATGCTCAGTTTGACATATATTCATGCTGGAATTGTCCTCCTCAATGTTTATTCATTTTTAACTACCTCATCACAAGAAAAGAACTGAGACATATAGTCATAATCAATACTGTCACCTCAGACAGACAATAGCCTGAAATAATGCCCAGAGCTCTCAGTTTTATTTTGCCTCAAAATATTTTACTGAGGTCTGGCCAGAGTAGCTCAGTGGCTGAGCATTGACCTGTGAACCAGGAGGTCATGATTCAATTCTTAGTCAAGGCACAAGCCCAGGTTGCAGGCTCGATCCCTAGTGGGGGGCGTGCAGGAGGCAGCCGATCAATGATTGTCTACATTAAACATCATTTCTATCTCTCTCTCTCTCTCTACCTTCCTCCCTCTGAAATCAATAAAAACATATTTAAAAAAATTTTACTGAGCCCCTAGAGTGTTCTAGTCCCTCCAATTGCTATCCTCCTACACACAGCGTTGCAGGAAACAGAGTTTTCTTTTAAGGAGCTATTTTAAAGAGAAAAAAACACCTTTTCATGTCCTTTTCTCTACTGAAGACTCTGCTATGCTGGTTGGCACTCTCTAGTCATTCTGTGTCATTTTGAGGACACAACAAAGGTCCACTTATTTCTTTATTTTCAACTCTACCAGGCAGTTTGGCTTTTACTTATTCAAAGGATAAATTCTAATAGAAATGAACCCAACAGAACATTAAGCTCTATTCCATTATACTATTTTGAAGTGGATTACAAATCAAGTGGCTACCCCTCTTGACAAAAAGTTCAAAAGCAACAGAAACTTCAAATGTGGTTTCCAGTGGTGGAGATCAGCTGAACTAAGCCACCCACAATCTAACTTGGGCTTCTTGGTAACCAACAGTGTTCATTGGCAAGACAGCCAGCTGGAGTGCAGGGCACTGCCTGAGAACACAGCACAGTGGCTTTAAAATAGACCACATGAGGACGGAGTATAGTTCCAAAGGTTAATCAATCTCTAACTAATTATGCTGGCCTGCTTATAGCTAGGTCCAAGATATTGGGAAAGAAGCGTAAGTTCAGCAATGACAATAATAGAAACTCAACAAAGATATCCTGAATAAATGAAGTCAGTATCTCAAACACTCGAGTATCTTCAAGGACCTCCTGTGCCTATATCCATCTCTCAGCCTTTCAGGTCCACTGAACCACCCACATGCTGAGTGGGCAGGGCAACAGCAGAGCCTGGAAAGTTACAGCAGCTGCTCCTCACCTCACCAACCTGAACGGTCTGCGAGAAGCCAGGAAACCTGGGAGGTTCAATCGCTACAGGTGCCAAGTACTTGTCATGACAGTCTTGAAGCACAGCCAGTGCTCTCCCATCTAGACACCATCATGGCTCCAGTTTTCATGTATTTGGGATGAATTTGATAACTTAAAATCTAAAATCGGGTAACCTCAGCACCCCTGTAAAATAGTGTAGAATATTATCCCACTTGCTTTTCCTGCGGCATGGACCTTATACTATACTTGCCATGATTACTATGTAGTTAACATTGGTGAATTCATAATTGGCATCTGTTAATAGGAGAGCTTCCTGCATTTGTGAATATGCAATGCGGGGAGGTGAGGACACTTAGAAATTTGCCTAAATAGATTCACCTTTGTAGCTTGTCAGAAGTGGGCAAAGTGGCCGAAGACAAAAACCAGAGTCGTGGGGCTGTAATTAGTGACTTCTGACCTCCAGAGAAGGAACTGTCTGAGAGCCAGAGACTGGAAATCAACTTTGTGTTAAACATATTGGTTTTCAGCAGAACCTAAAACTACTGTGGCACTTGTGAAACATTCTTTTCCTATATTTGAGTTCTCGCTCCGTCCCTGGAAGGCCTCCTCCAAGCAAACACAGAGGGAGACAGGAAGCACCACAGCCCGGAGCAGAAGTGGGCCTAGTTAATACTAACCTCTCCTGCCTACGGTCAAAGTCCCTGAACCTCAGGCTATGTTACATGCCTGTTAGGTTTGACACCCTGGGTTTCTGTTTAATGGCTCAGGGAGGGGACCGCTGGGCTATATCATGATTTGTGTCAATCTCCCCAGTTTTCCAGGGTGATGTGTGCGCCTCAGATCAACAGATAATAACTGAGTGGGACGGTTTGGGGATGACCTGAAACGGGTGAGTCAGAACAGAGAGTGAATCTTGGTAAGGAATCAGCTGTGTGTCTGTGGGACAACATAGCCTGTTGACCAGCTTTTGGGAGTCAATGAAACCAATGCAAAGGAGATGATTAAAGAGCTGGAGGAAGGGAGAAAGCAGAAAAGATATTGAATGGGAAGAGCTTGGAGCTCTAATTTAACTACCATCACAAAGCTGAGGCTTCCCTGTCAAAGCTCTCTCCTACAGCTGCAGAATGTCTGGAACAGAGGACAAGACCGCATATGATTGATACATGTTTGCATTTTTCCCACTTTCTTCTCTTTAATCGCCCTTAGTGATAATTCCCTAAATATATGCTGTTTGAAATTATAAAATAAATAATGTTAGCACCATCACTCGCATAGGAAATATCTATTATTACATATTCTTCATCACTCATAACATGTTTAGCTGAAGTCATTTTGTATATAAAATTTTTAGTCTTATTTCTCAGTTAACCACGCATTAAATTTAGCAGCCTGCCTGCATATGGATTTTGTCTGCTGCTTCTGGCATTGCATTATAATCCTGTTTCCCTGGAGACCAGAGTTATCACAGGCAAGAAGGATTTTTTAACATGCTAATTTTTGTGAGAGTGAACATTCTAAACTTCTCAACTCTGTCTTCCTCAGCCTCATCTGCCACTGGGTGAATCTTCAGACTGGCTCGAGCCCCTCCTGGGAATAAGCATGTGGAAAGATGGTGTTGCATGGAGCATGAACTGGAGCCTGGCTCCCTCCCCGCTGCGCCTGAACTTTAGCTCTGTCTGTTCCCACCTCTGTGACCAGCATCTGTTTCTGATGAAGATATTTGTAAAGTGTTAGCCTCTCTCCCTTAGTTTAAAAATTAAAATAACAAGGGTTTCTTTCTCAAATACGCTTGGGCGGGGGTGTATGGGAAAGAGGTGGGCAGCACAGATCTCGAGGGAGAACCTGTGAGGAGCTGTCTGAGAATCTCTGTGAACAGGATCAAGGAAACCAGTCACAGGCACTATTCCCACTCAAGTGGTCCCAATGGTGACACCATTCAAACCTCTATAGCTATTCCCTCCCTCCCACACCTCGCTCAGGTCACTGAACATGGAGAACACTGGCTTCCTAAGGTCTTCAAACTGACTCAGTGCCCTTGAGAGATCAGATACTATTCCAGGCCCAGCAAACACAGCACAAAAGAAAGATCCTAGACTCCTGCTTATAAAGAGTATTGCCCAACATCATATTTTAATATAATAGCAACTATTGCCTACTGCTTGATTACTAAGTGCCAGTGCCAGGCATTTTAAAATTTATTCACACACACACACACACACACACACACACACACACACACACATCCTATTTAATTTCAAGGCAACCATAGGGTTAGCTATTGTCAACATTAGAGTAAAAGAAACAGGCTCAAAACAGCCAATTGCCTGCACAAAGCTAGTAAGTGACTGGCTGTATCCACATCAGGCCTGTCCAGCCTCACAGCCTCCCAACCATACATAAACAATATTTTGTACAACCTATGTGAATGTACAGGCTACCTGCAATTAATTATCTAACACAGTCCTGGCTATCACTTATTAAATAGGTAATTCAACTATATTATCTTTCACACACATTTTAAAAGTACAAATGCACTCCACTCCACCACTTTTCTCCCCATTTTATATACCATCCTAAGGCCAGGGGACCACTGTCTCTGTTTATGCCATGGCACCAGGGTAACAGCCCCTGTAAGGGCTGACACTCAGCAAGGAGCACCATCCCTGATTGGCTCCAATCCTGAGTGACAAAGGTCCAACCCTTCTGTCAGCTGATTCTCTGAGATTAATAAGATTCCCCAGTAGACTGAATGCTTGATAAGAACATCATTTGTTACTGACGGAACTGCCAAGGGACCATCTGCTGCCACTGTGGAGGAGAACTCCCTTTTATCATACCAAGCTACAGGTGTCCAGCCAAGAGCTACAACAGGCACAACACAAAAGGTGAGACGCACACACTGAATCACTGTCACACCCCTCTGTGCGTGACGACAACATTTGCAAAGACTGAGCACGCACAGGCTGGCATTTCACATGTACGCTTAGTAATTCTCTCAAAACAGGACAAGAATGATTTGTCCTACTTTCTCTAGAATCCAGCACACAGAGGAGAGCGAAAGAGAGAGGGAGCACACAGATGCCCAACATGGACTCCGAGCTAAGGCACACTTGACCAGTTTAAGTTGGAATGGGCAGCACACTGAGCGCTCCCTGCTTGCTTCTCCTTCAGACCGAGGAAAGTCAGCCACCCCCAATCAGATTCCCGTGTTCTCGCAATTACACTGTGGTTCTCAGGGGTGGACATGGTTTGTCTAAAAGTGTCAAAACCAAGGTTCCGGTTCCAAATCTCTTGCTCTAGCCTCTCAGCACAAATGATAGCCCAGGAATAGCCAGGTGTTCTCTGCTCACATCTCTTTAGACACTATCCTTTCAGGAGGAAGAAAATCAATTTCTCTGAAACCTGCATAAAAGCTGGCAAAGGGGTGACTAGGAGGAATGCTGCTCACTTCTCCTCCAATAAATGAGCTGTTTGCTTCTTTTCACAGAAAATAAAAAGAGTTACCTGAAAAGAATAAGAGTATTTGCACAGCCCTAACTGGTTTGGCTCGGTGGATAGAGCATCAGGCTGGGGACTCAAGGGTCCTAGGTTCGATTCTGGTCAAGGGCATGTGCCTTGGTTGAGGGAACATCCCCAATGAGGAGTGTACAGGAGGCAGCTGATCAATGTTACTCTCTCATCAATGTTTCTAACTCTCTATCCCTCTTCCTTCTTCTCTGTAAAAAATCAATAAAATATATTTTTAAAAAGAATATTTGCACAAGACAGAAATGTTTTAATTATATATTTGATTCTTTAACAATATGTGAGTTAGGAATACAGACCACTACACCACCCCCATGCAGCAGAAAATCTGTGTATATATTCTGACTCCCCCAAAAGTTAATTATTAATAGTCTACAGTTGACCAGAAG
Source organism: Antrozous pallidus (assembly GCA_027563665.1). Classification (NCBI taxonomy): domain Eukaryota; kingdom Metazoa; phylum Chordata; class Mammalia; order Chiroptera; family Vespertilionidae; genus Antrozous; species Antrozous pallidus. The sequence goes on from CM050513.1 coordinate 16,937,749, forward strand.
CCTTACTAATAACGTAAACAGCTGATTCACACATATTTTGTATGTTACATATATAATATGAGAAGCCCGGTGCATGAAATTCATGCCCAGGGGGGAGTGTCCCTCAGCCCAGCCTGCACCCTCTCCAAACTGAGGGATGTTCTCTCACAATCCAGGACTGCTGGCTCCCAACTGTTTGCCTGCCTGCCTGCCTGATTGCCCCTAACTGCTTCTGCCTGCCAGCCTGATCACCCCTTAACCACTCCCGTGCCAGCCTGATTGATGTCTAATTCTCCCTGTCAGCCTGTTTGCCCCCAACTTCCCTCTTCTGCAGGCCTGACCCCCCACAACAGCCCTCCCCTGCAGGACTGGTCACCCCTAACTGCCCTTCCCTGGAGGCCAGGTCACCCCCAACTTCCTTCCTCTGCCAGCCTGTTTACCCCTAACTGACCTCCCCTACAGGCCCAATCCTCCCTCCTGCTCTCAGTGGCTACAGTAATCTTGGTTGGAGTTTATTTGCATATTTGCTCCTGATTGGCTGGTGGGCATGGCTTGTGGGTGTAGCAAAGATACATCCACAATGAAAGAGCATATTACTCTTTTATTAGACAGGACTAGAGGCCTGGTGCACGAAATTCATGCCCTGGGGTGGGGGGGATGTTCCTCAGCTCAGTTTGCTCTCTCTCCAATCTGGGACCCCTCGAAGGATGTCAAACTGCCCATTTAGGCCTGATCCTATTGGGACTGGGCCTAAATGGCAGTCAGACATCCTCTCACAATCCAGGACTGCTGGCTCCCAACTGCTCACCTAACTGCCTTCCTGATTTCCCCTAACTGCTTCTGCCTGCCAGCCTGATCACTCCCTAACCACTCCCCTGACAGCCTGATTGATACCTAACTGCTCCCCTGCCAGCCTGCTTGCCCCTAACTGCCCTCCCCTGAAGGCCTTCCCCCCCCCAACTTTCCTCCTCTACAGGCCCAGTCACCCCCAACTTCCTTCCTCTGCTGGACTGGTCACCCCTAACTGCCCTCCCCTTCAGGTTTGATTGCCCTCAACTGCCCTCCCTTGCAGGCCTGGTCCCTCCTAACTTCCCTCCCCTGCTGGACATCTTGTGGTGGCCATCTTGTGTTCACATAGGGGCAGGATCTTTGACCACATGGGGGCAGCCATCTTGTGTGTTGGAGTGATGGTCAATCTGCATATTACTCCTTTATTAGGTAGGATAGAGGCCTGGTGCATGGGAGGGGGTCAGCTGGTTTGCCCTGAAGGGTGCCCCAAATCAGGGTGGGGGTTCCCTTGGGGCATGGGGCAGCCTAGGCAAAAGGCCTATGGTGGTTTGCAGGCTGGCCATGCCCTCCGGCAACCCAAGTGGAGGCCTTGGTATCTGGGATTTATTTATCTTCTACAATTGAAACTTTGTAGCCTGGTACAGACCCAAGCCTCCTGCTTGCTCTGTGGCACAGCCATTTCTGTTGGGATTTATTTAATTTCTATAATTGAAACTTTGTAGCAGAGGCCAAGGCAGGCCAGGGCTTCAGAAGCTTGGCTTCCTCCATTGCTAGGAGCAACCTTACCCTCCTGCTTTCTCCAGCTCCATGGCTGCTGCCATTTTATTGGGATTCATTTACCTTCTATAATTGAAACTTTGTAGCCTGGAGTGGGCCAGCCAGTGTGTGCGAAAAGCTTGGCTTCCTCCATTGCCAGGGAAACCCAAGCCTCCCTCCTGCTTTCTCTGTGGCTACAGCCATCTTGGTTGTGTTGATTTGCATACTTGCTGCTGATTGGCTGGTGGGCGTGGCTGGTGGGTGTAACAGAGTGATGGTTAATTTTCATGTTACTCTTTTATTAGATAGGATACTGTGTTCTTAGAATAAAATGAACCAGAGAAAAGAAAATGTCATTAAGAAAATAATAAGAAAAATAAATTTGTACTATTTATTGAAAAAAATCCCTAAACCCACACAGTTCACACCCATGTTCATCCAGGACCAGTTGTCTGCCAAATAGAATCCTTAGAGGTTATGGAGACCACAACAAAGAGCACTGAAGCAAGCTCTAAAACACCTTGTCCAAGATCTCTACCACTCTGTCTAACTGACCTTAACTTAAAGTCCTCCTCCAATTCTCCCCTCTTCTCCCCCTACCAAGGTTTGTCAACAAACATAGACAGAATGAAGTTTATTGATCAGCAAAATTGATTTTCAAATGAAACTTCATATTCTAGAGCTCAGGGAGAACCTGCTCCCAGAAAGGCTGCGCCCCTCCCCCACTGGATCAGCAGGTGTTTCCTTGGATCCTGATCATTCTACAGGAGCATTTTTCAAGAAGCAATATACGCATTTCCCATGCTACATCTTTCCTCTACATGTGATGTTTTGCAGTGAAGCTCCTTAAATAGTCTCCCTTGACATCAATTACAGAACGATTTACTAATGCCTTTAAAAATTCATTATGTTTTATATTAATAAAGGTTCACCTCGGTAGTTAAGTTTAATAGTAGATACTTGTACTGTCCATTACACTGAGGGCTACTAACTCCTAAAAACCTTAATTCCTATAGTTTAGAACCCTGTTAATCATCACTCACATGGGGCCTCCAGAAGCCAGCATATACCAAAGAACTCATCCTAGAAAACCAAGCATCACCCAGGCAGGTACAGCTTTAGGATTAGAAACATGATTTTTCCATAGAAGTGACTGTGCTGAAGGGATGAGGTCCCCAAGTAGTCTTTAAAGTCCTTCGTGCATTATTTCTCTGAAGGATCCAGCTAGGCCAGAAAACTCCAGGGACTTCCTGCAGACATCCTACCTGGGACAATGCCACCAGCAGGACAATGCCACAAACTTTATAGGCCAGTACCAACTCTTGCAGCATAGAAAACCGAATCAGGACAGCCTGGGGACCAACCCCACTGGACCTCATTTCTCCCTCTGCAAAGTGGAGGCAGGACACCTAATCCAAAACATGAGTGTGAAGGGCAAATGCAATGGTTGCGAAGGGCTGTGAAGCTCTACCCCTAGGCCTGATGAAGGCTCCATAAAAGACACATTTTAAAAACTCACATATAGAAAGGAACCAAAATGAGAGCATAGGTAAACACCTATACTGCTGCCTCACACAATAATTTCAAAACTACAAATAAGAGAAAACAGACATCATCCAGAACCACCAGAAAGCTGGCTGAGTGGAAATTCTACAACTGGAAGGAAAAATAAAAGGACACTGACAATCAGAGGAGGTGCAGAGGGCAGAGGTGTGAAGACGCACATGAGCAAAAAGGGTGGGTGGCTGAATACGTGGCTGGTTTACTCAACCAGTGAGGGAGACAAAGGATCCCCACTGTGCTGAACTCCAATTCCAGGAGAATCTCAGAGAACCAAGATTCATAGGGAGTAAACTCAGAGGGAGCACACTGAGAATCAGGGGAGCTGCAGAGGCACGCAAGCTCGTGCAGAGGGCACGCAGCTGAGCATGTGGCTGGCTCTCTCGTTATGGAGGAAAACAAAGGCTACCGACTGCACTGTACTCCAGTTCTGGGTGAGACTTTGGGTATCGAGACTCATTCTGGGAGAAACTAGACAGTCTGACGGATGGCATCTTTCTCTCAGACGTGTGTGCAGCCATTGCCCTGGGACCCTATAATCCAGGGGCCTGTTAGGGCAGGGCTGATGGGAAAACAACGCTGACTGCTCAGCCCTGAGACTCCGCCCCATCCAAGCTGAACACAGGAGCTCTCCCAGCATAGACACAGCTGATCCTCAGAGCCAATTGGCCTGGAGGTCAACCCCTCCCAGTGATACCAACAACAATATAGGTTTAATTACAACAAGACAGTGCAGCCCATAAAGGGTTGCACCAAGAGTTTCCACCTCAGGTAACTGGGGAGGCTGAGTCACTGTCCCCTAGAGGACACCTACCACACAAAACTATTCAACCAATTCAGGGAAGCAGCAAAAATGCAGAAACAAGAAAACAGAAAAGAAATGAAAAGAAATGGACATAGAGTGGACATAGAGTTCAAAACCATGGTTATAAGGTTTTTCAAGAGGCTCCTAGAAAAGGCCGATAAATTTAATGAGACCCTTGAGGATATGAGTGAGACCCTCAAGGATATGAGGGAGACTCTGGAGGATATGAAAAAGGACCAACTAGAAATTAAGCATACACTGACTGAAATAAAAAATATTATACAGAGACCTAATAGCAGACTAGAGGACCACAAGAATCAAGTCAAAGATTTGAAATATAAAGAAGCATAAACAACTTAGCCAGAAAAGCAAAAAAGAAAAAAGAATCCAAAAAATTGAAGACAGTGTAAGGACCCTCTGGGACAAACTCAAGCATACCAACATCAGAATTATGGGGGTGCCAGAAAAAGAGAGAGAGGAAGATACTAAAAACCTATTTGAAGAGATAGTGACCAAAAACTTACCCCACCTGGTGAAAGAAATAGATTTAAAAGTCCAAGAAGCACACAGAGCCCCTAACAAAAGGAATCCAAAGAGGACCACACCAAGACACATCATAATTAAAATGCCAAGAGCAAAAGACAAAGAGAGAATATTAAAACCAGCAAGGGAGCACCCATACGATTGTCAACTGATTTCTCAACAGAAACTACGCAGGCCAGACGGGAATGGTAAGAAATATTCAAAGTGATGAATAACAAGAACCTACTCTACCCAGCAAAGCTATCATTCAGATTTGAAGGTCAGATAAAGTGCTTCGCAGATAAGAAAAAGCTAAAGTAGTTCATCAATATCAAACCAGTATTATATGAAATGCTGAAAGATATTATTTAAGAAGAGGAAGAAGAAAAAGGTAAAGATAAAAATTATGAACAACAAATACACATCTATCAACAAGTGAATCTAAAAATTAAGTGAATTAAAAATCTGATGAACAGAATAAACTGGTGAATATAATAGAATCAGGGTCATAGAAAGGGAATGGACTGACGATTCCCAGGGGAAAGGGGTGTGGAGGTTGCAGGAAGAGACTGGACAAATAGCATACACCTATAGATGAGGATAGTGGTGGGGGGGAGGTAAGGGCAGAGGATGGGATGGGTACCACGGGGAAGGGAGCTCTGGGAGGGAAAAAAGAGCAACATTGTAATAATCTGAACAATAAAGATTTATTAAATTAAATTTAAAAAAAAAAAAACAGGATAATAGAGAACTAAGATGGTGGCAAAGGTGAAACACCTATCTTGCCATCATGCTCAGCAATTTTAATACTACAACTTAACGAAAGAACAAACACCTTCCAGAATCACCAGAAAGCTCGCCGAGTGAAAATTCCACAAATAAAAGTGAAAATAAGATACTGTGACTCGGAAGAGCAGCAGCGAACAGTGTTGAAAGATTCGCACGGAGAGAGGTTTGGAGTGCGCGCCGCGGAGAGGGCGGGCGGCTGAAAACCGGCCAGTTTTCTCGAATGGGGAGACAAAGGCGTCCCACTGGACTGAATCTCCAGCTCTGGGCAAAGTCCAGAGAACCCACTATCACACGGGGTGAAAACTGGACAGTGGGAGGGCACGCCGAAGCTTGGGTGCTGCCGGGTCTCCCGGCTTGTGGAGAAGGCAGCTCGCGCGAAAAGCTCGGCTGCGTGACGGCGCAGAGAGCGCACCGCGACTTGCCTCTCATTCGGAAAACCGTCAGACTGCTTTGTTTTACGATCCTGGGTGAGACATTGCGCATGCAGACTCATTTTGGGAAAGTCTGAATTCTCCGGGAAACCGGCAGCCGGTGGAGCTCCGTAGCGGCTCTCTCTCAGAGGTGCTGGCGGCCACTGCCCCCGGCACAGAGTCCCCAGGGCCGCATAGGGCAGAGCTAACGCTGTCTGCTTGGCCCGGAGACTCCTCCCACCCAACCTGAGCACAGCTGAGCTTCACAGACAATTGGCCTGGAGGTCAACCCTCCAAGTGCTAACAACGATTAACTGAGCTTAACTTCAGCAAGACTGTGTAACCTATATCCACCTCAGGTAACCGGGGAGGCTGAACCACTATCCCTAGTAGGAAGTCTACCACACAAAGCTAATTGACCAACTCAGGGAAGCAGCCACCATGCAGCGACATGGAAAGAAATCAGATGTGAAAGAAATGGAGGGAAAAAAACGACTGGACATGGAATTCAGAACCATGGTTATAGGGTTTTTTAAGAGGCTCCAACAAAAGATCGAGGCCTATAAAGAAATAAGCAAGACCACAAAGGAAATGAATGAGACCTACAAGAAAATGAACAACACCCTCAAGGATATAAATGAGAGCTGCAAAGAAATGATCAAGACCAACGTGGAAATGATCAAGACCAACGTGGAAATGAATGAGTCTTACAAGGAAATGAAAGAAACCCTCAAGAATATAAAGCAGACTCTCAAGAATATGAAAAAGGACCAACCAGAAATTAAGCATACACTGACTGAAACAAAAAATATTAAACAAAGACCTAAAAATGCCCTGAAGCACCCCAAGAACCAAGTTAAAGATTTGAAATACAAAGAGGTAAAATCCACTCAGCTGAAAAAGCAAGAAACCAAAAGAATCCAAAAAATTGAAGATAGTGTAAGGGGCCTCTGGGACAACCTCAAGCATACCAACATCCGAATTATAGGGGTGCCAGAAAAAGAGAGAGAGCAAGACAATGAAAACCTATTTGAAGAAATAGTGACTGAAAACTTCCCACACCTGGTGAAAGAAATTGACTTAGGAGTCCAAGAAGTGCACCAAACCCCAATATATAGGAACCCTAAGAGGACCACACCGAGGCACATCATAATTAAAATGCCAAGAGCAAAAGACAAAGAGAGAATATTAAAAGCAGCAAGAGAGAAACAGTTGGTTACCTATAAGGGAGCACCCATACAATTATCAGCGGATTTCTCAACAGAAACGATGCAGGCCAGATGGGAGTGGCAAGAAATATTCAAAGTGATGAACAGCAAGAATCTACAACCAAGATTACTCTATCCAGCAAAGATATCATTCAGAATTGAAGGTCAGATGAAGTGCTTCGCAGATAAGAAAAAGCTAAAGGAGTTCATCACCACCAAACCAACATTATATGAAATGCTGAAAGATATTCTTTAAGAAGAGGAAGAAGAAAAAGGTAAAGATGAAAATTATGAACAACAAATACACATCTATCAACAAATGAACATAAAAATCAAGTGAACTGATAGGCCGTTGAACAGGATAGACTGGTGAATATAACAGAGACATGGACATAGAGAGGGAATGGACTGACAATTCTTGGGGAGAAAAGGGTTGTGGGAAGTGCAGCAAGAGACTAGACAAAAATCTAGCAACAATGGGAGACGACAGTGGGGAGGGGGAGGTGAGGGTGGAGGGTAGGATAGGTACAGGGTGGAGGGGAGCTATAGGGGGATAAAAAGGGGAAACAAGGTAATTAATAAACTGAACAATAAAGATAAAAATAATAAAATAAAAATAAAATAAAAAATAAAAAATAAAAAAACAGGATAATAAACCATATACAGTATTATTCAAATTTGATTAATATTTCTATCTGCATAGAAAAATACTTAAATTGTGGTTATCACTAAATGGTGCAATTATGAGTTATTTTAATTTTATTCATAATATCTTTTTTATTTTTGTATTTTTATAAAGTATCCTATATAATAAAAGGCTAATATGGAAGAAAAAAAAAGAAATTTATCAGGCATAGAGTTCAGAATATGGGGGGTGGGGGACAATTAAATTGAAAAAAATAATAATAATAAAATCACATATAATTATCTCTTCTTTCCACTTCTTTAAAAGATGGCCTGATCCCTTGTATCTGCTGCCTCTTTGTATAAGTTTAGAGCCCTTTGCTTCCTGGTTACTCCCCTCCACATGTAGATGTCTTTACCTCCCTTCTCCCATCTTCCTGCTCCCCTCTCCCCCCACCCACCGCCACTTGAATGGAGCTCATTTTAGGGAAGGAGCACTAGAGATAGAATCTGAAGATCTAGCCCAACTCTAGCTTTTCCACCTCCTCCTCCAGCAAAGTGCAATCTCTGTCTGAGCTTTTCCCCACCCACCCTGTCCTCAAAGGTATTTATGGAAAGGACAGATAGATGGATGATGACTACTAACATTGAAACTGTAAGGTGCACAACCCTAGAACAAACCTGAGCTGAAGTAGGCATCTCCCCTAACCTTGATTTCTTCATATTTTCATTCCCTAAATACTTTCTCACATACTCCTCATCAAAACTCTGTTAACAAGTTTGATCATTGCCTTCAGATTACTACATATAATTTATTTTCTTTTAACAATTTTTTAAATTTCTAATGACATAGCTATTGGAATGTTATTGGCTATATTCCCTAAACTTTACATCCCTGTGCTATTTTGTAACTACGAATTTGTACTTCTTAATCCCCAGCTCCCTAAACTCTTCCTCTCTGGCAATGGTATTTGTCTTTTTCTGTCTGACTTTTACCACTTAGCATAATATCCTCTCTACAACAGCCAAGATATGGAAGCAACCTAAGCACCCATTGTACATTACAATACGTTAGATGTACGTTAGAATGGTATATCTAATATATTCTAATTCATTCTTCATTTTTAAAAAACTTGAAAAGTTCTATAATTTAACTTCCCAAACAATTACTGGTCCGATTTTTCCCAGAAGGCTGCCCCTGGTATGAGTTTAAAGCCTGCTTGCGTCCTGGCCACGCTACTCCACATGTTTTGTATCTTTCCCTTCTCTTTCAGGAACCAATTTTATTCTTATCTGGTTGACACCCCCATTCCCCACATTACTCTGCCTAAAAACTGATCACTGATTTTTAATTCCCCAGAAACCTCATGGACTGCATGACTTTACTCTTTCAGATTTTTTAAAAAGAATTTTTAGTTGGAAATTCAAATTTCTAAGTTTAAGAGGTCTTGTTTTTATCTCTCAGCGTCATCTTCGCAAATATTCTCAGTTGCTGCAACACCCCTGTAAGAAGTCACCAATTCCACACCAGGGGGCTCTGTGAAGCAGTATCCATTGCTATAAATTATCTTTAACCTTGTCTCCATACACTCAACACCAAGTCCTCCCACCCAGGTAAGCCAGGCCCTTCAGGAAACATGGACACCTTAGAGTTAGTGGCTAATATACTCAGCTGTTTTGATTTGATGGCTAAGAAGTTGTGCTCTGGAACCAGAATGCCTGGTTCCATTCCAGCCATTCCTCTTATTACTTGTGTGGGTCTGGACAAGCAACTTTACATGAATCTTAGCTTCCCCATCAATAAAATGGACTCAATAACAATATGCGCCTGATAAGTTCATGATGAAAATTAAGTATGTTGGAAAACCTGAGCACTGGGCACAATACCCAGCCCAGCCCAGTTGGCATACTGCAAATGACAGGGGTCTCTCTCTCTGCATAAGTGCCTGTTTTGGTTTGGGGTTTAGGTTTTTAAACTCTACCGTCATCCCACTTTAATAGCAACTTAAAATCACAGCAAAAAAAAAAAAAGCAAACATAGATGCTAAATAGCCCTCTTTTGGGGAAGAACTCTATTGTATGACCAATGAATGTCATCCTTTCATAAACCCTCAACCTATTTTCAGATTAGTTGGCTAGCCAATAAATGCACAAGTTGATGTTCTGTAAATAAATTTGTCAAAGAGATTTCCTCAGATGAGTGGCAGAGTTCTAAGCCCGCAGCAGATGCACACAAGTGCAAACAGCATGGCTGCTGACAGAGCAGAACAGCAGCCACGTCTCCAGCTGATGGTCCTCGCTCCTCAGCTTCCTACAGGACACCTGCTCCTCAAAGCCTTGGCCAAATGCCTGCCTTGGAAATGTACTATCCAGCTAGTTATGAGCTGCAGCTGCAGCACACACGTCAGACCCTGTAGCTGGGCTGAGTTTGAGCCCTAGAACTTGGAGCAGCTACAGCAGATTTCCTGGACACCAGGGATATAGACAGTCATCCTCTTACCCATTTCATGAGCCAGCTCCATGCAGTGTGCCTGCCTGACTTTGCAAGGCAGCATTCTTCAAACTTGGGCACACAAAGACTTTCATGTAAGGTACCTACTTTAAGGGAATCAGTTTATATATCCTTATCTCTTATTTGTACTTTCCCCAAGATTGTTCTGCCTGGCAACATCTTTCCTCCTCCCAGCTGCCCTCCTTCTAGTTTAAAAAAGAAAAAAAAAACACAGCAGCCCTCACACATCTCGGCTCCTTCTATGGTGCACTGATTTAAATGTTTCTGGGACCATCCCAAATGTGGGCATTTTAATAAATACTGAATGTCAGTCAGAGTCTCACCTAGAAAACCAAATCCATGTTAAGTATCTGCCACAGAGGGAAGTGATGGAGGTAGTAGGTCACACACCCTGCACTGAAAAAAAAAAAAGGAAGTGGTATGGCCACAGCCACCGGATCAGCATCCCCAGGAGGAAGCCAGAACCACCCTGAGCCATCCAGGAGAGCTACAGCCACCACAGAACTCAGGTGCTGCTGGAGTCCAAGGAGCGGGGAGAGTGAACTCAGGCTCCTCCCATTGCTCAACCCCTCCCTGCAAGGCTATCAAATCATGTGAGATTTTTATTCCATTGGCTAAATTGAAAAGTGATGTAACTGGTTTTACTTTAAAATATCAATATTTATAATCACCTAGGGATTGTTTTGCAACTTTTTAAAAGACGATGAAACTTTTTTATGTTAACTTTTAAAATGTAAGGGTATATATGATTTTCCACAATCCTTTTAGGAGTTACATGAGCAAAAAGATCTCTGTGCAAGGAGATATAGATAAGCTAGCCTGCTCCCATGGGTTTATAGACTAACAAGGGGGAGGGGCAGATGGACTAAACCAACAGTTATGAGCTGTCTCTCTTGATACTTCACATACATGCCACCCAAAAAATCACCCAGGAGGGAGGTGCTGTCATCTCTACTTCACAGGTGGTGAAATAAGGTCTCAGAGGTCCAGTGAGTTGCCTGAGTCCAGTTGGTAAGTGACAGGGCAAGATTCAAAACCAGACTTGTGGGACTCAATATCACTAATCATCAGGAAAATGCAAGTCAAAACCACAATAAGATATCACCTCACACCTGTTAGAATAACTATCATAAGAAAGACAAAAATAACAAGTGTTGGCAAGCACGTGGAGAAAAGGGAATTGCTGTTGGTGGGACTGTAAATTAGTGTAGCCTCTATGGAAAACAGTGTGCAGTTTCCTCAAAAAGTAAAAAATAGAAATTCCACTTCTGGGTATTTATCTGAAGGAAATGAAATCACTCTCTCATGAAGCGGCACACACCTTACCCACAAGGGAGATGTTCCGAAACCCCCAACGGATGCCTGAAACTGGAGATAGTACTGAACCCTCTATCTAAAATAATAAAAGTGTAAAATGCTAATTAGACTGGACGTTTTTCCAGACCACCTTCTGGATGAAGCTGAGGGAAGGCCAGGTCCTGGGCGCCACAGGGAAGCTGAGCTGGCAGCCGTGGGAAGAAAGGCCTACTCTTGCACAAATTTCATGCAGTGGGCCTCTAGTATACTATATCTTGTCCTATACATACACATCTTTGCATTTAAGGAAGCACTTTATCACTGCTTCTCTTTGGAATATCTGAATTGCCAGCCTCACTATTCTTGCACTTTGGGGTTATTATTAAGTAAAGTAAGGGCTGTTTGAACACAAGCACTGTGACACCCAAAGGTACCTCCGATTACCCAGTTGGCTACTAAGTGACTAAAAGATAGGAATATCTACAGTGTGGAGATGGGGAAGAATGTATGATTTGTGTCTTCAGTGGGGCAGAGCAGGACCGAGAGAAATTTCATCATGATACTCAGAAAAAGCTCACAACTTAAAATTATGAATTGCTTACTTCTGGAACTTTCCATTTACTATTTTTGGATCATGGTTGACTATGGGTACCTAAAACTACAGAAAGCCTTACCACAGATAAGGGGTAACTACTGTATCACACCCCATGTTCACTGCAGCATTATTTATAACTAGAGGCCCAGTGCATAAAATTTGTGCATCGGGATGTGTGTCCTTCAGCCTAGCCTGAACCCTCTCCAATCTGGGACCCCTCAAGGGATGTCTGACTGCTGACTTCTAACTGCTTGCTTACCTGCCTTCCTGATTCCCCCTAACTGCTTCTGCCTGCCAGCCTGATCACCAACTAACCAACACCCCTGCGAGCCTGATTGATGCCTAACTGCTCCCTTGCCAGCCTAAATTGCCCCTAACTGCCCTCTTCTGTAGACCTTGTCACTCCTAACTGCCCTCCCCTACAGGCCTGGTTCCCCTCAACAGCTCTCCCCTGCAGGCCTGGGTCCACCACAACTACCCTTCCCTGCAGGCCTGGTTGCCCCCAACTGCCCTCTGTTGCAGGCCTGGTATCCCCTAACTGCCCTCCCCTGCAGGCTTGGTCACCCACAACTGCCCTCCTTTGCTGACCTGGTCCCTCCTAACTGCCCTCCCTTGCTGGCCTGATTGCCCACAACTGCCCTCCCTTGCAGGCCTGGTCCCTCCCAGCTGCCCTCCATCTTGTGGTGGCCATCTTGTGTCCACATGGGAGCAGCCATCTTTGATCACATGGGGGCAGCAATGTCATGTGTTGGAGTGATGGTCAATTTGCATATTACTCTTCTATTAGGTAGCATAGAGACCTGGTACATAGGTGACAGCTGGCTGGTTTGCCCTGAAGGGTATCCTGAATCAGGGTGAGGGTTCCATTGGGGTGTGAGGTGGCCTGGGCGAGGAGCCTGTGGAGGTTTGCAGGCTGGCCACGAGCCCCAGAGACCCAAGCGGAGACCCTGGTATCTGGGATTTATTTATTTTCTATAAATGAAACTTTGAGCAGAGGCCAGGACCAGCAAGAAAGCTTGGCTTCCTCCATTGCCAGGGGCAACCCAAGCCTCTTGCTTGCTTCAGTTTCATGGCTGTCACCATTTTTGTTGGGATTTATTTATCTTCTGTGATTGAAATTTTGAGCAGAGGCCAGGGCTGGCCAGGAAACTTGGCTTCCTCCATTGCTGGAGTATCTTAAGCCTCCTGCTCTCTCCATGGCTGCAGCCATCTTAATTTGGCTTGTGGGCTCCTAATTGGCTTGTGGAGGTACGGTCAATTTGCATGTTTCTCTTTCATTAGTGTAGACTACAGGCCTTTTACAGGAAGATTCCTGCAAGAATAGGACTTCCTGGAGTCATCTCCACAACCCTGCCTGCTTCTCTCCCTTCTCCACTGCCCCATCTTCTTCTCCACAGCTTCGCTCCCTTCTTCAGCACTTGGCTTCCTTCTACACTCTCTTCAGTCTTCACTCTGCACCTGGATATGCAAATCAACCACCATCTTGGTTGGGTTAATATTCATACTTGCTCCTGATTTGCTGGTGGGTGTGGCTTGCGGGCATAGCAGAGTTATGGTCAATCTGCGAGTTTATCTTTTATTAGGTAGGATACCCAAGCCATGAAAATAACCTCACTGTTCTCTGATGAATGAAAGGAAAAAGAAGATATAGTACATATACACAATTGAATGGAACTCAGTCATTAAAAAAAAAGGAAATCTTACCATTTATGACAACATGGATGAATCTTGAGAGCATTATTCTAAGCAAAATAAGTCAGATAGAGAAATACAAATACCATATGACCTGCTTATATGTGGAACAAATAATAACAACTTATAGATACCAGAGGTATAGGGAGTCAAATGTATAAACTTCCAGTTATCCTATATAATAAAGAGGTAGTATGCAAATTGACTCTCACCATCTAATGTCACAAGATGGCCACCCCATGTCCTCACAAAATGGCCATCCCCATGGCATCACAAGATGGGCATCCCACATCGTCATAAGATGGCCAACACAAGATGGCCACCACCACATCATCACAAGATGGACACCCCCACATTGTCACAAGATGGCTGGCAGGGGAGGGTAGTTGGGGGTGACCAGGCCTGCAGGGCACCTTTAGGTGTCAATCAGGCCAGCAGGGGAGTGGTTAGGGGCAATCAGGCAGGCAGGAGAGTGGTTAGGAGCCAGCAGTCCCTTGTGAGAGGGATGTAGAAGATTGGATAGAGTGCAGGATGGGCTGAGGGACACCCCCCCCCCCCCACCAGTGTAAATTTCATGCACTGGGCCTCTAGTAAAATATATAAGTCATGGGGATATAATTAACAACATTGTGACTATATTTACTAATATTGTATTGCATATTTGAAAGTTGCTAAGAGAGTAGGTCTTAAAAGTTCTCATCACACCCGCCATCATGGCTCAGTGATTGAGCATTGAACTATGAACCATGAGGTGACAGTTTGATTCCTGATAAGGGCACAAGCCCGGGTTGCAGGCTCAATCCCCAGTGTGGGGCATGCAGGAAGCAGCCAATCAATGATTCTCACTCATCGTTTATGTTTCTCTCTCTCTCTCTTCTTCTCTCTTCCTCTCTTTATCCTATCTAATAAAAGAGTAATATGCAAACTGACCATACCTCCTATCAAGCCACACCCACAGCTACTCCCATCAGCCAATCAGGAGCAAATTATGCAAATAAACCCCAACCAAGATGGATGCAGCCACTGAGAGCAGGAGGGAGGCTTGGGATCCCCTGCAATGGAAGAAGCCAAGCTCTCTGCCTGCCCTTGCTGGCCAAGGCCTCCACTAAATGCTACAAAGTTTCAATTATAGAAGATATGTCCCAACAGAAATGGCGGCAGCCAAGGAGCTGAAGAGAGCAGAGGCTACGGTTGCCATGGTGATGGAGGAAGCCAAGTTTCTGCAGTCCTAGTGCCTAGGCCTCCACTCTAGACTTTAAATTATAGAATTTAAATAAACCCAAACAGAAATGGCTGTCACCACAGAGCAAGCAGAAGGCTTGGCTCTGCTCCAGGCTACAAAGTTTCAATTGTAGAACATAAATTAATCCCAGATCCCAGGGCCTCCGCTTGGGTCATTGGGGGCCATGGCCAGCCTGCAAACCACCACAGGCTCCTTGCCCAGGCCGCCCCATGCCCTGATTTGGGACAATCTTCAGGGAAAACCAGCTGACCCCCACCCATGCACCAGGCCTCTATCCTATCTAATAAAAGAGTAATACACTGATTGACCATTACTCCAACACACAAGAAGGCTGCCCCATGTGGTCAAAGAGTCTGCCTCCATGTGTACAGAAGATGGCCACCACAAGATGGCCAGCAGGGGAGGGCCATTGGGAAGTCCCAGGCCTGCAAGGGAGGACAGTTTTGGGCAATAAGGCCAACAGGGGAGGGCAGTTGGGAGGGACCAGGCCTGCAAGGGAGGACAGTTGGGAGCAATCAAGCCTGAAGGGGAAGGCAGCTAGGGGTGACCAGGCCAGCAGAGAAGGGAAGTTGGGGACAAACAGGCTAGCAGGGGAGGAGTCAGATATCAATTAGGCTGGCAGGGTAGTGATTAGGGGGGATTAGGCTGGCAGGCAGAAACAATTAGGTGTAATCAGGGAGGCAGGCAGGTGAGCAGTTTGGAGCCAGCAGTCCTGGATTGTGAGAAGGATGTCCGACTGCCCATTTAGGCCCGATCACGGTAGGATCAGGCCTAGATGGGCAGTCAGACATCCCTCGAGGGGTCCCAGATTGGAAAGGGTGCAGGCTGGGCTGAGGGACACCCCTGCCCCCTGTGCATGAATTTTGTGCACTAGGCCTCTAGTTTATTAATAAAATCATATTTTTTAAAGTTCTCATCACAACTTCAGAGGGAAGGCAGGGGAGAGAGTAAAAGATCACCCATAGGACTTGTACACATGCATATAAGCATAACCAACAGACAAGACACTAGGGGGATGGGGGTGGTGAGGGCATTTATGGGGAGGTAAGGGTGGCCAGGGAGAGATCAATGGGGAGAAAAGGAGACATATGTAATACTTTAAACAATAAAGAATTCTTTTCAAAAAGTTCTCATCACAAGAAAAATAAACTGTTAGTGTGCGCTGACAGATATTAACTAGATATACTGTGGTGACTGTTTCACAGTATATGCAAATATTGAATCATTGTGCTACATACCCAAAACTAAGATGATGTTATATGTCAATTTAAAAAAAACAGGTTTATTTAATTCCACAATTTCTTATGTGGCGAATTTCTCTCTGCTTGGTGGGATGCATATTCTAACTCTGAGGTCTAATGTGGGAACCTGAATTTCTGCACATCTAACAAGTTCCCACATTTGGGGACCACACTTTGAATAGCAAGACCCTCAAGCAGATGGCACCAAACTTTCTTGAGTGGGCACTCCTTAGCAGTAAGACACTTTGAGCATGCATCCCCTGACATGTGTACACATGTGTATTTATAAAGTGTATAAGCCTGTATTCTGACAGTAACATACTATGCAGTTAGGACAAGGTACATTGTTGCAATAACAGCTATAAATCCTCATCATATATAATAAAAACCCAATATGCTAAGTGTCCAATTGTCTATTAAATCAATCAGATAAATTTTATTAAAGCAAACCAATCTAAGTTGAGAGTTGAAAAAAATAGTGGTTTGATGGATTATCTCACATCTAGATTTGAAAATGACAATGTGCTGATTGGTAAAATAATAATATTTCCATCATCTTTGAAGGTAGTCCCAGAAATATGCAGCAGCGGTATCAGGATACTATGGCAATTGTAACAAAGTATGGCAAGCCCGATTTATTCATAACCATGACATGCAACCCAAAATGGGCAGATATAACAAACAATTTACAACACTGGCCAAAAGTTAAGAACAGACCTGGCATGGTAGTCAGGGTTTTAATATTAAGCTGAATGCTATTTTGAATGATATATGTAAATTCTACTTATTTGACAAAGTTACAGCTAAAATTCATGTCATTGAATTTCACAAATGTGGACTGCCTCACACTCACACATTATTGATATTAAATAGTGAGTCCAAATTACAAACGGAAGATGATATTGACCATATAGTTAAGGCAGAAATTCTGGATGAACACCAGTATTCTCGACTTTTTCAAATTGTAAAATCAAATATGGTACATGGACCATGTGAAATGTAAAATCCAAATAGTCCAATATGGAAAATGGAAAATGTTCAAAGAGATATCCAAAAGAATTTCAAAATGTGACCATTGAAAATACTGATGGATATCCCAAATACTAGCGAAGATCTGATAGCACAGAGTCTAATGGAAATAAGGTTGATAACACTTGGATTGATCCTTATAACCTGTATTTGTGCCTGAAGTATAACTGTCATATAAATGTTGAAGTCTACACAACAGTGTCAAATATTTATTTAAATCCGTCTATAAAGGGTATGATTGTGCAAATATTCAAATTTCTAAAAAAAAAAGATATTATCAATCATGACAAAGTACAGGACTTCATTGGCTCCAGATATGTGAGCATTCCTGAGGTTATTTTGAGACTTTTTGCAATGCAAATGCATGACCAATCTCATGCAATCACAAAATTAGCTATTCATTTGCCAAATGATCAGAATTTGTATTTTCATACTGATGATTTTGCTGAAGCTTTAGATAGGACTAAAACGCATAACTCGTCTTTGATGGCTTGGCTTTTATTGAATAAAGAAGATTCCAATGCACATAATTATTATTATTGGGAGATTCCACAACATTATGTGTTTAATAATTCTTCGTGGAGAAAATGTCAAAAGGACAGGAATAAAGTATTAGGTAGATTGTTCACTGTGAGCTTTAAAGAGCCAGAACAAAATTACCTTAGATTTTTGCTTCTTCATATAAAGGTGTGATAAGTTTTCTGATCTGTAAACTGTAGGAGGTGTAAGTTATGATACATTTCGTGAAGTTGCAAAACACCAAGAATTATTACTTGACAGCACCATCTGGAAAGATATGATTGATGATGCAAACATTCTTATATCATGCCCAAATAACTACAGCAAATTTTGCACATATATGTGTGCTTGGGTGTCCTTCTGATCCCGACTAATTATGGGATGAAAATAAATCTCATTTTATTGAAGATTTTTGTTAGAAATTACACCAAAGAGAAAGTGCCTGTGTGAACTGTGAAATGCATGCCCTTAACAAAATTCAAGAAGTATTCACATTGCATGGAATGAAATGTTTGCATTTCAAACTTCCAAACTATCCTTTATTAATGAATACAACTACATGTGATGAATCATACGAGTGACAACAGGCAGAGGTTTTGATAAATTCTCTGAACGATGAACAGTTGGCAACCTTTCAGACTACAACTTCCACTCTCAAATATCAAACTAATGCTTTTTCTTCAGGTGGGAGTGTATTGATACATTATATTAGGGGTCATGGTGGTACTGTGTTAGCCACAGCGTCTATAGGAATTGCTGCAAATTTACTTATTTGTGGAAGAACCTTTCATTCCCAATATAAATTACCAATTCGATTAAATGAAACTTCAATTTCTATGCTTGATATAAAGAGTGAAGTTGCTAAAGTCATTAAAAAAGCCCACCTTCTCATTATTGATTAATGCACTATGGCATCCAGTCATGCTATACATGCCATAGACAAATTACTAAGAGAAATTATGAATTTAATGTTGCATTTGGTGGGAAAGTTCTCCTTCTTGGAGGGGATTCCCAACAATGTCTCTCTTGTGCCACATGATACGTGGTCAGCCATAGTGCAAAGGAGTTTAAAGTACTGTAATGTTTGGGGATGCTTCAGAAAGTTGTCTCTTAAAACAAATATGAGATCAGAGGATTCTGCTTATAGTGAACTAGAGACCTGGTGCATGAAATTCATGCACAAGGGTGTGTGTCCGCCAGCCAAGCTTGTACCCTCTCCAATCTGGGACCCCTCGAGGACTGTCCAACTGCCTGTTTAGGCCTGATCCTAGGCTGATTGGTGCCCAACTGCTCCCCTGCCAGCCTGATTGCCCCTAACTGCCCTTCCCTGCAGGCCTGGTCACCCCTAATTGCCCTCCCCTGCAGACCTCATCAACCCTAACTGCCCTCCCCTGCAGGCCTGGTCAACCCCAACTGCCCTTCCCTACAAGGCCTGGTCCCCCCCCTCAACTATTCTCCCCTGCAGGCCTCAGTCTCCCCCCAACTGCCCTTCCCTGCAGGTCCGGTCACCCCCAACTTCCCTCCTCTGCCATCCTGGTCACCCCTAACTGCCCTCCCCTGCAGGCTTGATTCAACTGATGATACTGAAAAGCAAAATTTTCCCATCAAATTTCTTAATAGTATTTCCCCTTCAGAAATGCTGTGTCATAAATTAAAAATTAAAGTAGGTGCAATCATCATGCTACTGAGAAATCTTAATAGTAAATGGGGTCCTTGTAATGATACTAGATTTATTCCCAAAAGATTGGACCTAACATAAATGAAGCTAAAGTATTAACATGATCTGCAGAGGGAGAGGTTGTTGTGATTCCAAGAATTGATATGGCCCCTACTGACACTGGCATCTCATTTAAATTAATTTGAAGACAGTTTCCTGTGATGCCAGCATTTGTGATGACAATAAATTATAAGGACAGACTCTACTCAGAGTAGGAATATTCCTACCCATTTTCGGACATGGTCAGTATATGTTGCTTTCTTTGGAGTTCGAAGAGCATGTAATGTTAAAGTTAAAGTTTTAAATACTTCATCACAAAGGAAATTAATCAAGCACTATGAAAGTGTTTTTACTCTTTTTATTTCCATGCAACAAAACTTTTATTAACATTTTGAACAGATTCAGTTATTACTGAACTGGTAATTTCTAAACTTAAATTGGGGAAAATGGCTAGAATGCAAAGTAGTGCCATCATTGGGCACTATGATTGCAAAACTGAAGAATTAACAGCCACCCCTCAGAAGGAAGACCAGTTGCAGGGTGGACTCTTCCTAGATGTTGTAGTCAGAAAGAGTGTGGCCATATTCCAGCTGCTTGCCAGCAAAGATGAGCCTCTGCTGGTCAGGGGGGATGTCTTAATTATCCTGAATTCAGGGTCTTCACAAAGATTTGCATTTCGACCTATTAGTGAGTGTGAAAATACCACAAGTCTAATCCCGTCAAGTCTCCTCAACAATGACACAGCCCCTACAATGCCTGGCACTTTTCATGTTTTTACTCTAAATATATTACACAAGGAGATATTATAATAAGTTTAAACAATACAAGTCATTGTTTGTATCAATGTTGTTTTTCTATCATGTTTTTGTTGTTTTTATATCATGTCTTTATTGTTTTTATATCATGTCTTTGTTGTTGTTACATTATGTTGTATTGTTTATTTATTAACTAGAGGCCCAGTGTATGAAATTCATGCATGGGTAGGGTCCCCAGGCCTGGCCAGTGATCAAGGCTAATCAGGGCCTTCTGGCTGCCAGCCAGGGCCTTCCTTCATTCCGTGCTGCCCCATGGTGGTTAGTGCACATCATAGCGAGCAGGTAAACTCTTGGTCAGTCAAACTTCCAAGAGGACAATTTACATTTTGGCCTTTTATTATATAAAATAAGTTTATATATTATTTTCATATACATTTTACTAACTTTCTTTAATCTGTGACACTTCTATTATAGAGAAAGGATGAATAGTGATAGTAAAATATTTCTTCTAATTAATTCCCTTTCAATGTGCATGAATTCATGCACTGGGCCACCAGTATGCATATAAAATCATTTCTTTTTTAAACAAGTATTCTGACTTCTTACCTCTGTAGATCAGCAACCCAAGGTTTCAGGAATTCATTTAAGATGAAGTCCACCATTGTCATTATCCAAATGTATGTGCTTACATGGTACTATTTAAAAATACGATTTAAAGTATTTCAGAATCACTAGCTCTGCATTTAACAAAGGTTATGGGTTCTTATACCTCATAGGTTCATGGCAGATATACTTCTTGCCCTTTCCTACTTCCTGTACCCCCTTGAGTCATGGCTTTGGCTGGGACAGGAGTGTTACGACTAAGACCCAGGAGAAAACACCCCACAGAGACAATGCATTGCCCTGCAGAACAGACAAGCGTCAGTCAAGAATAGGTTCTCATCCCTTCCAGAATATATTTTAATTTGAAAATAAGGGATCATCCTCATTTATAGTGATATTCCTCTCCTCTTTGGCAATGAAGAGCCACACTCAGCTGCGCACAAAAGGGGAAAATCTTCATCTATACTAGTAAAAGCCTAGCTGGTTCTCGTGCCCTCACACATGATCCCGTCATTAGATGGCTGCCACAAAGATGGCTGCCACAAAGATAGCTGTCACAAGAAGGCCACCACAAGATGGCCGCACACACAGTGAAAGCAGAGCCCGGCAGCCACTGCTCTCCGCAGTGAGGCCTGAGGGTCCCACGACTCTATGTGGCATGAAGGAGCCTGGTCCCAGCATCTCAGTCGCCTCATGTGGAGGAGGTGGGTCACAGCAGAGGAGGGTAGTTGGGGGTGATCAGGCCAGCCAGTGGAGGGCAATGTGGGCCACCAGGCCAGTATGGGAGGGCAGTTGGTGGTGATGGGGCCAGCAGGGGAGTGCAATTGGGGGCGATCAGGCCAGCAAAGGAGGGTAGTTGCGGGCCATCAAGCCAACAGGGGAGGGCTGTTGGGAGTGATCAGACTGGCAGGGGAGCAGTTAGGCATCAATCAGGCGGAGAGGGGAATAATTAGGGCACAATCGGGCAAGCAGACAGGCGAACATTTAGGAGCCAGTGGTCCTGGATTGTGAGAGGAATGTCCCAGATTGGAGAGGATGCAGGTATGGCTGAGGGACACTACTCAGCCCCATGCATGAATTTCATGCACCAGGCCACTAGTCCAGAAATAAATGAAACCATGTTAAACAGGCAACTGAATATTCTGAATACAAAAATCAAGGTAAATTTTTCTATCTAATGGTCTCATATAAATAGAAAACAAGTACTTGTAGAAAGGACAGGTCTGACAGTAAAATTTTAACACCAGCATGAGGTTTTAATTTTACAGTGTATGTTGGATTTTTTGCTGTAGAATGAATCACCTGTCTAAAGACTGGCCTTCTGGATGGTTTAGAGACATCTTTAAGAAATGCTGCATAAAAGAATGGAAAGTTCTCTGCACCAAAATTAAACTTCATTTTTACAAGTCTTTTCTCTCTTCTATTGCTTAGCACTTTATTATTAAGCATGTCTTCTGGGCAATTTATGTTTTTAATATTGTTCTTCTAAACACAGCCAATCAGAACCCGTTGCTGCTGGGAATTTCACACAATATTATAAAATTTCCAAGGTGAGTCTGGGAAAGAGGGTCCCTGGTGAGACTGACAGGGATGCCTAGCCCAGTAGGATTGGGTCTGGCCAATTAGCAAAGTGTATCCTCTATCCCCAAATGTGCAGCTGAGTCCAGGCCACATTAAGAGACATATGCACCTTCCATGTTGTACCTGGGCCCTGAGAAAATGATGACTGGTTGTATCCCCTCCTGCCTATGTTAGGATAGCATTCACAGTTCTGTCTGGCTCCGGTCTGCAGACAGGCTAAAAGCACTCCACATCCCCTCTGTGTCCAGACAGGGACAGTCACTCAGATCTTCAGCCAGAAAATCTCAAGCCAGCATGCAGAGTGCGGAGTGCAGACGCTGGCCAAAACCCCCTTGCCTGGTGGGCACCTGTGGGATAGAAGGAGATGCTTTCCTATTCTTACTGTCTGCTTCAGTGACCACAAAAAGGTGAATTTTCCACCAGTGAACTTTTAAAACCCTGGAAGTTTCAAAACCAGAACTCAGAGTACTGTGGTGCTGTTCTCATCTCTCCCCCTCCTCACTCTGGGGCTCACACTCCAGATGCAATGTGCTGATGGCTGAAGCCCTGGGAATAAACCATGATTGTAAGTTGTTTCCTGAATTTGGAGGAATGCAGGGAGGGAGGACTTGGAGGACTGAAAATGTCTCATGCAGCAAAACTTGGGAAGGGTCTCACAAAGGCCATACCTTGACCTGCTGAATCTTGTAAAAGAATACTCAAGCGTAGAGAGGAGAGGGAAACAGGTGTTCTAGAGAGAATGCGGTGAGCAGCTAGGCAGAAGCTAAGCAGGGAAACCTGCTGGAGCAGGGCTTGCAGAGGAATACCTAAGAGAGCACCTGGGCAGAGTTTTCCTAGCAGAAGCAGCACAGATGGTGCCCAGGGCAGGGCAGACAGCCTGGTTCGCTCTCATTCTATCAGCCTGTGCCCGAGTTCAGTTATTTCTCCTCTAAGGACTCTGTGGTATACGGGCTTCTTTCCTTTGCTAGATTTGTGTTGAGTTTGCTTTATCCTATTCCTCTGTGGCTCTAGACCAAGAAGGCTTTTGTGAACTTCTGCTGTGTTCCTGCCTGTTCAGCTTTCCAAACAAGCTGATGTGAGAACCGATGACTTTCTAGTTTCTCCATTTGGAGAACCAGGTGTCTCATTTTACTGACCTAAAAATGACTTTCGTAAACTCTGGCAGCACACTTCCTACCTAGTTAGCCATCCTATCTAATAAAAGAGTAATCTGCAGATTGACCATCACGCCAACACACAAGAGGGCTGCGCCTATGTGGTCAAAGATCTTGCCCCCATGTGAACACAAGATGCCACCATAAGATGGTCAGCAGGGGAGGGCCATTGGGAGGCTCCAGGCCTGCAAGGGAGGGCAGTTGTAGGCAATCAGGCCAGCCTGGGAGGGCAGTTGGGAGGGACCAGGCCTACAAGGGAGGGAAGTTGGGGGCGATCAAGCCTGCAGGGGAGGGCAGTTAGGGGTGACCAGGCCGGCAGAGGAGGGAAGTTGGGGGCAAACTGACTGGCAGGGGAGCAGTTAGACATCAATTAGGCTGGTAGGGTAGTGGTTAGGGGGTGATCAGGCTGGCAGGCAGAAACAGTTAGGGGCAATCAGGAGGCAGGTAGGAGAGCAGTTTGGAGCCAGCAGTCCTGGATTGTGAGAAGGATATCCAACTGCCCATTTAGGCCCTATCCTATCAGGATCGGGCCTAAACAGGCAGTTGGACATCCCTCGAGGGGTCCCAGATTGGAAAGGGTGCCGGCTGGGCTGAGAGACATCCCCTGCCTCCCGTGCACAAATTTCGTGCACTGGGCCTCTAATGAAAATATAAAAGAAGTATTTGGAAACAAAAAAATACTACCATCTCTGGGAATATATGCACTTATGCATTCATGTGTTCATCCAACAAATGCAACATTAAATTGTGCACTATATTACAGGATCTGTGGGAGACACCAGAGGTACATCAGTCATGTTTTCCCAAATATGCTAAGCAATGCCCAAATAAAACAACTTATCTTATGGATTCATTAATTTAAAATAAAGCTTGATTTAAAAAAAAAAAAGGCATGTAGCAAAAGCCAAAATAAAAATAAAAGAGGTTGATGTCCTGGCTAGTGTGGTTCAGTTGGTTGAGTATCTTCCCATGCACCAAAAAGTCACAGGTTTGATTCCTGGTCAGGGCAAATGCCCTGGATGTGGGTTCAATCCTCAGTCAGGGTGCATATGGGAGGCAATCAATTGATGTTTCTCTCTCACATTGATGTTTCTCTTTCTCTCCCTTCCTCTCTAACATCAATAAAAACATATTTAATGAGCCGAAACCGGTTTGGCTCAGTGGTTGGAGCATCGAACTGCGGACTGAAGGGTCCCGGGTTTGATTCTGGCAAGGGCATGTACCTTGGCTGTGGACACATCCCCAGTAGGGGGCGTGCAAGAGGCAGCTGATTGATGTCTCTCTCTCATAGATGTTTCTGACTTTCTATCCCTCTCCCTTCCTCTCTGTAAAAAATCAATAAAATATATTTTTAAAAAACATATTTAATGAATGAATAAATAAATAAATAAATAAATAAATAAATAAATAAATAATATAGGTCAACAGTGAACAATCACTGCTAATCATAGTACATCCCACCTAGCTCTTCAAGACCCTTTTGTTCAAAATCATCTTTTTAAATATCTTTGTACTCACACTTGATTTTGGATTTCATAAGTGTTCTAGTGAATATGAGCAACATAGGCTAGCTATTCATACAAGGCTTTCTCAACCTTGGCACACCTGACATTTGGGGTCAGAAAATTCTTTGTGGGGCTGTCCCAGTTTCTGCCCATTCAGTGTTCCTAGCATCTTCCTAAAGTGACAATCAGGAACGTCTCCAGATATTGACAGATGCCCAGTGAAAGAGAGAAAAATCACCCCCATTGAGATTTAGACAATTGAGGCAAAAATATTATTTCAGCAATAGTAGAGGGACTGATGGGGAAAAAAGAGAATATTATAAAATGGTAATTAATAGGAAAGCTTACTGGAAGACCCTTCTAATTTAATTTTCTCTTAAACTCAGCACTCACACACCCCTTTTATTGAAAACTTTTCCAAAATATTAGTCTCTTGTCCTGCCAGACTAGATACCATTAGTGAAGTATAATTAATTATTTTAATTATTATGGTTCTTATAGTAGCTAAAGTTATTTTTCAATATAGAAATTCTTATACAATATCACAGATATAAAACAGCAATAGCAAACCAATACTGATTAAGCCCCAGACATACTGGGAAAGATGGAGAATGGGGCCTGTGAGTGCCCCTCCATACTCCCTGAAACATTCCTTTAAACCACTGTTTACACATTGAGCTATCCCATTATATTATAAATTCTTTTTTAAAAATATTACTTTTATGTTCTCAGCACCTAGCATAGTAAATATCACAAAGTAGGCATTCAATAAATAGGTATACACCTGCACTAAAAAAGGAGTATGTAGCCAGAAATGCAGGTAAAACATGGGCCTGATGTTTCTGGTAAGAAATCTGGGCATTAAATACGTAGAGTGGTCAGATAACGTGAAGGCTAAGCCTGGCAGAGGCAGAAAGCCCAGGTAACTGCCAGGCTCTGTCATATGAGCAGGCCTTACTACACTCTGCCCTTCTGCTCTCCTCCTGAGGCCGAGTTTTACAATGGGTGTCAGGATGCTGGAGTGCTGGACCTGGCATTGGAAAAGGGAACTCCAAGGTGGCGTCAATCTCCAGGGCTGCTCTCTGGTTTGCTCAGTGGTGTGGATTGAGGAATTAGACCATGTAGGGAAGGAAATGAGACCCGCCCTGCAAAACCACCCTACTGACTCCTTATCAACTCTTTATCGTTTGCCAGAGCAATGGTAAGATAAGACCGTGCAGACAAGAAACAAGGAAGAGAGCGACAAAATCAAAAGAGGTCTTAATAGTCTCAAAGTTATCTTTACTGTTCTCTACACTCCACTCTAGGCCTGTTATCCACTTCTCCATCCTCTGAGGCAGTGGATCTCACCTTCTCTTGTGGACCACTACTGCCCTTCTCTGTCAGAGCTCCTGTGGCCCCATCCCTTCCCTCGGAGAGGCAAAACCGCAGGATTCACCCTTATCCTCACCTTCTCCTTTGCAAGAACCAAACAAGAACCAAAGTGCCACCAAAAAAATTCAAGTGATATTGACTTCACTTACAGAAGCTCCAAACCGTTCATGCCTATTTCAATATATTCCCACCTTTCAAATCATCTTAGGCGATTTCCGGGCAGGCTTTTCTCATTATCCCAAAAAAGTACAATCTAGTACAATGCCCAACCAGAACCTAAGAAGGTAAACCCTTCCACACCATTCCCATCTTAAAAGATGAGAACCTCAAACCATGGACCCAGCCCACTGTGCTTTCTCATTCACCAAATATTGAACCAGCCCTCTTCTATGTAAGACATTTGTCAAATAACTTTGAGAGTGAATGAGACATGGATCACACCATTGAAGAAGGATAGTGTTCAATAAGAAAATAACCTGTTAGAAAAAACTGATAGCGTATGGTAGAGGAGGCATCGCACACAGGGTACTCATAAAGTGCTGCAGAGACAGAGCTCCACGGACCACCACGTCTGTTATGTCTGTCCCTCAGGAAGACAATGAGCCCTAACCTTCTTCCCCTAGTAAAACCCACTGGTTTGGGTAAGTGTGCACTTTCTTAATAAATGAAGATGTTCTGCTTTCAGAATGCATAACAAGAATGATTCTGCATGAAGCAAAGAAAGACTGAGTTCTGACAGACAGCCTATTAAAAACCTACTAAAGTGCCATATTATCTGCATATTTATATTAGTCTGTGGAGATTAACTCGTCCAGATAATTTAATTTATTCTAAAGGGGAAAAAAACTCAAATATTTAAAGAACAGAGACAGCTTTGGCTTGACGTGCTCAGAAGTGTATCTGTCATTTGTAAAATGCTCACATGAACTAAAATGCACCTTAGGATTTATAATTAGCCAAGTATTTCCAATCTAATCCTTTCATGCATTTTCGTTCTTACAGAGAAATACTATTGCTTTACATCAAACTTTGAGGGGGAAGCTGCCCTAGCTTGGCAGACCCTTGGCCTTCTCTCATGTGCTTCCACATTTAAGAATATGTTTTTTAAAAACTAGTTCAGATCAATGCAGTTATGTAAATGCCTACACTTGCTCCTCAAGGCCAAGCCAAAACTCCCATATAGGACTCCCTTTAATGTGCCCTATTTGAGGGAAGAGTTTAAAAAACTCCACCTATGCTATTTAAAAAGAAAAAATAACACATTAACAAGTCTGGAAATGTCAGTTTCTGAAGGAGACTTTCACCATGGTCCTACTTGGTAGGGAGAGGCAACACTTCCTCAGTGCCAGGCACTGTGACGTTGCTGGAGTCCTCTCTCATTATCTCATTGGTGCTTACAGATCTCAGGACAGGGCTACCCCATTTTAAGGTAAGGAAACTGCAATGCAAATCAGGCCATACACTGCAAAAAGCCAGTGCTGGGATGAGACCCAGAGTGTCCCCAAATTCCCCATCATCCTTCGTCATGGCTTTTTGATGACCAGTCTCATCCTGAGTGACAAGGATAACAGCTGTAGAGTAACAAAGCATAAAGAGGCATCCAATTTATCAAGGATACTACTTCAGAATCCATGAGTAAAGGATTTTTTCTTTCCAGTGTCTTCAGTGAAGAATGTCTTGCCTTGATTTCTCAATATGTGTCTGCAGAGTAAAGGGCCACATGGGAAATCTTGCCTTGATCATTCTAGAAATATTCACAAAGCACCCAACACGTGTCAGACATTTGTGGGTCCAGAAAGATAGTAGAGGATAAACAGACAGAATGCCAGCCCTCATTGAGCCTACATTTTGGCCATGCACTGGACCAACAGGAGCAAGACAAGAACCTTCTGGGAACCCCGCTTCTCTACGCCATGTGCCAGGCACCTCCCCAACCCATACGGGTGCCAAGCACTGCTGCAAAGGCCCTGCTGCCTGCCTGGGTATCTCAAGGGATTATCCCTATCTCAGCAGCTGAACAGTAAATACAGACACAGCACTTTTTTTTCAATCAGAATGTTAAGTACAATGAATAACTATAAAAGTATGATGAAAATTAAATACAAAATTATTTTTAAGCCAAAGCAAATCTTTAGCAAAGCCATTTAACTCATTCTCCTATTGTGGGATGGAACCAAACTAAATCTTCAAAAGAAGAACTAGAAATGAATCTCCAGCTGAACTCCCTGTACAAAGTCCCAAGTGTCTGCCCCAGGAAATCACTGCCAAATGGCTGCTGTCAGCTCAGGTTCTTGGTGTTTCTAAAAGGAGAGGGGGAAAGTCACATGGTACTAATGTGCAAGTCAGAGCAATAGCTCACAAAGCATTTAAATGGCCCATTCATTTTTAATTCTGCTGTAATTTTCTGTGATAACTTTAAAGACTACGAACTTATCTCATATAGAGGATGCCAGGGACTTTTCCAGGAGCCCCACTGTAAGCCTGCATCCACTGGAAGTGCGTTCAAATAATGCACCACTCCACGCTATATGCTTCTAACAGCAGAGTGAAGCTGTTCCGTCTCCCACTGGGGTGCTTGCCCATGTATTCAGCAAAGATGACACAGTGCCAGTGTGATGCAGGCCCCTGTGTGTGTGTCCCAATTACCTAGTTTAATAAAATCTGGCCTTGCATCAAACAGAACCCAGGTATGATTCCTAGCGAGAGAGGCAAGGTCACAGGTATGTAGCCAATAGGACAAGGGAACAACGCGTGGGAAATTGTGCTGTCTTGTGCATCATTTAAAACAGACAACAAAGACACCTCTGTGGTTTCTATCATCTTGACCAACCGGCCCGTGATAATTACTGAGTCTGCTTCCCCCACCCTCCAGCAACCAATTCCCTAAAATTCTGGGCTCTGCATCTATGGATTTACTCATTAAAGTATGTTTGGACTATTTTTCTCTTGTTTTCTGCCCATGGGAAAAAAGGACTGGGGAAAAGATTAACCTCACCCTCCCCAAAACATGGACTCCAAGACCATAGTAGTTCTAATCTACTCCTGAGATCATTTTAAAGCAGAAAATAAGACACATGCACAGCTGAGTCTCTTTGCATATTCAAAATTTAGGGTATTTTCAGTCCTATTTGACATTTCCATATTTTGGAATCACAGGTGGTTCTTTGATAAAAAAAAAACAAACATAATCTTTAAAAATCTCAAAGATCTCTGAAAAACCAACTGTAACTGACAATTCCCTCACATCTCATCATGTGGTACAAATTTATTTTTAGGATTCCTAGAGTCTTGTTCAGCTAATGCTCTTTAATGGCAGAATTGCCTGCTCAAGCAAAAAGCAGTTTTGTCTATGAAGCTATCAGGCTTCATATTATGGAGGTAAGATTAGCTAGTCTGAAACTCATAAAAATTCAAGAACAACAACAAAAAACCACTTTTAAAGGATAGACCAAGTCTATGTGTCCAAAGGGGCAGTAAAGCAACATGGTTAAGGGCACCACTGGCTGCAAGCCCCACCTCTACCCTTCACCACAGAGGGGCTAGAAAGTGAGGGAAGTGGCAGCACCCACCTCACAGGTATAAGAGATGATGGAAGAGATGAGTTGATGAGTTAGGGTGTGGGCTCAGCACAGCACTGAAGTGAGTACTCAATACATGGTAGATGTTATTAGCATTGACATGCTGTAAATCCATTCCATACCATTAAGAACCCATTAAGTACAGGCACTATGTACCTAAGAACCTTTACCAAATGATAACCCACTAACTTCCCTTTTTAAAAAGCTACTCTGTAGGTCTAAATCTATCTTGCTACAGAGTATGTACATCTTTACATAGTCAGCATAAAAGATCTCATTAAAAATGATAAAGACAATCATCCTCAATGAGCAAAAACTAAAACCATTTCCCCTAAGAACAGGAACAAGACAGGGATGCCCACTCTCACCACTCCTGTTTGACATAGTACTGGAAGTATCAGCCATTTAATTAGACAGAAGAAGAAATAAAAGGCATCCAAATTGGAAAAGAAGTAAAGCTATTCTTTTTTGCAGATGACATGATATTGTACATAAAAAACCCAAAAGACTCCATAAAAAAAAAACAACTAATAGACTTAATAGATGAATTTGGCAGTGTAGCAGGATATAAAATTAACAGCAAGAAATCTATGGCATTTCTATACACAAATAGTGAGCTTACAGAAAGAGAGGCTAAAAAAGCAATCCCATTTACCATTGCACCAAAAAAATAATATACCTAGGAATAAACTTAACCAAGGAGGTAAAAGACCTATATGCAGAAAACTACAGGACATTGAAAAAAGAGATAGAGGAAGGTGTAAACAGGTGGAAGAACATACCATGTTCATGGATTGGTAGAATAAACATTATGAAAATGTCCATGCTACCCAAAGCAATCTATAGATTCAATGCACTCCCCATTAAAATACAATGGCATATTTCACAGGCCTAGAAAGAACTCTCCAAAAATTTATCTGGAATAAAAAAAGACCTGAACAGCCATAGCAATCCTGAGAAAGAAGTAACAAAGTAGGTGGGATCTCAATACCAGATTTCAAACTGTATTACAAAGTACTGTACTCAAAACAGCCTGGTACTGGCACAAGAACAGACATATAGACCAATGGAATCGAATAGAGAATCCAGATATTGACTCAAACCATTATGGCCAATTAATATTTGACAAAGGAGGCATGAACATACAACAGAGTCAAGACAGTCTCTCCAATAAAATGGTGTTGGGGAAATTGGACAGATACCTGCAGAAAAATGAAACTATACCACCAACTTACACCATACACAAAAATTAACTCAAAATTGATAAAGGACTTAAACTTAAGATGGAAAGCCATAAAAATACTAGAGGAATCCACAGGCAGAGAAATCTCAGACTATGCTGAAACAATTTCTTCACCAATAACACTCGTAGGGCAAAAGAAGCTAAAGAAAAAATAAACAAATGGGATTACATCAAAATAAAAAGCTTTTACACAGCAAAAGAAACCATCAACAAAACAATAAGAAAGCCCACTGCATGGGAGAACATATCTGCAAATGTTATCACTGATAAAGGTTTAATCTCCAACATCTACAGGGAATTTATACAACTTAATGAAAGGAAGATAAATGATCCAATAAAGAAATGGACAACGGACCTAAATAGAATCTTTTCAAAAGAAGACAGAAGAAAGGCCAAGAGACATATGAAAGCATGCTCAAAGTCACTAATTATCCAAGAGATGCAAATCAAAGTGACAATGCGGTACCATTCTCACACCTGTCAGAATGGCTATCATCAACAAATCAACAAATGACAAGAGGATGCGGAGAAAAAGGAACCCTCATGCACTGCTGGTGGGAATGCAGACTGGTGCAGCCACTGTGAAGAACAGTATGTAGTTTCCTCAAAAAACTAAAAATGGAACTTCCATTTAACCCAGTGATCCCACTTCTAGGAGTATATCCCAAGAAACTAGAAACACCAATCAGAAAGGATATATTCACCCCTATGTTTATAGCAGCACAATTCACCATAGCTAAGATTTGGAAACAGCCTGAATGCTCATTAGTAGATGAGTGGATTAAAAAACTATGGTACATCTACACAATGGAATTCTATGCTGCTATAAAAATGAAATAATTCTTACCATTTGCAGCAGCATGGATGGACCTGGAGAGCATTATGTTAAATGAAATAAGCCAGCCAATGAAAGAAAAATACCACATGATCTCACTCATCTATGGAAAATAAAGAACATTATACCCTAATAAATAAAAAGATAGATATAAAGGCAGTAAAGCACTGAACAGACTGTCAAATTACAGCGAGAAGGCTGGGGAGTGTTGGGGAGGGAGGGAAATAGATCAACCAAAGGACTTGTATGCATGCATATAAGCACACCAATGGACACAAGACACTGGGGGTGGAGGGCTGAGAGCATGCAACAGGGGCAGGGGAGGCTGGGGCAAGGTCAATGGTGAAAAAAGGAGATATATATACTAATATATGTAATATTTTAAACAATAAAAAAATCTTCCAAAACAAATTTAAAAATAAATATGAAAAAACAATAAAAACAAAAATAAAATTACATTCCCATAAAAAAATAATCAAGACAATAAATTGGGCCTGTAGTCATAAAATATTTCAATCTAAAAATTATGACAATTAATTATGAAAATTCCTGATGGTTGTGAAATATCAGTTTCATTTTTATATTTATTAAGCTAGTGTTTTCACACATATTTTCCAGTAGCAAATATCTTACTCCCTACTGAAAAATAAAGAAAAACGGAACATAAAATTATTAGGTCAATATCACAGGTGCCAAAAATTAGACCCGGAAAGTCTTCATAGTCTCAATCATTCCTTTGTATTCCGAAAGCCAGGTGGGGTGGGGGTGGGGGGGACAGAAAAGAAATATATACAAACAAAGTGAAACAGACAGTTCAGTGGTTGGCAAACTCATTAGTCAACAGAGCCTAATATTAACAGTATAACGATTGAAATTTCTTTTGAGAGCCAAATTTTTTAAACTTAAACTTCTTCTAACGCCACTTCTTCCAAACAGATTCGCCCAGGCCATGGTATTTTGTGGAAGAGCCACACTCAAGGGGCCAAAAAGCCGCATGTGGCTCACAAGCCACGGTTTGCCAACCACTGAGTTAAGCAATTATACAGTGGGGAAAACATTCATAAAAGCCTCCCTAATTTTCTTTCCCCTTTTTGTTCTACCCTTTTAACTGATTTTTAAAAAAATATTTTTATTATGTTTAGAGAGAGAAGGGACAGGGAGAGAGAGAAAAACACTGATGTGAGAGCACAACATCAACCTGGCAACCCCAGGTGAGCAGGACAATGCCCAACCAACTAAGCCACATGGCCAGGACTTACCTCATTTGTTAAAAAATCCACATATTTATTTCTTCAAAACATAGATCATGTATGTGTGGTAGGAGTAGGAGAGAGGTTTTAGATGTAATAACACTAAGGCCTATTCCCCTAAATCACATAAGCAGTTCTTTTAATTGATCATGTGTCCCTCTACTTCTGTAATTAGAGTATCACACCCCCCACAACATACACACACACACACACACACACACACACACACACACACACACACAAGTGTGGGCCTCGAGCAGGAATATGGGATATAAACATCAGCATTCAGTGGAATTATAACTCCTTTCTGAGGTCTTGTTATCATTACTCTTACGGTTAGGTGATATCCTCCAGGGGTGAAGGGATAGATAAATGATACAATAAGAAAACCAGTTTAGTGTTCCACAAAGAGGAGCCCCTTGAATTTCCCTCTAATCAATGCTACCATCAGAGCCTAGTGGAGCAAAACTTTTTCCTAGGCCATATATGTTGTGTCTATGGCCTGGTATCTTTTCCATCTCCCACTTCCTCCCTTAATATGAGTCATCAGCTACTGCCACCACCATCCTGACCACCCCTGTAACCACCGCCACCTCCACCCATGACCCCAACTACCATGACCAGCACCACACCTATCCCCACTGCCATGTTTTTCCCATATCTGTTCTTTTTGTCCTCAGTGACACATCAGTCATGACACATTCTCCACCTGCAGCCCTATCTCTGGCCCCAAAATATTGCTGCACCTCTCTTTCAACTGTATTTGTCAATCAATATCTATCATTAACAGCAACATAACAGCTGTTGTCTCATCAGATTAATTACAACATTTACAAGTAGGGAAGAGCCATCCATTACAAACATACTAACATTTGGAACAGAACTCCCTTTTACTGCGGGGGGGATTTAAATAGTCTTTGAGAACAAGAGGTGGTAATGTATAGAATCAAGCCACTTCAATAAGCTTGGGGATCTGAAAGTACACACTCTGTACCTCTAAAATGCAGGAACTTGGTCACAGATTTGGTTTAAAACATGATTTTTTTTTCCTTTCCTAATTTTACCCCTAGAAAACTCAGGCTGCTCCTTCTGGTCTTCAACCTACAGACTGACTCTGCAATCTCTCTGTTAAGTTTATTTCATACAACCTAAGTCTCTAGTCAAAGCCAGACCCCAAACTAGTATTTCTATCTTATGTCCCCAATGACCAGAACTTAATAAAAGCCCCCCTTCCTTAGAGTCTGTCCTGCCTTGAATCTCAAGAAAACAAAGCCAACTTTGCTTTGTTTGTGTGAACATTCAAGGCCACCACATCTAAGGGGGCACCAATCACATCATTGGTATCCCCACTACATTTAAAATTATATTTTTATTATAATTTTAAAGATAGTAATTTATTTAAATTGTCATTTCCCTGCATATGGCAATAAAGTATCTTATTCTAAAAATCACTACAGTCTAACAATTTTCCATTAAGTAGAATATCTGTGGAAGGGGTGACTGTCTAATAGACACAAAATGTTATATGGGCTCGCAGCAAACCCTCAGAAAAGCTTCTCTCAAATGTTTAAACTGTCTGGGGTTTAGGCTGTTTGCTAAAACTTCTACTATTAGTTTAATAAATTCTGTTTGTGCTATATTAACGGCCCCCTCCCCAAATCTGGTCTTTTTCTAAGTAATTTCAGTTTTCAAGCACATCCTCCACTCAAAGCAAGTCCCTAAATGCTAAAGCATTGTCCTATTTCTGTCAGTTGATGTTACTAAACATGTGTCAGCAAGAATACAATAACCTTTTGTTGCAGAGAAGATTAATTACCACAAGGAAAGAGATGTCCATGACAGACACATTCTACCAATTTAAAATCCTTAACAAAATATGCTGTTTTAACTTGAATTTCAGTCAATGTCTGAATATATTCCTCACATTTTTTTAAAAAAGCAATGTTAAGTTAGGCATTCATATGAAAATTAATTTCCATTTTCTTGTTTCATTACTGATATTTATAAAAATTGCCACCAGTTATTACTTGGAGTACTAGAAAGTATTGCGCAACATTTAAGAGGCAATTATGGACCCAAGTCAAATGGAATGACAAAGCCAACAGAAATACCCATGCACTCACCTTAACCCCCAGAAAACAAGCTTTACTGCCATTGGTGACAATTAGCCCTAGTTGACAATCCAGGTGTGGAAATCTTAAAAAGAAAAAGATACAGGAAGAATTAGAAGAAAGGAGGAAGATTTAGGCAAGCATAAATAGTAACTTAATTGTAACAGCACTTCTCACTATACAATAAAGTTATTTCAGGAGTTCTTAAATCTAAGCAATAGTTGTACCACAAATAAACTCTTCAAAATTGAGGTTGTGTCATCAATTCACCATTATTCTACGGGCTCTGTCTAGAATTTTAGAGATACTTAACCTTATTTTCAGATTTATCTTCAATGGATTACATGACTTTAATTTTCTTTCTATCTTAATCCCTCAAGCCATTAATGATGTGAAAACTGATTCTTAAATACACCATATAAATGATATGTCTTAAGTACTTCAGACTTGCCTTTCATCAGGAGAAGAATACCTCTGATTCATGAATAATCATGTCTATTTTGGAGATCTGGATTCTTCTGAATTTCACCAAATTTATAATTATGCTTCCTATTTTCTTCTAATTCAGAAGAAATTAAAAGTAAGAGGACCCATAAATCCTACAATATTGATAATATTAATATTAATTAAATCCTTAATAAAATTGTATTTCAAAATAAACCAGCAAAAATTATTTTCCTCTCTAAGTTATCCAGCAAGATTAGTTGATAGATAGTAGAAAAGATTGCAAAGTTTCCTTTCAAATGCTACTGCAATGGACACCACAGAATGTCTGCTGTTATTAGATTGCATTATATAAAATAGCTGATATCCAACCAGAAATTTCATCGTTTTTCCAAACAAGAAAATAGATATGATTTTAAAATCCAGTGATCATGAAACAAATCTTCAAAATTACCAAGTGGCTCAGCAAAAATCATTTTTCTGAGCAGCATCAGTGATTTGGGTATTAAATGTTTCTACTGCAATCCAACATATGTTCATGGCACCTGAAAGATAATAAGCAAATTGCCTCCAGCCTTTGGAAAGGCCTGAGTAGTCTCTTTTCGATTCCTTTTTCCCACCTAGATTTTATTTACTGTCAACTCCTTCTCAGCTCCCTTCCTTGTCTGGGGGGGCGGGGAGGGATAGAGTGGAAGGGGTATCCGGGGAAGAAGGGGAACATCTGTAATACTTTCAACAATAAAGATACTTTTTTAAAAAGTGTCTCTTCCTAGAGCATGGTGTGGTAGAGAGAAAAGCTGGGGGCTGGAAGGCATAAAGGTGAGAGTAAAAATGCAGAAATCAAAGGAGAGGCCAAAGGGAAAGCACATCAGAGTAAATTAGAAACACAATGGGAGGGAGGGGGTGAAGGAAAAAGATGCTAGCAGCATCACGCCACATTGAGAAGAATTAACGGTCCCAATCCAGATGGAATGAAAGGAACGTTTACTTCTGCCCCATGATGTGTTAGGACCTGCCACAATCACCACGCCCATGCCCTCTCACCACTGCTATTAACACCACCCCTACCACCACCCGTGTACATGGGCAGTACCACTGACACTCAAAGCCAACAGAACAGAGGCATGTGAGTATCCTAGGTGTAAAAATGTAGATGTTTACAAAATGGGTTTTCTTCTGAGATTGAAGAACTTAAACAGTTTTCCCTGCTGCCAGGAGACCTACAAAGCGAGCAGCCTACCATAAATCGTTTTGTTGTGTTTTAGTGTAAATAAGCAGCCAGTCTCAAAATAAACGTTTTGATCTCTTTTTCATACTGTGCTTCTATTTCTCATTCCCTATTTTTAAAATTACTTGAAGATAAGACATAAAGTCAAAATTAGCATTCTGACCACATGAAGGGGTGGCAAAATCCAAGTTGATTTGCTAAGTGAAATGCATAGTTTTGTTCATATCCAATCAGAATTATAAAACAACGTAAGAGAAAATTCAACATTCGGAGGCACTTCATTATTCCAGCAGTGATTTTCCCTTAAAACAGAGATATTGTGAATGTAAATACATTAATTATGGCAATAGCTGAATGATAGCACTGATAAACCCTAACTGGAACTTTAAGAAAACACAATCAGTTTGAAGCATCTATGGGAGGAGCTAGAGCTTAAGGAAGTCTCCTAAGCAATCTCTACAGGAAGAACTCTATGCTCAGGGTGAAGCCCTATGGTTCTAACTTTGCCTTCCCTTCTTTTTCCTTTAGTAAAACACTGCCCCATCTTGGCGCACAGGACATAGTGTGCACATGGCTTGCCCTGGTCTGCAGGCACTGGATTGTAACCCTTTCTCTTTCCCAAATCATTTTTGGTGAGAAAACACATTAGTTGATATTAATTTTCAGTTGAAAGCACTACTTTTAAAGTAGTAACAGAAAAAGGAAATAATAATTATTATGTATCACCACAATAAAGAGCTACTGAAAAATAACCACCCTTAATTAACTGACCAGTTGGCCTTGCACTGCTCCTGTGAGAGTTAGAAAGTGACTTCATGTTAATAAAGCAACAGAACTAGAGTGTAAGCAAATTTAAGGAGTGCTAGATAAGGTAAATGAAGACTATACATACATGTATGGAAGCTGCCAGGATACCAACTAAATGAGGCCACTCTGTGCAGAGCCAGAGGCTGCCTAAGAAGCAACTGGTCAACCTCATACACAGGAGCCCTAGGCCACTGGTAATTATCACTGTGATCAGAGCAGGGTCTATAAAACATCCACCATACAAAAGGACGTGGCAGCTGACACAGAGGCAGGAGGAGTAGCTGTTACCTAATGCCCAAGTCCCATAAGAAAAGCTGAGGAGTGAACTCTCTGCACTCTCCTGTGCATGCAAACCTGAAGCAGGTGGTTCACAATAATCACCCAGGGAGCTTGTCAAACACACAGATTTTCGGACACTAACCTAAAACTTATTCTTGACTCTCAGGAATTTGTATTTTCAAAATACATGTACTGATTATTTTTTAAGAGAAAGGAAGATAAAGGGAGAGATAGAAACACTGATGTGAAAGAGAGAAACATTGATTGGCTGCCTCCTGTACACCCCTACTGGGAATTGAAACTGCAACCTGGGAACGTGCCCTGAACGGGAATCGAATCCGGTGACCACACTCAATCCACCGACCCACACCGGCAGGCTCTTTTTGCCTTTTTAATGTAGTTACTAGAAAATTTAAAATTACATTGTGGCTTCCATTATATTTTTATTGAATTATACTACTTCATAAAGTATAGCCTTTCTCTACCTTAATAAATCTGCTAAAATTATGTTAACTTTTTTTAATACCAGAGACTGTGGGCAGTACTCTACAGCATGGCACTGCTGGGCACACAGAACTGGCTCC
The DNA here is from genome assembly GCA_027563665.1 of Antrozous pallidus. Classification (NCBI taxonomy): domain Eukaryota; kingdom Metazoa; phylum Chordata; class Mammalia; order Chiroptera; family Vespertilionidae; genus Antrozous; species Antrozous pallidus. The sequence continues at coordinate 16,976,366 of CM050513.1, forward strand.
TACATTCAACACTCACACTATTGCTTTTATTTTTTTTCTTTAATTTATTTTTTTCCATCACCATTTATTCCCCTATATTCTCCTCCATCTCTCCCCACCCCCCACAATCAGCACACTGTTGTCTATATCCATGAGTTCTCTTTTATATTCTTTTTTGCTCAATCCCTCCACCCCACTCCAACACCCCACCACCACAGCTGTCTGCTGGCTCTCTATCTATGAATCTGTCTCTATTTTGCTTATTAGTTCAGTTTGTCCATTAAATTCCACATATGAGTGAAATTACATGGTACTTGTCTTTCTCTGACAAGTTCTCCAGGTCCATCCATGCTGTCACAAAGGGTAAAATTTTCTTCCTTTTTATGGCAGAGTAGTATCCCATCCATTAAAGAATACTTGGGCTGCTACCAAATCCTGGCTATTGTAAAATAATGTTGCAAAGAACATAGGGGTGCATATATTCTTTCAAATTAGTATTTCTGGTTTCTTTCTATATATTCCCAGAAGTGGAATCACTGGGTAATAAGCAGTTCCATTGTTAATTTTTTTTTTAGGTATCTCCATACTACTTTTCACAGTGGATGGACCAATATGCATTCCCACTAGTAGTGTACCATCATTCCCTTTTTTGCACATCCTCGCCAACACTTGTTTTATTTATTTATTAATGATAGCTATTCCAGCAGGTGTGAGGTGATATCTCATTGTGCTTTTAATTTGTATTTCTCTGATGATTAGTGACACTGAACATCTTTTCGTGTGTTTTTTTTTTCAAGTTTTTAAATACATTTTTATTGTTGATTGCAGATATCTCCCATTTCCCCCCCCCCCTTCCTGCCAAACCCTACCCACCCACCCCCCAGACTCTTCACTACCTGACTACCTGTATCCATGGGCTATGAATATCCTATTTAATAAAAGAGTAATATACAAATTTGACCGTACCTTCACTATACCCACAAGCCATGCCCACCAACCACACCCACCAGCCAATCAGGAGTGGGGATCAGGGCCAAGGTGCCGCGAGGCGGGGGGGCGGGACTGCTGAGACACGCTCGAGACCACGCAAAGTGGTGGCGTTGCTGTGGCATGAAGCGGTAGTGTTGCCAACCACCCAGCCCCAGGGGCACCCCGCACCTGTGGCGCCGTGAGTTCGGGGTGCCCCCAGGGCTGGGCGGTCACCCCGAGGGCTAAGACCTGAGCTGGGGGAGCGGGGCCGAGGCATCCGGCAAATGTAGGACCCTGGGGGCCAAGCAGTTGCTGGGTGGTCGCCAGTGGCCAGGGCTAAGGCCAGGGCCAGGGGGCGGGGCTGAGGCAGCCGGGGCAGAGCCAGCCATAAGCACCATTGAGGGGGCAGGTTGGGCTGAGGGATCATCCACCCCCAGTGCACGAATTTCATGCACCGGGCCCCTAGCCTATACTAATAAAAAGGTAATATGCAAATTGGGCAGAATGCCCTCACAGTAATGACCAAATAGTGGGCTGCATGGGGTGTTAGTGAGGGATGACCAAATAACTGAAGAGCAGGCTGTGTGGGGCGACCATGCTGGCGGGGGGGGGGGGGGCAGTGACAGGTGACCAGGCTGGCAGGGGAGGGCAGTTGGGGGTGGGGGGCAGGCCTGCAGGGGAAGGTAGTTGTGGGTGATCAGACCAGAAGAGGAGGGCATTTGGGGGGTGACCAGGCCAGCAGGGGAGGGCAGTTAGGGGTAACCAGACCAGCAGGGGAGGCCCAGATTGTCCCACACACACACAAGTCGGTGGGGATGGGGCCAGCACTGAGAAGTGAGAGCTGAGGGTTGGCAGCCCTGGCAACTGGCTTTGGCAGCAGCTTTGGCGATGCTTTGGTGGCACTTTGCCCCATCCTCCTGGTTGCCTCCCACCAAGAAGACAGACTGTGGTTTATGCCCACTCCCCCTGGGAATGGCCCTAAACCACCAGTAGGACATCCCCTGAGGGCTCCCAGACTGTGAGAAGGGGCAGGCCATGCTGAGGGAGCCTCCCACCAGTTATAAATAATGCTTCTATGAACATAGGGATGCATATATATTCTTTCTGATTGGTGTTTTGGGGGTTTTAGGATATATTACCAGAAGTGGGATTGCTGGGTCAAACAGTAATTCCATATTGTTTTCCATAGTGACTGCACCAATCTGCATTTCCACCAACAGTGTATTGGGTTCCTTTTTCTCCACATATCCTCACCAGCACTTGTTGTTTGTTTGTTTGTTTTTTATGATAGCTATTCTGACAGGTGTGAGGTGATAATCTCATTGTGGCTTTAATTTGAATTTCTCTGATGATTAGTGACTGGGCATTTTTTCACATGTCTCTTGGCCATTTGAATGTCCTCTTTGGAGAAATGACTATTCAAGTCTTCTCCTGCCCATTTTTTTTTATTGGATTGTTTGTCTTCCTTTTGTTGAGTTGTATGAGTCCTTTGTATATTTTGGATATTAAGTCCTTATTAGATGTATCATTGGCAAATATGTTCTCCCATACAGTGGGTTCCCTTTTAATTTTGATGGTAGTTTATTTTGCTGTGCAGAAGCATTTTATTTTGATGCAATCTATTTGTTTTCTCTTTAGTTTCCTTTGCCCTAGGAGATGTATTCACAAAATTTTGCTATGTGAGATGTCTGAGATTTTACTGTCTGTGTTTTGTTCAAAGATTTTTATATTTTCATACATTACATTTAAGTATTTTATCCATTTTGGGTTTATTCTTGTGTATGGTGTAAGTTAGTGGTCTAATTTCATTGTTTGTTTGTTTGTTTGTTTGTTTTGCATATGTCTGTCCAATTTTCCAAATACCATTTGTTGAAGAGGTTGTCTTTATTCCATTGTATATTCTTGCCTTCTTTGTCACATATAAATTGACTGTAATAGTGTGAGTCTCTGTTCTGATCCATTGGACTATACACCCATTCTTGTGCCAGTATTAGGTTGTTTTGGTTATAATGCCTTTGCAGTATAGTTTGATATCTGGTATTGTGAACCCTCAACTTCATTATTCTTTCTCAAGCCTGCTGTACCTATTCAGGGTCTTTTATGGTTCCATATAAATTTTTGGATTATTTTTTGTAGCTCTGTGAAGTATGCCATTGGTATTTTAATAGTGATTGCATTGAAACTATAGATTGTTTTGGGTAGTATAGACTTTTTTCTATTCAGGGTCTTTTATGGTTCCATATAAATTTTTGGATTATTTGTTGTAGCTCTGTGAAGTATGCCATTGAAACTATAGATTGTTTTGGGTAGTATAGACTTTTTTGTAGTATAGACATTTTAATGATATTAATTCTTCCAATCCATGAACGTGGTATACATTTCCATTTGTTTCTATCTTTATTTTTTCAATGTCTTAGTTTTCCAAGTATAGATCTTTTACCTCCTTGGTTAAGTTTATTCTCAAGTATTGTTTTTTTGTTGTTGTTGTTAATCCTCACCTGAAGATATTTTTTCACAGGGTTTTGTTTTGTTTTGTTTTGTTGACAGAGGAAGGGAGAGGTGGAGACAAAGAGAGAAACATCAATGTGAGAGAGATACATCAATTGGTTGCCTCCCACATGCAGCCCAACTGGGTCAGGGATTGAGTCCGAAGCCAAGGTATGTGCCCTTGACCCAGAATAAAACCTGTAACCCTTCAGTCCGGGGACCTACACTCTATTCATTGACTCAAACTGACTAGGGCTGAGCCCTTTCATATGTCCATTGGCCATCTGTATGTCCTCTTTAAAGAAGTGTCTATTCAGGTCCTTTCCCATTTTTAAATTGGGTTGTTTTTATGGTGTTGTTATAAGTGCTTTATAAATGTTAGATGTTGACCCTTAACAGATGTATCAGCAAAAACGTTCTCTAATTCATTGTCTTTTCATTTTATTGATTGTTGTCACATTTGTTTACTTTTGTTTTCCTTGCCTGGGGTGATAGATCAGAAAAAAAAATATTGCTATGGGAAATATCTGAGATTTTACTACCTAAGCTTTCTTCTAGAATTTTTATGGTTTTGATTTTGAGTTTAATAATTAAATCTCTAATCCATTTTGAGTTTATTCTTATGTGCACTGTAAGTGGTCTAGTTACATGTTTTTTACATGTACCTGTCCAATTTTACCAACACCATTTTTAAATAAGCTATCTTTATCCCATTGTCTGTTTTTCCCTCCTTTGTCAAATATTAATGGACTATAAAGGCATGGGTTTATTTCTGGGCTCTGAGAAAGTATTCTGTTCCATTGATCTGCATGTCTGTTTTTATTCCAGTATCATGCTGTTTTGATTATTATGGTAGTTTGATATCAGGTATCATAATTCTTCCAAATTTGTTCTTCTTCTCAATATTGCTGTTGCTATTCAGGATCTTATGTGGTTTCATGTAAATTTTTTGAAATATTTGTCCTATTTCTGTGAAATATGCCTTTGGTATCCTGTTAAGAATTGCGATGAATCTATATATTGCTTTGGGTAGAATGGACATTTTAATTATGTTAATTCCCAGTGGGGTTTGATGGGAATGGAGCCAGCTGGGTCTAGATGTAGCCCAATGGGAGTGGGGCTGGCCAGGTCTGGGTCTCATGCAATTTTGAGTAGCATGTGGGTGGGCAGGGACTTGACTCTGGTTCCTGTGGAATGCCCCAGACTCTTAACAGGAGAAAGATTTTCATATATATTTTACTAATTTTCTTTCATCTCTGAAATTTCTATTATAGAGAAAGGGCAAATAGTAATATTAAAACATTTTCTCTAATTAATTTCCTTTTAATATCCATGAATTTCATACACTGGGTCACTAGTTGGTATATAAAAATGAAACTGATTTTTGGATATTTATTTTGTATCCTTCTATTTTACTGAATTCACTTTTTTGGTAGAATCTTTAGTGTTTTCTATATACAGTATCATGTCACCTACAGATAATGATAGTTTTACTTCTTTCTTCCTAATTTGAATGCCTTTTATTTCTACTTTTTACCTGATTGCTGTGATTATGATTTCTAGTATGATGTTGAGTAAGAGTAGTAAAAGTGTACATTCCTGTCTGTTCCCAATCTTAAAAGGAACACTTGTAGTTTTTGCCCATTGAGTATAATATTAGCTGAGGGTCTGTCATATATGACCTTTATTACATTGAGGTATGCTCCTCTATATTCACTCTGCCGAGAGTTGTTTTTTTTTTATTTATCATAAATGGGTGCTGGGTTTTATCAAATGTTTTTCATGCATCTATTGGTATGATCATGTGACCAAGGTTATAGTAAGAGACAAAGAAGGGCATTATATAATGATAAAGGGAGCAATCCAACAAGAGGTTATAGCCCTTATAAACTTTATGCAACCAACATAGGAGCACCTAAATATGGAAAGCAAATTTTGATGGACATAAAGGGAGAGATTGTCAGTAATACAGTCAAAGTAGAGGATTTTAACACCACATCAATGAATAGCTCCTCCAGATATAATATCAACAAGGAGACAGCAGCCTTAAATGACACACTAGAGCAAATGGATTTAATTGCTAGCTTCACAGCATTACACCCCAAAGCAGAAGAATATGAATTATTTTTAAGTGTCCATGGAACATTTTCTAGGATAAACCAATGTCAGGACACAAAGCAAGTCTCAACAAACTTTAAAAAATGGATATCTTATCAAGCATCTTCTGTGATCATAATGCTATGAAACTTGAAATCAATCATAAGAAAAAAAACTAGAAAATACACAAAGACATGGAGGATAAATAACATGTTACTAAGCAATGAATGGGTTAACAATTAATTCAATGAATAAATCAAGAGATACCTTGAAGCAAATGAAAATGAGAACACAACAACCCAAAATCTGTGGGATACAGGAAAAGCAGTCCGAAGAAGAAGAGTCATAACATTATCTAAGAAAAAATAAAAAGCTCAAATAAACAGTGTAACTTTACACTTTAAAGAACTAGAAAATGAACAACAAACAAATCCCAGAGTGAGTAGAAGAAAGAAAATAATAAAGATCAGAGCAGAAATAAACTAAAGAGAGTCTAAAAAAAATACAAAAGATCAATGAAACCAAGAGCTGGTTTTTTGAAAAGATAAACAAGATTGATAATGCTTTATCCAGAATCATCAAGAAAAAAAGGAGAGAACCCAAATAGATAAAATCAGAAATGAAAGAGGAGAAGTAACAACTGACACCATGGAAATACAAAAGATTGCAAGAAAATATTATAAATCATAATGTAAATATCTTTTTTCTGATGGTCTTAGGCTCTACAGCAGTGGGAACCACTATCAGGGTCGCCTAAGACCACAGGAAAACACAGATATTTACATTATGATTCATAACAGTAGCAAAATTACAGAAGTAGCAACAAAAATAATTTTATGGTTGGGGGTCACCACAACATGAGGAACTGTATTAAAGAGTTGTGGCATTAGAAAGGTTGAGAACCACTGATCTAGATGAATGTGTGGTTTTTGTACTTTAGTCTATTACTGTGGTGTATTACATTGATTTTCATATATTAAGCCTGCCTTGATTTCCTGAGATAAATCCCAGTTGGTCATGATGTATAAATTTTCTACATCTTGCTAGTTTGGGTTTGTTGGTATTTTGTTGAAGATTTTTGCACCTATATTAATAAGAAATATTGGTCTGTACTTTTTGTGATGTCTTTGTTTGGTTTTGGTATAAAAATACAACTAGCCTCAAAGAATGAGCTGATAAATGTTCCCTTCTTCTCCATTTTATGGAAGAGATTGTGCTAAATAGCTGTTAATTATTCTTTAAATGTTTGGTATAATTTACCAGTAAAGCCTCCTGAGCCTGGACTTGTCTCTGTAGGACACTTTTTTTTATTTCTAATTCAATCTCTTTACTTATTATAGGTCATTTCAGATTTTCTATCTGTTTATTAATTCATTCAAACATTTGAATAGTCTGTTTTTTACAAGGAATTTGTTCATTTTATCTAGATTATCTAATTTGTTGATATAAAATTACTTATGATATTCCCTTATGATCCTTTTTATTTTTCTAAGGCAGGTAGTGATGCTCTTTCATTCTTGATATCAATAATTGAGCCTCCTTTTTCTATTGGTCAGTCAGCTGAAATTTCATTGATTTTGTTAATCTTTTCAAAGGACCAATTTTTGTTTCATTGGTTTTTCTCTATTGTATTTTTTATTCTGTATTTCATTTACTTCCACTCTAGAATTATTATTCTTTTTATTCTGCTTGCTTTGGGTTTAGTTTGCTCTTTTCTACTTTCTTAAAGTCAGCGTTAGGTTAATGATTTGTAATCTTTATTCTTTTGTTAATATGTGCATTCATAGCTATAAATTTCCCTGTAAGCACTAATTTACTGGCATCCCGTAAGTTTTAGTACGTTTTTATTTTCATTCACAAGTATTTTCTGAGTTCCCTTGTGATTTCTTCTTTGACCCACTGGTTACTAAGAGTATGTTGTTTAAATTCCACATTTTGTGAATTCCTAAAATTTCCTCTGCTGTTAATTTCTAATATCATTCCACAGTGATCAGAAAACATACTATGTATAATTTCAATGCTTTTAAATTCACTGATAGTTGTTCTGTGACCTAACATATGTTCAAAGGCCTGATATATTCTATTCTGAAGAATTTTGTATGTGCACTTGAGAATGATGTGTACTCTGCTATGTTTGCATGGAGTGTTCTATAAGTGCCTGTTAGTTGTATGTAGTTGGTATACAGTGTTGTTTAACTGTTTTATTTCATTGATGTCTTCCAATCTAATGGCCTAGTTGAACTTCTGTCTAGTTTCAATTCATTATTGATAGCAGGACATTGAAATTTCCAACTACTATTATTGATTTTTTATTTTTTCCCCTCAAATGTCACTTTTTGCTTCATGTATTTTGGATATTTGTTTTTAGATGGAATGGTTGTAATTGTTATATCTCATTGATTGGTTAACCCTTTTATCAAAATATAATGACTTTCTTTATATCTTGTAATAATCTATACTAATAAAAGAGAAACATGCAAATTGACCATCACTCTGCTACAGCCACCAGTCAATCAGAGCAAGTATGCAAATTAACCCAACTAATATGGCGGCCACCACAGAGCTGGAGCAAGCAGAAGACTTGGATTGCCCCTGGTGATGGAGGAAGCCAAGCTTCCCACTGCCTTGGCCTGCCCTGGCCTCCACTCAAGGCTACAAAGTTTTAATTATAGAACATAAATAAATCACAGATACCTGCTTCAAGCTGGCCATGGCCTATGTTTGGGTCTCCAGGGGGCATGGCCAACCTGCAAACCACCACAGGCCCTTTACTCAGGCCACCCCAGTCCCCAAGGGAACCCCCACCCTGATCCAGGACACCCTTCAAGGCAAACCAGCCAGCCCCACCCATGCACCAGGCCTCTAGCCTATCTAATAAAAGAGTAATATGCAAATTGACTGTAACTCCAACACACAATATGGCTATCTCCATGTGGTCAAAGATGGCTGCCCCTATGTGGACACAAGATGGCCACCACAAGATGGCCTGCAGGGGAGGGTAGTTGGGAGGGACCTGGCCTGCAAGAGAGGCAGTTGGGGGCAATCAAGCCTACAGTGGAGGGCAGTTAGGGGTGACCAGGCTGGCAGAGGAGGGCAGTTAGAGGCAATCGGGACGGCAGGGGAGCAGTGAGACATCAATCAGGGTGGCAGGGGAGTGTTTAGGGGGTGATCAGACTGGTAGGCAGAAGCAGTTAGTGGCAATCAAGCAGGCTATCAGGTGAGCAGTTGGGAGCTAGCAGTCCTGAATTGTGAGAAAGATGTCCAACTGCCTGTTTAGGCCTGATCCTATTGGGCAGTCATACATCCCTCCAGGGGTCCCAGACTGAAGAGGGTGCAGGCTGGGCTGAGGGACACAACCCCCGTGCACAAATTTCATGTACCCTGCCTCTAATCCTATCTAATAAAAGAATAATATGCAGATTGACTGTCACTCCAACACACAAGATGGCTACCCCCATGTGGATACAAGATGGCCACCTCAAGATGGCCAGCAGGGGAGGGCAGTTGGGAGGGACCAGGCCTGCAAGGGAGGGCAGTTAGGGGTGACCAGGCCGGCAGAGGAGAGAAGTTGGGGGCAAACAGGCTGGCAGGGGAGCAGTCAGACATCAATCAGGCTGGCAGGGGAGTGGTTGGGAGGTGATCAGGCTGGCAGGCAGAAGCAATTAGGGGCAATCAGGAAGGCAGGCATGTGAGCAGTTGGGAGCCAACAGTCCTGGATTATGAGAAGGATGTCCCTCAAGAGGTCCCAGATTGGAGAGGGTACAGGCTGGGCTGAGGGACAAACCCCCCACCACCCCATTCATGAATTTCATGCACCAGGCCTCTAGTCTATATATAAGAGCCTAAGTAACCAAACAACCAATCACTATGATGTACACTGACCACCAGGAGTTAGACGCTCAATGCACAGGATCGAGTTCCCTCCTGTCTGGATCAGGCCTGCAGAGATTGGCCTCCCTCCTGTCTGCACAAGGCCTATGGGGATCCAGCCGAACCAGCTAACCCCTGAAAGGTTCTAGATTGTGAGAGGGCACAGGCCAGGCCGAGGAACCTCACCAGTGCACAAATCCATGCACTGGGCCTCTAGTTGTTTACTAAAATCTATTTTGTCCATCATTAGCGTAGCTATTCCCAGTTCACTTTTGGTTATTGTTTGCATAGCATATTTTATCCCATTCCATTTTTGTTTGATATAAAGTGGATCTGTTGTAGAAAGCATATAACTGGATCATGTTTATTAATTCATTCTACCAATCTCTGACTTTTTATTACAGTGTTTACTCAATTTACATTTGGTGTAATTACTGGTAGGATTTACATCTGCCATTTTACTATATTTTCTACATGTCATTTTTTTTGTTCGTCTATTCATCCATTACAGCCTTTTTTGTGTGTTAAATAGATATTTTTGGAGGAAGAAAAAAGATGGCGGCGGGTCAGAAGGACGCGTAATCATTTGAGTCCCAGGGTAGACGGGGTGAGCAGCTGAGGGTCGCGGGCGGAGTGTTTGTTGGCGAGTGGGGGGACAGTAGGGCTTTGGGAGAAGGAGGGGGACTGCTAGATTAGCCGCCCTTAACGGAGCGGCTCCGGTGCGGCTCGGTTCTCTCCCGGAGCCTGGCTCAGAGGCGGCTGCGCCATCTTAAAGGGGAAGAGCCTAATAATTTTAAAGTTGCGGTATCCACTGGGTGTCTGAGACCCCCACCTCCCCCCAAACATCGGTTCCTAGTTGGTGAAGAAGCGGACTCCGAGGAAACCTGTGCTCAGCCACGGAAAGGTCAGGTTTCTCCGGGGGTTAAGGGAGCTGGTAACACAGGGAGATTCGCGCCTGGCGAAAAAAGAGGAAAACCCGCGGCTGTTGGAGCCGGCAAACGTGGAAGAGGGTCCTCGGAGCCGGTGACAGGAGGGGGGGATACTTAGAGGGCGACACATTTGGACCTGAAGGAGAGGGCCAGCCTGGCAGTTTGGGGAGGGAGCGGGCTGCCAAACCCAAGGGGAGAAAGGGTTTCGCGCAAACATACAAGCAGGACGTGAGTTCGCGCGCCTGCGTTTCTCCTCTCTAAATCCGAATTTCTCAGCGCTGAACGAGGAATGGGGGATCCCCTGGTGGAAGAGAACCTGGGAGACCACAGGGGCTAGCTGCTTTTCTGACACTGGGGATCAGAACAGGTCCTCACAATTAGAGAGGCAGCTCTGGGGTAGCCAATTTCCACAAATCAGTAGTAAATACCATAGACATAGCAGGATTTTAGATCAGGCTAGAGAGGACCAATAGACCCGGAGGTCAATTCAGAAACACTACCACCTAGGGGCTGAATCATAAATTGTCTCTTGTGTAACACAAATTAAGGAATCAATTTTATTTCTACTACTATTTAAAATTTTTTAAGTGCCATTTTATTCCATCTTAATTCTACTCAGAGATTAGGGATATATAGTCTTTTTTATCTACCCTTTAGTATCTCTTTAACCTACTTCAACCTCTCCCTTATGCCAGCACTCTCTTGCTAACCTTTCCTTAGTTAGTGTCTTATTCCCCTTACACTTTTTCTGGTTTAGATTTTCCTTATTCTCTCTTTTTAGCCCCTGTTAAAATTTCACCCCACTTTTATATCCAATCTCCAACCACCTGCTCCAAGTCCATACACATCCAATGCTTCTCCGACTTCACTATCCTAAAATGTTTTTCTCTCGGTCCTGCTGATGTTGTTTATATTTTATGTTGTTTATATTTTAATATATTATATATTATATTTTGTGAGATTGGTTTGGTTATTCTTTCCTTTTAATTTGTTTAGTGGGGCGGGAGTTGGCATTGTTTTGTGTATTGGTGATGTTTACATTGTTTCTTGATAGATTTAAGCTTCTGTCTTCCCTAACCTCCCTTGATATTAGTTGTTGTATGTAGTTTCTATCAGTCTCCAGGTACTAGTTGCTGGCTTTTGCTGGGATTAGTGGCGGTCCTCTGGGAGGTTCCAACCCATATTTATAGTTTACTCCCTTTTCCTTTCTTTTTACTCCTTCCCCTTTTCCCAACTTTATTTTGGCATTCCCCTCTTTTTCTTTCTTTCTTTCTTTCTTTCTTTCTTTCTTTCTTTCTTTCTTTCTTTCTTTCTTCTTTCTTTCTTTCCTTCTTTTCCTTTCTTTCTTTCTTTTTTTCTTTCTTTATTTTGTGTGTGCGAGTGTGTTTTCTCTTACTCTCTCTTACCCACCTATCACCTAATTTACCTTCCTCTGGCAATCACTTTTAATTTGGAGTTACCAATACTGTGAATACATTCTTCTTCTGTGGCTGGTGTGCTGCACCTGGTTGTGTTGTAGTCTGAGCCTTTAAATCAACACAGGAGAGTGAGAACTACATAACAAGACACACAGAGAAGAAAGACTATGGGGAGACAAAGAAATAGCCCACCAATGAAAGAAAAGCAAGCCTCACCAGAAAAAGAGGTAACCGAAATGGAAGCAAACAACCTATCAGAGAGAGAGTTCAGAGAAATGGTCATAGGGTGGATGAAGAGAACAGAAGCCAACACAAGTAAGAACCATGAGGAATTGAAGAGGAATCAAGAGGAAATAAAGAAGAGCCTGGAAGAAATGAATAAGAAATATGAAGAAATGAAGAAGAATTATGAAGAAATGAAGAATACCCAAGAAGAAATGAAAAGTGACATTGCTGAGGTAAAGAACTCCATAGAAAGTATCAGGAGTAGACTAGATGAAGCAGAGGACCGCATCAGTGAGCTGGAAGACAAGGTAGGAAAAAACACCCAAGTAGAGCAGCGTCTAGAAAAAAAAATTAAAAAGCAGGAGGAGAGCCTAAGGGAACTTTGGGACAACATGAAACAAAACAACATACGTATAATAGGGCTTCCAGAGGGACAGGAAACTGAGCAAGGAATAGAAAACCTGTTGGAAGAAATAATGACAGAAAACTTCCCTAATATAGGAAAGAAAAAACCCACACAAATCCAAGAAGCTCACAGAGTTCCAAGCAAATTAAACCCCAAAAGACCTACACCAAGGCATGTTATAATTAAATTGGCAAACATCAACGACAAAGTGAGAATCCTAAAAGCTGCCAGAGACAGACAGAAAGTCACCTACAAAGGAACCCCCATAAGATTAGCAAGTGATTTCTCAACAGAAACTTATCAGGCCAGAAGGGATTGGAATGAAATATACAAAGTTATGCAAAGAAAGGGTCTGAATCCTAGAATACTGTACCCAGCAAGGCTATCAATAAAAACTGAAGGTCAAATCAGGAGCTTCACAGACAAAAAAGCTCTAAGGGAATACATTACCACCAAACCAGCAATGCAAGAAATGCTAAAGGGTCTGCTGTAAAAAGCAATAGGAAGCCATAAAAGAACATAGGGGCAAAGAACAAAAATGGCTACAAATAACTATCTATCAATAATTACTTTAAATGTAAATGGCTTAAATGCTCCAATCAAAAGACATAGGGTAATAGACTGGATAAGAAAACACGACCCATATATCTGCTGTCTACAAGAAACCCACCTCCAAAAAAAAGATGCACACAGACTGAGGGTGAAAGGATGGAAAAAGGTTCTTCAGGCGAATGGAAATGGAAAAAAAGCTGGGGTAGCAATACTTATATCCGACAAATTAGATCTCAAAGTGAAGGATGTAACAAGAGATAAAGAAGGCCACTACATAATACTAAAGGGAGCAATCCAACAAGAAGAAATAACTCTGGTAAACATATATGCACCCAATATAGGAGCACCCAAATACATACAAAAACTCCTAGAGGATATCAAGGGAGAGATAGACAGCAATACTATCATAGTGGGAGACTTTAATACCCCACTATCACCATTGGACAAATCCTCTAAACAAAAAATTAGTAAAGAAACATCAATCCTCAATGAATCACTAGACCAGAAGGAATTAATTGACATCTTCAGATCATTTCACCCCAAAGCCACAGAATATACATTCTTTTCAAGTGCCCATGGGTCATTCTCAAAGATAGACCATGTGTTGGGTCATAGGCAAAGTCTCTCCAAATTCAAGAAAATAGAAATCATATCAAACACATTCTCAGATCACAATGGCATAAAGCTGGAAATCAACTATAATAGAAACAACCCAAAGAAATCAAACACATGGAGACTAAACAGCATGCTATTAAACTATGACTGGGTTACTATAGAGATCAAGGAAGAGATAGAAAACATCATGGAAACAAATGACAACGACAGCACAACAATCCAAAATCTATGGGACACAGTGAAAGCAGTTCTGAGAGGGAAGTTCATAGCTCTACAATCCTACTGCAAAAAACTAGAAACAGCGGCAATAAATTATCTAAACCAACAACTCAAAGAGTTAGAAAGAAAGCAACAAGAAAAGCCCAGTGTAAGCAGAAGGAAGGAAATAGTAAAGATCAGAGCAGAAATAAATGACATAGAGACCAAAGAAACAATAGAGAAGATCAACAAAACCAAAAGCTGGTTCTTTGAAAGATTAAACAAGATTGATGAACCTCTAGCCAGACTCACCAAGAAGCAAAGAGAGAGGACCCTAATAAATAAAATCAGAAATGAAAGAGGTGAAATAACAACAGACCCCATTGAAATACAAAGGATTGTTAAAAATTACTATGAACAACTCTACTCCAACAAACTGGACAATCTGGAGGAAATGGATATATTTCTGGAAAAATATAACCTCCCAAAACTCAATCAGGAAGAATCTAAACAACTCAATAGACCAATAACTGTGGAAGAAATTGAAGCAGTCATCAGAAAGCTTCCGGCAAACAAAAGCCCAGGGCCAGACGGCTTCACAGGGGAGTTTTATCAAACATTCAAGGAAGAACTAAAACCTATACTCCTCCGACTATTCCAGAAAATTCAAGAGGATGGAACACTTCCAAACTCCTTCTATGAAGCTAACATCACCCTAATACCAAAACCAGATAAAGATGACACAATGAAAGAGAATTACAGGCCAATATCCCTCATGAATATAGATGCCAAAATCCTCAATAAAATTCTAGCAAATCGGATCCAGCAGTACATCAGTAAGATCATACACAATGACCAAGTAGGATTTATCCCAGGAATGCAAGGATGGTACAATATCCGCAAATCAATAAATGTGATACATCACATAAACAAATTGAGAGATAAAAATCACATAGTCATATCAATTGATGCAGAAAAAGCATTTGACAAAATCCAACACCCTTTCTTGATAAAAACTCTCAACAAGGTAGGAATAGAAGGATCATACCTCAACATAATAAAAGCCATATATGAGAAACCCACAGCAAACATCATACTCAATGGGCAAAAACTACAACCATTTCCCTTAAGAACAGGAACAAGACAGGGCTGCCCACTCTCACCACTCCTATTCAACATAGTACTGGAAGTATTAGCCATTGCAATTAGACAAGAAGAAGAAATAAAAGGCATCCAAATTGGAAAAGAAGAAGTAAAGCTATCCTTATTTGCAGATGACATGATATTGTACATAAAAAACCCGAAAGACTCCATAAAAAAGCTAATAGACTTAATAAATGAGTTCAGCAATGTAGCAGGCTACAAAATCAATGCCAAGAAATCTATGGCATTCCTATACACCAATAGTGAACTTACAGAAAGGGAGACTAAAAAAGCAATCCCATTTACCATCACACCAAAAAAATTAAGATACCTAGGAATAAACTTAACTAAGGAGGTAAAAGACCTATTCGCAGAAAACTACAGGACGCTAAAAAAAGAGATAGAGGAAGATGTAAACAGATGGAAGAACATACCATGTTCATGGATTGGGAGAATTAACATAATTAAAATGTCCATACTACCCAAAGCAATCTATAAATTTAATGCACTCCCCATTAAAATACCAATGGCATACTTCACAGACCTAGAAAGAACTCTCCAAAAATTCATCTGGAATAAAAAAAGGCCCCGGATAGCCACAGCAATCCTGAGAAAGAAGCACAAAGTCGGTGGGATTTCAATACCAGATTTCAAGCTGTATTACAAAGCTACTGTTCTCAAAACAGCCTGGTACTGGCACAAGAACAGACATATAGATCAATGGAATAGAATAGAGAATCCAAATATCAACCCAAACCACTATGCTCAATTAATATTTGACAAAGGAGGTATGAGCATAAAATGGCATCAAGACAGTCTCTTCAATAAATGGTGTTGGGAAAACTGGATAGATACATGCAAAAAAATGAAACTAGACCACCAACTTACACCATACACAAAAATAAACTCCAAATGGATACAGGACTTAAACGTAAGGCAGGAAACCATAAAAACATTAGAGGAATCTACAGGAAATAAAATCTCAGACATATGCCAAAAGAACTTCTTTGATGATACTGCTCCTAGGGCAATGGAAGCTAAAGACAGAATAAATAAGTGGGACTACATCAAAATAAAAAGCTTTTGCACAGCTAAAGAAACCATCAACAAAACAACAAGAAAACCCACTGTATGGGAGAACATATTTGCAAATGATATCAGTGATAAAGGTTTAATCTCAAGCATCTATAGGCAACTCACACAACTCAATAAAAGGAAGACAAATGACCCAATAAAAAAATGGGCAACAGACCTAAATAGAACCTTTTCTAAAGAAGACAAAAGGAAGGCCCAGAGACATATGAAAACTTGCTCAAAGTCACTAATTATCCGAGAGATGCAAATCAAAACGACTATGCGGTACCATCTCACACCTGTCAGAATGGCTTACATCAACAAATCAACAAATGACAAGTGCTGGCGAGGATGCGGAGAAAAAGGAACTCTCCTGCACTGTTGGTGGGATTGTAGACTAGTGAAGACACTGTGGAGAACAGTATGGAGTTTCCTCAAAAAACTAAAAATGGAGCTCCCATTCAACCCAGTGATCCCACTTCTAGGAATATACCCCAAGAAACTAGAAAGGCGAATTAGAAAGGATATATGTACCCCTATGTTCATAGCAGCACAATTTATCATAGCTAAGACTTGGAAACAGCCTAAGTGCCCATCAACAGATGAGTGGATTAAAAAACTGTGGTACATCTACACAATGGAATACTACGCTGCGGTAAAAAAGAAAGAGCTCCTACCATTTGTAACAACATGGATGGAATTAGAGAGCATTATGCTAAGTGAAATTAGCCAGGCAGAGAAAGACAAATATCACATGATCTCACTCATTTGAGGAATATAATGAATGACACAGACCGATGAACAAGAATGGATCCAGAGACTGAGAAAAGTCCATTAAAATGTCAAACCTCAAGGTAAGTGGCAGGTGATGGGAGTAAGGGGGAAAGTCAATATATTTGAATGCTTGAACTAAGGTAAGTGATTTGTGTTTTTACATCCCTGACAAAGTTTATATAAAGTTATAAAAAAAAAATTGGCAGCTAGTTTGAGATTGAATTAACATGGCCTAGAGCATGTCATCTCTTATGGACACCAGTTCTTAGGATAGGCCCTCCTTAACCTCCCGTGACACCATAATACCCTTACATGATATTATTCTACAATGTCATTATAATATTTGATACTTGACAACAGCATATTATACAATTATCCCAAATAAACTTACAAACTAATTCTTTGAATGTTGGGCAGCAACTTAAAAAAAGGATAGGAAATCCCTCTCAGAAGGGATTAAGGCACTGGGAAGGCATCCGAGCATTCTATATTGGCCCCTCTGGCCCTTTTGCCAAGAGGGACCCTCTTCTTATTATCCAAATACACACAGCTGATGCGTGAACTTTCAGTTCAAGCTGCGGCTGAAGCCTCTGGGAAGCTGGCACCATGGATCTGTCTCTCGACCAGTGGCGTGAGCTGGGCCCTCTCTGGAGAAGAAACCTGGGTCACCCGAGATATGTGATCAGTACCGGGACCCCGCCAGAGGCGAGGGGACCCCATGGCAGGTGCTGGACGTGGAGGCCACGGGGGCATAGACTACAAAGGAGACAGAACTGAACCTCACATCACCCTGTTTGGCCCCGGAGGATGGCTGGTTAGCCAGAGACGGGTAAGATTCCTCAGGGAAGGAACAACCTAAGACAGGCACAGTCGCAGAGGGGCCAACAGGAGAGAACTAAAAGATCAACAGAGGTGGGGCACAGACCCTCATCCATAAACCTTGCAGGGGTTTGATTTCTCACCCCTCCTGAGGAAGGTCTCCTACCCCCACGGCTGCTACACCTCCCACGCACAACTCACACCGGGACCCAGGTGGTAGACAGAGACTCGGCCAGCAATAGCTGCCCTATATCAAAATTTAATTTATTACAAAGAATTCTGAGGACCTACTCAAAAATGCAAATATTCCTTTCCACAAGTATTTACTGGGTAAACTAAGATTTCTGCTTGAGTATTAAAATTGACAGTAAAATAGTAATCAAGTTTTCAGATTAATTTAAATTGGCCAAGTAAAATAAGTGAATACTCAAGAAAATCTAACTGTACTGGACAAAAAGCTTTTCCTAAAACATTAACTAAATTATCTATTAGTAGTTCATCTCACTGCAAAATTGCCTAACATCCAAAGAACCTAAAGTAGTAATATTTGTATGCAAAAATTAAAATTTAAAATTACCAAGACTGCAAGATAAAATTTCCAAAAGCCCCTATTAACCAAAAAAAGGGGTGTGGGGGACAATGAGGTAATATCATGTAAGGAAAAATATCCTATAAGTAAAATACATGTAGAAAATTCTTACTCCAGAAAAGAAAATTCCATTTGTAAAACCAGCTGCAGGACACCCATAAAAAAACACACACACATGGTGTCAAAATAATCCAAAGGAAAATCATTTAGGCAGAAATAAAAAGAATCCCAAGTCTATTTTGCAGAGAGGATCCCTTTGTTAACCTTTGGTCGAGAATGTGTTTGTGTGTTTGCAGAGGACAACTCCAAGACCATGTGGGTTCCTGCGACAGTGAGGAACTGACGGGCCTGTTCCATCCACGAGGACGGTCCAGAGAGGGCGGACGCTGATGACACCTTGCCATGCTAGCAGTCGGCAGCTGTGTGTGGCTGCAGGCGGCCCAGGAACATACCAGAGAGGATGGATCTTGCATTGCCATGATGTGTCCACCATCTGGATACCATTGCTGACATGTACACATGAAGAACTATTTGACAGTGAAACTGGGACTCAGAACAGTTGGACATTGAAACTGACACTCAAACTTTTTTTGCTCTTATACGTTTGTTTTCAGTATGCAGAGGCAAGATATTTTTGAAGAAAAGAAACAGGGGAGAGTGATTGATATAGAGGCAGGGTGGCCTCGAACGGGCTGTCAAGCTACAGGGGGAAGGCTGGAGTGGAGGGGAGGCAGATGCTGGGGGAGATCAACCGAAGGACTTGTATGCATACATATGAGCATAACCAATGAATGAAAGACTCTGGGGTGGGGAGGGAGGCAGGTGGGGACATGTGCTGGGGGGTAGGGGAGGCTGGGGGGAGGATATTGGGGGGGAGGAAAACATATGTACTACTATTAAATATAAGTTATATTGTAAATAAAATTAAAAAAAAATTAAAAAAAAATAGATATTTTTGAATGCCATTTTAATTCCTTTGCTCATTTATTACATTTTTAAATACTTTTCTTAATAGTTTATAATATTTTACTGGTACTCTTTATTTCTTCTGTGGATTTGAGTTATTGTCTACTGTTCTTTCATTACAACCTTCAATATCAAGATTCCCTTTAAGCCCAGCTGGCATGGCTCAGTGGTTGAGCATTGAACTATGAACCATGAGGTCATGGTTTGATTCCTGGTCAGGGCACATGCCTAGGTTGTGGGCTTGATATCCAGTACAGGGCATGAAGCAGGCAGTCAATCAATGATTCTTTATCATCATTGATGTTTCTAGCTTTCTCTTCCTCTCCCTTTCTCTCTGAAATCAATAAAATATAAAAGATTCCCTTTAATATTTCTTGTGGGGCAGGTCTGCTAGTGAAAAATTATCTGGTTTTTAAGATTTTTGGACAAATTCCCTTGTTTTGTTCATTAACACGTCTTAAACTTTTTCTTCTAATTTTGAAGGATAGTCTTGCTGGATATAGAACTCTTGATTGGATGGTGATCCTTCCAGCACTTTCACTACTTTATTCTACTACCTTCTGGCCTCTGTGATCTTTGATAAGAAGTCATATATTAATCATATGTACATAATGTACATAATGATTCACTTCTCCCTTACTACTTTCTTTGTTTGTGCTTACAACAACTTGATTGTTGTGTGTCTAGGTGTAGCCCTCTGTGGTTATCCTGCTTAGAATGCATTCAACTTCCTGTATGTACAGATTATTTTAAATGAAACTTGACATATTTTGTGACCATTGTTTCTTCAAGTATTCTTTCTATCCCTTTCTCTTTCCTCTCCTTTTGGGAATTCCATTATGCATATTTTGATACAATGAATAGTCTGAGGTTCTGTTCATTTTTCTTTATTCTTTAGACTTTCTTTGCCTCAAATTGTATAATTTCAATTGTTCTATTATAAAGTTTCTGATTCTTTCTTTTTGCCAATTCAAATCTGCTGTAGAGCCCCTCCAGTGATTTTTTTTTCATTTAAGTTAATATACTTTCCAGCTATAGGATTTCTATTTAGTTCTTTTTAAAATAATTTTCAATAATTTTTATCTCTTTCTTAATATTCTCTATTTGATGAGACATCATTCTCATACTTTCCTTTAATTCTTCAGACACAGTTTTCTTTTATTCTTAACATATTCATAGTCACTGACATAAAATATTTGTTTTATAAGACCAATATCTGGTCTTTCTCAGGGACACTTTTTATTGTATTTTATCTCTGCAAATGGGTCATACTTTCCTGTTTCTTTATATGTACTCTAATTTTGTGTTGAAAATTGTATTTCAAATAATATGGCAACTCCAGAAATCAGATTCTACTGCCAACCACCAAAGGTTTATTGTTGTTGCTGTTTTTTGTTGTTCTTCTTCCCAATGCTGTTTGTCCATTTCCTGAACTAATTATGTAAAGTCTATTTTCTTTATCATGAGCAGCCACTTAAGTCTCTGCTCGATTTGCTTTAGTAGTCAGCTAATGATGAAACAGATACTTTGAAACAATATGTTTCAAGTACAAATACTTTGAAACAATATGTTTCACACCCTCTGCTGAGGGGCTCTGTGTGTATAGGGACCCAGGTATTTTATGCTCTGGTAGACAGTTTATAACTCTACCTAAGCCTTTCTTCCTGATTGTGTAAAGTTTCAGTTTCAGCCAGAGGTAATAGATTAGGGCCTTTTTAAGTCTTTGTGGAGTATATATACAGACCTGTACATGAATATGGGCTTTCTAGGTTCTAAAAAATATGTCAAAGTTTTTCAAAACCCACTATGGATATCTCCTTTCTCAATTATTCCTTTTAAGTTTTTTAGTCAACCGCTTGTTAACCCCAATTCATGTATCCACTTCTGGCAACTGTAATTTTAAACAACTACCACTGATTGTTTTTAACAAACG
Source organism: Antrozous pallidus (assembly GCA_027563665.1). NCBI lineage: Eukaryota > Metazoa > Chordata > Mammalia > Chiroptera > Vespertilionidae > Antrozous > Antrozous pallidus. Next base: position 16,997,409 of record CM050513.1, read on the forward strand.
CTATTTACCTGAATGGATTCTGAGTCATTAGAATTCATTAGGTGAAATAAAAACAAGATCTGAGAATGGAGTTTTACAGGGAGCTGCCAGACAGGTCACACAGCAACACTTTTCTGAGACTTTAAAGAGCTCTGCACTTATCCATTCTCTCCAGCAGTTTTCAGCTTTCAAAGGTCCTATGGTGCTAGAAAGGAACAATGGGGATAAGTTTAAAGGCTACAACGTTCACTGTTCTTATCAAGACTCAATTTTTTTTCTTGAATAAACTCCTTGGATGGTTTTAAGAGGTTAATTTCCAGGTTTCTAAAGTAGTTTGACCATTTTTGCCTCACTCAGTAAACTTTTGTTCTTACTAATGTTTTAGAAAAGAGGATTTACATAATGTTCTCACTCCAAAATTCCAGATGTGGTTCCAAGATAAGTAATATTTTTAAAATTAACTCAAAAAACTCATGATGAACAAAATTATCATAATTTTAAATTAAGAAATGATCAGCAAGTGTCATACTACTCCACATGGGAGTCTGACAAAAGAAGAAAAATAGAAAACTAACATCATTTTAGAATTTGATATTTTGTTCATCATGGATTTTTGCACTAATTTTTATTTTTTTAAACCTTATTAAATTCTCCCTCACTGAGTGCTTTTCCGTGCTGAGCTATGGAGTGAGCAATGCTTAAACTTGCAGATGTTAAATTTGTAGAGCCTTTTATAAATTTAAGGATGGAATTAGATTGGCCCTTATAAAGGTGTAGCTACCTGGAAATGTATTCCTTCTTTTCATCCTCACTTTTTTTTCAAGAGCTGGAAATGATTTCTATTTATTGTCAATTTGTTTGTGTTCCCTTAAATTTTGTGCTGAGGCAAGTGCCTGGCAACCTTCTTTCTAGTCTTACCCCTGGAAGAGGATGATTTCAGATCACATGTCTCCCTTTTTTTAACTCTCCAAACTAATATACTGGTTTTAACTCCCATTTATATTCCACTACAGTATTTTGAATTGTCAAAATGATAATCTTAAAATATAGCAGAAAAATTTTAGTGCACAGTTTGGGAGTAGAGAACTAAGTAGTCATATTAAACTACTCTCTTAAAACTGCTAATAGAAGCAAATATTAGGTCACTCAATATAAAACTCAATACCAGCTGCCAGTTAAACTAATATAACATGGTTTAAGTGTGTGGGTTTTTTAAGGAATATATACCAGAGTCTTTAGAAAATTGAATGTAATGCTTGGCATATATTCCATACAAACTTCCTAAGATATTATACAACATGAACAGAATATGCTTAGAAATAACAATTTCAACCAAAGTATTCTGTTGTATAATTTCATTTCTTAAATTGGCTTCCCTTGAAAGTTAAAAGAAATAGAGACAAAAATGCTTGGCATAATACGTAGCAAAATTTCCAACCCCTGAAGACAATTGTGTGTAGAGAAAGACTGCCTGTCTTGAAAGTTATTTTGAGTAATTTCAAACAGCCTAACACAAAGGTAATTAATTATAGATGATTTAAGATTACTTCCCTAGATTGTCATTTAAGAGATATTGTACATATTAAGCTTTTAGGTTACTACTTTGCAATAACAGTCTGGTGAGGTGAGGAAATTTAACTTCCCTATTAAGTGTTCAGTATTTGTTTCTGCTGTTTTAGTGCCTTTTTTCATAATCTGTGGCTCTATATCCCATGTTCTTTTCCACTACACTTTTGAAAAGCATTTTAAGATAACCATATTAGCTGAAACCGGTTTGGCTCAGTGGATAGAGCGTCGGCCTGCAGACTGAAAGGACCTGGGTTCGATTCCGGTCAAGGGCGTGCACCTTGGTTTTGGGCACATCCCCAGTGGGGGTGTGCAGGAGGCAGCTGATCAATGCTTCTCTCTCATTGATGTTTATAACTCTCTATCCCTCTCTCTTCCTCTCTGTCAAAAATCAATAAAACATTTTAAAATAAAATAACTGTGTCAATGTTAGCCTATAAAGACGGATTTACTTGCCTTGCAATAGTCTTTATAGAATAAAGCACTATGTTGGCTTTTCATTTCTGCAGGTGAGTCAAAGTTCCCAAAGTCTATATCAACTTGTCATTCATACTTATTTAGCCCTAATCACATACATGGTTTATGTATCTTTAATGACTGTGTACACAGAGTTTTGTTTTTCTAAGAGAATTGAACCTACTGGTTCAATGGGTATGTAGGTGAACCAAGGGAGGCAAAACTAATAAGAAGTCTTGAGGGGTCAAACAGTTTATCCTCTCTGGGAACAGGGAAGTTCCCTGAAAGACAATAATCAAGCTCATTTTCAAAGTCCCTCCACAGTTTGAGTTAATAATCTCTTCTATCTAATCTATACTCTAGTAATAAAACATGAAATAGAAATAAGAAACCTAAATAATTATTTTCTGCAGATGATATGATTGTCTACCTAGAAAATTCAAGGGAAATAACCACAGAAAAGTTATAATTGATAACCTGAAAAGTACCTGGTTATACAACTATATTTTAAAATTAATAGCTATCTATATATTAATTATTGGTTATGTATATGCTACAGACTGAATATCTGTTCCCCCCTAATTTATATGTTCAAAACTTAATGCCCAAGGTAATGGTATTAGGAGGTGGGGGCCTTTGGGAAGTTATTTAGGTCATGAGGTCAGAACCCTCACAAGTGGAATTAGTGCCTTTATGTAAGAGGTTCCAAACAGCTTGCTTGCCCCTTCCATCAAACTAGGACATAGCAACAAGATGTCATCTATGAACCAGAAAGCAGGCCCTTACTAAACTCCAAATTGGCTAATGATATAATCATGGACTTCCCAGGCTCCAGAACTATAACAATAAATTTCATTGTTTATAATCATCCCAGTTTGTCTTATTTGTTATAGCAGGCTGAACAGTCTAAGACAATACATCATAATCATTATGCATAATATAGATAATCAATTGACTATATAATGATAACCAAGGACTAAGACAATATAACCAATATGTATAATATATATATCCTATCTAATAGAAGAGTAATATGCAAATTGACTGTAACTCCAAGACACAAGGTGGCTGCCTCCCTGTGGACACAAGATGGCCACCACAAGATGGCCTGCAGGGGAGAGCAGTTGTGGGCAGTTAGGGGTGACAAGGCTGGCAGAGGGCAGTTGGGGAAGACTAGGTCAGGAGGGAAGGGCAGTTGTGGGGACCAGGCTTCCAGGGGAGGGCAGTTGGGGGGAACCAGGCCTGCAGGGGAAGGCAATTGGGAGGGACCAGGCCTGCAGGGGAGGACAGTTAGGGGCAATCAGGCTGGCCGGGGAGCAGTTAGGTGTTGATCAGGCTGGCAGGGGAGTGGTTAGGGCAGTGATGGCAAACCTATGACATGCACGTCAGCACTGACACGCATAGCCATTTTTTATGACACTCGGCAGCATATAGTCGCATACTGAGAAGTATGGGGCCGCATGCCAAGGATGAAACATTTGCTGTAGGGTAGTGCAGACTGCCTGTGCCAGAGGTTTGTAGGCCAAAACAACAGAACTCTGGCACAGAGTGTCTAGCTCTGGGAGTTCCGGTTAAGCCATTAGGGGATCTTTGACCTCACTTCCGAACAGCAGAGCAGGGAGCAGTGGAATGCTGCAGGGGACACACATCTCTGGAGCCCTGTGATCACCATTACCAGCAACCACATAACCACAGCAACCATCATCCAATCTACTATTCTGGGGTGTTGTGGATTTCTAATTGACCATCATTACAGAGATAAGTGAGGGGGAGGCTGGGAGAGGCGAGGGCCTGTGCTATGGGTGCCATTTCCTGCCATTAGAAATAGCAGCAGCCATCTTAATTTATATAAGGAACGTCATTTTGCAGCATAGTGCAGACTCCATTTCACCACTGTTTGTGCATCCTTATTAACCCCTATTACTGCTTATTAACCCTGCCCTTTCCTAAAATACAGTTACATGTGCCATCTTGTGGTCAGTTAGGCTACTTAACCCCTAATTGCCTGCAGGGCTATTGGGCTATCTATAATTCTATCTTCTGTCACTGCCCTCCTGATAGAGAACCCAAAAAATGAAAAACCAAGGTTAAGTAAAGGCAGTGGTAGTAGCAGTAGCCGACCCTTTCAAGATACCTGGACTAAGATGTATGGCATTATAGAAAAAAATGGCAGATCATTTTGCGTTCTATGTACGGAAATGGTAGTAAGCAGAACGTGGAATATAAATAGACATTTTGAAACTAATCATACCCAGCTCTTGAAAAAAAGTGAGGATGAAAGGAAGGAATACATTTCCAGGCAGCTACACCTTTATAAGGGCCAATCTAATTCCATCCTTAAATTTATAAAAGGCTCTACAAATTTAACATCTGCAAGTTTGAGCATTGCTCACTCCATAGCTCAGCATGGAAAAGCACTCAGTGAGGGTGAATTTATTAAAGAAACTCTCCTAAGATATGCACCAGTTCTATTTCATGATATGCAGAATAAAGACACAATTATTAAGTGAATATCTGAGTTACCACTCAGTAGAAATATCATGAAAGACCGAATAATGAGACTGAACACAAACATATAACGTCAGTTAAAGAGAGACATAAGTAATTGTAAATATTTTTTTATCTCTCTTGATGAAACTACTGATGTCACATCACATGCTTAGTTGGCCATTATTGGTCGATATTCTGATGGTCTCACAATGAGAGAAGAGTTAATAAAGTTAGTATCAGTGCCAACAAGTACATCAGGAAGTGAAACACGTAAGGTTGTTATACAAACATTTCATGACCTAAGCACTGATATTTCTAAAGTTGTGTCAGTGAAGATAGATGGGGCACCAAACATGGTGGGGGAAAAGTTGGATTTCTCAAATTGTTTATGGAAGCTATTGGACATCCGATTGTGCCTTTTTATTGTATTATCCATCGGGAGGTTTGATGTGCCAAGGCAGGATTCACTGACTTAAATGACTTAGTTTCGTTTGTTACAAAAATAGTTAATTTAATAGCTGCTCACCCCCTTCACAAGTGAGAATTTTCTGCACTTTTACTGGAGGCTGATTCCACCTACAGTGGACTGCTGATGTATAATAATGTAAGATGGCTGAGCTGAGGCAAAGTTCTTGAGCGCTTTGTGGAGTGCTTTGAAGAAATTTAGGTATTTCTTGAGGATAAGGATCTGGGAAACTTTTCTCAGCTCAATGATGATGATAAGTGGGTCAAAACCCTGATATTTTTTACAGACCTCACTGTTCATATTAATGAACTGAACTTAAAGTTACAAGGTTTTGGCAAAAGTATTGATGTTAGGTTTGGATACATAAAAGCTTTTGAAAGTAAACTTAAAATTTTCAAGTGGGATGTAGAAACTAAAACTTATAAGTATTTTCCTCCAGTAACAAAGCATTTTGAGAAGGCCAGTGCAACTGTACAAAATGAAATGGAACCCTTGTATGTAAAGTACCAGCATGTTTTAGACTCGTTAGTTGACCAGTACAGTGATAGATTTAATCAATTTAGAAGCCTATAATATACCATAAAAATAATTAAGTATCCTGATGTAGTAGTCTACAGTAGTTTGGAATTAAATAGTTTCCAATGGATGCAAATTGATGATTTGGAGATGGGACTGGCAGAATTTCAAGACAACATCTGGGCTCAGGTATTTGTCAACTTGAGGTCAAAGCTTGAGAATCTGGAAAGATGCTGCTTGGAGAATCAAGAGGATTGCCACTACAAACAGGAAATTTGGAGTGCCTGGAACCGATTACCAGACACTTTTAGCACCCTGAAAAATATAGCAATGGCTTTACTCACAATTTTTCCTTCTACATACTTTTGTGAGACCTTATTGCCAGTGTTAAATAATATCAAACCAACAAAACAAACAGATTGACAGATGAAGTTAGTAGCGCTTGCTTGGGCTTGAAGTTTACAAAATACCAACCTTCAATTGAAGGTTTAGCCAATGAAATTCAGCAATAAAAAAGTCACTAATAGGCAGATTAGTTAAAGAATTCCTCCTCCCCCTCACTTATCTTAGTTCAGGGCACCCCACACAAGTTAAATAATATCAAGACCAACAAAAGAAACCAACTGACAGATGAACAAAGAAGTCACTAAGCAGATAAGTTAAATAATTAGTTTTTGGTTTATTAAATACAGTTATATATTACAATTACACATTTTTGTTATTTAAACTATAAATATCATGAAAGTATGGTTGTTGTTTTTTTCTCGAAGTGGCATACTACCTGAGTTATGCTCGGTTTTTTGGTGAATTTTGACATACCAAGCTCAAAAGATTGCCCATCACTGGGTTAGGGGGTGATCAGGCTGGTGGGCAGAAGCTATTAGGGGCAATCTGGCAGTGGCAGACAAGTGGTTGGGAGCCAGCAGTCCTGGATTGTAAGAGGGATGTCCAACCGCCCAGTTAGGCCCGATCCCACTGGGCCTAAAGGAGCAGTTGGACATCCCTCAAGAGGTCCCAGATTGGAGAGGGCACAGGCTAGGGTGAGGGACATATATATATGAATAACCAATTAGAAGAGGATCTATTCACAAAAGCTAAAGAGTATAAAATATCCAGGAATAACCTTAAATCCCTCATTTTCTACACATCTAGGGCATGTGAGAGAAGCTTGCAAATGCAATGAGAAGTGCAGAGAAGAGGCAAGGCTATCCTTTTCTAATATGCTACATTCCTGATGCCACCTTCTTGTGTCTTATTTGACTGCTATTAGGCTCCTACCTGCCAGCAAACAATCCAAAGAACATTTGTCTTTATGGAAGATTCCTTCTTTGACTTATGTTGAATAACAATGGTTATACGCTAATGGCTTGGAAAAGTCAACAACTATCCATCCATCCTGTCCCAAACCCATGTCCCCTGTACATCTCAGAAGGTTAGGCCTTTCTACCAACAGACAGGTTCTGGCTGCTGTTCCCCACTGGCTTCTTACCTTTCCCCCAACGGATCCATGACAGCCTGCTGCCAGGTAAACGTGTGTTTTCTGGTTGTTAGATGTAGGGCAGCCAGGGCATAGAGGAGCCAATGAGCCATTCCCCCTCCTCAACCCCTAACTAATCCCAGATCCCTTAAGGCTATGGGGTTCTCTTTGCTTCAGGTTCTCCTAAGGAGATGCTGTAGGTTTTTGACATTTTTATATTCTCCAAAAAAAAAGAGTAGTGTAGTTTTCACTGTCAAAATCCTTTACTCTTCACAGTTCTATTTCCCCAAGGGGACTTCAGGGTATCCAAGCGGAAATGGAACTTCCCTGGTGGACCCTTTCCTATAAGTGAAGGAAAACCATCAATGAAAACACGCAACCTCCTCCTAGTTGATGTAGCAGCCTAGACTGAATTCCAGACACCCTAAAAGGCTCTTGGTTGTACCTGGCCCAAGAAGCAACATAAGGCCTCCTGAGGACTCAAGAGCAGCATGTCCATTCGCTGACACAGCCTCAGGTCACTGGAGAGCAGGGTCCATGCACAGAATTGCAAAGGTAGGCTGCTGTGGAAAGCACTGGTCACTAGCATGTGATTCTCCACAAGTGCCTGCAGCACCAGGCCTCCCTACTCTCCTCTTGAGTGCCCTCAGAGCTCTGGTCTGAAATTCCTGCACTGGTTGACCCCCTAATGAGTGCAATGCACTTCCCCAGGTGTCCATATGGCTCACTCTTCAGTCCCCCTCAGGACTCGGCTCAGCATTCCCTCAAGGAAGCCTTGCCTGGGCACCCTATATAACACAACAATTCCACGCCCTACACTCCTTCTCTGATTTACTTTTCTCCATAGCACTATCCCTACCTGATATATTAAATATTTTACTTCAGTTTATCCATTAGATTGTAAGTTCTTCTGTTTTGTCCACTGCTCTATAATATCTAATGTCTAGAACAGCGCCTGGCACACAACAAAGTATTTGTTGGATGTTGTTTAGAGCAAAGCTGGATGTTAACTAAAAACAGTCAAGACAGGTGGTATTCAGTATATACTGTGTTAGGGGAAATAACTAGGGTATAGAACTGACCTCAACTTCAATCCATGTAGAGGTGAATGGGCATCTTAAAGGAAAAAAAAATGAGGGAATAAGGAGGTGACAAGTAGAGCTCAGAGTCAAGGAAATGAGAAATTACAAAGGACTGGTAAGGTAGTTGGTCACTGTCAGTGCAATTAGGCTCTCTGAGTATGCTAACTGGCATTTCTCAAAGTTATGCCCCTAACCTCCCACAGAGATGGGAGACAGGCCCTCTAATTCCTAATGACTGTATTTCAAAGGAATGGCTGTCAAGTCCTTGAGAAAGATACTCCTGGGTTGTAGGAGACACGTATACATTTTTAAAAGGAAGACAAAGGATTATAATTCTAAATTATTCTAATAAATGCTTAATAAAAGGAGAGGGGCTTATCATCAGGTATTGGCTGGAATGAAGGATAAATTCTTTGGGAAGTCTTGAGATTTTCCAAACAGGAACTCGAGGGGGTCTGGGTCATCCCAGGGACATGGCCTTAAGCTGTTAGAAGCCCTTTTGGAGTTTTTTCAAGTCTCTTATTGTTGGGGTGGAAAGGGTTGTTATGAAAGTTGCAGTTCTTATAGGCCAAGGTTGAAGCCCAGTCAAGAAAAAAGCTCAGAGGAACCTCACTAAAGTGTGATCAAGGAGAGAGTCTCTATGGATGGGTGGATGGATGGATGGATGGGGTATAAAGGTTGGTGGAAAAGGGGTCAAGATAATAAGATCTGAAGACATCCAAATTCATATGTAGGTAGAAATTACTTCAGATAAAAAGGGGAAATCCTTCACTCTTCAACAACTTCTTCTCAAGCATTCCTGTGGTGAACAAAATATGGCTCTGATTTACTCATAAAAGCTGCGGGAACAAATCCATTGTTCATCTTATTCCTGCCCAACCTGCATTTGTTTTCTGCAGGATAATTTCCAGACCTGAGTTTGCTCACTGTTTAAAATTCTTATTAGAGACAGATGCTAAGGAGGTTACAGAAAGATCTCCTTTGGAGCTAATACTACCCGTTCCTATTAACTTTTTATTAATGAAGCATCTTTGGGTAAATTTGTCTTCCTTTCCCCTCAGCAGCCCACCTCTGAGATGTGGAAGAGCTTTAACCCACTTTCCTCCCTTCCCCATTCCTGTCTCAGTTCTTCTCTGCCTCCAGCTTTACACTCAGATCAAAAAAGTCTCGTTTCTGTGGAGTTGGTTCTCCAGGTAAATACCTGATCTCTGTATCTCCACACAGCCCTCGATGATAGCGATCTGTATTTTCTCTGCAGGCCAGCTATAATAGAGGCTAGAATTATTTTTCTTTTCATAAGACTACAGATATTAAAATAAGAAAAAGCATTTTTATAAGTTAATATTTGAATGTAATTTGAAGGTAGGGTAGATTCAGGGTTCCAGGAACATTCTTATATAATAAAGAGGCAATATACAAATTGACCCTCACATCATCACAAGATGGATGCCCCATGTCATCACAAGATGGCCACGCCCACATTGTCACAAGATGGCCAGCAGGGGAGGGTAGTTGGGGGGGGACCAGGCCAGCACGGGAGGGCAGTTGGGGGTGATCCGGCCGGCCAGGGAGCAGTTAGATGTCAATCAGGCTGGCAAGGGAGTAGTTAGAGGATGGTCAGGCTGGCAGGCAGAAGTGGTTAGGAGCCAGCAGTCCTGGATTGTGATAGGGATGTCCAACTGACACTTTAGGGCCAATTCCTGGCAGTCAGACATCCCCCAAGAAGTCCCAGATTGGAGAGGGTGCAGGCTGGGCTGAGGGACACTCCCTCCAGTGCACGAATTTCATGTACTGGGCCTCTAGTATGTTTATGTAATGGGAGGTGAATGGGGTGTGGAGAATATCTTCCTCATTTAAAAAAGAATCCAAAGTTACAACACAAGCTTAGGTATGACCATGACAGCATGTTGTAGGTTGCCTGCTCAGGGGCTTGGAAGTGGCCTGGGTGAGGGGTCCTGAAACTTAAGATTCATTAGCTTTCCAGTCAATTCACCTCCACTAGGCAATATAAAAGATCGGAGAGGTCTAGCACTAAAATCCGTAGAAACCCACTAAGTGTAACAGTCTTATATCAGTCGTCGAGATGCTATTCTTATCTCTTTCACAAACTCCATCCCTGCCGTTCCCTCTAACTTGACGGCCAACACTCACTATGAATTTGTGGGCTGGGCCGGGTTTGTTTCCCACTCCCCTCTCCCGGCTCTCACAATCTAATACTGTGTCAATTATGTAACAGCCAAAAGAGAGAGTTTAACGGCATGCAAAGCATGGTCAGAGTTCTTACATAAGCCTTATCAACAATCCATAAGATCTGCTCCCAGACTGGGCTACGTGGAATTATATAAGATAGATGGAAAACACTGATGCAGCAGCCAGTTTTTTTTCCAACCTCAGATACAATCAAAGCATTCTGCACTTAGTTTACCAGTATACATTACAATAATACGTTTTGAATTCGATGGAAAAAATAATCTTTAACTTGCTTATCTTCTCATGTTAACATAAAGGAATCTCCTGACACTGCTACTCAACTTCCCTGTAACCTCTGCACAAAGAAATGTCCCCTTTAAGACGCCCCTCTGCACTCTACATGAAATTACGGGTCCCTAATAAACATCAACCAGTCTTGTTTTTTTACAAAATCAAGAAAGATTACTTAGACACAATACAAAAGTGTGCATGCTACAATTCTTCAACACATCTTTCCAATACCAGTTCTCTCTACCCATATTTCTAACCACTTATTTTTTTACTTTCCTTAAACCACTGTAGCCACACCTGGAACTACAAAGTGACAAATTAAAACAACAACAACAGTGCAATACAATGGGTCTCACCCCTAGCTGCACATCAGAATCACCAGCAGAGCTTTTAACATCACAAGTGCCACAGCATCACCCAAAACCAATTAGAATGAAATATTGGGGTGACACACAAAAAGGGGATGCCTAGCCATTACTATGCCTGATGCTTTCTACTTTTCCTTCTTTGTACCTGAAAAAATAAATAACTACAAATATGAGAGGAGAAATTTTTGTGGGGGAGATCTTTAATAACTGGCATCTCATAATTACTGTTTCTACCAGATATGAAAATAATATCATTCTATAGTTTGAAAGCCATCAAGGATATCTGTGAATCCTTTTTATTACTATCATAATCAAAAAATTTTTCACCAACTTTCTCTAGCTTTTACACAATCTATTTCATTGTTCAATGCTTTTGCAATTCTACCTAAAACTAGGTATCTTAATAGGTGTCTCACGCTAAGACCCTCCTTATCTTCAAGTAAAGTTTTGGTTTAAAGCAGAAATGACGGTTCTCGCTTATCGTCAACCTCTCACACCTACAACTTTACCAAAAATATGTGTTACAGTCCTTACATAACAGAGTACAGGCGCCTTTGGTGTCCTGCCAGGAGTACTTCTTTCCGTGTTTGTATTTAAAATAGACTGGTAGTAACATCACTTGTGTGCCTGAAATTCCTTCTGTGCACAGGCTCCGAATGGGGGGGAAAAATGGATGTAGCAACCCGCTTTGCTGTTTTGCCATTATAAACCTCAAAGGAAATAACACATTCTGACTAAATTAAGGCGAAGACACAGAACAAATTATCCAACGCGGAGGGTAGGCGGTGACTCGGTTTAAGGAACCTACCATCCTTCTCAAGACGGAGGACGTTTAACCTGGCAGCATGCACAGTGTCTAATGCGCTGCAAACCTGGCCCTGGCCCGCGGGGAGCGTGGCAGGCCAGAGTGAGGGTCACCGCGACGGGAAAGGCAAATCCGAGCCCGCCGCCAGGTTCGGCTGCGATCACTCCCCAACTCCGGACCTGTCTCCCCGCGGGGCGGAGGCAGCACCGGAGCCCAGCGGCTCCGTCCCGCTGTGCGGAGGGATGCGCTCACCTGGGTGCGGCAAAGCCACGGAAAATGTCCAAGAAGCCACCTCCGCCTCATGAGATTCTCACCCCGGACCGGGCTCCGACACGCTCCCTCCGTCTCTGCCTCCGCATCCAGCTCGTGTTCTAGGGACCGACAGGTGTGGACTCCACTGACCCGCCGAGGACTTCCGCGAAATGGGGCGACAAAGTTGCCGAGGGGAGCCGGCAGAAGTGGAGCAGGTGCAGGCGCAAGAGACGCCCCCGCACCTGCGACCCGCTGGCCGCCGCCGCCCCCGCCCGGCTCCCGCACTCCCCACGCCGCCCGCCCAGGCCGCCACCCCGCTCCGGAACCGAGCGGCGGGGAGCGCACGCGGGGGCGCCGACCGGAGGTGGGAGTGCTGCGCTGCCGCGCGCGGACAAAGGGAAGCCGCGGGGCGGGCGGTGGCGGGGAAGCCCGATCCCCGAGCGCGTCGCGCAGCCCGCGCTGCCAGGGAGGTGCGATCCGCGGTGACAGCCGCCGGGCGGCGAGTGGGGCCCCGCGCGAGGCTGATGCGGGCGGCAGTGTCGTGCGCCCCTCGCGGCCTCCGGGAGATGCACACGCCGGGACCCGGGCGCCTCCTCCTGGCCCCGCGGTCAACACAGCCCGAAACCACCACCATCACCACCCACTCCCCCCCCCTCCCCCGCTCCCCTCACCTCCCCCGCTCCCCCCCCACCTCCCCCCCTCCCCCTACTCCCTCCCCTGGCGGGTACCCGCAGCGCCCTCTGCCGCCCGCTCCAGCTCAGGGCGGGCCGTGGGCGCTGCGTGGGGGTGGCCAGAGCGTCCCGGAGATCCCAAGGGGAGGAAGAAGTCAGAGGGCGGAGGTTACAGGGTAGGGGTATGCGAGGCGTGGATCTGCTGTTTTCCTCTTAAAACAGAAGAGGGAGCCCCAGTGAATTAAGAGCAGCTGGAGGAATTGGGGTTCATCCTTGGGAAGAATTTGAAGGGCGGGAAGATTCCGGATTCACAAGGAGCCCAGAGTTTGATCTCTTGAAATGTGGGCGGAAAGCTTGGCGTTTCTTTCTAGAATCGGGTTTATGTAAGTGTGGCCGGCACTGTCTTTGGGGTGGTTCTGAGAGCCTTGACTGCTGTGATGAATAAATAGATTAAGGCTGGTAGCCCCCACGTGGCAGCATGGAGTTGTCCCCTGCCTCGCGAGGACCCTTTGGCCTCCTTGGCAGTGTGCACAGAGGCTTCCGAAGGCACGGAGTTCGGAGAGCGCTGCTCCCTCCGGAGCGCACAGCAGTGGAACAGACGTTTGTCATCGTAAAAATGAGAGGGGGCTGGTCCTTGCACTGTTCAGGTGGTGCTGTTTTTTAAGGGGAGTGTCCTTTTTCAAACTGCCATGTTAAACAATATTTTATACTATTTAATTTTTTTAACAAGTTGGTGTACTTGGTGAAGGGAAGTCATGAAACAGCACCCTTCCCCCCACTCCCCTCACCAACCACTCACTGTATTTTAAAATTATTCTATCAGCTCTCCCTTCTCTGCTGGAAGAATCTAGGGCAGATTTCATAGCTTTTTCTGTCACTTTCAGGTGTTAATCAACAGTCTGATTCTCTGCTATTAAAAAGTCTAGTCCAATCCAAATCAAAATGTCAATCCCATTCCACTTAAGCCTCCCCACGACCTCCCCTAACTTTTCCTAACCCTCTAAAACCCCTCACCCCGTCAGCCCCACCCATGCCAGCTCCCAGCCTGACCCAAGCTCACAGCCCGCATGGGAAAGAGAAATGTCCGCTTTTTCTTCCTTGCCTGTATCTTCCCAGCTAGCTCTGTGAAGGTTGGTAGCTCCCGAGTGGCAGCATGGAACTGTCCCCTGCCCCAGGCCCTGGCCCTCAATTCCAAGTCAGCGCCTCCTCTGGTAGCCTGCCTCACAGAGACCCTCTGCAGGGTCACCATCCCTGGCAGGCAGACCCTGCTACCTTCAACCATGTCCTTGCAGGCCCCTGTCACAGCAGGACACCCTCCTCATTTTCTGGTCACAGGCAGCTCTGACAGCCTCGCTCCTTGACAGTTCTTGTGTAGACAGCAAGCAGCCATCTTTGGACTCATGCATGTCCCCAACCCAGGTGACACATGCCAAGATCTCAGAGCAGTTTTCCAAAAGCACCCCTTTCTTTGCGTGACGTGGCTGGGCACTCCCTCCTGGTCCTCCCGGCACCTTATCATTCTCACTACCAATCTTCTCCGTGATCCCTGCCCCCTTTCCTTAAATTTGGGCAGAAAGCAACCGAACCCTTACAAAGCAAATCATCCAATGCCTCTAATTAAAATGTGGAGCCCTTTCCGGTCAAGGGAATGTACCTTGGCTATGGGCACATCCCCAGTAGGGGGCGTGCAAGAGGCAGCTGATTGATGTTTCTGACTTTCCCTTCCGCTTTGTAAAAAATTAATAAAATATATTTTAAAAAAAATAAAATGTGGAGCCCTGGCTGAAGGGAGTATTATCCAGTGCACCAAAAGGTCGCCGTTTTGATTCCCCATCAGAGCACATGCCAGAGATGCAGGTCTGGACCCTGTCAGGGTGCATATGGAGGGTCGGGGTGCATATGGGAAGCAACCCATAAATATTTCTCCCTCACATTGATGTTACTCCTTTCCCCTCCCTGTCTCTCTAAAAGCATATCCTATCAAATAAAAGAGTGATATGCAAATTAACCACCATGCTGCTACACCCACAAGCCACGCCCACAAGCCAATAAGGAACAAGTATGGAAATTAATCCCAACCAAGATGGCTAGCCGAAGATGGTTTGGCTCAGTAGATAGAGCGTCGGCCTGCGGACTGAAAGGTCCCAGGTTCCATTCCCGTCAAGGGCATGTACCATGGCTGCGGCACATCCCCAGTGGGGGGGTGTGCAAAAGGCAGCTGATCAATGTTTCTCTCTCATCAATGTTTCTGACTTTCTATCCCTCTCTCTTCCTCTCTGTGAAAAATCAATAAAATATATATTTTTTTAAAAAGATGGCTGTGGTCACTGAGAGCAGGAGGGAGGCTTGGGTTTCCCTGGCAATGGAGGAAGCCAAGTTTTCCCCACACCCTGGCAGGCCTAGGCCTCCACTTAAGGCTACAAAGTTTAAATTATAGAATATAAATAAACCCCAATAGAAATGGCTGCCGCCACTGAACAAGCAGAAGGCTTGGCTCCGTTCAAGGCTACAAAGTTTCAATTGTAGAACATAAATTAATCCCAGATACCAGGGCCTCCACTTGGGTTGCTGGGGGGCATGGCCAGTCTGCAAACCACCATAGGACTTTCACTCAGGCCACCCCATGCCCCAAGAGAACCCCCACCCTGATCCAGGACACCCTTCAGGGAAAATCAGCCAGCCCCCACCCATATACCAGGCCTCTATCCTACCTAATAAAAGAATAATATGCAGATTGACCATCACTCCAACACACAAGATGGCTGCTCCCATGTGGTCAAAGATCCTGCCCCCATATGGATACAACATGGACACCACAAGATGGCCTGCAGGGGAGAGCAGTTGGGAGGGACCAGGCCTGTAAGGGAGGGCAGTTGTGGGTGATCAAGCCTGCAGGGGAGGGCAGTTAGGGATGACCAGGCTGGCAGAGGAGGGAAGTTGGGGGCAAACAGGCTGGCACAGGAGCAGTTAGACATCAATCAGGCCGGCAGGGGAGTGGTTAGGGGGTGATCAGGTTGGCAGCCAGAAGTTGTTAGGGGCAATCAGGAAGGCAGGAAGGTGAGCAGTTGGGAGCCAACAGTTCTGGATTGTGACACAGATGTCCGATTGCCTGTTTAGGCCCGATCCTACTGGAATCAAGCCTAAATGGGCAGTCGGACATTCCTTGAGGGGTCCCAGATTGGAGAGGGTGCAGGCTGGGCTGAGGGACACGGCCCCTCTGCACAAATTTCATGCATCGGGCCTCTAGTTTTTTAATAAACTAAAAATTAAATGTGGAGATACCTCTCTTTGTGGCCACTGAGGCATGCCACCCAAATCTCAAGGGTATAACTAACTGATGGCCTCCTTTGGATCTGAACAGTGCTCACACCAAGGCTGAAGTTCCCAGTTGTTCCCAGTCCATGGCTTTGCATAGTGGGAATGCCAGAACGGGACCATTTCCACCTGATGCAGGACCCCTGTCAAGGGCAGCGTTTCTTCCAGAACTCCCCATCCCCCTGCCTAGGCTCTCTTAGCTCTGCCCTGTGGTCTGAGGCTCTTCCTACCACCTTCCTCCCTTCCCTCTCCTTTCACAGGGGTTAGCCTTGCATGACTGTCAGAGGCTTTCCTCACCCACTTGCCAACTCCCTTTGTCCTCCTGCACTACTCTATACAGGTGTTTTCTCAATGTGTTTTTCCCACATCTAATCCTTCTTGGCATCTGCTTCTCAGAGGTCCCAAATTAGCATATTCATCTGCCGTTTCCAGCAGATATTCCTAGTCCCGTTTTAACATTTGGTTGCTTGTATTTAGAAAGGAAGAATAGAGTTTCTTTTGAGAAAATAAAAAAGATCAGCAGGTAACTTCCTCTATATTCTCCCAAAACAGAATCTGATAGGAGTTGGAGGTAGAGAGATTATTTTGGTAGGTAATTCCAGGAAGCGGGAGTTATGATATTGAAATATTGAGACAGGAAAGAATGAAAAGGTGTGCTATAAGGCCACTGCTATTCACAAGTAGTCAATATAGCAGGGTCTCTGAGAAGCTTACAAAAATCCTCCCAGAATGTCATTTCAAAGACAGGGCCTGAGAGGTGATCATCTGGCTGTTATTCTCTATGGATGGGACTTAATTCCCTTGCACTTCCCTTCACCAGGGCTTTAGAAAAGACCCTGAGGCAAAGAAACAGTGCCTGGTGGCAGCATTTTGTTGGGGAAGAGGGCACTGTTGACTTGAGTCTGACTCCCAAAGGAGGGCCATCAGAGCTATGATTCAAGGAGAGCCAAGGAGATGTAGCCCAGACCATCAAAAGCGTCTGCCACGTCAGGTCTCAGGAGTACTTCCCCCTTGTCTCCCCAGACTGAGGGGCATGTAGGTGGCCAAAGGCATCTGCCCTGTTCAACTCGAAATTGTTAACCTGCCCAGGGAAAATGAGGAAGAAAGGCTATAGCAATGTTTGCAAGTCATGAATGACCCTTGGCAGGAGACTACTGTGTTAGTCCATCCATGCAGTGGTAACAAAACAATCTTAGACTGGGTGACTTATACAGGGAAGTTCACTTCTCCCGTTCTGGAAGCTTGAAGTCCAGGATCAAAGTGCCAAGTGACTTGATGCCTGGTGAGAGCCAGATTTTTAACCAGCGGCTCTTTCACTGAAACCTCCTAGACCAGAGGTCGGCAAACCACAGCTCACAAGCCACATGTGGCTCTTTGGCCCCTTGAGTGTGGCTCTTCCACAAAATACCACGGCCTGGGCGAGTCTATTTTGAAGAAGTGGCGTTATAAGAAGTTTAAGTTTGAAAAGTTTGGCCCTCGAAAGAAATTTCAAGCATTGTACTGTTGATATTTGGCTCTGTTGACTAATGAGTTTGCCGACAAAAAGAGTAAGAGAGCTCTCTGGGCACCAATCCCATTCAGGAGAGCTCCAACTTCAGGGCTTATTCACCTCCCAATGACCCATCTCCTGATACCTACCACCACCTTGGGGTTACGTTTCAACAGCTGAATTTGGGGGACACAAACATTCAGAACATAGCAAATGACTGACACATAGCAGGATGTTATTAGGGATTAGTGTCTATGGGCAGGGAAGTAGACCAGGACTGGACAGTGGGAGTAATTGGATTGTGATTAAGAAAAATGGCACATCTAAATAACATTAGAAACAAATGAATGTAACTATACTGGTAGAGGTGGGAAGTATTTAGAATTAATAAGAAAATATTCTAACTGACCTTATGCCAGTTGTGGAGGCTCCAGAGATTTGTGGCCCAGACTCCCCAGCAAGGAGGGACTTGTTGCCTCAGCTGGGGGGGAGTGCTGTGAGCACTCACCTGAATATACCTCCTCCCCCGAGAGTACACCTTCCCCAGAGAATTCATATCTAGTGATCAGTGTGGGTGGGGACACAAAAATCTGGCCATTTAGCCCACCTTGGTTACTCAGGGGCACATACAGAGTGGTGCCGCGGTCTGCTTGTACTGGCCTGCAAACGTCAGTTGTTAGACATTTAGGCATTTTGTGAGCCAGTGGTTAAATACAGCTATCATTGAAAATTGACTAAACTTATACTTTTATATGTTTTATATTAAAAACAAAGTTAACAAATCACTTCCATTGTTTTGCTATATTTATATATACTGTTGATTCTATTTTCAACTCGAATATCTATATGGTAGCAATACTGCAGTGTGGGGCAAAATAGGTTAACAGTTGTGAGTAAGGAAACACAGTTTATTCTTGTATTATTATTTATCAATTATTATATTACTAGAAGACCAGTGCATGAAATTCATGCATGGGGCTGGGGTGGGGGGAGTGTCCCTCAGCCCAGCCTGTACCTTCTCCAATCTGGGATTCCTCTCACAATCCAGGACTGCTGGCTCCAAACTGCTCACCTGCCTGCCTTCCTGATTGCTCCTAACCACTTCTGCCTGCCAGCCTTATCACCCCCTAACCACTCCCCTGCCAGCCTGATTGATGTCTAACAGCTCCCCTATTTGCCTGCAATGTTCCTCCTCTGCCAGCCTGGTCACTTCTAACTATCCTCCCCTGCAGGCTTGATCGCCCCCAACTGCCCTTCCTTGCAAGCCTGGTCCCTCCCAAATGCCCTCCCTGCTGGCCTGATCACCCCAACTGCCCTCCCCTGCTGGCCTGATTGCACAACTGCCCTCCCTTGCGGGCCTGGTCCCTCCCAACTGCCCTCTTATGCTGGCCATCTTGTGGTGGCCATCTTGTGTCCACATGGGGGCAGGATCTTTGACCACATGGGAGCAGCTGTCTTATGTCTTGGAGTGATGGTCAATCTGCATATTACTCTTTTATTATATAGAATAGAGGCCTGGTGCATGGGTGGGGGCCAGCTGACTTGTCCTGAAGGGTGTCCCAGATCAGGGTGGGGGTTCCCTTGGGGCGTGGGGTGGCCTGAGCAAAGGGCCTGTGGTGGTTTGCATGCTGGCCACACACCCCAGCAACCCAAGCAGAGGCTCTGGTATCTGGGATTTATTTATCTTCTACCATTGAAACTTTGTAGCCTGGAGTGATGGCCTAGGCCAGCCAGGGCTGCCGAAGCTTGACTTCCTCCATTGCTGGGGGAAACCCTAGCCTCTGCTCCTGCCAGCTTCATGGTTGCTGCCATTTCTGTTGGGATTTATGTACCTTCTATAATTGAAACTTTGTGGCATTGAGTGGAGGCCTAGGCCAGCAAGGGCAGGTGGAAAGCTTGGCTTCCTCTACTGCCAGGGAGACCCAAGCCTCGCCCCTGCTCTCAGTGGCTGCAGCCATCTTGGTTGGGGTTTATTTGCATATTTGCTCCTGATTTGATGGTGGGTGTGGCTTCTGTGCATGGCTTGTGGGTGTAGCAGAAATATGGTCAATTTGCATATTACTCTTTGATAAGATATTACTTGAGGCCTGGTGCATAAATCCATGCATTGGTGGGGTCCCAAAACCAGCTCTCTGACATCCCCCGAGGGGTCCCAGTTTGTGAAAGGGCAGTTCTCAGCTGACACACCCCAGAATCAGACTCCCTCCTCTCTCTGTCTCCAATTCACCACAGTTCTGCTGCTGCTGCATTAAGCATCTTCCACCTGGTAGTCGGTGCATGTCATAACTACCGACTGGATGGTCAAAAGGATGGACAATCACTTAGGCTTTTATATATATATATAGACTAAAGGCCCAGTGCACAAAATTTGTGCATGGGAGGGGGTCCCTGCAGCCCAGCTTGCAACCTCTCCATTCCAGTACCCCTTGGGGGATGTCTGACTGTCAGTTTAGGCCTGTTGGGATTGGGCCTAAACCAGAAGTCGGACATCCCCCTCACAATCCTGGACTGCTGACTCCTAATCGCTCACCTGCCTGCTTACCTGGTCACCCCTAACTGCCCCCCCCACTGGCCTGGTCACTCTCAACTGCTCCCCCTGCCAGCCTAGTCACACCTCACTCCCCCCCTGCCAGCCTAATCACACCCAACTGCCCCCCCCATGCTGGCCTGGTCACCCCGAACTGCACCCCACCCTACTGGCCTTGTTGCCTCTTACTGCCCCCCCCACCAGCCTGGTTGCCCCCAACTGCCCCCCTGCCAGCCTGGTCACCCCCAACTGCCCCTCCTGCTGGCCTAATTGCTGCCAACTGCCCCCCCCCCCACTGGCCTCATCACCCCCAACTCCCCTCACCCCTGCCTGCTGGCCTGGTTGTCCCTCACTAACCCTCCTGCCGGCGTGGTTGCCTCATGCAGCCTGCTTGATCAGTCATTTGGTCGTCCCTCACTAACACCCCTGCCAGCCTGGTCATAGGCAGCTATCTTGTGAGGGCATGAGGGTTAATTTGCATATTACCTCTTTATTTTATAGGATTTTACATGCCAATAATTGTAAAGCTACTTTTTCCCGTCCTGTATAAGATAATGTACGATTGGGCATCTCTTTCCAACTTCACATTCATGGTCACTTTTGTAACTTTAAGTCATCCATGGGATGTGTATTTACACCACAGAAATCGGGAAACACTATAAATCAGGGTCCCCCCCCCCCCCCGAAGGAACCAGGTGTTAAGCATTTACAAGCAGAGCACTGCATACATGACATGGTCAGATTTTTATGTCCCCACCCACATTGGTCACTGGATGTAAATTCTCTGGGGCAGGTGTACTCCCAGGGGAGGAGGTATCTTCAGGTGAGGCTCACAGCACTCCCCCCAGCTGAGGCAACAAGTCCCTCCTTGCTGGGGAGTCTGGGCCACAAATCTCTGGAGCCTCCACAACTGGCATAAGGTCAGTTAGAATGTTTTCTTATTAATTCTAAATACTTCCTACCTCTACCAGTATAGTTACATTCATTGTTTCTAATGTTGTTTAGATGTGCCATTTTTTCTTAATCTTTTTCTCTTATTTCTTCCTAAGGTTTGTCTGTATTTTGTCTTTGTTGAGTCTACTGTTTTTTATTTATGATTTTACTAAGTTCTGCTGTGATTATTATTATTTCCTCTCTTCTGTATTCTTTGGTTTTATTTTTTCACTAGTAGCCCTGCACATGAATCCGTATGCCAGTAGCTCTCTGAGGGGCCTGGCCACTCCACACCCGCTGCCCGGAGGCCCATCTGCAGCCAGGAATGGAACACTTGCCTCGTCACCGGGACGACAAACAAGTATTCCACCAGGCCGCTCACACTCCCCGCTCTCAACGACCACCCCCAGGACCTGAGAGCACTAGGCGCTCCCATCTTGTGGCTGTGGGCACTACCATCTTTGTGATGGAGTGATGGTCGATTTGCATATTATCCTTTTATTAGCTAGGATTCTTAAACTTCTCAAGTTGAAAGCTTAGCTCATTAATTTTCCATCTTTCTTTTTTTAAATAAATTTTCATACATTTTTCTATTTGGTGCTTTCAATATTATTAAATTTTAAATTTCTGTTATAATTACTTTTTGCCCATTTTTCTTCACTTATTAAGATATTACATATGTGTCCTTATCTTCCCATTTCCCCCACCCCCAACCTCCCCATTCATGCCCTCATCCCCCTAGTGTCTGTGTCCATTGGGTAGGCTTATATGCATGCATACAAGGGTTTTGGTTGATCTCTCTCTTTTACCCCCGTTCTCCCCTACCTTCCCTCGGAGTTTAGATGGTTTGATCGATGCTTCTTTGTCTCTGGATCTGTTTTTGTTTATCTGTTTATGTTGTTCATTATATTCCACAAATGAGTGAGATGGTGTGACACTTATCTTTCTCTGACTGGCTTATTTTGCTTGGCATAATGCTCTCCAGTTCTGTCCATGCTGTTGCCAATGGTAAGAATTCCTTCTTGATCATGAGTTATTTACAAGTGTCTTTAATTTCTAAATGTATGAGGCTTTTTGAGATACCTTTTAACTGTTCATTTCTTGCCATACTTGCAGTGTGGCAAGAAGACATGGTCTGTTGGATACACTCTTTAAAACTGGTGTGGACTCACTTTGTGGTCTATTCATAAATATTCTATGTTCCTAAGAAGAATGTATATCTTCTAATTTATAGGTGTTGGGTTCTATGTGTGTTCATTAGGCCAAGCTTTTTAATTTTGGGTCCAAATATTATATATCCTTTCCAACATTTGTCTCCATGAGCTATCAGTTACTGAGAGAGGAATAGTAACCCCACCCCACCCCCCACTTTGCAGAGTAACAAACACCATTGAAATACTACATAATATCATTTGTTTCATTTGGGAATGGTTTTTAACTACATATTTATTTCTTTAATATATAAAAGATTATATATGATGCTGAATTTGTCCATTTCTCTTTGCAGTCCTCTCAACTGCTGCTTGTATGTACTAAAGCTATATTATCAGGGGCAAGCAAGTTTTGAAATGTTATATATTTTTGGTAAATCATATATTTCTTCACTATATAGTGGCTCACTAATACTTTTTATGTTAACATATTTTCTTCTGATATAAATATTGCTACAGAAGCTTCCTTTTGGTTAGCAATAACCACATATCTTTTCTATCTTTTAATCTTTCTGTGTTCTTTTGAGTGTATGTTCCTCATAAATTTGCAATATCTACTTATTTTTATTCAATCTGACAACACCTATCTTTTCATTTATAAATATACTTCATTTAATTGTTTGTAATATAAATATTATGTAATTATATCAATTACTTATATAATTGAACCTACTCTTGACATATAATTGTGTACTTTTTTTGTCCTCACCTAGGATATGTTTACCCCTTGATTTTTAGAGAGAGGAAGAGAGAGAGAGAGAGAGAGAGAGAGAGAGAGAGAGAGAGACATTAATGTGAGAGAGAAACATCAATTGGTTGCCTCCTGTACATGCCCCAGCTGGGAATCAAACCCACAATATAGGTATGTGCCCTAACCAGGAATCGAACCCAGAACCTTTCGGGTTGAATGATGAACCTCCAACCAACTTAGTCACCTGGCTAGGGCTAATGGTGTACTTTCTATTGGTCTGCATTTTTGTTTGTTTGTTTCTTCTTTTCTGCCTCCCTTTGAGGGAAGTTTTCCAATGTTTTATATTTCCTGTCATAAAATTTATACACCCTATTTTTTTCTCAGTTGTTATCCTTAAAATTTCAATGTACACAAGTATCTGAAAATTTTCCATTTTTTAGACTTTTGTGCTTCTCCTAAATAATAGGGTACTTTAAGCTCTGATTATTCCCTGCACATCTTCTGTGATATTATGTAGTATTTCAATGGCATTTGTTACTCTGCAAAGTAAACAGTGTTATTATCACTTTATATCCAGTGTTTGCTCACCGTGCCTTCTGGAATCCCAGGCCTTTTATCTGGGATCAGTTTCTTTCTTTCTGGATTACATCATCAAAACGCCCTTTGTGAACTCCTGTTGGAGTGAAACACTGTCCAGTTGTGTTTCCTAACCATGTCTTCATTCCTTCCACCTTTGCACAGTCTCTCTTCAGGTTTCCATTGCTGCCACTGTCAGTCCCATTGTTATCCTGCAACATCCTCTCCTTCTGCCTTTAAGACCTATCTTGCTATTGTTTTTGGTTGCTTTGGAGTTTGTTTCATTTGGGAATGGTTTTTAACTACAAATTTATTACTTTAATATATAAAAGATTATTCAGATTATCTATTTCTTCTTGAATTGTGGTAACATGTGTCTTTCAAGGAATTTGTCTACTTCATCTAAGTTGCTGAATGTATTGACATAAGTGTGTTCATAATATTTACTTAATATCCTTTTAACATTTATAGGATTTAGAGTTAGGTATGTCTCTCATTCCTGATATAGGCAATTTTATATTTTAAATTTTTTATTTTAAATTTATTTTATTTTCCTATCACCATTTTATCCTCTCTATGCCCTCTTCCACCTCCACCCCCCTCACCACTACTTCCATAATCACCACACTGTTGTCCATGACCATGAGTTCTCTATCTTTTTATTTTTATTATTTATTTATTTATTTTTTTTTTTTGCTCAATCTCTCCACCTCCAACCACCCCACCCCAACCCACATGCATACACCAGAGCTGTCCGCCTCCTCTCTATTTATGAGTCTCTATTTTGCTTGGTAGTTCAGTTTGTTCATTAAATTCCACAGATGAGTGAAATCATGCTACTTACCTTTCTTTGACTGGCTTATTTCACTGAGCATGATGTTCTCAAGCTCCATGCATGCTGTCAAAAAGGGTAAATTCTTCTTCCTTTTTACAGCAGAGTAGTATTTCATTGTGTGAATGTACCACAGTTGTTGTTTTTTTAATCCACTCATCTACTGATGGACATTTGATTTGCTTACAAATCTTGGCTGTTGTAAATAACACTACAATGAACAGAGGGGTGGGTATATTCTTTTGAATTAGTGTTTTGGTTTTCTGCAGATATATTCATAGAAGTGGAATTTCTGGGTCAAAAAGCAGTCCATTTTTTTTTTTTTTGAGGTAACTCCCTACTGCTTTTCACAGTGGAAACACCAATCTGCATTCCCACCAACAGGGCACTAGGAATCTCTTTTCTCCACATCCTCGACAGACAACACTTGTTTGTTAATTTATTGATGATAACTCTTCTGACAAATGTGAGGTGTTATCTCATTGTGGTTTTAATTTGCATCTCTCTGGTGATTAGGGACATTGAGGATATTTTCATATGTCTATTGGTCACCTGTATGTCCTCTTTGGAGAAGTGTTTATTCAGGTCCTTTGCCCATTTCTTAATTGGACTGTTTATTTGGGGGGGGGGGTGTTGAGTTGTGTAAGTTCTTTATACATTTTGGATATTAACCCCTTATCAGGTGTAACGCTGGTGAATATGTTCTCCCATCAGTGGGTTTTCTTTTAATTTTGTTGATGGTTTCCTTTGCTGTGCAAAAATTCTTCAGTTTGATGTAGTCCCATTTGTTTATTTTTTTTTCTTTTGTTTCCCTTGCCTGAGGAAATATATCAGAAAAAGTATTGCTATGACAAATGTCTGAGATTTTATTGCCTATGTTTTCTTCTATGATTTTTATGGTTTTGAGTCTAAAATTTAAGTATTTAATCCACTTTGAGTTTACTCTGGTGTGTGGTATAAGAAGGTGGCCTAGTTTCTCTTCTGCACACATCTGTCCAACTTTCCAACATTATTTATTCAATAGACTATCTTTAGTCCATTGGATTTTTTGCCAAATACTAATTGACTATAAAGGTGTAGATGTGGGAGGAACTAAGATGGCGGCAAAGGCAAAACACCTATCTTGCCGTCATAATCAGCAATTTTAATACTACAACTTAACGAAAGAACAAACACCTTCCAGAATCACCAGAACGCTCGCCGAGTGAAAATTCCACAAATAAAAGTGAAGATAAGACACTGTGACTTGGAGGAGCGGCAGCGAACAGCGTTGAAAGATTCGCACGGAGAGAGGTTTGGAGTGCGCACCGCGGAGAGGGCGGGCGGCTGGAAACCGGCCAGTTTTCTCCAACTGGGAGACAAAGGCGTCCCACTGACTGATTCTCCAGCTCTGGGCGAAGTCCAGGGAACCCACTATCACACGGGGTGAAAACTGGACAGTGGGAGGGCACGCCGAAGCTCGGGTGCTGCCGGGTCTCCCGGCTTGTGGAGAAGGCAGCTTCTGCGCGAACAGCTCGGCTGCGTGACGGCGCAGAGAGCGCACCACGACTTGTCTCTCATTCGGAAAACGGTCAGTCTGCTTTGTTTTACGACCCTGGGTGAGACATTTCGCACGCAGACTCATTTTGGGAAAGTCTGAATTCCCCGGCAACCGGCAGCCAGTGGAGCTCCGCAGCGGCTCTCTCTCAGAGGAGCTGGCGGCCATTGCCCCCGGCACAGAGTCCCTGGGGCCGCATAGGGCGGCGCTAACACTGTCTGCTTGGCCCGGAGACTCCGCCCATCCAACCTGAGCACAGCTGAGCTTCACAGACAATTGGTCTGGAGGTCAACCCCTCCAAATGCTAACAACGATTAACCTGAGCTTAACTTCAGCAAGACTGTGCAGCCCATATCCACCTCAGGTAACCGGGGAGGCTGAGCCACTATCCCTAGTAGGAAGTCTACCACACAAAGCTAATTGACCAACTCAGGGAAGCAGCCACCATGCAGCAACTTGGAAAGAAATCAGATGTGAAAGAAATGGAGGAAAAAAAACGACTGGACATGGAATTCAGAACCACGGTTATAGGGTTTTTTAAGAGGCTCCAACAAAAGATTGAGGCCTATAAGGAAATAAGCAAGACCACAAAGGAAATGAATGAGTCCTACAAGAAAATGAACAACACCCTCAAGGATATAAACGAGACCTGCAAAGAAATGATCAAGACCAACGTGGAAATGAAAGAAACCCTCAAGGATATAAAGCAGACTCTCAAGGATATGAAAAAGGACCAACCAGAAATTAAGCATACACTGACTGAAACAAAAAATATTAAACAAAGACCTGAGAGTGCCCTGGAGCACCCCAAGAACCAAGTTAAAGATTTGAAATACAAAGAGGTAAAATCCAGTCAGCTGAAAAAGCAAGAAACCAAAAGAATCCAAAAAATTGAAGATAGTGTAAGGGGCCTCTGGGACAACATCAAGCATACCAACATCCGAATTATAGGGGTGCCAGAAAAAGCGAGAGGCCAAGACAATGAAAACCTATTTGAAGAAATAGTGACTGAAAACTTCTCACACCTGGTGAAAGAAATTGACTTAGGAGTCCAAGAAGTGCACCGAACCCCAATATATAGGAACCCTAAGAGGACCACACCGAGGCACATCATAATTAAAATGCCAAGAGGAAAAGACAAAGGGAGAATATTAAAAGCAGCAAGAGAGAAACAGTTGGTTACCTATAAGGGAGCACCCATACGACTGTCAGCAGATTTCTCAACAGAAACGATGCAGGCCAGACGGGAGTGGCAAGAAATATTCAAAGTGATGAACAGCAAGAATCTACAACCAAGATAACTCTATCCAGCAAAGCTATCATTCAGAATTGAAGGTCAGATGAAGTGCTTCGCAGATAAGAAAAAGCTAAAAGAGTTCATCACCACCAAACCAACATTATATGAAATGCTGAAAGATATTCTTTAAGAAGAGGAAGAAGAAAAAGGTAAAAATATAAATTATGAACAACAAATACACATCTATCAACAAATGAACATAAAAATCAAGTGAATTGATAGGCTGTTGAACAGGATAGACTGGTGAATATAACAGAGACATGGACATAGAGAGGGAATGGACTGACAATTCTTGGGGAGAAAAGGGTTGTGGGAAGTGCAGCAAGAGACTGGACAAAAATCTAGCAACAATGGGAGAGGACAGTGTGGAGGGGGAGGTGAGGGTGGAGGGTGGGATAGGTACAGGGTGGAGGGAAGCTAGAGGGGGATAAAAAGGGGAAACAATGTAATTAATAAACTGAACAATAAAGATTTTAAAAAAGTGAAAGAAAAAAAAGGTGTAGATGTATTTCTGGGTTCTCTATCTTCTTTCGTTGATCTATATGTCTGTTTTCATGCCAGTATCATGCTGTTTTAATTACTATGGCCTTGTAGTATAGTTGATATCAGGTTGGGAGATTCCTCCAACTTTGTTACTGTTTTTAAAGATTGCTATTGAATCTGTAGATTGCTTTGGGTAGTATGGGCATTTTAATTATGTCAATTCTTCCTCTCTATACACACAGTATATGTTTCCACTTATTTGTATCTTTCTCAATTTCTTTTCTTAAAGTCTTATAATTTTCTGAGTACAGGTTTTTTTACATCCTGGTTAAATTTATTACTGAGTATTTTATTCTTTGAAGTAATTATGAAAGAGATTGTCTATTTAACATTTTTGTTTTCATTTCTTCAAATTCTCGTCATTCTTTTTCAAATGTGTGTGCTCATTTTATACTCCTTATTCTTTTCTCATATTTTTAATTTTCTCTTTAATGTCAGTAAACCTGTTAGAAACACTTTCTAAATTTTCATATTTAATTATTCCAGTACCTAAAGTTCCTAAGGCCTAACAATATTATTTGCTTTTTCTACTCACCTTCACTCAGCAGTTTCCTTCTATTTTGGTAATTTTTTATTTTGAAATCATATTTGCTCCTTTTATTGTTAAATGGATCTTTTTATAATGATGTTGCTCTTAGAGCCTTGTGCAAATGTCTTAGTTCCCATATCTCTCCCTGTATGAACCAAGACCTAATCTGCCACCCCCAGTCAACACCCTACATTAACTCTGCTCTAATTTCAGGGGTTAATTAAATGTTTCTAATATCAGAAGATTTTTAATTCTTTATTTCCCCAAAACTATTATTGTGTTAGAAAATATTACCAAGGTTATGAATACACACACACACACACACACATATATATACACAAACACACACACTAGAGGCCCAGTGCACAAAATTCATGCACAGGGTTGGGAGGTCTCCCTCAGCCCACCTGCACCCTCTCCAATCTGGAACCTCTTGAGGGATGTCTGACAGCTCATTTATGCCTGATATCAGGATTGTGCCTAAACAGGCAGTTGGACATCCCTCCCACAATCCAGGACTACTGGCTCCCAACCGCTCACCTGCCTGCCTGTTTGATTGTTCCTAATAGCTTCTGCCTGCCAGCCTGATCACCTCCTAAACACCCTCCTGACAGCCTGATCGATGCCTAACTGCTCTTCTGCCAGCCTGTTTGCCCCTAACTGCCCTCCTCTGCTGGCCTGGTTGCCCCTAACTGTCCTCCCCTGCAGGCCTGGTCACCTCCAACTGCCCTCCCCTGTTGGCCCTATCACCCCTAACTTGCCAGCCTGGTTGCCCTTAACTGCCCTCCCCTGTCAGCCCAATTGCCCCTAACTGTCCTCCCCTGCATGTCTGGTTACCCCTAACTGCCCTTCCCTGCTGGCCTGGATGCCCCTAACTGTCCTCTCCTGCAGGTCTGGTCCCCTCTAACTGTCCTCCCATGCAGGCCTGGTCACCTCCAACTGCCCTACCCTTCTGGCCTGATCGCCCACAACTACCCTCCCCAGCCAACCATCTTGTAGTGACTATCTTGTGTCCACATGGGGGCAGCCCGCTTGTGTGTTAGGGTCATGGTCAATTTGTATATTACCTCTTTATTATATAGGATGTAAACTGAGTGGCCAGATTATTATGATTTCTGAACACATAATAATCTGGCCACTCAATGTATATGTATATGTATGTAAATAGAGTGTCCCAAAAATATGCATACACACTTTAATAGCTGATATCTCATTTAATTTTCACTGCTTTTCAGGTGTAACTGATTTGAAATAAAAGGTGAAGCCAGATTAAGTTTTGAACAAAGAAAATTTATCCATTAGACTTTTTATGGTGATACATAAAAGGTGAAGTTTATGGTACAAAACCAGCAACGGTTAACAAGTTGAAGGTGCATAAATACTGAATGAAATGATTCTTGATGTTTGCAAATTCCATTGCTTCAATTTATCAGCAGTGCCTGGACCAGAACAGTCATCAGTTTAAAAATAAGCTTTGTAAAAAAATTTTTTCAGAGGAGAACCAAGATGGCGGCATAGGTGAACACCTATTGTTCTGCCCCGTGCAACAATTCAGAGACTACAACATAACAACAAGGCAAACATCGCCCAGAATCACCAGAAAGCTGGCTGAGTGAAAACTCCACAAATAAAAGTAAAGGTGGGACACTGAGACTCAGAAGAGTGGCGGGAGTGCAGCCGTGAAGACAGAAACAGGTTAGGAGCTGTCCTGGTCGCACACGCGGGCTGGGGCTGGAGCAGCAA
Source organism: Antrozous pallidus (assembly GCA_027563665.1). NCBI lineage: Eukaryota > Metazoa > Chordata > Mammalia > Chiroptera > Vespertilionidae > Antrozous > Antrozous pallidus. Next base: position 17,027,241 of record CM050513.1, read on the forward strand.
CCCCGGCTGGATTTCGCCAATGGGGAGGGCGGAGACGTCCCACTACACAGATTCCCCAGCGCCAGGCGAGGTCCGAGGTCCAAGGGACGCACCCTGGAAGCCAGGCGTGGCAGAGGACTCCGGGTCTGCGGAGAAACCAGGTAGCTGGGAAAAGAAGTTTGCCGCAAGTAAACTGTGTGACAGCACAGATGCATGGCTTGCTCCCTGGAGGCTTGTCTCCTGGTCCTGGAAACCACCTGTTTTACGACCCTGGGCAAGACTTTGGGCATGCAGACCCATTTGGGGAGAGACAGAGTTGTCTGGCAAGGGAGAAAGACTAGAGGCTTTCTCTTGGAGGTGCCTGCAGCCATCCCCATCCAACAGAGACCCGAGCGTGCGAGCGCCACATAGGACGTGGCTGACACTGAGGCTGCCTGCGCAGCTCAGAGACTCCGCCCATTCAACCTGAACACAGTCTCCCTTCACAGCCAATTGCCCTGGAGGTCAAACCCTCCTAGGGCTAACAACAACAAGCTGGGTTTAAATTCAAAAATACTGTACAACCAATAAAGGATTGCAGTAAGAGTACCCACCTCAAGTAACTGGGGAGGCTGTGCCACTGACCCTTAGAGGACATCTACCACATGAAGCAGCCACCATGCAGAGATATGGAAAGAAATCAGGTGTGAAAGAAATGGAGGAAAAAAGACGACTAGACATAGAGTTCAAAAACACGGTTATAAGGCTTTTCAAGAGGCTCCTAGAAAAGGCGGATGAACTTAATGAGAACTACGAGGAAATAAACAAGACCAACCAGGAAATGAATGAGACTTACAAAGAAATGAATGAGACCCTCAAGGAAATGAACAAGACCTCTGAGGACATGAACGAGACCCTCACGGATATGAAAAAGGACCAACTAGAAATCAAGCATACACAGACTGAAATAAAAAATATTACACAAAGTCCTAAAAGCAGTCCAGAGGGCCACAAGAACTAAGTCAAAGATTTGAAATACAAAGAAGCAAAATCCACTCGGCTGGAAAAGCAAGAAACAAAAAGAATTCAGATAATTGAAGATAGTGTAAGGGGCCTCTGGGACAACCTCAAGCATGCCAACATCCGAATTATTGGGGTGCCAGAAAAAGAGAGAGAGCAAGTTAATGAAAACCTACTTGAAGAAATAGTGGCTGAAAACTTCCCCCACCTGGTGAAAAAAACTTACTTAAAAGCCCAAGAAGTACACAGAACCCCAAAATATAGGAATCTAAAGAGGACCACACCAAGACGTATCATAATTAAAATGCCAAGAGGAAAAGATAGAGAGAGAATATTAAAAGCAGCAAGAGAGAAACAGTTGGTTACCTACAGGGGAGCACCCATACAATTGTCAGCGGATTTCTCAACAGAAACGATGCAGGCCACACGGGAATGGCAAAAAATATTCAAAGTAATGAATAGCAAGAATCTACAACCAAGATTACTCTATCCAGCAAAGCTTTCATTCAGAATTGAAGATCAGATAAAGTGCTTCACAGATAAGAAAAAGCTAAAGGAGTTCATCACTACCAAACCAATATTATATGAAATGCTGAAAGATTCTTTAAGAAGAGGTAGAAGAAAAAGGTAAAAATATAAATTATGAACAACAAATACACATCTATCAACAAATGAACATAAAAATCAAGTGAATTGATAGGCCGATGAACAGGATAAACTGGTGAATATAACAGAAACATGGACATAGAGAGGGGATGGACTGACAATTCTTGGGGAGAAAAGGGTTGTGGGAAGTACAGCAAGAGACTGGACAAAAATCTTGCAACAATGGGAAAGGACAGTGGGGAGGGGGAGGTGAGGGTGGAGGGTGGGATAGGTACAGGGTGGAGGGGAGATATAGGGGAATAAGAAAGGGGAAACAATGTAATTAATAAACTGAACAATAAAGATAATAAAAAATTTTTCATTTCTGTAGATTCTTTTAAATTTTGAAAATGAGTTGTATGTTAAACACTGACTTAATAATCATTCAAAGTCTAAATACATTGTTTTGGGACATCCTATATGTATATCTATGTTTGTATATGTATATCATATATATGTTGTGGCTTATATATGATATACAGATCCAACTAAAAAGGCTGCACCAATTTACACTTCTGTCATCAATGTACAAGAGAAGCTATTTCACCCATTTAAAAAATTTTCTTCAAATGTTTTACATATTTGATACATATGAATATGCAAAACATTTGAAGAAAATTTAAATGCTTTGCATATTTATTGCCAAATTTATTTCCTTTTTCTTTCATATTTTTCAATATAACATTGAAAAACACAAAAGGATATATGTAACATGTATGTTATTAAGTAAAGTAACACACATGAACCCATTACCCAACCAGTAATTTGTTATCCTTCAACAAGCAACTCCTCTGCCCAGTTCCCCTTCCCTCCTCCTCACTCCACCGCCAAGGTAATCCTTCATTTTATGCCCGTTATTCTCTTGTGTTACTTTTAAAATAATGTTATCATATATATATATATATATATATATATATATATATATATATATATATACAATAATATATTAGTGACTTGGGGTTTTTGCTTTATAACAAATGATACTACATGTGAGGGAGTATTGCAAATTTCTATTCACTCAACACACTGTTTCTAAGAGTCATCTACTTTATGGCACATAATTTAAGTTCATTCCTTTTCACTGCTATACAGTATTCCATCACTTTTCTGTTGGGCTGTTTTCAGCTTTTGTTATTATGAATCCATGTGAAAATCTCATAACAATCACTTCAAGTATAAGAAAGCATTCAAGATAAATACCAACTATTTTTCTAATGTGCCAATGGAAACATTGCATATTGGTGAAATGTATACCAATATACATTTCCACCAGCTGTATATACTAGTAAGATATCCCATTTATCCTCATTATCTCCAACACTTGATATAGTCAGACTTTTCACTGTTGGAAAGCTAGTGGATATAGAATAATATCTAACGTGGTGTTACTTAGTATTTCCCTGTTAATAGTAAAACAAAACGTCTATCTTCTGCAAAATACCTTTTCATGTATTTTGCCCAATTTTCAATTGTATTTAGTCATCTATCTTACAGATTTGTACTTCATTCCAAATCTGCAATTAGACTAATCCTTTGTTGGTTATATACATTATCAATATGCTCTACCAGTGAGTTACTTGATTTTTATTTCTTTATGGTATTTTTTGAAGATGTCTTAATTTTAAAGTAGTCAAATTTATCAACTTTCATGAGTTTTTGTATCTTGTTTAAGAAATTCTAAAGATGAAAAGATATTCTCTTATATTTTGTTCTAAAAGCATTAATGTTCTGTTTTTCATATTTTACATACCTAACTGGAATTGATGCTTGGGTTTTGTAGGAGACAGGAATCCTATTTCAATTATATTAATATAAACACTCATATATGAAATATATGTTCCAGAACCATATATGAAATACTTCCTTCTTCCCCCAATTATCTGCAATGCCACTTCTGTTATATATATATATGTTCCATAAGGATGCGGGCTTCTTTTTGAACCCTTATTTTGTTCTACTCGTCAATTTATTTATCCCTAGAGCAATATCCAATGCATAAAATCTACATCTTTATTAGTTCTTATGTAAGCCAGAGCGAGTCCATCTACTTTATGTTTCTTAACTATTTTTTACCCTTTTCTCTTCTGTGTACATTTTTTAACCAATCTATCAATTTCAATGAAAATTCCATTTGGCTTTTATTTGGAATTTGGAAAGAATAAACAACTTTATGATATTGAGTATTCCTCTCTGAAAAAGTAAGTATTACTCCATTTTCTTGGGTGTTTTTTAATATCCTCCAATAAAATCTTATGATATTCTCTATATAGATCTGGCACACATTTTATTAGAGTTATTCCTAATGTAGCAGGTTGTTGATTATCTCTAAAAAATCTTTCTCTTTCTGCGCACACAGCTCCCAGGAATGATGGTACAGCTTTCTACATAGCTCCTACTTAAATACTGCTTTCCCTAACCTCAACTTTTCCTCACATTGCATCGCTCTCAACATTGACATGGAGTGGCCCGGCTTTTATCATTCATATAAATACAATAGTCTAGGACAGCGCTCACCAACCTTTCGAACCTCACAGACCACCAGTGGTCCACGAACACCGGTTGGTGACCACTGGTCTAGGGAATGATCTTGTAACAAAGTGGAAGGGACCTAGTTCTCTACATGATTTGTTGGAGCAGAGTGATTCCTCCAGCTTGGAAAAGTCAAGCTAACAACTTCTCTTTTATTTAATCCATACATTATATGGGGCTATTTTTTACAGTGCACTATCTTTTTTATACACTGTTACATTCTGTTTAGTAATATTTTATTTAGGATTTTTACAGGTATGACTGTAATTTTCCTTCATTCTACTGTTATTTTCTTATTTTGATGCCATAAAGTGCATTGAAAATATTCCAATTTACATAAGATGAAATGTTCTGTTTCTAAAAAATCTAGTTTAGCTCATCGGTAAAACTCTGTGAATCTCACGCTGTTCTTGTTAGGAGGAATTTTTCTATAGAGTAATTTGATTTATTTAACATTAACTTTCTTTGTTAATAGTAATAAGTACTATCTCAATGCAGTTTTAATTTCCATTTGTTATATTACTAAAGAGGTTGATCATTTTCCATATGTCTACTAATTGTGGGTTTCCAATTTTGTGGGTTACCAGTTAATTTCCTTATGTAGTTGTGATCACTTATATTAATTCCACTTTTCCTCCCACTGTGGGTAGAATACCATTCCCTTCCTCCATAATGTTGGCTTGGCCATATAATCAGCTTTGGCCAACAGAATGCTAACAGACAAGTTTGCTTAGATTGGCTTATCTCTTGCACCTTTACCATCACCATGAGAACCACCCCTGGGTGATCATTAATCTTAGAGCAGTGAGGGACACTGGGAATAAACTTCATCCTCATCCTGGAGCCAGGCTGCAGCCAGAAGCAGTCACCCAGCCCAGGTCAACCTAAGTCATTCAAATCAGAGTTGACCAGTAGATGTGGGAAAAGAAATGCTGCTGTTGGAAGCCACTGAGTTTAGGGGGGTTGTTATGTAGTATTATCTATACTAATATAAGGGTAATATGCTAATTAGACCGGACATCTTCTGGACAAAGCTGCAGCAGCTGCAAGGGCCAAGGAGAGCAGCGACCGGCAGTGGCAGCAGCAGCAGGGTGATGGGGGTGGCACCTTCCCCTGATCAGCTTGGTTGCCTCCATAAGCCATCAGTAGTAGGATATCCCCTAAGGGCTCCCAGACTGTGAGAGGAAGCAGACCAGGCTGAGAAACCCTCCCTGCCCAGTGCACAAATTTTCATGCACCAGGCCTCTAGTTGTAGTGATATCTGACTAACACATATTTATCTATCAGGGTGTTAGAGAATTTCTTATCAGTTTTTATGATTAAGTTATATAATTTTATATATAATTATATTTAACATATAATTAAATTTATGTAATTATTTGCTGTAATTATTTCCCACTGTGATAGAGCTTGTCTTATACTTTGATGGTGTTTTTTTAGGGTTTTTTTTTTGGTGTTTCTTAATTTTACCTCAGGAAACTCTTATTTTTAGTTAAACTTGTACATTTTTCCTCTCAATCTTACACCACCTTTTTTTTTAACCCTTATCCAAAAATATGTTTATTAACTTGATATAAGGGACAATGCTCCAACTAACTGAGTCACCTGGCTGGGGCAATCTTATACTACATTTTAACTTAAACAGTCTTTCCTAATTCTGAGATGTAATAAATAATTTTATTTTCTGTTCCTCTAAAACTTTAAAAATATGTAATTCTATTATCTGTCAGGAATAATCAGAGGAATATTACTCATTCCTAGATCTTATTTTTTTTCCTGAGTTTAGTATAATATATCTGAACCCTAAAATTAATACTATTTCTAACTGGAAAAATGTTTAAATTTATTATGTGTGACTGTCAATCTTTTAGCTAACATGTTTGCTTTGAAATTTTAATTAAATTAGCATGCTAATTTATTCCAATTACTTTGTATTTAACCAAGCTAAAATAAGGCTTTCATTTTCTGCTCAATTCCTCTAGAGAACTTAAATTCACCACAATCTTCTGGTAATCCACATCTTTGTTCCTTATTATCCAAAATGATGTAATTATTTCCAAAAAATTATTATTTCTGGTTTCTGGGTTGTCTTATGAGCCTCTTGTGTGCACAAGTTGCAATTGAAGAACGCACATTCCACTGTGAAAAGGACTAGAGCCTTGCCCTGTTGATGCCTGGTGGACACGAGAATCTGTCCCTCAGTGAGGCCCCTCCTGGTTCTCCCAGGTGGAATTTGTTGCTCTTCTTTCTGTAGACCCATAAAAATGTGCTTATAGGTCTTCTGTTGTGATGTGGTGTTGTGTAGGTTTCAGAATCTGATGAAGGGGCTGATGCACGAATGAAAACACTGGACAAGAAATATGAATTTAGTAGTCATGAGGAGCCAGGTGGAAACTTCTCTCTAGTGGAGAAGCTCCCCAAAACCCTGGACTTGTCATCTTTTATTTATTTGAATACACATTTTCCCTTTAGGAATGCATACAAGCATATCAAAGGTAAAGTTTGGTAAACAGTGAAAGGATTATACGTTTAGGGGATTGCCTTGAGCCATATGGCCAACAGCAGAGCAATATTATGCTGATTTTCAGCCCTGCTGAATATCAAAATCCATTGACCTTCCAATGGGTCTTTTTGCATTAATATGCTAACTACCGTTGGTCTTTGCCTCCAGCAGTGTTGTTTATGTGTTTGTTCATTTCATGTGACTGAGTCCCGTATTGGCAATTACTTATTTCTCATTGTCTAGCAACTATCTTGGTACTTGGCTCATAGAAGATGCTCAGTGTTGGCTAATTGAAGGACTGATTGGAAGTTTTCACTGGGTGATATTAAAATGACAGTGAGCAGGCTATGTGGTTGGCTTTCTTTCTCTTTCCTTTCTCAGAGTGTGATTCATTTAAACTATTGTTCCAGGTCATTCTTTTATATTGTCACTCTAGGTAGTCATTGGAGGGCCCAAACACTACACAGAAGATAGGAAATAGGTATCAAAAAGATTATCCCCAGTGTCTGAAACTGATTCATTCTATCAGTGTGATGTGCTGGAAAGAGTTCTGAACTAGGGTAAGGAGACTAGGGTCTAAGCCCAGTTCTTCCCCTTAATATTCAGCTTAGGGCCAGTCACTCAGTCCTCAAGGCTGCAGTTCTGCCCTCTGTACATTGTAATGTGACACTGCATTACCAAGTCTGTCAAATCCTTACAACTTTAGTTCTCTACGAAATGAAGCAGGACTAGAGTTAGTGAGCAGGCAGCCAGCCACACTCTGTAGTGAAGGCCACGAGGCTCTGGAATTCAGGCAGATCCGGCACTGAGTCCAACTGCCAGTTCACTTGATTACCAACCTTGGGAACATTATTTAGCTTCATCGTTGCTCAGTTTTCTGTGGGAAGTATAATACCTCTCTTGCAAAGTTGCTGTGAAATTTAAATAAGACCAGGAGGGTGAAGAACATGCCACCATTCTTAGCACACAATAGAGTCTAGACAGGGACTTCTGGTGTGTTAATAGTACCCATGTCCTCATACACAGAGGCGGCTCATCTTACATGCATAAATAGAGAAAGACAATAGAAATCCACCTATTTTAATGGCATTTTTTCTTATGGTTTTGGAAAAAGAGGCTCTCTCATAGACAGTGGTTAAATGGTTAAATATTAAATGTTTAATGTCTTACAATCATTAAAGAAATGTTCCCTATGCCATTATCCCTATGTTCAAAAAAAGAAAAATATCCAGATATATAGAACCTGAAAATTGGAGGGATTAGAGTCTTTAAATCCCAGACAAAGTTACTATTAACTCAAATAATTTTAAATTATAAAGAATATTTCATACACATTGGGGCAATATTAAACTATAGCACCATCAATCACTATCACCAACTGTTCAAAATCTCTACCTTAGATCTGGATTCTAAGGTTTTGTTTTGAAACTGAACTCACCTGTGTACAAGTAAATTCACTTTGGAATTTGCTCATCAAAACCTGCAACAGCCCCACAGAGAGAGCATCATCTCACATTGGGTTTTGACATTCTTGATTTGGGAGCATTTTCTGCACAAGTCTTGATGTAGAGCTAAAACCTAGTCTGTCCAGCAGAGGGCAGCAACACCCACGAGAAAATACCAATAGTTTTGATGGGGTTTTAAATAAGGCTCCACCAGATAAGCTGCGGGGAAGCCACAGCCTAGAGGGGGACACTCCATTCCAGGCCCGAGTAGCACCAGGGGGCACTGCAAAATGAAAATACTTGTCCCTTGTTAAAAAAGCAAGGGGGAAAAAAAGCTTTCCTTTCTTCTACAGTTTCCCTTGACCTATGCTATTTTACTTGCTATTTCATGTCAGCTCCCTCAGACATAGGGATGGAGGGGGTGGTGCAGACCCTCAGGGACTCGCTCTGTGACTAGATGTGCAAAGGGCACAGCCAAGCCTCCACTGGCCCTCTTACCACTATGCTCAGGCTACCCTAGGTAAGGGCAGCAGCAATGCTAGGCAGGGGTGGGAGCTGGTGACCCAGACCCAGTGAGAGGGCAGAGGGAGGCAGGGCTGGGACTGAACCCAGGTTCCAAGCCCCTGGTACAGGCTCCACAGACCCTTTGGACTTCACTTACAGACCATGAATGCAAAAATAAAATTATTCAGAACTTCAAGATGGCTACCTCAGAGCCTTAAAGCAAGTAGGGTCTCCTTCTGAGCATGGGGACCTGTGGGACTGCACTGGTCACACACCTGTCCAGAGCACCCTTTTATTCTCTGACTCCAGCCAATATTAACAACCTGGTACCTCTCAATCCAGATTGTGCTGTCCTCTGTGTGATTTCCAGGCTCTGGAAGCAAAGGGGTACACTTCCCAATGGGCCTTCTACTGTCAGAACAGAAAATACCACTGCTGTCCAGTTTTGTCCTTCCCTCCTCACTCCAGTCACATCAGTTAGTCACATCAGTTTCAGTGGTTCTTGAGCACCCGAAGCTTACACTACCCTCAGGACCTTTGCCCTTAACTGCCCGCTTTCCTGGACTGCTTTTGCCCAGGGTCTGTGGGGACACCCTCCTTCCCTTCATTCAGAATTCTGCTCAGATGTCACCTTATTCAGGAGGCCTTCCCCAGCTACAATGGCAAGCATCTTCAATGGGGTCTGACCCTTTAACCAGCTTTGTTTTCCTCAAAGCACTTATCACCAACATCTGATGTATTTATTACAGAGTAATTTGTCTGCCTTGGTGGGTATGCACTGACTAGAATGTCCAGGGGAGCAGGATTTGTGTGAGGTTTCTGGTCCAGGACAGAGTCTCCAGCTCCTAGACCAGTGCCTAGCAGGTGTACATCCTGGAATGTTGAAATGTCTTGACAGCCCACTGTCTCCTGGTGATAGTGCCCACTGGTGAGACAAAGACCAAGGAACAAGCAGGGCAAGATCTGGACACACCTGTTGGGTCAGAGGATGGGATGGGAGAGAAGTTTCCTTCACCTGCATGCAGTTTGTTCTAAAAGAATGCTGACGCATGTGCTCACTTCATTCCTTTTATGGGATAAATAAATAAGGTTCAGAGAGGTAAAAAAAAAAACTCTTTCTTAACGTCACACCACTTGCAGTGGCAGAGTCAGATCTAGAAGACCAACACTCAAGATCCTTGACTTTTCTCCTTATGCCTTTTTCCATGATCATATTATTCTGAACACATGACCTGCAAACTGAGCCTTTCATTTTAACCCGGGATCAGAGGGTTAGACCTACTGTCCCTACCAACTCTTCTCAAAGGCTTACCACCTTGGGAATTTACTCAGCTTGTTTTCAGAGACCAGCCGCCTTTGCCTTCGATTTAGTACAGGCTCCATATATCAATAACTTATTAATAAGCCCAAGCATATGATGCTTCTAAGCAATTACATATCAAATGTCAAGAAAAATTATTGGAGAGTGCATTCTGTGTTGTGAAATATTGCAGTAGACAGGCATAAATTACGTGGTTCTGAGTGTATGCTTCTTGAATGCTCATTGATCTCTGGGCTCTGAGGGGTTCCGTGGCTAGCCCCGAGCAAGGCACTTATTGCAGCCCATAGACCGCAGCTAATCAGCCACAACTACATTTCACTGGAGGGTCTCCTTTATGGTGAACTTTAATATTCAGCAGGAAAATAGACCCTCTCAATTCCTTTAATTGTGTTTTCCTAGTTAAATTGCAAATTGTAATTGCTTCTTGCTCTGGAAAGGAAGATCTTAGATTTCATCATTGAGTTCTTAGGCTCACATTTTATCGTAACTATTTTTAAAATCTTGGCACAACTAAATAACCAAATAGAACTTACATCAGATAATGTTTGCATAAATGTAAAATTTCCTGTTTGACAATAATTCTCACAAGATCGTTGCGTACTAGTGTCTGATGTATACTTATTACAAAAGGGGCCAGGATAATACACTTCAGTGCAACCTGATGAAATGAAATGTATTGTCCCCTTCTCTATGAATCGTTATGTTTCTCATTTCCTGATCTTTAAAATGGAAGAAATTTTATCTGACTCTTCTCTACTTAAAGGAAGATTATGCAGATTAAGTTAAGACTCTTGAGAAAAAAAATATTATAGAATAAATGTTGGTAAACAAAGGTACTATGTTAATATTATTTACAACTGTTAAAGCAACAAAATGTCAACCAAGTAAATTTAAAGATCTAATCGAAGGGAGCGTGCATCAGGCAGCATCCCATCTACTAAATAGAAAGGTGTCCAAGGAGCTGTGCGAAATGGGAGGCTTTTATGGGCAGAACAAGAAGATTATTTCAGGGAAGGCAGGGGGTTCTATCAGGCAGGTTACCTCACTGTGCTGACCAGGAAACTTTAGACCGGTTGGTTTAAAATTCCACTCCTATGAAAATTAGGTTAACTATTAAGTGTTGGTGGGGCTAGTACAAGTGAATCTGTTTGGGGGTCTGCTGTTTCGGTGTAACACAATATAGCTGTCTCATAACAGACTGGTAAAGATGATGAGATTTGCAGAGCATAGAATTTTAAAACTAAGACCCAAAGGTGATTTGGTTCAAATTCATTTTGAAGAGAGATAAACAAAAATAACATTATCAGAGTTTAAGACACCTATTCTAAAGTTTTCTTTTGGAAGACTAAGATTATATAATACATTACGTTTAAAAAGGGAATGAAATTTACCAATTAGCTCATATGAAATAAATCATAATGTTGAAACAACTAACACCTCTCTTAAGAGCTCTCGAGGGCCTGAGCCCCCATGGAGTGATCCCCTGCATACACACCTATAGCCTTTGAACTTCCCTTGCCCCAGCCCAGTGATTGGAGATGGGGTGGGGAGAGGAAGTATTTGGGCAACGCTGCCCAGCAAACCTCTCCCATTCGGTAATAACTTCTGACCAGGTTAGGGAGGTAAATGGGTTTTGTTTAAAATCTTTAGAAACCGCAATGGAAATGTCTGAGATAGGGTTTCACATCAGAAGTGACTTACAACAAATTTCTGAAGGCAAACGGGGACATTGCAGTCACATTACTGGAGGGTACCCCCAGGTCCAGAGGTTGGCTCTGCAAGGGTGGTGGTGGGTGCTCAGCACCCTGGTTCCTCAGCACCTTGGGCAGGGCTTGAGCCACCCAGGAAGGCCTGTTCCCCTACAGTTTTCAGGGAGGTTTTGTAGACATGAGTAAGTGCTCATGCACAAGTCCTGAAGATGCTGAGGCCAGCAGAAATGACAAAGAAACCGGGAAAAGAGCAAAACCAGAAACACCACCGATCCCAACATAGATCATCTTTTTCTTCAGATGACGGTGTGTTTCCCTTCTCTTCATCTTCTGGAAGCAAGACAGATTCAAGTACTGACGATTCTACCAATAGAAAAGTTAAGAGAAAGAGAGGACAGAAAAGGAATAAAAAGAAAAAAGAAAGGACGAAAGATGAAACATCAAGAAAAAGAAAGAGAAGGAAAAAAGGAAGAAACAACCACATGAGACCTGAATTCCTGTTTAAGGAGTTTATTTTATGACGCTTTTAGTTTGGGTTTACAATTTTACTGGTTTGTCAAGACCATGGCAGGTACACTGTCCAATAAACCCTATCTAATAAAGAGGGAATATGCAGGAGAGGGCATTTGGAGGTGACCAGGTTGTCAGGGGAGGGCAATTGGGGACAATTGGGCCAGCAGGGGAATAGGCATCAATCGGGCTGGCAGGAGGGTGGTTAGGGGGTGATCAGGCTGGCAGGCAGAAGCAGTTAGGTGCAATCAGGAAGGCAGGCAGCCAAGCACCTGGGAGCCAGTAGTCCTGGATTGTGAGAGGGATGTCCCAGATTGGAGAGGGTGCAGGCTGAGCTGAGGGACACACACGCCCCGATGCATGAATTTCATGCACCGGGCCTGAAGTACCCCTATATCCTCCCAGTAAAATCTTCCGTTAGCCTTTCGTTAAAACAAAGTTTCTGTTGCTGTTAACCCAAATCTCCGTATGACACACCTGGCCTCCACCATTTTCTGGTTTTTATTAGTTCTTTTGTGTGCTTCATGCCCCTCCTTCTTCTCTATCAGAGAAGGGACCTTGTCTGCCCTGTTCATTGCTGGATCTCCAGAACTAAGAACTTTGAAACATAGGAGACTCTCAAAAAAAATTATGTTGAAGAATGATTAATACAAGATTCCCTAAATAATCGAGTTGTCAGATCCAAGTACCTTGAAATAATAAACTGATGGAATGAGATATCTTAGTTAATCTATTCTTTGTAAACATAAACTCACAAAAGAAAGGAAAATGGTCCAGAAGAGAGGGTTTAGGACTTGAGCCTCACTTCCCAAATGCAACTTTAGTTTTCTGCCAAGTTAGCCTCAGAAGTGAGAAGCTGGGCAAAGGGTAGGAGGACCTTGGGACAGAGTGGATGGTTTGACTCACTCTGCCTCTGAGGTACTGGTCACAGGCACACCCTCCTCTCCACAGCTCAGCAAGCAGGGAGAGAGGCAGCTAACTGGAAGTGATCCATATGGAAATGGCTGCATTTTTGTACCTGCTATGTAACTGGCTGAATATAATGTGGGCCTAAAACTTGTTTGGGTTTAAAAAGAATAATTTGCATATTACTCTTTTATTAGATAGGACTAGAGGCCTGGTACATGAAATTCTTGCGTAGGTACAAATTTCATGCACGGGTACAAAATTTGTGTATGGGTACGGTCCCTAGGCCTGGCCTGCGATCAAGACCATCTTCCCTGGCTTCCCACAGCTGGCCTCACCCCCTGCCACCACCCACCCCCAGTCCCACATTTGCCATTGGACGATCAGAGCCTGCTGGCCAGGGGGGAAGAATCGAGAGGTCAGCTGTTGCACCTGCTCGCCAGCCCCACCCCCACCACGGTTGCCCTCAGTGTATGGGGCAACTGGTGGAGTGGGGGCCTTGGTTCCCCATTCGCCATTGGGCGATTAGAGCCTGCCAGCTGGGGAAAGGGCCAAGAGGTGGTCAGTGTGCTTCACAGGAAATGGTCTAGCAGTTGTTCTGGTTATTCGACCATTAGAGTCAATTTGCACATTATCCTTTTATTATATAGGAATAGAGGCCTGGTGGATGAGTGGGGGCTAGCCGGCCTGCCCTGATGGAGGACCCAGATTGAGGTGAGGGTACCCCCTGGGGGCAGGGATGGCAAGAGCGAGGGCCACAGGCAGTTTACAGCCCTGCCATGCCCCTGATCTGGTCTCTGGTCATTTTGGTCATTCTGCCATTTCAGTTGCTGGACTTTTATTATATAGGACTAGAAACCTGGTGCACAAAATTCATGAACTGTCCCTTAGCCTAGCCTGCACTCTATCCTTTCTGGGACCCCTCAGGGGATGTCCAACTGCTGGTTTAGGCCCAGTTTTGCAGGAACTGTACCTGTGCACAAATTGGCAGTTGAACATCCCTCTCACAACCTGGGACTGCTGGTTCCTAACAGCTTGCCTGTCTGCCTGCCTGATTGCCCTTAACCGCTTCTGCCTGCCAGCCTGATAGCCCCCTAACTTCTCCTCTTCCTGCCTGATTGATGCCTATCCTCTCCCCTGCCAGCATGATTAACACCTATCTGCTCCCCTGCCAGCCCAATCGCCCCTAACTGCCCTCCCCTGACAGCCTGATCACCCCCAACTGCCCTCCCCTGCTGACCATCTTGTGACAATGTAGGGGTAACTATCTTATGACAAAGTGGGGGTGGCCACCTTATGGTGCCCATCTTGTGATGTGAGGGCATGAGGGTCAATTTGCATATTACCTCTTTATTATGTAGGATGTGTTATTTGTTAATCAGATTCAGCATTTACAGAAACAATCTCAAAAGAATTTCGGGGTCCTGGCTGGTGTGCTCAGTGGTTAGAGCATTGGCCCACACACCAAAGGGTCATGGGTTTAAATCCTGGTCAAGGGCACATACCTGGGTTGCAGGTTCACTCCTCTCCCCTAATTGGGGCACGTGCAGGAGGCAACCAGTCAATGTGTCTCGCATCAATGTTTCTCTCTGTCTCTCTCTCTGTCTCTCTCTCTCTCTGTGTGTGTGTGTGTGTGTCTCTCTGCCACTTTAGCTCGCTCTCCCCTCCCTCCCTTCCACTCTCACTTAAAATCAATGGAAAAAAATACCCTTTGGTGAGGATTAACAATAACAACAAAAAAACAAGGATGGGATGGGTTACAAATCCCCACTGTGCCCTCTCTGCGTTCCTTGTGCCTAGGAGCACTCCTGACACACACAGATTAGTGTCTTCAGCTCTGTAAGCTGGATTTTGAGGCCCAGGATGCAAATCTTCAGGTTCTAGAACCTGGGACATTGCCCCATAGAGGGCCCGGGCATCTAGGGCAAGCACAGAGAGTCTGTGAGTATCAGCACTGGGATAGGCTCCCTGACTTCAGAGTTTGCCCCTGACAGCCCTGGCCCTGCACCAGCCGGCTTTTATCATAGCTCCTCGGACATAAACATTATTTACAACATCACTCAGTGGGAGGCCCTAAGAAGCTGATGCCGACATGAAGGGGACATCCCGGGATGCTAAGGATATCAGAAGAGTTTTTAGTGACTCATTTCATCTAGACTCCACCTTCCATGTTGCACCTGTATTCTAGGTGTCTTATCAGTGTTCCCTGGAGGAGTATTAGTTTCAAAGGACAGCTGTCTTTAGTGCATCAAACTAACGCACTAAATACCAACAGCCAGAAATTCCCTCAGAGAAATTGCACCAGACTGGGCTGAGGACTATCTGACAGCAAGCTTATGAGTTTGTTCTACTTTCAGCCAGAAGAGTTGAAAATGCACCTCCCAAATGTCATGACTTTGGATTAACCAGCATTTTGGGGTACAGTCCAAAATTCTAATGGAAAGATTTTTCCTTGAATAAAAGATACAAAAAACATTAGTTGATATTATTGATCTCTTCAGACAAATTTTGAATATTGGGCAGCTGTCAAGCTCATGGTGGCAAACAAAATTCTAAATTCCTCTTGGAAGCTTTCACTTTATCATACTGCATAACCCTGTCTGCTGCTTGCTCTGAAATGAGAGGTCTACTTCATTCCTTTTCAAAAATATGAAATATTCTGGTGTTCAAATACCAGGTTTGACAAACAATAATTTAACTATTAATCATTCTTTAAGTAAAACCTTTAAAAAAAAAAAGTATTTGAACTCTCATCTCAAACAACTGGACAAGTGCTTTTCTCTACACGCTTTAAACAAATTTCTATTTCAGCACAGAAAATAGTGAAAAGACAAAGTACTCAAGGGCTGATATTTAATCAACTTAATTTTCACTGCTTTATCAGGGGCATTCTTAAGACACAGGTGTTTTTTGTCCCGGGCACACGTGGGAGTGAGAAAGGTGACAGCTGTCAGCACAGCTTAATGCCAATGCCTCATTCCAGACAGTGAGCTGGTTAATCGCTGCTCTTCTACCACAGTGTAAACATAGCCCTTTACAGTCGACATCGTCAGTTCTTATATTAATCCCATTAATGTTGACAATACAGTTTATCATCATCTCCAACTTACAGACCAGAAACTTGGAGACAGAGAGCATGGAAAATGTCTTCAAAAGACTCAAGGTTATCAACCGGCAGTGCCAGCTCTTCCAACATAAAACTCCAGGCTATTTTCACTAGGAGGCATTACCTCTCACCACCTCTGATTGACAGGACTTTCAGGGACACTCCATTAAACGCCTGTGTCGGGCCTCCGCATTTCTTTTCCCACATTTCTTAACACTGCAGCTGCTCAGTCTTTCAGTGGTTCATATCCTGCCCTGCAGCCTTCTTTCCTCTGCCTCCATCAAATCTACACTAATAAATGGACAATATGCTAATTAGATCGGACATCTTCCAGATGTCCTTCGGGACAAAGCCACAGTGGCTGGGGCTGAGGCAAAGGCAGTTAGGGGAGATCAGGCTGGCAGAGGGGGGCGGAGGGCAGCTAGGGGGCAATCAGGCCAGCAGGGGGCAGCAGTTAGGAGGTGATCAGGCTGGTAGGGAGCAGTTATGGGCATCAGGCCAGCAGGTAGAGGTGGTTAGGGGCAATCTGGCAGGCAGGCTAGTGAGTGGTTAGGAGCCAGTGGTCCCAGACTATGAGAGGGAAGTCGACCGCTGGTTTGGGCTCGATCATGCAGGCAGTCGGACATCCCTTGAGGGGTCCTGGATTGGAGAGGTGCAGGCCAGGCTAGGGGACACCACATCCCGTGCACAAATTTCATGGACTGGGCCTCTAGTCCATGATAATATTCCACCTTTTCCATGCACTTGAGTTTTATAAAGCACTTTTCTACTTCTTTAGATTTTGATCTTCAAACTACTTTGGGAAGTAATTTTTTATGCCCACTTTCCACAAGGAAAATGAGGCTGTACAAGGTGGTACTCTGCCCAGGTTTGCACAGCTTACCTTTCCCGCATCTCCTTTCCTTCAGATCTTTTCAATCTCTAATAGACTAATTTATAAGGAGGTTTAAATGATGACTAACTCCTTCCAATGCTCCTCCTAAGAACTATTAGCTTTCTAAAAAGGAGCTTTGTTAAAAAGCAACACTTGTACCTAAGAAATAACTCCCCAATCTTAGCACTCTCACATCATGATCATTTGTGCCTCTCCAGCAGAATAACTACATGTGGAACAGAAGCTGGGTCATGGAGAAATATAAGTTATCATGATTTTGCAAGTGACACCTACTGTGTGCCTTTCACCTCACAATGACATCTGAACAAAGCACATACCCTCTTCTGAAGCTCAAACCATAGGAATAATGTGAGATATATGTTCAGATTGGATACACACAAGAATATTAATAGAAATTAGCAGAACAGAATTTAGTAGGCATGTTCCTTTCCATAGCCACACAACAGAAGTAGGACAACTCAATGCCCAATTAGAGTAAATTCATAAAGACAAAAAAAAAAAAGCTTAGGAACCTAAACTTGAAAGTCTGGGGCCTTTGAAGTTCTTGTGCAAGGCTGTGGCCAGGGAGAGGGTATTTTAAACTGAGAATACAGGAAGAACCTAGATTAAAAGTTTGTTTCATTTCCTAGTGGGGTTGGGGAGAGTGGGGGGAAGGAGTGTCTCTCTGGAAGCATTCTTCCAGGAAACCAGCCCTTTCCCACCTAGATGTTGATGTTTCCTGAGTAAAAGTAAATAACATCTCCCTGTCACAGTGCACAGGATCAGTTAGTCAGTGAAAGCTAGAAAGGTGAGTTTGCCCCCTTGCTGGTATAAGCACAAAGAAAGGGAGGGAGCAACTTTGAAGACAGGGCCTGGGACAGCAGAGGCAGTGGGAGGAGGTTGGAGTGCAGGGTGGCCATCTGGAGACCTCAGCTGACCAGAGGCAGCAGGCAGACACAGGAGGCACATAGCTGAGTGTTTTACTCCTGTGTGTGTGCAGCGGGCTGCCCCTATCGTCCTGGGAAAAGCCTAACTGGGCCCTGTTCACCTTGCCGATATGGGCATGAGCAAGGATAGCCAGTGTGGACACTGAGACTTCAACTGAGTCCTTAAGCCTCTCTCACGTCATTCCATTTTGCTCACAGCTCCACCTGAAGCAGCATGGCCAGAATGGTCTGATTTTTCATGGGCCACAGTGTCCCCTGGTGGATGTGCGCTTGAACTGACCCACTTGGCAGCTGTGGGCCAGGCAAAGGCAAGAACACCTCCAATGCCTGCAAAGAGTGGAAGCTTCCCTTACACATAAAATGTATCCATCTTCCCAAATATCAAATTGGGGAGTTCACATATGCTAACTGCAGCCATGAAGCGCTATGCTTACGCTTCCTTTTTAAAATTGCCACCACTCCCCTCCCCTGTGTTTAACAAAGCGGACTTCCCATCACATGGAGCCTGCCCTGGATGTCCTTTTTTATTTTACCTGTATGCTCCTTAGTTAGATGCCCCTTCCCCAGCTTCTTTCCCCTCAAATCCCAAGCACGCCTCTTCAGGTCTGATCCAAATGAACCCACCTTCCCTGGAACGTCTTTCTCTCTGCTGAAGCCTGACAGAGGCAACATGGCCTGGGAACCCACCTAACTCTCAGTGATTTTATTTGTCAAAAGCTTCAAAAATCTCTTTGAAACAAAGAAGATGTTGCTGGTCTAGCAAAGGCTCCCTGCCCATTCACAATGAAGCTGTGACTGCACAGAGGGACCAGGCAGATCTCTGCCAGCTCGTGACTATGCTGCAGGCATGTCTGCGCATACAGGCAAAGCTTCAGCACTTCCCTGCATGTCGAAAATGCTGCAGAGAACAAGGAAGCAAGTGCAGCCCCACTAGGATCCTGAATGTTTGTAAGCCAACATTCTTCCCGAAAACACTTAGTGCCAGTATTTTGAGAGGAGTAAAATTAGGACTGGCCTTGAACCAAGGAAATTGATTATAGGTTTGTAATAGTTAAAAGATCAAAGCAGCTACTGTTTCATAATGAATTTATTTCCATACTTACAGATATTTTGAGAGACCTTTTCCATACAGGAACTGAGATAAGTGTAGAATTTCTCAGAAGTGTGATGTAATGATTAATAATGTCTGTCTATTCTGAAATATGTGGAAACTTCACAAAAGAAGTATTGTAATGTTCTTTTAATAACTGTAAAATAAGCATATAGGATAAAAAAACAAGTCAGTGTGGTCTAAATTTATGAGATAAGGCAATTCTTTTCAACTCTGGTATAATATAGACCTCAAGCCAAAAGGAATGTACCGAACAATTCTCATCTCATATGTCAGAGCCAGGCAATTTCTGGCCTTAGATCAGGGTGTGCAAGGAAATGCTAGTGTCTGAGAGGTGGGTTATAAGAGCTAGTGAAGCCTCAAATTTATTTTCCTCATAAAAAAACACTTTTTTATATAATTTTTGATAAATAGTATTAGATGGTTGAAAAAAATAATTCCTGGGTATTGCCCAATTGACAGCCAATATAAATATCAAATCTGCCCAAAGCAGAGACATTACCCCATCAAATGAAAACAAGACAACACCAGAAGTTCTATATTTCAATCTGTGAGAGAAGCATCACCAAAAGAAGAGGAAAGCATAGGATGTTTGGAAAGAGGGTGTTAGATATTTTTAAATGCTGGTAATATTTTAAATGACAATAGTTAAGTAAAATAACATTTATTAAGCATTTTATTTGCCCCATAGTTTTTTATTTTAGCCTCACAAAACTCTTATGAGGTAAGTATTATTATTTCCCCCATTTGATAGTCAAGGACCCTGAAGCATAGAGAGGTCATTAATGTGCCTAAGGCCACAGAGGCAGCTAGCACCTCTCAGCTGGGCTAAATAGTCTGCTTTCTGGGCTAATCAGGCTAACACTGCAAACAAGCTTGCTGTTTCTAAATACTCTTCTAAATACTTTGTAGGTGTTAACTCATTTAATGCTCACAATAGCTAAGGAAAATACATTGTTCTATCCCCATTTTACAGAAGAAGAATCCAGGGTCCAGAGAGGCTGGGTAAGCTGCCTAATGCATCCATCTAGAAAGGGCCACATCGGAATTCAGACCCAGGCGGTCTGAGTTCTGAAGCCAAAATCTTAATGATTTCACAGTATTACATCTCATGTTGTTACTGGTGAGATGACAAGACCTCAGTTCTTGCCTTCTTGAAGAAAAGATTTCAATCAAGAGACAAAATGCAGCAAACAAGCAAAAATGTATCGGCTGCAGCAAAAACACAGGACAGTGAAACAAGGAAGGCTGCTTAGCATAGAAGTCAGAGGAAAGGGGGCCTTGCAGACAGGTGCAGGGGTAAGCCCAGGACTAGCTGCCGCTCGCTACCCATTGCTCCCCTGGTTGCAAGTATCCTGAGAACCATTAGAGTTTAGGAGATGCAGGCCTGTGGGGCAAGGGGAGAAGGAAGGTACTGGCAGAGGCATGCTCCCCAGAAGGAGAATGCCTGCTGGGTCCTTTGAGTTGAGTGTATTTATCTCTCTCTTGCAGGTGGGGAATCTTAGGGGAGTTCTCATGGAAGGGTTTCAATAGAATATTCATAAGCTTTCCAGGTGTGCTCTTTTAGGATGGTGTTCTGCACTGATTGGTCAGAACTAGAGCAGGGGGTCATTAGTCAATTCAGCTGGTCCTGAGGTAGACACTACTTTTCTAGGCCTGGAGCTTAAACACAACTGAGGCCTAAATGTTATCCTTAGAGAGGAAAATGGTGGGTAACTAACCCATCTTCTTTGCTCACTTCTAACTGCCTGTTACAATGTAGCCCAAAACAGTTCAATCTTACATCTTTGATTTCTGAATTACCTCCTATACAAATAATTTAATAATTTAAAATCATGGGTAAAATTAATATTTTCTGTATTCACATTAACTTCAAACCTAGGGAGGATTTAAGAAAAACATGGCAGGGAATGCCTGGAAAATGGCTTGGTTTTATCATTATCAAATACTGGTCATTCAGCAGAAATGAGGTATGGTGAGTGTGAGATTTTGGGAGGGGGTTTTGGTCATGAAGTCAAAGAAGTGCAGGCCATAAAATGAAAGAAGCAAAGCAGCACCTGAGCTTCAGCACTGGCAGGGCTCCAGAATTTATTACTAAATGGAACAGAAATAATAAAATAACCAAGATGGTGAAGTACCTAATTCATCCTCCATCACCACCCTTCTACCTACACACACACAAAGACTTTGGAAGAGAGGGAACCAAGATGGCAGGGTAGATAAACACCTGTACTCACCACCTCCCACAACTACATCAAAATTACAACTAAAATACAGAACTATCATTCAGACCAGCCTGAAAGCTGGCTGAATAGAAGTCCTACAACTAGAAAAATAAAGTGGAAAGCACATTGAGACTGGTGGGAGGGGTGGAAACAAGGAACAGGCTAGTTCAATATCCAAATATGGCATTTTTCCCATTGGAAGGGCCTCTCCCAGGACTCTGTGAGAAGCAGGGAGTTCTAGCCACACACCAGTCCCCCTGCCCAGGGCTCCAGAGCTGGAAAGAGAGGCCCCTGTAACTCTGGGCTGTAAAAACCAGTGGGGATTGTGGCTGAGTGACACACAGGCTGCTGGTGTCTCAGGTGTTCCTCTTAAAGGGCCATGCATGAACTTACATGGTCTCACTGCCTCTGAGCTCCAGCACTGAGCAGTGGCTTTGAGGGTATCCAGGCTCATGCAGGGAGAGACTAGACTGTCTGGCATTGGAGCAGGAAATCAGGACAGCTTTCTCCAGATAGGGGTGCTCACAAGGAGTCATTGTTACTATTCTAGGGCCTCACCCTTCATAAAGCTGACTGGCAGCCATAGCTGAGTTTCCATCAGCATGGCCCACACCATTCACTCCATAGTGGTGATTCCCTGAGACCCAACCACATGCAATTTGCAGCCCTACTAAAGCTGTTTGCAGCTGCTTTTCCATATGACTGGTCTGTCCTGACTCGGGCTTCAGACTTTGCTAAAATCTCTTAAACAAGCAGCAGCCAGATTCAGCATGTCAATACCTATAAATAAGAAACCCATAACTTGGCACTAGCACCAGCCTTTCTTACTTCACATTTGGGCCTCATCTGGACACTTCTCACCCAGTATAAGTAGCAGCCATCTGCAGATCTCTCTGTAGCTCCTGCTGTGTGGCCTCAGGCAATGGCTGACTTTGTACCTTGCAGGAGGCCCCAGAGCCAGTGGACAGCTTCAGACCATACAAGATTACAACCATACACATCCACAAACAACAGACTCAAGAAACAGACTTGATAAGTACAAAAACCCCGTTGAAGCAAGTCCTGCTCCCTAGGGGTGTCTCCTCCACAGCAATTCTTTCATTGTAGACACAGCTAGTCCTCACAGACAATTGGCCTGGAGGTCAATTCCTCCCAATGACGCCAACAGCAATCAAAGCTCAACTACAATAAGACTGTGCACACAGCACACACAAGGACACACCTAGTGTGCCCAGCTTTGCTGACTAGAGTAGCTGAGCCACTGGTCCCTACAGAACACCTACTCTACAAGGCCACTCTATCAATTCCAGGAGAAATAAGAGCTCTTCCTAATACATAGATACAAACACAGGAAAGCAGCCAAAATGTAGAGGCAAACATGCTACAAATGAAAGAAATGGAAGCAAGCAAACTACTGGATACAGAGTTCAAAACAATGGTTATATGGTTATTCCAGGATCTTAATGAGAGCTTCAAGGGACTTAGTGAGACTTTCATGGATCTTAGTGAGGATGTCAAAGACATGAAAAAGGACCAATCAGAAATTAAGCATACACTAACTGAAATAAAGAATAATTTACAAAGATTCAACAGTAGAGAATTCTGAAAATCAAATCAGTGATATGGAATATGAGGAAGAAAAAAACACCCAGGCAGAAGAGGAAAGAAAGAAAGAAAGAAAGAAAGAAAGAAAGAAAGAAAGAAAGAAAGAAAGAAGAAGAAGAATCCAACATTCATGGTATGGGGGTGCAAAAACTAGAAGAGAGAGAGCAGAATATTGAAAATCTATTTGAAGAAATAATGACAGAAAACTTCTCCTATCTGGTGAAAGAAATAGATTTACAAGTCCAGGAAGCACAGAGAACCCCAAACAAGAGGAGTCCAAAGAGGACCACACCAAGACACATCATAATGAAAATGCCAACGGGAAAAGACAAACAGAGAATCTTAAAAGCAGCAAAAGAAAAGCAGTTCATAACCTACAAGGGAGCACCCATATGACTGTCAGCTGATTTCTCAACAGAAACTTTGAAAGCCAGAAGGGAGTGGCAAAAAATATTTAAAGTGATGAGTAGTAAGGATCTACAATCAAGATTACTCTGCCCAGCAAAGTTTATTTATAATTGAAAATCAGATAAAGAGCTTCTCAGACAAGAAAAAGCTAATGGAGTTCATCACCACTAAACCAGTATTACATGAAATATTGAATACTATTCTTTGAGAAGAGGAGGAAAAAAAGAGATAAAAAAATATGAAGGATAAAATGGAAATAAATATCAACAATTGAATCTAAAAATCAAAATAAACAAGAAATCTAATGAACAAAATAAACTAGTGAATAAAATAGAATAAGAGTCATGAAAATGGAACAAAATGACAAATCTCAGAGGGAAGGGAAGTTGGGGAGGGGTGGGAAGAGATTAACCAAAGATCTTATATGCATATATGCATTACCTATAGACACAGACAATGGAGTGGTGAAGGCCTGGGGCAGATGGGAACCAGGTGAAGGGAGACAATTGGGGGATAAGAGAGATATCTGTAATAAAAATTTAGAGTAAAATAAAAAGACCTCAATGTACTTGAGTTCATCCTCCTTCTAGAGAATACTATTGTCGGACTTTGGTTTACTATGTGTGCCTACCTTTTACCAGCTTTCATTGAAGACTGGATATGTCTATATCCAATATGGATGTATCCTATAGAGAGTTGTTAAAAGAATGAACAGAAATGCATTGTGAACATTTAAATACTCATTTATTAATAAACAAATATATATGGAGTTCTTTCAGTGTACAAAAACTGACATTTTGGTTCTTGACTGAAGTATTAGCCAGCTGTTTGAGAAGATGAGGAAGTGATTCCTGTGGCGGTTATAACTATTTCTCTAAATTTGAAAGAACTTCCTGCTTCTGCCACTCCTCATCCTATAATACAAAATGAAGCCTATACCAAAAGGTTTTTTCCTAGCAACTCTGTAGTTACAAATGGTGAATGATACCACTAGCTGAATGCCAGTGGATCAGTCAGGACAGAATAGGTTAGGCTGCGGTAACAAGCACCCTCCTCAACACACCCTTCTCAACACACACACACAACACACACACACACACACATCCCAGTAGCTTAGCACAACAAAGGCATATTTGTAGCTCATGCTCCATGTGCACTGTGGCTTGCAGGACGTGGTGATGGTGGTGCTCTTCTCATTGTAAACATCCAGGGACCCAGACTGTTGGGAACATTTCCAGGGGGAGGTTTTCATAACACTGGAAGAATGAGAACAGATTGTACACAGCGCTTAATGATGCCTCCTGAAAGTAACATATGACTTCCACTTACATTTTATTGACCAACACCAGTCACATGATATACCTAACTATAAAAGAGACAACAAAATACAAACATAGCATGAGCCCAGAAAGGAGGACAATGGGACTATTTATTTAGGCAAAGCCCTAATGACTAGGGTGTCAGAACCAGGAAGTTGTGATAAATTTAAGAGTTCTTCTTTAAATTTGTGGATCTCAAGTTAAAAAACTTGTATGACTAACAATTCAAAAATGATAAGTCATGTTTCAGTAGGTCACTGTGTACACAGGGGACAGGCTGCATGGAGCTGGTGGTGGCCATTGAATATAGAGACAGGACAACAAACACCCACTTTTCAATTATCATTTTAAGAACTTACAACTGAATCCAGAAATTGACAGGTGCATGTGGGCTGTGAGGTCTTAGAGAGAGGAGCATGTACAGATTTTAGGAAGAGGAGAAATTTGAAACTATTTTGCCCACAACCCTGTAACACTCATTGGAACCTGAGTCTAATGAAAGCAATTGTGTAAAAGGTAAAAACAGCCCTGACTGATTCCAGGATTTGGCTATAACTTCTCCATACAGGACTTATAACTTTGGCCTTGATCTTCGACTGGTTGAATTTTCAAAAATCCCTGGTATTCTTTTTGCCAGAGCACTGGGGCAAAAACAACTTTCATTCCTGATAAAAATTTTTATCTAATGCTTTATCTGAAATAAAACTATAGGCACAATTAGGAATATAGGAAAAAATAGAGCTATCCTGGAAAGGCAATGCTCATGGCATCATCCCCCTCCCCACCATGAACTTCTCCCAAAAGGAAGATGTCTGGAGGGCCTGGATGTCTCTGTAGAATGGGGACACTCTTGTCTCTGATGAAGCCCATACCAATCTCATGTGCACTCCATAACCCACCAGAAAGTATAAAGTACATTTTTAAATCTCAAAACAAGCATTCAGATTTACTAATAATAGAGCCAAAGAGGCTGGCAGTGGACAGAGCTACGGTTAGTGGCTTTGGGCAACTCCCTGTCATTAGGGGACTTCTGCTTTACAGCTGTGAACGAATGCAAAGCTTCTCAGGCTGCCATGTGGATGAGGTACAAATTCAACCTGCCCCACAATTGCCAAGAGATAGAACAGTCAGAGAGAGCCCAACAAAGTACTCCAATCTCAGAATCTCAGGCCAAAGTACAGATGGAAGATAGGTGGCAGTTTACAAAACATGCATTTCTAGTTACAGGTTTGATGGAATGTTGTCCTTTTTGTTTTGTTTGTTTGTTTGTTTGTTTTACTTAAGACTAGCTGGGCAGACTGGGCTGTGTCCTGGTTTCTATACATTCATGTAATCTGTGTCTTAATGCTTAAGTAGAATTCTAAGAGACACAGCTGGGAGAAAGCGCAAGTGACCTATTCTGTATACTTTTTTAAAAAGTTAACTGCTACACTTACCTTAAAATACCAATGCTTACTTTCTGAGCAGCTTAATTGAAAAATGATGTTTTCTTGTGTAATGAAAGTACCATTAGGATGTATGTATTAATTATATCTCCACCTGTTTCGGGAATGTAAGTGAAGTAAGTAAATAGATGTTGTGCTCAAACTCAAGGCCTGCCTGCACTGAAAAAGGTCTTCGGCTTTTTATTAGCTTAAATGCAAGACTTCACTTTCGAGGAAACTCCATACCATCAAACCTCTGAGGGAAGGTGGAGGAGGGTGGGGATAAGGGGGAGAGATCAACCAGGGGACTTGTATGCATGCAGATAAGCCTAACCAATGGACACAGACACCAGGGGGTGAGGGCATGAGTTGAGGGGGAGCAATGGGGGGATAAGGACATATATGTAATATCAATAAAGAAAAGAAAAATACTCCACTTTCTGCTGACAAATATGAAGTTGGTCAGTCAATGCAAATAACATTATTGGTGGCAACACACTATTGGTGTTATGTGGACGGTCTCTGTGACACACTGTTCTCAAAAAACCTTTAAGTAATTTCTAGTAAAATGGTAGAGGGAACATTTCCAGGTGACAATGGAGCTGGAAGTGGTATGACGTTTGTACTTGATGGCTACTCATTTTTTCTGAAATAAAGAACCTTGTGAAAAGAGGAATTATGACTGGTATTTACAGCAACTTTTCGTAAACATCCCCAAATTCCAGGCACAGGACAAAAGGCATGACTCATCGCAGTAGGGGGAATAGCCAGGGAAGTGTCCCTTGTGAAGATTGCTTCCCTGATGCCTGAGAGTGGCTTTGAGGAGGTCTGTAGGAAGCTGATAATAGAGCATTTCATTCTCAAGGCTCACCAGTAAATATTTGTTTTGTTTTTTTTTATCAAGAGCATTTCCTCAGCTAAAAATGGCATGTTTACAGACCATGAATTGATTTTTATTAGATTGCCATTAAAAGACTGAAAACTTAAAAATGTGAATAATTAGTTATTTCATTTATGTTGCCTTTTGAATCCACAGAATGAGATTATCATGATGGATGTGGCTTGAGTTCTCCCATACGCTGTGGTTTTTAGGGGGCAGGGAAGGCCCTCTCCCCTCAAATCTCTCCTCTCCCCTTACAAATCTCCCAGCAGTGGGGTTAAGAGTCTGCTGTTTTACAAACAATCCAGATGATCCTAAGGGAGGTGATCTTTAGAATAACTTTAGAGAAGCACTGACTAAAACCTAGTTAAGACCTCATCTTTTTTTTAAAAACTCATTGAAGAAAAAAAAAGAAAATAACAGGTGTTGGTGAGGATGTAGAAAACTGAACCCCTTGTGCACTTTTGGAAGGAATGTAAAATGGTACACTATTTTAAGTTAAACATAAAATTACCACATGATCCAGCAATCCCACTTCTAGGTATATCTCCAAAGAATTGAAAACTGGGTCTCAAAGAGATATTTGTACACCACATTCATAGCCTCATTATTCACAATAGCCAAGAATGGAAGTAACCAAGTGTTCATTGATGAATGAATGGATAAACAAAATGGGGCCTACCCGTATACATATGTTGGAATAGTATTCAGCCTTGAAAAGGAAGGAAATTCTGACACATGCTACAACATTTTTAAGCCTGAGGACATTATAATAAGCCAGACACAAAAGAATAAATATAAGATTCCATCTCTATGACATACCTAGAGTTGTCAAATTCACAGAGACAGAAAGTAGAATAATGGTTGCCAGGGACTGAGGGGAGAGGGCAATGGGGCGTTTCTGTTTTATGGGCACAGAGTTTTAGTTTTGCAAGACGAAAAAATTCTGGGAGATGGGTGGTAGTGATAGCTGTATTACAATGTGAATGTACTTAGTAGCACAGAATTGTACACTTAAAAATGGTTAAGATGGAGAAAACTTTGTTATGCATATTTTACACAAATAAAGATTATAATTTAAAATTTCAGTCCCTGAAAGGAAAATGACATTATTCAAACAATAAATTATTGGTTCTGTGAGTTTGTATTTCAGGTGCGGGATGGAAGAACATGGGTCAAAATTCACCTAAAGAATACAGGATTCATAGATTGTTAAGAAACTTGCTCAAGGCCAGGCTACTAGTACAAAGCTACAGCCAGGATCCGAAAGTCAACTGACTCTGATGCCCCCAATTTCACTCCCTGACCCCCTCTGGCTCATTTCTGTTGGATGTGAGGGACAATGATAAAAGAGAGTCCAGATGCCTCCGAACTTCAAGTTTGAGTTACTGAAAGATATAGCAGAGGTTACAAAAGTGGGAAATCCAGAAGAGGATGATTGGAGAGGGGAAGGAGAAAGATAAAAGGTTCAGTTTAGAATTAGTCACTTTTGAGCAGACAAAAAACAACAGACTGTTGGAAATGCTAACTTGGCATTGGAGAGGATGGATTGGCAACTGTTGTTGAACTAATTAGTAAAAGTGAAAGCACAAAGCTCAGGGGAGAGAGGGAAGGCAAAAACAAAAAGGCAGGAATGGGGAGAGTGAGAGACACCAAGAGTCAAAGCCAGACCCTGGAAAAATGCCTGCACTGTGTTTAGGAAGCAGACAAGGGATCAGGGCTAGCGACAGACAGGAAAGGAGGAGGGAGGGCATCACGGCAGCCCAAAGCAGAGCCTCGTGGCCAACTCTTCTTGCAAGTTCAGGAGCAGTCGTGCAAATTAATATTTGTGTAGACATCACAGGCTCCACATTTATGGACTCTTTATAACGGCAATTTGAGGTCAGTAGAGAAGTGCTGTCATTTTCATATTATAGATGAGCAAAGTGAGCCCCAACAACCTTGGTCAATTTCTCAAGATCATGGACCAACATTAAGTCCAAATCTTCTTAGTTCGGATTCCCTTTTCTTTCCGTTATGACAGGGAGAAAGGAGTGACAGCTGATGCAGGCAACAAAAGCTACATCGTTGGTAAGGAAAAAAGTTAAAAGTAAAACCAACTAAAAATCAATCTGCTTTTTATAACAACATGCACCAGCCATCCTAAACAAAATTCACCTCCCTGAAAAATCTTCTAGGGGGTCTAGGTTCTCAACAGTTGCTGTAGTTATAGGTGAGTTTTACAAGCATATATCAAATGCACACACTTGGATTACTTATCCTTCCACAATCATTGCATTCTATATGGAAATTAATTAGGACAATCCCCAGTTATCCTGACTTATGTGCACTCAGGTACATGCAGACATTTGGGGAATAAATTGATAACACTGTAGATGCGGTCAAGTTCATCTTGGGCCCATTTCTTATCTTCAACCCTGTGCTGTGATATATTGTTGTATTTCAAGACCAGATTCAGAATGGACCACAATAACACAGTGATGTTTAAGATGAAGAAACAGAATTTGTGTTATTTCAATTTTGTCATTTTAGTAGTACATGACCATTTGGAATTTTTCTTTGTGTTTGAAATGTAAGAAATTGAAACAGTGCCAACAGAGAAGTACAATATTTTGTCTGATAAATGCAACTTTTAGTTCACACCTGAAAAAATTTAATGACTTCAGTAATATATTTAATGAAAGTGTATTTTTCCTTAATAGAAAGAATAATGGTAACTACTGATCAGTGGTCAGTAGTGGAAATAATTTTGTCTTGTAGAGGACAACAGACTTTGTTATTCAGATCCACCATAGCACTGCCCAAGATAGACCAGAACTCTCCACCACCTCCCTCACTCCCACCCTTCCCCCCATAGGGAAGTGAAAGGCAGGGCTGCTATCTGCTCCAGCTCCTCCCCATCTGCTCCTGTACTCCTTTGCAGGGATTCCCAGCAAGGAGGCAGGCAGTGGAGTTGTCAGGGCAGGCAGGCAGTCCTATTGTGTCTATCTCTCTACCCTTCTGCCTCAAAAGCAGAATGCACAAGGCTTGGGACATGCAAAATAGCTTCTCCTCTCAAACAGGCCACAGGCCCATATTCTGGGCTGGTTAAAAATAATCCCAAGTTCTAGGAGAAGAAGTGGATCTCAGAGAAGCGTTTGTCCCAGGGAGCTCTTGAAAATAGTGGTCTATTTTTTTAAATGCAGCTTAAAATAGCAATTGAGGAAGTTGGTAGTTTTAAATTCAGTGTTTAAAAAAAGTTCTATACTCTATCATGAACACATTTTTTGGTCTTGGATACAATTGGCATTAATATTCCTATGCTATACTTTACTTAAGCTTTACATATAAACCACACAAATACACACACCCTTATACTTACCCACCAATGTTCATATATATCTACATACTGCAGATGTTAATACTACAGATTTCACATACATGTAAACACCCATATTTAATAACTACATCCTATATAATAAAAGCCCAGAAACCTAAATGGCAGAATGACCAGAACGACCAGAGACCAGAACAACAGGGCCCCTTTCCCCAGCCTGCCCCACCCCCCAGCAGGAACCCCACCCTGATCAGGGGCATGGCTGGCCAGAAAACCACCTGCAGTCCCTTGCTCCCATTCCCACCCGCTAGTGGGAGCCCCCACCCTGATTTGGGACCACCATCAGGACAGGCCAGCCAGGCCCCACCCATGCACCAGGCCTCTATCCTATATAATAAAAAGGGTAATACGCAAATTGACACTAATGGCAGAATGACCAGAACAACTGCTTGACCAGCAGGCTTCAATCACCCAATGGTGAACAGGAAACTGGGGTTGGGTGGCAAGGGACACAGGTGGTACCAGGCCATGGCCCCCACCCCACCAGTCACCCTACACACAGAGGGCAACGCATGGTGGGGGCAGGGCCGATGAGCGGGTGGGAATGGCCAACCTCTTGGTCTCTTCCCCTGACTGTCAGGCTCTGATCACCTGATGACGACAGGGAACCGGGGTGGGTGGCAGTCTGGGGCAGGGCCGGCGAGTGGGCAGAATGGCTAATCTTTTGGTTCCTCCCCTTGGCCAGCAGGGTCCCATCACCAGATGGTGAACAGGAAACCAGGGGTGGGTGGCAGCAGGGGGTGGGGCCAGCTGCAGGTAGCCGGAAGAGATGGCCCAAATCACAGGCCAGGACTAGGGACCATACCTGTGCACAAATTTTGTGTACCAGGCCTCTAGTATTTATATATATATGCTCTAGAGGCCCGGTGCAGGAAAATTCATGCACTTAAAGGGGAGGAGGTCCTTAGCCCAGCTAGCCCCCTTTTACAGACTGGGAGCCCTAGGGGATGTCCGCTGCTGAAGGCGACCTGCCAATCAAGGGAAGGTGCCACCCCCGACACTGCCTTGCTGCTGCTGCTGCCACTATCGCCCACCAAGGCTTTGAGGCCTGAGCCCCAGGACTTGAAGTAGCCAGAGCTCACAGCTGTCTGAGCCCACGGCTGCATGAGCCTTGGACTTGGCAGCCACCACCGATGGCTGCCTGCCCTTGGCCCTTGCAGCCACTGCTTTTTGTCTGGAAGGACTTCTGGGAAGTCATCTGCTCTAAATAGCATATTACCCTTTTATTAGTATAGATAACAATCTGGTTTCATATGTTTATCTATATACAGGTCCACTTATGTCAATAAAATCAGACAACGATGGTTGGGAGTGATCTTTGGTAGAAAATTCTGACACATGAATGCAGTGTATTTTCATTTTGCATCACTAGTTGAATAGACTGCACTCAGTTCTTCTCACAGAACTTACTGCAAAATGCAGAAAAAAAGTCCACTTTCCCCTAGAAGTTAACTGGGGCCCTCTGTCTAAAAATAAATAAAAGGAAGAAACTCCTGATAACAGAGTAATACAGACAAATATAAGTCACGAAAAAGAACTGAATGCATTTTGACAATATTGTCAGCTAAGTATTAAATTGTCAATGGTCTAGGACAGTGGTTGGCAAACTCATTAATCAACAGAGCCATATATCAATAGTAGAACATCAATGATTGAAATTTATTTTGAGAGCCAAATTTTTTAAACTTAAACTTCTTCTAATGCCCCTTCTTCAAAATAGACCCACCCAGGCCGTAGTATTTTGTGGAAGAGCCACACTCAAGGGGCCAAAGAGCCACATATGGCTCTCGAGCCGCAGTTTGCTGACCACGGGTCTAGGTTAAGCACATTGTGGTTTTTTGTTTGTTTGTTTTGTTAACTCTCATTCAGGATATTTTTCCCATTGATTTTTAGAGAGAGTGGAAGGCAAGGGGAGAGAGAGAGAAACATTGGTGTGAGAGAGACACATTGATGAATTGTCTCCTATACATGCCCCAAACCCAGCCAGGATAGGGCCTGGAACCCAGATACACGCCCTTCACCAATCCTCAGGCTGACACTCTAACCACATAACTCAGCTGGCCAGGGCTAGGTAAGTACATTCTAAGCAAAGATCCAACCACTACCTTGTAACTACCTAGAGAATGCTCTAGACCATTTGCACATGGATGAAAAGGATCTAGATCAGTTCCATGTGCCCAAGGAGGTTGCTGAACCTGCTAATACATAACAAATAAGCCAGTCTTGGGTTTGTGGGACAAATGTAGGTCAGACCTTGAATCTCAGGCTGGGATTTTAGTTGCTCTAGGAAATCCTGGAGAAAGAGCCCCTTACAGTCTTTGTGGAATTTCTTTAAGTTTTAAGCTGACTTCAGAGCATAGAGTTCAACTCAGCCCAAATCTCTCCTGACCCCATATGAAACCTCCAGTGAACTTCCAGAACCTCCCCAAGCCCCAGGGCCTAGAACCTTGACAAAACCTAGAGAAAGTGATAGTGGTCGATGCAGGCTGGTCTTGCCCATGAGAGTTCCAGAGTTCTAGCTTCAGAGCTGTTTCACAACTCATGCTGAGACTCCCTGTGGTCTTTCATTAGACTTAGTACCAACTTCTGCAGGATGGGTAATTCTCCTGCAACATTTTACTGCAGGTAGCACTCGTGGGAAGAGTGGAGACAAATGAACACTGCTAAGCCCTGGCTCCACTGAGGTGACAGAGGCAGAGAGTGGACTCACTAGCTAAATCCTACTGCTTTTGGCCTATCTGATTCTGAAAAGGTTTTCCTCTACATTTTGTAGAGTTTCCTGTGCTCATTATGTAGGTTGCATATTTGATTCAATGTGATTTTTTTTCCTTAGGGAGATATAAAGGACTCCTAGAGGAAATAGTACAGACATAAATATACTAACTTTTTGTTGAGGCTATTGGGTTCTATGAACAATAGTAATTGCCAGAATGAACACAACAACTGAGAAATGTGTTACCCTTTTTGTGTTATTAGTGCAAACAATCTTTACGGTTTATTCTATATCTGTTTCTAAAGAGCTCAAATGCCTTTCAGATAATTTTTAAGAGGTTCCAAACCAAGATCAGTGTGGAAAAACTTGGCAGAAAATTCTGAAAGTCACATCTTGCAAAATCAGGACAAATTACATAAATCCTTAACCAGATAAAGAGAGATAAAGAGATCCCATGCTGGGGATCTAGATTTCATAGGCTCTAGATTTCACTTTGATTTCCAGAAGCAGGGCCTCTAGAGTGACCACTGGCCTCCTCCTGTCCTAGTACCTCTCCCATGACAATGACAAGTTTCAGACTGAACAAAACTCACCTCTCCGTCTGCTTTGTAATGACTTTAAAACAAGAGTTATTTTTTTTCCCTATTCCTCATGGTAGAGTGCCCTATACAATAAAAATGTTCAATAAAGGGTAAATCTCAACTAAACTCACTCCATTGTAGTTTTCATTTCTTCAATTTCTGTGACCTGCAATTCTACCTTAGTTTGTATAAGGGTAGGCAGGGAGAAAGTGAAACTGTTTGGGGCCACTGGGGACTTGAGCAGGGAGCTATGTTTGACCTAAGAACATCAAAATATGTAATCTTCCCCCTTATTTGGGCCTCTCTCCCCTTTGACTATTTAAGGAAGAGTTATCAGGTGACAAAAAGTTAGAACAGGGAAGTCTTATAAAAGAGATGTTGGAGACCACCTAGTCAGACCAGTTCCCTCCTTGAATCCCTCTATTGGTGGGGAAACTATGCATTTTAATGAAGCTATATTTATAAGGATAGCCTTCCTGATATGCTGCCAATGTCACATTCCCCAGAAGGAAAAAAAAGGAAAAGTGGGGGATACATGTGTTAGGTCTGGCTCCCCAGAAAACAGGCTGTGTGACAGAGATTTGGACACAGGAAGTTTCTGAGGAATGCTCCGGGATGGATTCTTGAGAATGGGGAGTGAAGGCAGCAGGACTGGGCAGAGGGAGAAGTGGCAGCAGCCAAGGCCTTGGCTGGTCTCCAGGGCGTTCTGGAGCACAGATGGCCCTTTAGAGTTGTTCCGACTTGAGGCCGAGGGTCTGGGGTGTGCCCTCCTTAATTTCCTATGTTGAGGTCCTAACCCCCAGTACCTCAGAATATGACAGTATCTGGAGATAGGATTTCTAAAGAAGTAATTAAGGTTAAATGAGGTTATACGGGCAGGCTCTGAGCCAATATAAGTGGTGTCCTTATGAAAAGAGGAAGAGACACCAGGGATGAGAAATTAGAGAAAAGGCCATCTGAGGACATAACAACAACAAGGCATTTCATCTATAAGCCAAGGAGAGAGGTCTCAGAAGAAGCCAACCCTACTGGCACCTTAATCTTGGACTTAGCCTCCAAACTGTGAGAAAATAAACATGTGTTGTGTAAGCCGCCCAGCCTGTGGTACTTGGTTATGTCAGCCCTGGCAAGCTAATAATACACATCCCTTCGCCAGTGCTTGAAGGTGTTTGTCCCAGGGAAGGGGTGAGGTGTCCCTTCACCTGAAGCATTTATTTTGCAGGAAGAACCAGAGACAGTGCCCCAGCAGCCAGGGTCAGGGCCTGCAGGCAGTGGGCTGTGGGCTGTGCAGTGTGGCATCCTCTACAGCAAGGCCCCATGTCAGTGCAGTGAGCTGGCTGAAGGACCGGTAAGATTGTGAAGAAAACATTGTAGGGATGAGAACGCTATTTTAGGGACTATCCAAGTGATTTTCCATCCAATTGAGCCTTTAAAATGTAGAATAAATTTGCATTCATAGAGCGGCCCTTCAGAACGGGAAGGAATCCTAAAGGTCACTTGTCAAGCCCTTGTTTTCAAAGCTGGGGCAAAGAGGCTCGGAAAAGTTGAGATTCTACCACGATTTAGAGGCAACTTGAAAGCCAAGCTGGACCCAGGACTCTGGCTTCCAGTGCACTCTCCAAGATATCCTGTCCAGATAAAAATGATTCTGTTGTCACCACAACTACAGAGCCTCTAAGTACAATTTTTAATTAAAGGTCCCAGCCTGTAAACAAAGCCAGATGTAAATTGCACCTTCAGTAAACTTGGCAGGGTTATTCAAAAGCTGTGACGAAAATCCACAAGTCCTCGTGATCATTGTGCAATGTGCTCTTACTGACCCTCTCCCACCCCACCCCCTGCCCCCCGCACCCTGCCTTCCCAGCAGAAAACAGGGAGCAAACTCTTTTTTATGAGTTTCTTTCAGGGGGAACAGGACAGAGCATATCTCCCCCCCCCCCCCCCGCCTTTGCTTATTTTCTCTTCTTTCCCCTTCTTCTCTCTCTAGTCTGTCACATTATCTGTCATCTTAAGTCAAACATCTCATTGTTTCCTGGAAGGGACCAGAGTTTTAGTCATGAGATAATGAAGGCAATGTGCCAAGAAGCTACCAGCCTTCAGTAAATGTTAATTTTCTTTTCAGTTGTAATTTACACAACATCTCCTTTATAAACATTTCTTTCTCCTTTTGTAGGTATCTGCCCAGAATAACTAAGAAATTCTGACTGAATTAGTGCATGCCAAATCCTAGTATTAGACACTGGCCAACTTGCAGGCGTCCTGACAGGAATGTCTTCAGAACGTGATAGATGTCAGGAGCAGACCCAGCGGGCCTCACAGAAGCAGAAAACTCTGACTCAACATTTCTCACACGACAATGACACTGAGGGAGAGTAACCC
The DNA here is from genome assembly GCA_027563665.1 of Antrozous pallidus. Taxonomy (NCBI): domain Eukaryota; kingdom Metazoa; phylum Chordata; class Mammalia; order Chiroptera; family Vespertilionidae; genus Antrozous; species Antrozous pallidus. The sequence continues at coordinate 17,063,239 of CM050513.1, forward strand.
TCCACATAAAAGAACATTTCCTAGATTAAATATAAGAGTATCACCTTGAAAATCAAAGAACTGATAAACTGGTAGCGAATGCCCGAAGCTGAGGGAAAATCTGAACCCAGAGACGATGAAGAAACAGCTGCTCAGCCTTTTTGCTCCAGCACCTCTGCTGCAACCATCACAGGGATTCTTGGGCTTGGGCCACCAGCCTCCTGAGAGAGAGGGAGAAGTCAGTGCCCAGGCAGGAACTTACTGCGGTCCCTTCTGGAGTTTGATACTCCAAAGAGTTCCTCCGCCAAGGTAGGGGTAAACTAGAAATCAGCCTGCCCTATCCTCATGACACTAGGAGACCTAGAGGGAGGTTACTGGGTGCTGACTACAGCTGGAAGAAAAAATCAGGAAGAAAAAAAACTGTCTTGGAGGTGTCCTGATTGTAGCTCCACCCTCATTTCCTTGAGCAGATTTGCAATCTGGAGTGGCAAACCTGGTGTGTCGTTTTAGGTGTCCCTGGCCAGTAGAGCCCCGGGCACCTGGCTAAAGCAAATGCACCTCCTCTGTGGAGGAAGCACCTCCAGCCTAGGCCTCTGGGAAACTCCAATATCGTTTGTCTAGGGCTGTGGTCGGCAAACTGCGGCTCGCGAGCCACATGCAGCTCTTTGGCCCCTTGAGTGTGGCTCTTCCACAAAACACCACAGCCTGGGCGAGTCTATTTTGAAGAAGTGGCGTTAGAAGAAGTTTTAAGTTTAAAAAATTTGGCTCTCAAAAGAAATTTCAGTCGTTTGCCAACCATTGATCTAGGGCAATCGCCTTGGCACAAAATTAAATGGCAAGTCAGGAAACTAGGCTCCATGAGAAAAAGCCAGTGGAAACAAGAAACAGCAGAAATAGACCTACTCAGAGTTTAAAAATCTTATCACCTGCAAACTATAAACCAACCATGCTGCTATATTTCAAGAAATAAGCAAAATGTCCAGAAGAAAGGTTACCCCACTGGTGTTCAGCAACTCAACAATCCATTCAGGGGTGTGAATTCTTCCCTAACCCTCAGCAGTTTGTCCTCCACTAGTTCTCTTCATGGTCGTAAGGTGAATGCAGCAGCTCCAGGCTTCACAACCACACAACTTCCAGAGGCAAAAAAAGGGAGGTTTATCTCCCTGTAGCCCCTTGTAAAAGTGGAGCCTCCAAGCAGGCTTCTCTGCCCACTCCCCAGACTAGGATTACGTCACACGCCATGGCTGAAGTCACCATCAGGGAGGAATGTGTTTGGGTCAGACCAGTCATGATTCAGTCTCTATGTTGCTGCTGTAATTTGTTAGTTATTAATAAGAGGAAAAGAGCAAAGGGAAGCCATAAGCATGGCCATTTGGGCAGCTTTACCAGGAAGCTGCGGCTTCATACTCTCCAGGGAACCACCAGTCATTCCCTGCAGATTATAGGGGGAGGGACTGGGCAAAGGGGGGAGATGGGCATGTGTGCACTAAAGTTAGGGTATGTGGGGAAGGTGTCCATCAGTCTAACCTGGAAATAAAGATAATTGGCTGGAGAGGGTGAGGCCATTGCAAACTCACAAAAATGTGGGAATACATAATCCCACAGACAAAGGCCAACACGGGTAACTATAGCCCTGAACAAGGATCCCAGAGACTGTCTTAAGCCCATATCCAACACCTTGGCTTCGCCAGGTATGGGCTCACCACTTCTAGGAAAGCTGTGGGATAATTCGATAGTTGAGATGTGGATAAGGAATAGAGTGTACAAGCAGAGGTATAGAATGCAGAAGATGCTATGATTCTGAGGAGGGTGATTTTGTAATTTCTTTTTCAAACCTGGAGACTTCTTAGAGTGAAAGGGATGCTGTTAATAATTATGCCAAGAAAACAGGTTCACACTAGGAAACTTGGACGGATGCTCACTCTAATATTACAGGGTTATTTCCAAGGAAGGTTCAATGGATAAGCATGGGGGTAAGAGGGAAACGGGAATGTATAATTGTCCCTGACCTTTGAGACGTCACATTCTATCAGGAATTCCACAACCTTTCTCCTTGGTCAAGCTGGGACAAGGGTGGAAAAATTAATGAGATACAACTTTGAAATGTCAGCCTCTATTATTCTGGCACCCCTGGAAAGGTGGCCACTACCTGTTCCTCTCCATTGATTTTAATTCTCTTCTCCAAGCTTTCAGGTTTTCACCTTTCAATAGTCAAAATTCAGAACTTCTCAATACATTCTTGCTACTGATTCATGCAGAACTGAAACTCATCACCAAACTTTGTGCCTTGATATTTCCTTGTAAGATATAGCATAGAATCTGTAGCATATTATATTAGCAGGAATAATCAGCACAAGGATGACAGAAGGCAGGCACTTATTTTCATGTGTCTAAATACCCTCCTTGGCAGGGAGAACAAAGGTAAAACTCTACTGGGAGCTACTGTCAGATGTCTGGAGGCCAAAAGTCATAGAAAATGTTATCAGCAAAAGGCACATTTTGAAAACCTGGGCGAGGGAGGCTGCTGTAGATGAGTTCCTCCCTCTGTCCCACATACAAATTTGTTGTTGCTATTGCTGTTTGTTTTTTTAACCTTGCTATTAGAGCTTGAATTTCATTCAGATAGTTTTCCCCCTTCACAAGCCCTGGGTAGGTTCACTATTACTCATCCCAGAGGTTATTGGTGGGGAATCCTCCATGTACCCACCTGTTGCTGGGGGAAGTGGGCTTCTTGTGAGGTCACCAGAAAAGGGATTTTCTGAGACTCCTATAGGAGAAAGAGTGGCATTTATTTGTGTTGAATTATACCCCTTGTAGTGTAGAGTTTACACTATACCCCTCTGCCCTGCCATAGGAAAAAAGTGTAGTTGTGGCCATAGCAGAGATCAGATCAAAGCCATTGCCCAAAGTTTCTGTCCCATATTTGCATAGTCCAATCCAGTTCAGGCTAGCTTAGCTTGTGTTCCCAGCTGTAGTCAATCAGTTCACTGTGTGTGGGTCTGATTGGTCCAAATAGCACTGTCCTGATAAGTAAGAATTGTGCAGTGTAATTGGTCATGGAGCCTCTCTGTGCAGTTGCAATTGAATGGTGCAGGTCTCAACTCATTGGTAAAAAAAAAAAATGATAAAAGGATGTTATGGCTGGTGTTCTCAGTGGTTAGAGTGTCGGCCCCATGTACTGAAAGGTTATGGGTTCAATTCTGTTCAAGGGCATGCACTTCAGCTGCAAACTCAACCTCTGGTCCATCAATCCAGGCAACTAGCTGATGTGTCTCTATCCCACTGATATCTCTCTCTCTCTCTCTCTCTCTCTCTCTCTCTCTCTCTCTCTCTCTCTCTCTCTCTCCTCCCCACCCCCATCCAGACCTCCTTTCCACTGTCTCTAAAAAAGAAATGAAAAAAATATCTTCAGGTGAGGATTAAAAAAATATATACAAGGAGCTTTTTTATTTTTTAATGTGTTTTTATTTATTTTAGAGAAAGGAAGGGAGAGGGAGACACATTGATCGATTGCCTCCTATACTCCAGCCAGGGACCAAACCGGCAACCTGGGCAAGTGCCCTGACCAGGAATCCAACCTGCAATTTTTTGATACACAGGACACCGCTCAACCAACTGAGGTGAGCCACATGAGCCAGGGCACAAGGAGCTTCTTTGTAAGGAACATAATGGGCAGCTCAGCCCATGGCTTTTTTTTGAAATGCAGTGTATATGAGAGATCTATGTCAACAATGGCTGTTAGACTTTAGTTAGGAAGTTGGGAGCAATTAACCACAGGAAGTTCTTGGCAGATATATTTCTTCTCGAGGTCCACAGAACTAACATACAGATTTGGGAGGGTGGGAGGGGATGTTAATGTTGTGTAGAACTGCCAGTTCTAACCAAGTTGATGATAAAAAGTAATTATCTTTAACTCATTTTTATTATGACTTTTCACAATGTGCCCCATATTACCTGTGCCATATATTACCTGGATGTGAGGTGTACTACAAGTAGAAGGAAAACATACCAGAATGATGTAGGATGTTATGTATTATGGATGAATTTTGTCCATCAGAAAGGTATGTTGAAGTTGTATCATGGTGCATGAATAAATGGTTCCTACCATTTTGAGAGCCCAGGACAGAGTAATTATGATACAGAGTGGTAACTGCTCTGATCAGTAGAGAAGGCATAACTGACATGTTGGGAAACAAGGAAAGGCTTCTTATGGCCACTGATCCCTAATTGTGTCTTCAAGGATGAATTAGATGGCTAGACAAGACTGAAAAAGGAAGAGAAGGGACATTCCATTAAGAGGAGGTAACTTAGATCAGTAAGTTAAGTTTTCAAACCAGAGTTCAGTATGTCTGTACATAAAAGTCCAGGTAGGGAGTTGTAAAAGTTGCAGATATACAAGATGCATATCTTGCTTGGGAATTTGGAATTTATCCCAACAGCAACATGTACCCACAAAAGCAGAGAGAAAGCAGCCAGTTTTATATTTGAGGTTTATTTATGTATTTATTTATTTATTTGTATTTTGATAGCAATGCAAAGCATCCATTGGCATGGGGCAGGATGAAAAGGTAAGAAGACCCATGTGAACATTTTACAGTAAGTGGGAGATTTCAAAAAGACGATGGCCAGGACTGGGATGGTGGCGGACAGCAATGATGGGAGGGACAGGACAGAGGCAAACTTGAGCTGAATGGATGGTCTGAGGCAGTTCTGGGAGGACATGGGCCAGCCTGTCTTATTCATTAGCGCCCACACGGTATCTGGCACACAGAAACACTTGATACATTTTCATCTGTCTTCAAGCTCACTGGTTCTCTTCTTGGCCTTGTCCAATCTACCTTAGATCCCATTACAGATGTTCTTCGTTTCTGTTTCTGTATTTCTGATGTCTAGCATTTCCTTTTGATGCTTTCTCAGCATTTCCATCGTACCAATTATATTACCCATCTATTCCTGCAAATGTTATGCTTTTTCCAAAAGAGCTCTTAAAATGTTAAGCATAGGTCTTTTAATTGCCTGTCCAATAACTCCAAAGTCTCCACACATTTGCATGTGGTCCTGACACTCTTCACATTGTGTTTGTGCTTGCCTCTTAGCATGCTTTGTAATTTTTGTTGAAAGTCAGACATGGTGTATCAGGTACTAGGAGCTGGGGTCAATAGGCCACTAGTGTAAGCCTTTATGTTAACCTGGACAGGATGTTAGGCTGTATTTATCTTTATTGTACCTGCAGGTACCAGAGGCTTCAACAGGCATAGAGCCCGGGCCTCACAGATTTTCCTGTTATATGACCCACTATTATTGTCCTGGGGCTTAGTAGGTGATGGTCAGATATGGAGGATGGGAAGCATCCTATCTAATAAAGAGGGAATATGCTAATTAACCCTCATGCTGTCACAAAGATGGCAGCACCCACAACCAATAAGGAGAAAATATGCTAATTGACTGTCCTGCCCTCAAAGCTGGCCACGTCCATAGCCAATAAGAAGGGAATATGCTATTTGAGTGCCACACCCTCAAAGATGGCAGCACTCAAAGCCACAAGATGGTGATGCCCAGTCCCTTCAGCCCTGCCAGGGCAACAGGGAAGCCGCAAGGCCAAGCCTGCCCCTAGGCAGGCCCAGCCGCTCCACATACCTGCCTCTGGAGTCCCTCAGTCTCCTCAATCTCCCAGCTGCCCAGGGCCAGCCCAAGGTGCAGGCAAGTCTTGGATGATGGCTGCCTGGCTGCCCAGGGTCACCCAAGGCTCCAGTAACCAGGGCCAGCTGAGGCCTATGCTGCTAGCAATGGCAGCAGCAAAGGTGTGATGGGGTGTTGCCTTCCCCTGATCACCGAGTCGCCTCCTGCCCCTGAGGGCTACCAGACTATGAGAGGGAGCAGGCTGGGCTGAGGGACCCCCCCCTCCTGTGCATGCTAATTGACTGTCTTGCCCTCAAAAATGGCCACGTGCAATGGGCCTCTAGTTCTTATATAATCTTAGAATTAAATATTCTTTTAGTGAAACTATGTCTCTGAGCTATGACGTTCACAAGCATTTATTAGCTTTTTTTTTTTTTCCTCCTTCAGGTGAGACAGGAATGCTAGACAGGCTGGAACCAGTGGAACAGTCTTTTTCCTCAGACAGTAGGCCTTTGTTATGAGAACACTCTATGCATATTTCAAAATAGTAAACATTTCCCTCCTCCACCAGAGCCAAAAGAGAATCATTTTTGGCTCTTCATCATGAGAACCTAGTGAAGTTCCTGCAGACAAAACAAAACAAGACAAGTGGAAAGGCCCACTGAGGGGCAAACCCCAGGACTTTCTCATGCTCAATCTGGTCCACACTTGGCCTCCAGCAATTTATCAAAAGTGCCATCTCAGTGTCCCTGCCAGCACATGACTCTGCAGGTCAGAAGACCTTGGATTTGCCTGTCTCCAGATCACGGGGTATAGCTGTGCCCTGTGACCTTGATCTCTGATAATAAGAGAGGCACTGGTTTTCCACTCAGTCAGCTTTTTTGCTCTGCGGAAGGGAGTGATGACTTTCAACCTCTTACTCATCAGAGCTGAAACTGAAAGTCCCTCAGTACATTCTTTTGAATTAATGAATCACAAGGAACAGGTCTGAACGAACACCTGTGGAGGGAGTGCACTACAGGGAAGGGTCATGGATGAAGCCACGTCTGGCTGGGTGACAAGTAGAACACAAGGGAATACAATGAGATAACAGATATTTGAAGAAGGGAAAAAAATTTTGATCTCATTAATAAAGAGTTCTGCTGAACAATGTTCTGAGTACTTGAAGTTTATGTTCAGACTAGAGCCTCAGTGCATGAAAATCATGCACTTGATGTGTGTGTGTGTCCCTCAGCCCAGCCTGCATCTTCTCACAGTCCAGGACCCCTCATTCCTTAACGCCCACCTATAGCGAAGATGGGAGGCTCCCGCCACTGTGCTCACCAGCTGTGAGCCCAGCTTCTGGCTGAGCGGCACTCCCCCTGTGGAAGCACACTGACCACCAGGGAGCAGCTCCTATGTCAAGTGCTTCCTGGTTGTCAGTGTGTGTCACAGCAACTGGTTGTTCTGCCATTCGGCCAATTTGCATATTAGGGTTTTATTGTTTAGGATTACCTGCAGGTTTTGTACATATTACTAGAGACACAGGGGAATAAACATAAAGTAAACCACAGGCCAGCTGGTCAGGACTGGTGTGATTGCTGACAACACTAGATACCCAAGGGCGAGGCTCCCCATCAGGTGGCGTGACTGCACTGTTTTTGTAACCCGGGGGATACAATGGCCTGGAGGACACAGTAGTAAAGACTGAGCGACGGTGGGAGAATGTGGAGTGAAAAGATAAGAGGGTACATTGTATCTTCCTGGGGCACGTGCACAGATCAGAGATTCTCCTCCTACAAACTCCTTAAACTTCTTAACTGCCTTCTGAAACTCCTCCTTAGGGAAATGAACGGATAAAGTCAGATGACAACAGGGCCTGGATTCCAAGGAGGCTCCTGTTTCTGTGACCACAGGAATACAAGGTGGCAAATATGTTCTGTGAAGAAAAACAGTTATTCATTTTGGTTTCAGTTTTCTTGTGAGTAAAGTTAGGGAATTGGGCTGGACCACTTTTATGGCCTGTGAGTCTCCACTATTTTGTGAGACTGGTTTTAAATACCTTGGTCCCAGCAACCCAAAGATTCACCCAGGTTTCTTCTTTCACTTCAGAACAGCTAGTTCTCCATCTTGAGTAACTTTTCTAGATAAAGGGGTCTTGATTACCTGTCAGCAGTTGGCTTCCATCAGGTTATTTTGGGCCACCTGTGACATTTCAGAAATGTGAATTTGCCATGTGTTTGCTGATTTAACTTAAAAGTTGGGAAAATAATCAACCCTTGAGAGTTACTAATGCTTTGTAATAAATATGAATGATTTTGCATATAATTGTTCTATCATTTCCCTCTCTCATTTCTTTCTAAATATACTTTTTCTGATCATAAATAAATATATGTTAATTTTTGAAAAGTGGAGAATACTGAAAATGATGCTATAGTATTTAATACACAAATAAAAATTATTAGTAAACCTATCACTCAGAGCTAATTGCTATTAGTATTTGATATATTACTTTGTGGGCTTTTTTCTAGCATTAATGTGTATATTTACTTTTTTAACAAAATTGGGATGTATTATATACTTTTTATTTCCTTTTTTCACTTAATATTGAAACGAGGGGTGTGGGGAGCAGATCTCCCCCTTGCGGGTTCTTGCCTTACAAAGTTTAAAGAATAAAATTTGAGAACTAAAAGGACTTGTTAGTAAAAGGGTGAAATTTATTGGGAGCAAATATAGACTCTCACGTAGAGAGGGGTTCTCAAAGGATAACCCACTAAGTTTCCTTTTTCTAAAGTTTATAAAGGCTATAGTTCTTTGTCTCTTCATGCTTCTTTCTAATTGAACCCTTTCTTTAATTTATGATTCTGTGTTTTCCTAATTGGTTATTCTTTTTTGAAGAATATCAGTTTCAAAGTCTAAGATTCATGTGATGTCCCCTCTTTCTCTTCCTCTTACCACATTTCTCTATCTCTCATGAACATATGTTTCTCATTTTTCAGCATCTGTTGACATTTTTTTATTCTCTATGAAAGTATTTTTTTCCCTCAGACTCTGTGATTTCTCTTTATTCTCTGTGAATGTATGCCTTTCTCTTCCCTTATTTTGTGACACTTTCCTATTCTCTGTGAATGTGTACCTTCTGACAGCTTCATGCCCTCACCTATGCATTCTTCCCCCATGGACCCTCTTTATTCCTAAGACTCCCTAAACCTGCCTATTTTGTCCCTAAAACTCCTTTAAATACCCTATCATGAAAACTTTTTCATGCAATTAAATATTCTGTGAAATATAGTACAGTGGCCTTTCTAGACACTATATGTATATATACACTCTGTTTTTTATACATATAATTATATAGTTACATAGTGTTACATATTTAGTGACATATATTCAAATTATAAACAACCTTATATAATCCCAAGTAACTCAATTTCTATATCATTGCATTATAATTTCATCAGTGTGACTTGCTGGGTAGAAAATATGTGCCAAAATCATTAACGACTTTATGCATGTTAAAGTATTACTCTGAAAAAAATTTTTACCACTTGACTTTTGCAAAGCAGTGTATGACTTTGTTCATTTCACCTCAGGCTTCCCAAATGGATTTTATCTTAAAAACAAAATCTTTGGTCTTTTTAATGTGGAAAGTGATACTCTAATAGTTACTCTAATGTGAGTTCATTTGATTACTAGTGGGACTGGACATTTTCCCTCTTTTTTTTTCTGGTACAGAATAAAACTTCAGACATAATTACAATTAGTTAGAGAGTTACACATTTTAGACTGGCTGTATGAATAGAACTTTTCTTTTCTTTTTTCTTTTTTTTTTGTGAGGATTCTTCTTCTTCTTCTTCTCCTTCTCCTTCTCCTTCTCCTTCTCCTTCTCCTTCTCCTTCTCCTTCTCCTTCTCCTTCTCCTTCTCCTTCTCCTTCTCCTTCTCCTTCTCCTTCTCCTTCTCCTTCTCCTTCTCCTTCTCCTTCTCCTTCTCCTTCTCCTTCTCCTTCTCCTTCTCCTTCTTCTTCTTCTCCTTCTTCTTCTTCTTCTTCTTCTTTAAATTAAGGGTCCCTTACTGGTCCAGTTTCCATGAGTGGCTGAGACCAGGTGGAAAAGGGGAGGGGAACCAGGCAGCATGGGGAATGCTTATCTTCACCACATTCCATTTACACACAGAACTAAACAGACAAGCACAGTCACTACTGCGGTTAGAAGTTGGCAGCATGGGGAAGGGGCGGGGACAGGTTGCAGGTAGGGGTGTCGTTAAAAAAAATACAGGCCCTCTCCAAAACTGGGGTGCCCAGGAGAGGGAGGACTTGGTCTGTTTCAACCCAAGAGGAATCAGAAGATCAAAAGCTGTTTGGGAAGGCCAGAACCATCAGGGTTGGAGGGAGAAGGAAGGTCCAAGGGGTCAGGGGGCTGTTTGGCAACTGGGTGAAGGGATTGCCCTCCCCCTGCTGGGATCCCTCCAGCCCCTCCGGTCTGGCAGAAGGGGGGCAGCCTGCAGCCCCCACAGGCAGGGGGCTGGAGGGGGCTCACAAAGGCTTGCCCTCCAGGGAGATGACAGCATTGCCCCCCAGCTTCTCTGCCAGAGTGCAGTGGTCATTGACCTCCTTGTAGCAGTTTGCTTGTAACTCATGCTTGATCCCCGCAAGCTTCTTCTTGATGGCACCCTTGGAACTGGCAGAGATCCTTTTGCTCTTGAGAGGCGCAGACTCGGGGCCCAGAAGATGAACACCAGGGCCTCCTTCGTGCTCTCCGTGGTCTCACAGGTCGCATCACACAGGGCGCAGCGGCAGTCTTTGTCCGGCAGCATCCTGACGAAGGTGGCGTGGGGTCGTCTGCTGTCCGGCCCACATCACCCACCAGGATCGCCTTGCCTCTTCCAGAACGATGTTCTTCTTGTCTTCGCTCAGGCAGAAGAGCACCGCCTTCTTGCGCTTCTTCACCTCCTCTGGTGTCGAGGACTTACGTACCTTCATGTCACTGAACACTTTGATGACCCCATCAGAGACAGCCGCACCAGGGGCCATGTTTCTGGAAGCTAAAGGAGACAGCAAGAAGAGCCTGGAAAGACGAGAGCCGCTGCAGCTGCTGCCGGGACCCGACCGAACCCGAACAGAACTTTTCATTTCTCATCTCAGAGTCTGCGGTCAGGGAGGCCGGGCTGTGGTGGCGGTACTGCCAGAGCTCACGGTCCCCGCGTCCGCCCAGCTGGATTTCAGAGCCCGTGAGGAGCACCACCGGAAACACATCAGTGACCGGGAGGTGCCCTGAGACTTAGCTTTGGAATCGGACCCTTCTGACCGTTCAAGGCCAGCACAAATTTTCCTGATCAAATCTCAAACGGATGTGCGAGAAGAGAGGAAGAGCAACCACTTAAACTATGTATCTCCAGGGTCACTTAGTAGAACAATATTTCTGGCTCACAGCCGCAGCCAGCCAACCTAACCTTACAACCCCAGGCACATGTGTGACCTGAGCAATACATTACCACACGAAGAACAGAAATGCAAATAGAGCCTTGGATAGTTTTGATGGCAATCACATCCACTCACAGGAGTAAAGCTTCCAGAGAAATTTATTAAGCATGATCCTGAACACCAATTTTTTTGATCGATCTATTTGTATTCTTTTTAGTGCCCACAGCTAAAAGCTGATTGTGCAATAGTAACTTTGATTTGGTTAGAAAGGCTTTTAAGTTATGCTCAGATCTACGATTTGTCCCTCTAACTGGAAAAGAATGGCGTTGGGAGCCATTCTTTTCCCTTCAAGGTCAGGCTGTATGGAATGTGGACTACTGCAGATCCTCGGGAATAAATAAGATGGGAAGGCATTTTTTGGAACTACTTCAGTTCAATATTAATGTTTCTGCCGGTGTACTTTGACTTTTGCTCCTTAGCAGATGACAACCTGAATTTTCTATTTGCTCCTCTTAGCAAAGAAAGAGCACAGAACCTAGAGGCCATTTCTAGGTTGTGTGAAGATAAATACAAAGACTGTGTAGAGGAGCTGCTCTAGGAAGGTCTTTCAGTGCTGACAATTTGACTGGTATTCAGCACTCTAATGCCATCCTCTCTTGAGGGACAAATGAGGCTTTGTACATCCTGAGCCCCCCACCTATGAGGACAGAAGAAATATCACTGCTCCTGCTCAAAAACCAGAAAAATTACCATTTTCATCTAAAAGCCAGACATGGAATTCATCAAACTCATGGCAGCAAGGACTGTGTTCACAGAAGAGAATAGGACCTTGACAATGCAACACACTCCTTGTCCTTTTAAATGTAAACAGGGTTACATTTGGAAGCAGAAGCTCCCAGCCCACACACAGATACCTGCTTATGATGCAGGCTGATAACTGTCAGCTGATAAATGTGAGTTTGTTTTTTTTTTAATTGAAGTTTAAACTTTTAGACTTTAAAGATACTATATAACTCTTAAGTCTTTCCCGTTTTTCTGAACCCCCCACCCCTTTCCAATATTGTTGCATATTCCTTTAGAACCAATGTAATATGGCCATTAAAACATGGGACTCCTAACAACTCATAAAGCCACTTAGGAACAGACTGTAGTATGTTAGGTATTGAAGGGTTCTTCCTCCCTACTACATCACTGAAGTTGCTAGTCATCATTGGTAGTCAGTTTAACCCAAAAAGCTATGAATAACACTTGTCATCAACTTCTTTGCAAGCACTACTTATTAGCATATTTGGGATAAAAGAGAAAGTATTAATCATTGATTTTCTACTTCTATGGGGTCCATGCTGCATATCTTAACTATAATGGTGTTTCTCATTTTCTGATAATTTTCTTTGTTAAATAAATGCATCAAAAGATGTTTTTCATAATTCCAAGCAACATGATGGTTGGAATAGAAGGTGACCTGAGAGTCTTGGTGTAATTTTAAGCTCTGATGCGCTTCGGCCAACTGAGGCCCTGCTCAGAAGGGTAGGTGCTGTGGCGTTGTGGAGCATCATTTGAAAGTTTAACTAAATTTCTCTTAAACTTACTTAGTTTTGCAGATTTTGGATAGTAGACTTCTTATCTTGTTTTTTTGTTTGTTTGTTTCAGCTCTTTAAAGATAGCAGATATTGGCTGAAACAAAAAAAATGAATTTTAAATATTTAACTTAAAGTTGGGGCTGAGGCAAGAAATTAAAAGTAAAAGCTTAATATTTGAAATTTGCAGGACTGGATAAGTTTAAGAGGAATTTGGACTTTCAAATGATTTTTATGAGTTTGTAGCATTTATACTTTTACAAGTACCAAGGCTTAAGTTGCACTAAGACTTTAGAAGGATACCTTGTGTCTTCATAGAAATAATCTCCTCTTTTAAAAATAGTGTTGTGGGTTTTTTGTTTGTATGTTTGCTGTTTTAGGGCTATGCTGTATACCTGCCTTGATCACCAAACTTTCCTTCTTCTAGATTTGATAAAGGAAAATTATAAGAAGCAGTGTTAATTCACATGTAATAAGTGGAAAGGCTTTGGACTCTAATAGTAATATGAAAGTAGGTGAACGAACCAGCTTTCCTGTTCCACATGTTTACCTGGTTGTAGGTGTCCCATTTAATCCTTGCTACTTAAGAGGAACCATACATGTTAGGAACAAACCCTTACCTCAGTCTTTAAAGGGCAGGAAGATAAGTAATCAATGTTTTAGAAAATTGGTAAAATGTCACCTACATTTCAAATATTTTTTAAATTAATGTTCTCAACTATGTGAATATTTCTCCTAGCTTCCCAAATGTATTCCTAGAAATTTTGTCTATAAACAAAGCATTTCAGGGCCAAGGAATAGTTTCTCACAATATAGCAAGACTTCACACTATATTAAATGCTGCAGATTCCACCATTCTTAAAGGACAGACACATAAATGATAAATAATGGTACATAAAATATTATAGTCTACCACCATAAAAATATCCTATCTAATAAAAGAGTAATATGCAAATTGACCATACCTTCATTACACCCACAAGCCATGCCCACAAGCCAATCAGAGTATGCAAATTAGCCCAGTCAAGTAGAATGAAGCCAAGCACTGCAGGAGGGAGCAAAGCTGCAAAGAAGTAAGCAAGTGGGGTGAGGGAGAAGGGAGGGAGCGAGGCAGAGGAGATGGAGTGAGCAAGGCAGCAGAGACGGGAGAGAGTGAGGTAGTGGAGAAGGGAGTGAGGCAGCAGAAAAAGGAGGGAGCTTTGCTCAGGCCCCAGTAAGCTTCATTCTTGCAGGAATCTTACTGCAACAGGTCTCTAGTTTTTTATAAAGTTCAGAGCTTGAAGTATTGATTGGAGTTTTATTTTGAAAATAATGCTACAACTTATGTGTTTTTTCTTTCTCATGTTTATATTAAAAGAAAAGCTAATAAACTATTCTAATAAAAGCAACATTTAATTCCTGTCATTATTATATATCATAGTTCAATATTAATTATAACCATCATTTACTGAGTATTCTGGTACATATTTCTTTTAAGTGATTCAACATGACAAAGCATGTAGTCATAAACTCAGTCTCTTAGGAAAATATGTCAAATAAGTATTATCTGTGGTTCCCAAGGATAGATTTAGTGTACAATTCCATAATTCAGAATCACTGAACAAAAACACCTCATTTTATTCTTTTGACAAAGATTAACTGTTCCAACTACAGCTATAGACATGGTCATAGTCTCAGATGAGTCAGCCATGCTCCTGTATGCAGGGGGCTCACAATTCTAGCCCAGGGAATAGATGACTAAAAACATCAACATACAAATAAATAAAATCATACAGAAAGTGAAGTGCTAACAGAAATCAAGCAAGAAGCTGTTGAGCCAGAGAGTAGCAGAAAAGAACCCACTTTCTTAGTTTGGGTAGGATGCCCAGGAGTTGCTTCTCTGAGGTGACATTTAAGTTAACACTGAAAGAAGTGTGGTGACCCTGGTAGTGGGAGGGAGTTCAGGGGGGCAGAGACAGACAATGGCCAGGTCATTAGGGCCTCTCAGCCCTGGCAAGAGGTTGCATTTTATTTGGAATTCATTTGGAAAGTCATTAAAGTGTTTCAGGGAAGAGAATGATGTGATCCTAAGTGTATGCACAGACAGACTATCATGCTTTGCTGTCCAGGTAAAGATCTGTTGCAGCTGCACAGGTGAAATACAATGGTGGGCTGGGGTAAAGAGCTGAAAATGGAAGGAGGACTAACCCTCTCAACTTGGTCCACATAGTAGAGTCATAGGCACATGAATGTAACTTACTCTGCTGACTTTAAACCCCTCCCTATTCACACACCCAACCCCATTAGAAATAGGACTGTCTCCTTTTAAGAGAGGAATGTGAGAGCTGCTTTTTAGGGTCACAAAAGGAAATGCCAATTTGAAGCAGTGGCCAGGCTCTCTAATGTCACCAACACTGCCGTGTGTATCTGATCGAGTGGGGTTGGGATCTAACTCCCAGCATTAATGAATCCCTACCAAGTGCCAGAGTCCATTCTGGGAGCTTCACATATATCCTGCTTCACTTGCTGTGGTAGAAAAGAAAGCCATACTTATGTTATTAAACAAGTAAATAGAATATGAGTTCTCATTCTTATTGTGGGAAGGCCATTGTTATCCTCTGAACTCTCCTTTAAAAGTGGACCCCTCGTGTACTTACTTCATCTAAGTGGCAGGCCTGTTTACTTCCGTTGTGCAGAAAAGAGATTGAGAAGTCTGATTTGTCTGCCTAAGTTTCCAACCTCTGCTCTGGTGAGAGTGGTACAGAAAAGAGGAAGTTCAGCTCTCGGGTCAAGGGGTTGAAGGCCTAACCACTATAAACAGCTGCACAGATTAGAGGGAGGTTGGTGAGCTCTGGTTAGCACTGGTCACTCCATAATACAGGAGACTGGGTTCCCAGTTACAACTCTAATGCCAGATATTTCCATTTACAGTTAAGCAACTGATGTTATGAAACATCAGAGGTGGTGAGTCAGGACAGAGTGCAACATCATGGCTCTGTTCCCAATTGGCCTTCCCCTAAGACAAGATTGACCCTGGTCTTAGTGGCTCAGCACTTTCACTCCATTACCATCACCATCATCACCATCCTGGTTAATTCCTTCTTAAGGGCCATTATTGCCCATTTCTGACCACTCAGCTTAACTAGGACCATCCCCGCACATCAGAAGAGTTACAATAATTTGAAAACCCAAAGGGAAGAAATCAGGATTTCTGATTTACCAGGGAAATCCTTGGTGCCTTTACATACTTTCCCACCTCCTCTCTAACAGCCTTCACATTCCATTCCCCAGTTTGCTGATGGCAAGACAGAGCCCCCTGCCTTAGCCAAACTATTCAGCCCACTGCTCCAGATTCAGGGGCCTACCTGCCTTATAGCCACACATCTAAAAGGGGTATAAGTAATCTATATTAATAAGAGAGAAATATGTAATTAACCATCACTCCACAACACTCACAGCCAATCAGGAAGGAATATGCAAATTAGTGGGACAAAGATGGTGGTGGCCACAGAGCCAGCTGGAGCAGATGGGAGGCTTGGGTTGCCCCCGGTAATGGAGGAAGCCAAGCTTCCTGCTGCCTGGGCCGGTCACAGAAGGAGGGGCCTGTGGGTTTTGGCCACGGAGCAGGCCTGAGCATGTGGGAGGCTTGGGTTGCCCAGACCAGCCACCGAGGGAAGGGCCTGCTGAGGTGCCAGGCTGGCCAGGCACCTCAGCAGGGACCGCCACCCTGAAGGGGTGTGACCAGCCTGAAAACAGCCCTCAGCCCCTCACCCAGGCCATCCCGTCTCTCATCCAGGACACCCTTCAGGACAAACCAGCCAGCCCCTACCCATGCACCAGGACTTTATCTATACTAATAAAAGGGTAATATGCTAATTAGACTGAGATACCTTCCAGGAGACCTTCCAGATGTTTTTCTGGACAAAGCCATGGTGATGGAGCTGAGGTAGAGGTCGTTAGGGCCCAAGAAGGGCAGGGCAGTTGTGGGTTATCAGGCTGGTGCGGGGGGGGGGGGGGGGGGCGGTTGGAGGTGATCAGGCTGGCAGGAGAGACAGTTGGGGGTGATCAGACTGGCAGGGGGGCAGTGGGGGTGAGTAGACTGGCAGGGGGGCAGTTGGGGGTAAGCAGGCAGACAGGCAGAGTGGTTAGAGGCAATCAGGCAGGCAGGTGGGTGAGCAGTTAGGAGACAGCAGTCCTGGATTGTGAGAGGGATATCCCAGATTAGAGAGGGTGCAGGACAGGCAGAGGGACAACCTCCCCCCACCACCTATGCACAAATTTCACGCACTGGGTCACCAGTATCAGTTATATTTATGAAAATATTTATATTTATAAGAGTTACAGCATGATGATCAAAATCCAGGTATGATTCCCAGATCTCTGGCTTTGCTGACTTGAAGGGTGGTAACATTGACTAAAACAGGGATTTCTGGAAAGAATCAGATTTACAAGAAAGATATCTATTTGGGATATTTAAAAATATGCAGTGGTGCCGAGACCGGTTTGGCTCAGTGGATAGAGCGTCGGACTGCGGACTGAAGGGTCCTGGGTTTGATTCTGGCAAGGGCATGTACCTTGGCTGCGGGCACATCCCCAGTAGGGGGCGTGCAAGAGGCAGCTGATGGATGTCTCTCTCTCATTGATGTTTCTGACTTTCTATCCCTCTCCTTTCCGCTCTGTAAAAAATCAACAAAATATATTTTTAAAAATAAATAAATAAAAATAAAAATATGCAGTGATTTTTCAAAATAGTCAGGTGGGAGCTCGAGATGTCAAGTTCAGAAAAGAGTGTGAGGTTGAGATTTGGGAATGATTGGCCCATTTGTGGTAACTGAGTCACAAGTGTGATGTGATTGGGAAGAAGAAGGGGCTGAGATGGAACCTGAGGAGTATGACCATTTGAGAAGCAAGCTTCCAAAGAAACTGAGTAGGAGCTCTCAGGGTAATAGAAAGAATTGTATTACAACCCAAAGGGAGAGAACATTTCAAGAAGGAGGAATGTGTTCAACAGTGTTCAAGGCAACGGAGATTAAGAAACACAATGTTTGAAATGAGGTTATGAATTTCTCAACTAAACAGAACCTATTCAGGTCTCTTTGGCATATTATTGACCAAGGTCATGTGAGCAGATTACATTTCCTTTCAACAATTTGTACTTGGAGTTATATCATTTCTCTCTTATCAACACAGTATTGACAATTACCTACTAAGCAGGAATTGGTGTAATTGAGGTCTTTTCATCACATCTTACTTTGTTGATTTTATCAGAAGCCAAAAAAGTCGCTGTCTTCTTGTTACAAACAAAATCTAGTAGCAACTATATTCTTTTTTTACTTAAAATTTTTCCACCACCATTTATATCCTCTTACACTTCCACCAACCACTCCCTGCCCCCTACAATCACCACCCTGTTGTCTGTGTCAAAGAGTAGTTACTATATTCCCTTTTGACTTTACCACTTGACTATGGCATTTCTCAGCACAGCAGGGGTTCTTTTGAGTTCAGTATGTTTATTCATGTGTCAGGTGATGGCTCAATTCTCCTACTCTTTTTATTGGAATACTAGCAAAATTTATTTTGAACAATATGTTATGACAGTGTTTGGTCTCACTCAGCTGGGCATAGTCTTTATATATTTAGTCCACTTCTTTTCTAGTTTCTATCATTATCAAAGTATTTCTACTTGGAGCCAATGGGAACCTAAGCAGAAATGCAAATATAGGCAGTGAAATCAAGTGCCAGCATTTGAATAAAGGGCAATTCAGAAAATGCTTGTGTTAACACTTCTACGTCATTGAACTGAAAACATAAAATGTCATAATCCTCCTGTAGAGCTCGCCCTGGAGATTGCACCTTGATGACCCATGTTTCAGAAACACTGCCAGGAAGACTGAGCCCACTCAGTCTTTCATGCCCAGATTTTATTTTTGATTTCAGAGTCTTTGAGAGAAGAAGGCTTCACTGGTAGCCTTCAAGGAGTAACAATAGTCGGTGATAGTTACTGCTCTGTGAGGACTTCCACAGACCTGGTTTTAGAATCATTTTCACTCCTTTCGTATGTTCCCATTTTTCTTACCATATAAATGGAAATTTCTTTGATAATTAACCATGGGGTATTAGCTTTTGCTTCATCTACATTGCCCAGAACAATGACAGATTCCAGCTGACAGTTGGTTAAGTCTTCTTTTATTTAATACATACTTAAGCAGTTAATATGGTTTGGGGGAAAGGGGGGAAACTTGCATAACAATTGTTATCACCATGGAGATAGGCATCAAATAAATTAAGGAGGCCTGGCTTTCTTCTTGTGGAAGAGTAGGCACAGCAAAGCCTGGAAGTATATCAAATACTAATTCTTACTACCCATAAGAAAGAACATCCTCTAAAGCCCTCTTATTTCTATGGACTTTCATGAGAAGTCCTGGTCTGGGGACAAGGAATTCATTAAAGCTCTTTACTGATATTTTCTTTTCTGTCTGAGCAACTGATAGGATTGAGCTTATCCATGTGGTCCTGTGACTTGCTGTGTGGCCAATCAAATGTGAGCAGAAGTGGCATATATCGTTTCTAGGGAAACATTTAAAAGCTGGTATCAGATCCACCACATTCTCCTCTCTCTGCCCCCATGCCAGCAATAATATTCATATGATGGCTCCATTAATCTGTGTTCATGAGTGAAAGTGATAGGTAGTAAAGCCCCCCATGACCATAGTTAGACAGGTGCCCAAGAGATAAGTAAACCTTTGCTGTTTGAGGGTATTGAGATTTGGGGCATGATGTTGATCTTCTTGATTTCTACAGGGATCAAGCATCTGAAGTGCTCATTGTACAGTGACAAAAGGGTCTAAGCTAGCCAAAACATTTAGAAAGTGCGTTCAGCTACCACTAACCTAGGTTATTTTAGGGATACAGTGTCTTAACATCCTCAAAAACATTTTTGTATAGATTATGTCATTTATTCTTCCTTGTGTTCTGGGGGCTAGTCAGAACTATAACTATTTTGTCCAGACCAAGTCTTCCTGGTTAGATAGAGTCAGATGCTCTCATTGACCCATTCTAATTTGAATATACAGGAAACTGTATCTTCATAATTGTATACTTTCTTTCCAATATCCATGTTCCATGGTTTCATAGTAAGCATTTTATAAATGCTCATTAGAAGAAACTGAGAAGTGTGTTAAGTGACAATTCCAAAGTTACAAGCTGGTAAATAGTGATCAAGATTCAAATCTAAGACTTGGGTGTCATTTACTGAGTGCGGAGGAAGAGAAAGCAGCTCTGACAGCCAGGTGCTGACCATGGTGTTGCTATGAGCTCTTCTGGACTATCACCACAGTGTCCTGCAGAATAAAAACAATTTCATAGAACACCAACATCACACAAGGCCATTCCACGACCTTGATCCAGGCAAAAGCAAGACCACTCCATAATCTTCTCTGAACATAGACAGAACCTGAACATTATCTTAACCACAAAATAGATCCAAAATTGCTATGACTGCTGCTTCTTTATTAGTGATGGCTTTTGCCTGCGATGGGTCTTCAATCCCCCTAAATAAGATTTATTAAGGCACCCAGTCACAGAATTACCCCACGTGCTAATAGCACCAGAACCGGTGCAGGTTTTGTTTTCTTGAACTATTCTCAAAATCACAAAACACAGACCCCATAATAAATTTTAAACATTTTATACTGTGATACTCTATGGTCCCCATGAATGTATTCCTCCTCGCTACAAGCTACCAGATATAAGAAACCCAGCTCGGTCATCAGGTGTGTTCCCGGTGGGCTCCAGAACTGCGTGCATGCACTTGTGGAGGGTTTCCTTACAACAATCCTGCAAGACGGTTACCCCCACTCGACAGGTAGAGAAATGGAGGTTCCCAGAGATGAAATAATTTGCCAAAGTCCACACCCCCAGGAAGAGCCAACACATTTCAGATGAAGGCTAACCTGCCTGGAGAGCTCTCTCTCCTGCACCCGGACCCTCCCCTATTCCCCTGCCCTGCATTTCTTCTTGAAAGGTTCAGAGTGGGCCAGGGTTGCGCACCTAAGACAAGAGGCCATAATGTATCTACAGAGATTTTTATTTCAGGCACCTGGGTGCCAGTGGGCTGAGTCCGACAAAAAGGAGTCAGTGGAGAGTGCAGGGAGGGAAAGGTTTTTTTTTTATTAACTTTTGCTGGCTGCAAGCCGTTCTGCCGAGGTAAGAGTCGGGTCTGTCCTTGGCTCCTCCTGGTGCCAGGTGTCCAGTGGTCATCTAGGCTATGCAGTGTTCAAGGCTGCACGCTTTCTGCAAGATATCTCCTCTGCACAATTAGCTTCCTCTGCCCCGTTTTATTCTCTTTAACCCTTTCACTTCTTAAGGCCCTTGCCCGGCAACTGAACGCTACGGGGAGGTGGTGTCATTTTTGCAACAGATGCCCCCTGTGCTTCTGTGAAAAACGACACCAAACCCAGTCTTGCTTGGCGATCGCAGATCCCGGGAGTGTGCCCTCGGCGCCCCCGAGCTCCCAGCCAAGTGGGCACAGCTCCAGGCCTCCGGGCTAGCGCGCCAGCGAGGTCGAGGCGGACCAATCAAGGGACCCCACCGCCTAGTGCCGGGCGCGACCCAGAGGGCTCGCCGGCTCACCCCGCACTCTGGGGCCCCGCCTCCCCTGCGGGCGGGGCTGAGCCACGCCTCCCGCTGGGCCCAACCCGCCGGCAGCCGGCTCCCCGGCAGGGTGCGCTCGGCGCCTCCGGGGTGCGGGGAGACTGCCAGGGGCCGCCGCCGCGGTCACCCAGGATGCGGAAGTGCGCTTTCCGCGCTTTGCTTTCACGCGCGGGGTGCAGTCCCCCCGCTGGTGCGCCGGGGGGAATCCAGGCGGAGCTCGCCCTTCGGATCCCGGGGGCCCCGCGTCCCGGCGCCGCTCCTCGGGAGGCGCGGCCGAGCGCAAAGCATCCCCGAGGGGACACCGTTCCGACCCGCAGGCCCTTAACCTGGCCAGAAGACTAGCTGCGGGGTGAGTAAAAAAAGCAAGAAGGAAGGAAAAAAGAAAAGTCCCTTTACGTTTGGGAGCGGTTTTCTAAAGGTGTCCCTTCCAGCCCGCTGTCAGCGAGCAGCCGAATGGCAGTGACAGAGTGGCGCAACCTCACTGTTTTCCTTGTGAAAAGCCCGGCAGTGTGCCAGGTGGTGACACAGGGTGATCACTGAGTCACCAAAATGGTGACAACTCCCTGTGTTAAAGAATGGTCTTAAAGCCCGTGTGAGCCCTGCAGGGTTCTGCTCCGTAAAGGAAGAAGTATGACAGTCGCAGGTCTACCAGGCACCCTGTTCCAGAATAGAAGTTACTCTTTGAAAGTGCTTCTTGCTTTCTGTCCCGTTCCCTAGTTTGCTTGTTTGTGCAACAAAAATTCCTCCAACTTTCCCATCGCTGACTGAAAATCTAGCCTCTCAGAGGAAAAAATGCAACTCATTCATTGTCTCTCTCTTTCTTCTTTGGGATAGAACTCAGCTCCCTACCTAAGCAATATGAAGATTTTCCTTGTGGAGCCTGCCATTTGCCTCAGCGCCTTTGCCCTGACTTTGACCAGCCCACTGACAACACAGTACGTGTACAGGAGAATATGGGAAGAAACAGGCAACTACAGCATTGCATTTCAGAGCAATATGTCTGAGTGTGAAAAAAACAAAAGCAGCCCGATTTTTGCATTCCAAGAGGTAAGAAATTTAAATGCCCATAAAACATAAGAGGAAACGCGTAATGGGGTTTTAAATAAAAGAGTACATGGCACTCAGCAGGCGTTAATCTCTCAGGAGTCCGAGTGAAACTCCTAAACCCCAAACCAAGTGCCTGTCTTCAGTTCTTATCCAGTTTGAGGTTCCCTGACACCTCGCATCAGCCTCCCACACTTGAAATCCCCTTCTTCTGTGACACTGACTCTTTGTCTTCCTCTCAGAAAATTTCAGAGCAGTCTTGCCTCCTCTCCTTCCTCCATCTTCCTGTCAGCCCACCAAAAGCCTGAGAGTTGGACCAAGGCCAGCATAGCTCAAATGAGGATTCGGTAGATAGACAGGGTGGGGGTGAAACATGGTGTTTCTGCCTTTCCCTTGCTCACTTCCTCCCACCCCCCTCTTCCATGGCACATACATGACCCATCACTGAAGACTGTGGGGCCAGCTTCTGTCATGGGGTGGGAAGTGGGCCAGCACTGGCCATTCATTACTTGGGGACCCCAAGTCAGCTTTGACTTCCATGTGTGGGGACACCTGGAGGGAAGAGTGCTCATTTTTGCTCTAGATACTGAAAATATTTAGCCAGATATTACAGAGCCTTTCCTTCTTCCTCTCCTCCCCCAATGTTTTATTCATTCAAAGCAAGAGGTCCTTCACCATTCTCCTGTGCCCTCAGGCAGTTTTTAACAAAGTCTACTAATGTCCAAATGCAAAGGAGATAGTATCCAGATTTGGCACCCCCCCCCCCCCATGCCTCAAAAACAAACATTTATAAACTTGGAACTCTTCCTGTTAGGAATATTTTGTGATGGCAAAGGGATGGTGCTGCCTCCCCAGTCAAAGGACAAGAAAAGTTTATGGGAATTCAAGTCACCTGCCTGCTTGCTGCCTCTAAGATTATCTTCTTAGAAAGAGATCATTCCAGTGTGACAGGAGAGGAGTTTGAGTACTGGAAGAAGTGGCAAAGCTCCCTGAAAGAAGGCTCTAGCACTCCCCAAGGTGCACATACATATACATGCTTTGGAATGAAAAATAGTATGAATTTCAAGGTACAGCTATAAGAGTAAACTGAGCTGTTTCACTTATATTTAAAAATCTGTATGGATGAGTTTTATTTTTCAACCTTTGTGGGATTGAGAGATATAAAATATATACTCTTATAAATAAATATTGATCTAACTTATTTTTCAAATCTTCAAGTTTTCTGAGTCCTGGGACAATGAGGTACACCTATACACTGCTCTCTGGCATTGAGAGTAATCTCCAGCAGAGCTCTTAACAAAATGGGGAGGCTGTGGGAAGGACACTCTTGGCTAAGGGTAAAGAGGTAGGAAATTCTTGTTGTGTTGGTTGACTTTTGTGGAGTAATGAATCCATTTTTAATCCCCTTACCACTTCCTTCTTCCCTTGTTAAATGATTCATTTTGAAGTGTTCAATTGGCCGCTGGGGTCTGTTCTCTTTTTTGGGAAGGAGGTTTTGGGAGGGGACATCTGTTCTCTTCAGATAACTTTCAAGATAGTGACTTTGCTATTGGAAGTGACAATTTGGGCTTACCAACAGATCACAAAGTTGTTCTTGCTCAAAAATTTGTACTTAAACTCTTTTTAAGAAAAATGTTTTATTTATTTTAGAACGAGAGGGAGATAGAAAATAATCAATATGAGAGCAAGTGAAACATCAATTGGCTGTCTCCACATACCCCCCATCAGATATTGAGTCTGCAACCGGGGCATGTGCCCTGACCAGCAATTGAACGTGCAACCCACTGTGGTGAAGAAGTTACAGCTCTGTCCTTCCTAGAGTGTAGGTTAGAGTAGAGGAGGCACACAATGAGTAGATCAGTTAAAATGTGTTCTATCTGGGAGTGGTAAGTTTCTAAAGAAAAATGGTTTGCGGAATAAGGGGATAGAGCACTTGATGGGGTTAGTGGAATTGCTTTGGATTAAGTGATCCATCATAGTAGGCCCTCTAAAGAGGTGACATTTAAATTGAGGAAGTGAGCTGTGTGACAGTCAACTGGAGGGAACAGCAAAGAGTGTTTGAGGAGTGAGGAAGTGGAGATGAAATCAGAGGAGTCATAGTTGCAGGCCACCCACACCACTGCAAGGAGTTGGATTTACTCCAATGTAAGGACAGCCATTAGGGGATTTTGAGCCAAGGAGTGACAGGAGCTGATGTGTGCTTGTAAAAATCATTGTAATTGTTGTGAAGATCATTCAGTCTGGCTGGATATGAATCAGATTCATCTGACACCAGCGTTCAGTCTTAATCATTATGCCAAATAGTACACCTGGGGAATGGTAATTGTTGTGAGAGAAGGTTCAGAGGAAGGAGAGGTTACATCTGTTTGGAACTTTCAGGGAAATCCAAGCTGGACGGCCTGGAACTTACAGAGTATTTGGGGAGTAGAGACAATGATGAAAAGTGCAGTTGGACTGCATCTTGGCCGCCTTAGTGTCAGACTAAGGAGTGTCAGCTTTCTCCAGCAGGCACGGGGGAGATCCTGAAGCTTCCAGGCAGGTGAAAGACATGCTGATAGTGTGTCTATGATCTGCAATGTGAGAAGACTAGCACTACTTACTGAATTGAATAAAGAGACCAGTTAGACGACAGAGTGGTCCAGGCGGACATTAATGAGAGTTGCTGCTCCATTGGCAACTATGACTATAAAGAAGGATAAAGACTTGAGAAACACGGGGTGGGCAGAATACATTGTGTCAGTGGGGCACAGGTAAAGGAAAGGCTAGAATTAAATGACTAATTTTTGAGTCTGAATGACAAGAACATTTCCTGTACACCTGGAATTGTTTGCATTACATGAATGTGTAAAAATAGAAATAGGCTCACTATTTTTAAAAAATAAATCAGTATTTGAAAATTTTGTGGTTTATTGGATGTTTAGGGTGCTTTCTGAATATGACACAAATAAGTGTTTTTAATGTTTTGTAATTCTCATTATAAAAATTAAACATACTCTTTATATAAAATTTGAAAAATACAGAGAAGTGGCAAGCAGAAAATGCTTTTATTTTTTTTAAAGGCTTAGCAGTCTTTTTAAAAAAATATATTTTATCGATTTTTTACAGAGAGGGAGAGATATAGAAAGTCAGAAACATCGATCAGCTGCCTCCTGCACAACCCCTACTGGGGATGTGCCCGCAACTAAGGTACATGCCCTTGACCAGAATCGAACCCGAGACCCTTCAGTCCACAGGCCAATGCTCTAGCCACTGAGCCAAACCGGTTTCGGCAGAAAATGCTTTTAAATCACCCCAAATTCTTTCCTCTGTCAAATAACTAGTGTAATAGTTGTGACGGCTGCTGGTATGTGTGTGTACATAGTCATTTTGGGTCTTGGGAGAGCTGAGTTCATATCATTCCTCAGTTTACCGCATGCTTCCATTTTTAGTTAGTGCAAAGCTCCTTTTGGGGTTTTATCTTAATTTTTAGTAAAGAAGGAATGTTTCTCACTAACCTATTTGTGGAGACACATGTAAAATGGACATTGAAGTTTTTCCTAAATAAGGCCTATGAAATATCATATTTACACATGATATTCATTCTCCCTTTAGAGCAGAGAGAAAAACATATCACGGAAAAGTATATTGCTCTGGTGTTAGAACAGAAATCTGATCTCTCAGTGCTAACTGTTCATACCAGAAGGAAAACTCATTACATGGCCAGTCTCCAAGGCCTTGCTATCTATGGATCCCCTATGTAAGACAAAGACACATTAATACTCACATTTTTATTTTAAAAAATAAAATTGAAATTTGAATGTTATGGCTGAGCAATGATGATATCACCTTCCGACGTGTGCTTTGTGAACTGATGAAGATTTTAGCTGTGTAAGGCAACACACCAGATTCCCCATACCTGACCTTATGGCAATGTGTAGAATACACCGTGCTATTTTTATATGCATTATACAAATCTCTGTAAGCACACTGACTTCTTTTTTATTTCTTTGCAGGAAGTTCAGAAAAAAGTGTCTCTTTTTAATCTGCAGATGGACATAAGTGGGTTAATTCCTGGTCTAGTGTCCACGTTCATACTTCTGTCCCACAGTGATCATCACGGACGAAAATTCCCTTTGATTTTGACTTCTGCCGGTGCTCTTGTGACCAGCGCCTGGCTCTGTCTGCTTTCCTATTTCACCTTTCCATTCCAGCTTTTGATTGCCTCTACCTTCATTGGGGCCCTTTTCGGCAATTCTACCACATTTTTGGGTGCCTGTTTTGCCTACATAGTTGATCAATGTAAAGAAGAAAAACAAAGAACAATTCGAATAGCTATCATTGACTTCATAATCGGAGTTGTTACTGGGTTAACAGGGCTGTCTTCGGGCTATTTTATTAGAGAACTAGGTTTTGTGTGGTCCTTCTTCATTATTACTATGGCTCTTACTGTTAACTTGATTTATATTTTATTTTTTCTTGGTGATTCAATGGGGGAGTCTTTATCTCAGAATGTTTCCATATCATGTAGTGAAGGCTTTAAAAACCTATTTTACCGAACTTACATGCTTTTTAAAAATGCTTCCAGTGGACGGCGATCTTTACTCTGTTTGTTACTTTTTGCAATGATTACTTATTTTTTTGTGATCGTTGGTATTTCCCCCATTTTTATCCTCTATGAATTGGATTCACCACTCTGCTGGAATGAAGTTCTTATAGGTTATGGGTCAGCTTTGGGTAGTTTGTCTTTTTTGAGTAGTTTCCTAGGAATATGGCTTTTTTCTTACTGCATGGAAGATATCTACATGGCCTTCATTGGAATTGTTACCACCATGGTTGGAATGGCTATGACTGCTTTTGCCAGAACAACACTGAGGATGCTTTTAGGTGAGTTAAAACATGTAGCCTTAGAACTAATTGTGTATTTGGGGTTTATGTCAAATGAATTTAGTCAATTGGGTGAGAAACTTTAATATAAAATTCTCTGTTTAATGCCTTCTACTTCAATTAATGGTAATTTGTTAAAAGCCAGTTTTCCAGAAGCTGAGCACTAATTCACTTTGAAAAGGTAATTCACATAATAACCAGTTTTCCAAATTCGTATATTTTCAAAAACTTGTTCTGAGGAACATTCTTCTTATGAATCAATTCTTCAATATAGCTTTCACCAAATTTAGTATTTATTAAAATGCTGCTTACAAAGCTACTTTACTTTTTAAAAAATCTCAAGACTGTTATGTAAAGTATACAGATTTAAAAGTAAAATTCATACTCACTGAATACACTCAAGAAAAACAATTCTCTATGACAAGGGTTTGCCTATTGATCTTTTGACAAGTTGGTCATTTCATAAATTAGCTTTTGATGAACCACTTTTGGCAAATTGGACTGTTTTCTAATTACGTGTCTCATAAGTGGTTTTTATAGGGCTTGAGTGAGATACTGCATCCACCTGACTGAAAGACCTGCAAGTCGGGACCTCGGAAAGATACAATCTACCTTCCTCTGCAAAAGGCAATGCCATCCTTTTGATACCTTGCAGGAAGCAGGGTGACCAAACAGATTAGGGCTTAATTTCCATCTCCAGCAATAGGTGATCTTGGGCAGGTTAATTAAATACTCTGAGCCTTCATTTTTTTCACCTGTAAAATGTGCATAATACTACCTGATTCAAAGGATTATTATTATTTTTTAAATGTATTTTATTGATTTTTCACAGAGAGGAAGAGAGAGGGATAGAAAGTCAGAAACATCAATGAGAAAGAAACATCGATCAGCTGCCTCTTGCACACCCCCTACTGGGGAGGTGCCCGCAGCCAAGCTACATGCCCTTGACCGGTATCAAACTTAGGCCCTTTTAGTCCGCAGGCTGACACTCTATCCACTGAGCCAAACCGGTTTCAGCTGATTCAAAGGATTATAATGAATATTAGAAGAGATTACAGTAAAGTATTCAGTGCAATGCCTGGTATTCAATAAATCCTACTTCTCCCTTAGAGTTGACAAGGCCAAGTTAGTTTATCTATGTAAAAACATGTTGAAAACTTTAAAGTGATCTGCAAATGTAACATATTACTATTTTATCATATTTCTAAAAACACTACTGACTATTAAGGGTCATAATTTATGGCCAGATACAATTTGTGTCCATGAAGTTTTTCAGTCACAATGATGGAAAAGCAAGAAAATAAAGACTATATACATACATTTATATTATATATATACATATATATAATGCTAACACTAAAAATGCCAAGTCTAAAAAACAAAAAGTGGAGTGAAAAAACAAGATGGTGGCATAGGTAAACACCTTAACTGCCACCTTGCACAACAGTTTCAAAACCACAACTAAAAGACAAAACAGACATCATCCAGAACCACAGGAAGGCTGGCTGAGTGGAAATTCTACAACTAGAAGGAAAGAGAAAAGCTCACTGAGACTCAGAGAAGCTGCAGGAGGCAGAGTTACTGAGACGAGTGCACAGAGAGAACTGGCAACTGAGTGCACAGCTGGCTTTCTCAAGTGGGAAGGAGACAAAAGCTCCCAACTGCACTGAATTCCAGTTCTGGGTGTGACTCTGGGGACCCAGACTCATATGGGGTGAAACTGGACAATCAGGAAAGAGAAAAGCACACTGAGACTCAGAGGAACTGCAGAAGGCAGAGGTACTGAGGTGTGCACGTGTGGAGAGGGCAGGCAACTGAGTATGCAGCTGGCTTTCTCAAGCAGGAGGGAAACAAAAGCTCCCAACTGCAATGAATTCCATTTCTGGTTGAGACTCTGGGGATCCAGACTCATTCAGAGAGAAACTGGACTGTCTGACAGTGAGCAGAACTCGAGGGCAGCTTTCTCTCAGAGGTGCTTGCAGAGATTACCACAGGACACTGAGACATAGGGGCCTATTAGGGCAGGGCTGACAGAAAACCAATGCTGTATGCTCTGCCCTGAGACTCCGCTCCATCCAAATTGAGCACAGAGGCTTTTGCAATTTTGCAAGTCTTGTCTCATAAGGGTGTCTCCAGCACAGAAGTTCTCCCAGCATAGACACAGCTGATCCTCACAGCCAGCTGGCCTGGAGGTCAACCCCTCCCAGTGACACCAACAACAATCAAAGCTTAACTACAGTAAGACTATGCATACAGCCCACAAAGAGGTGCACCAAGAGTGTCCACCTCAGGTAACTGGGGAGGCTGAGCCACTTGGCCCTATAGGACACCTAACACACAGAGCCACTCTATCAACTCAGGGAAGCAGCCAAAATGTGGAGATCACAAAGGAACAGATCACAAATGAAAGAAATGGAAGAAAGCAAATAACTGGATATAGAGTTCAAAACCATGGTTATAGGTTTTTCGAGAATTTTCTAAAAAAGACTGATAAATTTAGCAAGACCCTCAAGGATATGAAAAAGGACCAACTAGAAATTAAGCATATACTGATTGAAATAAAAATTATTATACAGAGATCTAACAGCAGACTCGAGGATCGCAAGAATCGAGTCAAAAATCTGAAATACAAAGAAGCAAAAAACAACCAGGAAAGAAAAAAGAAAAAATCCAAAAATATGAAGATAGTGTAAGGAGCCTCTGGGACAACTTCAAGTGTACCAACATCAGAATTATGGGAGTGCCAGAATAAGAGAAAGAGCAAGATACTAAAAACCTATTTGAAGAAATAATGACCAAAAACTTCCCCCACCTGGTGAAATAAATAGACTTACAAGTCCAGGAATCACAAAGAACCCCAAACAAAAGGAACCTAAAGAGGACCACCAAGAAACATCACAATTAAAATGCCAAGAGCAAAAGACAAAGAGAGAATATTAAAAGCAGCAAGAGAAAAAGAGTAAGTTACCTACAAGGGAGTACCCATACGACTGTCAGCTGATTTCTCAACAGAAACTATGCAAGCCAGAAGGGAGTGGCAAGAAATATTCAAAGTGATGAATAGCAAGAACCTACAACCAAGATTACCCAGCAAAGCTGTCATTCAGAATTGAAGGTCAGATAAAGAGCCTCACAGATAAGAAAAGGCTGAAGGAGTTCATCACCACCAAACCAGTATTATATGAAAAACTGAAGGGTATTCTTTAAGAAGAGGAAGAAGAAAAAGGTAAAGATAAAAGTTATGAACAGCAAATACATACCTATCAATAAGTGAATCTAAAAATCAAGTGAATTAAAAATCTGATGAACAGAATAAACTGGTGAATATAATAGAATCAGGGGCATAGAAAGGAAGTGGACTGACAATTCTTTAGGAGAAAGGGGTATGGGGGTGCAGGAAGAGACTGGACAAAAATAGTACATCTATGGATGAGGACAGAGGGGGTGGGGCTTAAGGGCAGAGAGTAGCGTGGGAACCGGGTGGAGGAGAGCTGTGGGGGAAGAGGAACAATTGTAATAACCCGATTTATTAAATTTTTAAAAAAGGAAAAAAAGCAAACAGAAAAAAACAGTCTCAACTTGCTACACAAGAGATTACTACAATAATTAGGAAAATAGCAGATCAATCCCCATTGGTATATCTGAACATAAGACTTCCATGAACTCTTGTTCTTAGCACTGGAATTAAGAATTTGAGAGTAAACTCACCTTAAACTGACCTGTCTATAGTCTATCTTAATTCACGAAGTAGAATTCTATAATCCATTCAATCTTTAGATGCAATGACTTAGGATGCTAATAAAAATAAAATACTTAGAAAATGTTTTACATAAAACTGACCATTAGTTTTTTGACTTCTAACCTTTTCTCTCACAGTCAGGTTGCTCTTTCTCTTCACTATTGTGCCACTTTCTGTTTTACGGTCCATGATGTCAAAAGTGGTTCATTCTACTGAACAAGGTGAGTTTAATTTAGCATATGATGAATCAAAACCTATCCCAGCTCAAATCTATGCACAATCAGTGTTTGCTTCTTTAGAGTATTCTATAGCCCTTTTCTGCAGATTCTGTGTGTGTGTGTGTGTGTGTGTGTGTGTGTGTGTGTGTGTGTGTGTGGCTAATCCTTATGTGAGGATATTATTTCCCCCATTGATTTGGGTTTTTTTTTTAGAAAGAGTGGAAGTGAAGGGGAAAGACAGAGAGGGAGAA
Source organism: Antrozous pallidus (assembly GCA_027563665.1). Lineage (NCBI taxonomy): Eukaryota > Metazoa > Chordata > Mammalia > Chiroptera > Vespertilionidae > Antrozous > Antrozous pallidus. The sequence goes on from CM050513.1 coordinate 17,094,559, forward strand.
ACATCCATGTGAGAGAGATACATTGATTGGCTGCCTCCAGCATGCGCCCCAACTAGGGCTGGGGATCAAGTCTGCAACTGAGGTATGTGCCCTTTACCAGAATCAGACCCAGGACCCTTCAATTCAGAGGTCAATGCTCTATCTATTGAGCAAACCGACCAGGATTGCCCAGGCTCCTTCTGAATGAAGCGGTAAGTTCTGTGTCAGCAATAGACTTCTATTCAGACAAGAGAGCCTCTGCCCAGGGCCTCATACTTTAGAAGTTTTGCTTTTGCCAGAACCCACCCCAAGAGAAGAAGACCAGATGAATATGCCCTCTGAGCTGACATCTCTCCCCTCTACACTCTGGGTACCTAGGTCCCCATAATCATAGCCAGACAGCTCTGGCTCATATCCAGTGATTCCTACATAATCCTCTTCCCAAGACCCTCTCCCCTGAAGGACTGTGACCTCAGTTGAACTTACCTCTAGACCAAAGGGGTAGCCAAGCAGTGACTCTTTATATGAGACCTGGCCTGACCTTGGAATTGCAGAGCAGGGTATGTACAGTCATGTGTAAAAGTCCCTTGCTGAGCAGGGCGGAGCAAGAGATAGAACACATGGTGGGCTGAAGCCTGCAGTTGAGGACAGAGAGCTGAAGGCCAGCTCTCCCAGAGCTGTCAGATTCCTACATGGAATCCTAAAATGTCTGAGAATTTGGAATTTATGTCTGACCTTCCAAATTATTGCAAAGATATATTTTTTAGAGTAGGAAGGCAGAACATATCTTAGTTAACAGTTTGTTAATCAGAATTATAACTTTTAAATATTTCAAATATAATATGTATTTAAAGGCCTCTAATTGTATTCTTAGGCTGGGCCAAAATCAGAATCCTAGCAAAAAACAGGACTCCACTCAGATGGTTCATTAAAGAGATGTTAATTGACTGAATTACGCAGCAGTTCCCAGTGTTAACTAAATGAAATACAATTGAGAGAAGTGTGTATGTGGAGGCACCCATACAAGTTGGCCTAAATAAAGAGGGAGCAGAGAAGAAACACCACATCCTTTTTCTCCTCCTTCATCCCATTAACCAAGTGCAATAGGAAGTTGGGCCATCAAAGATTCCAAGTCATAGAATTTGTGGAGTGAGCCTCCCAAGTACAAGCAAAGCAAGAAGAACAAACAGTTGAAGGGAGGACAGGTAATAACTAGTACAAAAGGAAAACAAAGATTAAATTTCTAGTTATAACTAGTTACTAGTAAAATGTTAGTCATATGGAGTGGCCCCCTTCCCCCTTTGTATCATCTGGTTATCATTGAACTTTGGAACTTTTGTTTCATGTCTTAGCCTGATGAATATGTTCATTAATAGTTTATTAATAATTCATAGTCATGCTACTATTTTATGGCAATTTAGTTAACACTGGGAACTGCTGTGTAATTCAGTCAATTAAAAAAATATATTTTTTGATTCTATTCCACTCACAAGATGTAGCTGTATAGTGTATTCATTCAGCTGTTTATAGAATATGTGATGATAAGTGGAAAACTTAATAACATAAACATTTTAAAGTATAGTATGTAAAACTCTATTTGCTTCCTTGAATTATGCAGTGGTTCTGACACCAAAAGCACAACAATAAAAGAAAAATAGATAAATTAGACTCTATTCAAATTAAAACCTTTTATCCACCATCAAGAAAGTGAAAAGACAGCCCACAGAATGGGGGTGTATATTTGTAAATCATATGTCTGATGAGGCATTTATATCCAGAATATAAAAGAATTCATAAAACTTAACAGCAAAAAAGACAACCAATTGAAAAAATGTGCAAAGTATTTGAATAGACATGTCTTCAAAGAAGATATATAAATGGTCAATAAACACATTAAAAAATGTTCAACTTTATTAGGCATCTGGGAAATGCAAATCAAAACCATTAGATGGCTAAAATTGGAATTCTCATACACAGCTGGTGGGAATGTAAAATGAAACAACCATTTTGCAAAACAGCCTGGTAGCTCCTCAGAAAGTTACAGTTAGTTACCTTATGACTCAGCAATTCCATTCCAAGGTATGTACACAAGAGAAATAAAAACATGTCCATGTAAAAGGTTCACAGCAGTATTATTTATAACTAGAGGCCTGATGCATGAAATTCATGCAAGGGACTCGACCAGAAGGTATAGGGTCCAATTAGCATATTATACTTTTATTATTATAGTTAGACAAAAAGTAAAAACAATGCAAATGTCCATGAACTGATGAATAAATAAACAAAATGTGGTATATCAGTACAATGGAATATTATTTGGGAACTAAAGGTCCGGTGCACAAAATTCATACACGGGGGCAGGGGGGTCCCCTCAGCCCAGCTTGTACCCTCTCCAATCTGGGATCCTTTGGGGTATGTCCAACTGTCAGTTTAGGCCCTAAACCCACAGTTGGACATCCCTCTCACAATCCTGGACTGCTGGCTCCTAATTGCTCACCTGCCTGGCTGCCTGATTGCCCCCCCTGTCAGCCTGGTTGCCTCAAATTACTCCTTCTCTGCCAGCCTGGTCACTCCTGCCACTCTGCTGGCCTGGTTGCCCCTCATGGCCCCCACCAGCTGATCACCCCACATAACCTGCTTGTATAGTCGTTTGGTCATCCCTCAGTAACCCTCTGCAGACCTGGCCACCCCATGCAGCCTTCCTGTTCAGTCATTTGGTTGACCCTCACTAACCCCCCTGCCGGCCTGGTTGTAGGCAGCCATCTTGTAATGGTGTGACAGTCAATTTGCATATTACCTCTTTATTATATAGGATAAAAAGAAATGAAGTACTGACACATGCTACAACATGGATGAGTTTTGCAATCATTATGCTAAATGAAAGAAGCTAGTCACAAAAGGCCACATATTATCATATAAATATGATTGCATTTATATGAAACTAGAGGCCTGGTGCACGAAATTCATGCACAGGGGGCGGGGGATGTCCCTCAGCCCAGCCCACATGCTCTCCACTCTGGGACCCCGTGAGGGATGTCCGTCTGCCCGTTAGGCCCAATCCCAGCAGGATCAGGCCTAAATGGGCAGTCGGACATTCTTCTCACAATCCAGGACTACTGGCTCCAAACTACTCACCTCCCTGCCTCCCTGATTTCCTCTAACTGCTTCTGCCTAATCACCCCTAACCACTACCCTGCCAGCCTAATTGATGTCTAATTGCTCCTCTGCCAGCCTGTTTGCCCCCAACTGTCCTCCTCTGCCGGCCTGGTCACCCCCAACTGCCCTCCCTGATTGCCCCCAATTGTCCTCCTTTGCAGGTCTGCTCCCTCCCAGCTGCCACCCCCTGCTGGCCTGATTGCCCACAACTGTCCTCCCTTGCAGGCCTGGAACCTCCCAATCGCCTTCCCCTGCTGTCCATCTTGTGGTGGCATCTTGTGTCCACATGGGGGCAGGATCGTTGACCACATGGAGGCAGCCCTCTTGTGTGTTGGAGTGATGGTCAATCTGCATATTACTCTTTTATTAGATAGGATAGAAGCCTGGTGCATGGGTGGGGGCCAGCTGGTTTGCCCTGAAGGGTGTCCCAGATCACGGTGAGGGTTCCCTTGGGGAATGGGACAGCCGGGGCGAGGGCCCTGTGGTGGTTTGCAGGCCAGCCATGGCCCACAGTGACCCAAGCAGAGGTCCTGGTATCTGGGATTAATTTATGTTCTACAATTGAAACTTTGTAGCCTGGAGTGGAGCCAAGCCTTCTGCTCACTCTGTGGCAACAGCCATTTCTGTTTGGTTTTAAATTCTATAACTGAAACTTTGTAGCCTAAAGTGGAGGTGTAGGTGCTAGGGCTGCAGAAGCTTTACTTCCTCCATCACCCAGGCAACTGTAGCCTCTGCTCTCTCCGGCTTCATGGCTGCCACCATTTCTGTTGGGATTATGTATCTTCTATAATTGAAACTTTGTAGCATTGAGTGGAGGCCTAGGCCAGCAAGGGCAGGCAGAAAGCTTGGCTTCCTCCATTGCTGTGGTACCTCAAGCCTCCTTCCTGCTTTCAGTGGCCACAGCCATCTTGATTGGGGTTTATTTGCATAATTTGCTCCTGATTGTCTTATGGGCGTGGCTGTGGGCATGGCTTGATTGGAGGTATGGTCAATTTGCATATTACTCTTTTATTAGATAGGATGTTCAGAAAAGGCAAATCCATAGAGATAGAACTTAGATTAGTGCTTTCCAGGGGCTGGGGGAAAAGGGAGTGATTTTTAACGGGTATAGGTTCTTTTTGGGGTGAGGAAAATGTTCTAAAATTAGGTAGTAGTGATGGTTGCTCAACTCCATAAACACACTAACCTGTACATTTGAAAAGGGTGGTTTTATGATATAAGCAGAGCAAGCAGAGCATTATATCTCAAGCTGTTTGAAGGAGTAAAGTCTACCAGCTTGAGTTAGAGCCAAATAGACTTATCAGGACGAAGTTTATTTTTGTTTATATTTTATTTTATTTATTTACGAAGACTTGTAAAAAGTCATTTCATATTGTTACATGTAGTGACATTTTAAGATGTTTAGTTTACCTTTTGGAATTTTGTTCTGAATTGTAATAACTTTTAGTTTTATCCTATTGTCATTGGAACTGCTATGCGTTATTTTAGGCCACGGCATATGAGGAACTTGAGCATCCATGGATGTTGGTATCTACAGTGGTCCTGGACCCAATGGTGTGTGGATACCAAGTGACAACTGTAGTTAAGTTTTCAACTTTAGGGGAAGGAGGGAGAGTGCCCGTATCCCAATGTTGTTCAAGGGCAATTGTATTGTGTTTGCAACATCTCTCACATCAAGTCCAAGGAGAAGTCTTGACCTCAGTTTCTTCACCCACAAAATGGGTTACCGTCTTCTTAGGGATTTTGAGGGGATAGCTTTCACTCATCAACTAATGCCCTTATGTTTGTTCTTATCAAATGACTAACAGTTTTCTCCATTCATTTTTGTTTATTGTGTAACTCAGTCTTTTCTTTTTTCTCCCCCTGTACCCAACCCCCAAACAGGGACTCTGTTTGCTTGTATTGCTTTCTTTGAAACACTTGGTGGAGTCATTGCAGTTTCTATTTTTAATGGAATTTATTCAGCA